>OZ024916.1:61143981-61828981 GCA_964017125.1 Flabesymbios commensalis | reverse complement strand
GCCAGGAAAAATTCTCACTTCAAGTGGAAATGTAGTACAGACTTTTTTTGTCGATTAAAAGTCTGTACTACATTTCCACCTGAAGTGAGAATTCTTACTGACTATTGTTATCTGCACATTTAATAAAATGATACAAAAACGAAATATATACCAAGCGCTGCGACGCTGATCTAACATAACTCTAGGGTCCCAGGAAACATTTTTCAGAGGGTGTGTAAAATTTCATCCATTGGCATTTTTAAAAATCCAAAATGGCCACCATGACCCACTATTGTCATTAAAATGGTCATAACTTACAAAGTATTTGTGCTAGAGACACAATTTTTGGCTCTATACACAGGTTTCGATGCACAGGGAGTATACTGGAAGGGTTATTTATGTGTATTGACCCTTGTATAAAGCATACAAATCCAAAATGGCCTCCTCAAATCACTAAAAGCACGATACATGTAGCCCAGGAACACAAATGTGGTTTATGTATCAATGTTTTCTTACATAATCGAAATTGCAGAATTCATTTCATTCACCAATAAATAAAAAACATGAGATAATAAGCAATCATGATAAATGAGTGCAAATATGGAAACAAAATTAAATATTACTTCGGCAGAGATATGACCGATCTGCGATTAGCATGTACATTTGCACCAGCTACAAACACAATAAACAAATTCAACTCTGCTTTGTTTTAATAAAAACAATGAGATTCTATGCAGGATTTATGGATATTAGTTATATAATGTCATCTACTCTCATATGTTTTATATACTATCCTTCCCTAATGTCATTAATGTCCTCAATGGCATTTTCGAATGCATCCTAGTTTAGAGCCACTGCAAGAGGCATTCCTGCATCCAGATGTCTTGCAGTTGCAGTGGATTAGTCGTAGTATGTCAGGAGGCGCAGACAGTCAGTGTATCAGGCGGTACTGTCCGCAGAAGCAGGATACCCTGGAGGTCAGTCTCCCAGCCTTTAGAACAGTTCCCTTGCCTATGCCATGTAACGAAGCTATAGTATCTGCACCAGAGAATCCATGAATCGCCAGAAGATCAGCTGCTATATCACGATGTGCTTCTGCAGTGGCACGAATATCAACCACTGCTCGTTCTTTCACTGGTGATAACATGAACATGGGGGGTTGCTAGCTTTAAACTGACTATTGTAAAAGTGAACAAGAAGCACAAACACATCTGTGTCATCCGACACGACATTAACTGACTTGCCCAAGAGTCCTAAAGCGATAGCATGTTGTGTTATGAGAATATCAGCCTCCTCGTGTGAGGAGCAGAGATCATGTCGGTCAGCCCTCACACCACGATCTCCACTGGCACATCACCTACACCAGCAATAACCAGAGAGAGTGCTTTTGTGTTGCATTGTTGTAGAAATGTGAATTAAGAAGTCCATCAGCAAGCATGGCATTCAACTGGATCTTGTTTTAGTGTTAGTAGGAACGTGTTGCTTAGCAGGAGCTGGCATATCTGATGTCAGCTTGTGTGCGCGACTCGACCCAGCTCTCTGCATCATCGTCAGATTTTGATGCTGTTGGGAAAATATCTGTCAAACACAAACGTCACATTTGCCCTTTATAGAGCTTGAAAGCCAAACTTCTGAAAGCCATCAACATACACATGGAGTTTGTCAATTGGCCAGTTGATGACCCAGAGTAATGCTGAGACGTCATATATTATGGTGTTTTGGATAGGGCTATTGCGTTCTGATACAGTCACTTGGAGTTTTAGTTTCAAGGTAAATTTTGACTTTGAGATTTTCATTTCCCCGTCTGTATTGAACATCGATGGAGGTTATGCAACTAACTCACATGCAAATACATCATTGAAGTTTATGTCATGTGAACTGGCAAGTAGACCAATACCACGCGCATAAACATAAACACGCTCTTTACCAACTGACATATGTTTTTTTCACACCCATTGTAACAATTAATTTGCCTAGAGGATGATAGAATGTTCCTGGCCAACTACTCTTGAAGTCTTTCATTGCCTGTTTTCCAAGAGCAAGGGCATTATCAGCATTAACATCAGGGTGAGCAATTTGTCCTGTCATAATGTTCATCAGTGCACCATCTGGGTGATATTCGTTATCAAAGGGTTTAGTACAGACACCCAAGGTGTTACGAAGGCTTGAACGATCCTTCTGGTCTGCCTTTATTTGTTCTTAGATTCTTCCTTTTGGTGAGTATGGAGAGTATTCTGTGTAGCATTGCTCATAGCTCGAACATTTTGAGATACTTCTCCACCAAGGGCAAAGCTCAAAGCCCACTTCACCATCTGTTGGTAGTCTGTAGCTACTCCAACATCTCCAGCTGGTCCCTGTCCAAGCAGCATGTACGTTGTTTCTATAGACATATCTGTCCAAATTGCGTTATAAATGCTTGGGATGTGACGAACAAATGCACTATGCTGTAATTTCGCCATCATCTCTGGATTGAGGCATGTCATCTGATGAACATAGTGTGCAGCATAGCGTGCATAGTTGTGGCAGCCAGCTGCATGGAAATAAGGCAGCATGGTTTCTGCAACATAGAGGTGAAGAGCCCAGTCGCCTTCATGTCCTGCACGCAAGAAGATCATCATTATGATGGACTGTCTTTACCAAATTGTCACACCACAATTTTGTAGTTCTGCTATGACTAGCTCATACATCAAGCACTATGATGAGATGGGAAAACGAGTCATCGCCTTCAAGTATACACTGGAGCATCTCCTCTACTAGCATTCTGATGGGTCGGAATTTTTGTGGGTACTTCTTGCCACTCAACATTCTCTCTACACTTCCAAATGTTCCGGCTAGAATTTCGTTCATTCGACTGCCAGCCATGATGACAACTGTGGCATGAATGCAATTCAGGAACATGTGCACTCCACCAAGCACTGGAAATACAGATTTGACATAGGAGGGTTGATAAAACACTATCTCTATGACGATTTTGTAAGTAGCTGGTGAGCCGTAAAGATAAGCACATCGTCACCTGCTGCTCTCATAAGTGTCAACCCCTTATCTATTGCAGTCTTAGTGGTGTCATGGTGAGCAGGGGGCGGACAACAAGTGGTAAGAAAGCAACGTCAGTCTTGTGTTGAGGAAGCATGCCGGCTTCCTTACATAGTCTAGTATTCAGCCCATTGTACTCATGACATTTTGGTTGAGTATGTATGTCCTGTAGGAAGACAAAGTCATTCTCCACTGCTCTTTGAACAGCTATGGCTTGTTAAGCTAAGAATGACAAAGTAGGTATGTGGTTGAGGGCTTGTTCTGGTGACATTGCCGGTTTCTTAGGTCCATCATACCTCTTCTGTTATACATCATATTTGATCGACTTTTTGACCGATCCTGCATAGGCTGTTGTTTGATCGTTTATCGCTCCAGTAACACCTCATCAAGTCCAGCATTGCCAGGTAATTTAACTAATTATCATGACCAGATAGTGGACGCAAATTTTACAATTAGGTGACGATATTTCTGCATCAAAATTGTCACAGATAAAGTGTATGAGGCTGGCACCACTAGGCAACCCGAACCCAACTTCATCATACCTTTATGCTGCATGCACAGCTGCTGAGTATCCGAACAAACAAACTTCGTCGTATGAGCAGCAAACAGAGTATTTATATAATTCAGTGATTAACATTTTGTTGAGTTGCATACTTATCCCTGATGCTACTTGCAGATCTGTTTTTTGGGAGCACACTGTTATTATGTTTCATATAAGAATTATGGCCAATGATTTCATTGTCAAACTTGGGTGATATCTTGGACAGGAGAAGAGCAGTGATGGAAAGAAGTACTCCCCAAGCCGAATGCAGGTCTATCACAATCAAATATGCAATTGCTGGGTTTTGGCGGCCATATTGAATTTTTTTATTTATAAAATGGTCAAATCACAATAATAACCCATCCAGTAGATTCCTTGGGCATCAAAACCTGGGTACAGAGCCAAAAAGTGGGGATTTAAAAAAAATGCCAATGGATGAAATTTTATACACCCTCCAGAAAATGTTGACTGGAACCCTTATAAGCTCAAATCAATCATCAAAAAATGTCTGTACTCCACTTCCACCTATCGGGCCATATAAAGCATATTCTTCTTGACAGCTCTTTATAATTATTGATTATTTAACAATTTCCTTTATTTCAGATTAACTCATTTAATTCTTATTCCAATTGTACATTGCACCTCGAAAGCAATGACAACCTTATTTTCTAAATCTTCATTATATTTTTAGGTCAGAATCTAGTGAAAAATGAATTTTAATATACCCTTTATGTGACTTATGACCTGGTGGATTATTTTGGGATATGCAATTTGGAATGTCGGATAAAAACAGATGATTCTAGCTAAGAGCAAACATCTTTTTCTTTATTATGTACTCAATAAATATGTATGCTTAGCCATCTGTGCGATTTTTATCTGCTCTTTTATTTGCTGCTTGGTTGAGAGCTATTCGGAACATTTTCATCCAGGTGTGGGTCGCAAGCCATCGTAGATTTTCTAGTCAACATAATACAGACATACCAGTATGTTTCCCATGTGTAATCGTATAAGTGTGCAATTGAGAACCACATACTGGTAATCACATGACAGTCTAATTTAGTTCTCCACAAAGGGGTACAACAACAAACCAATGCGGCCTATAAGAAAAGTATGTTGGTTGTCACAGTTACAAGCTAATTTAATAATTATGAGCTAACACTTTATCACAGAGGACCCCGGGACATACATGTGGACAAGCAGTTAGAGCGTGGTATCCGATGGTAATATCCAACAACTACCATATAATATTTAAAAATTTAGTAGCAATGTCAATTTAAAGATACATGATCGCTCTTCCTGATGACACTAGAACCAAGTTTATAGATTAAATAGTTTTTTGAGTAATATACAATTTGGTGAACTTACTGTCTAAAATCAACAGGCCGAAGCTATACATTTCTTGTCATGCATTTCTGCTACTGGAGAATATAGAAATTGTATTAGCCCAATACTATATTCATGTGCAAAATGTGTCCGGCTCACTTAAATTATTTGTATGTTTATCGGTATTTAATATAGCGCAAATATCCTGAATTTATCAGCAAGGGAAGATGTTGGCGCGGTTTTTAGCAAAAAAAAAGAGTTTAAGTTTTTATGAAACTTTCTTGGGTCCGAGAACATAGTTTTGATATCCGTGTTGAGTAGTACGGGAACGTCCGTGTCACACCCGCAATATACTGTGTGGTTGTCAAAATTACTTGCCTGTTGAAGATATAGTCCAATCTTGATAGCCGTGACCATTTGGTCATTTTGATGGCTATTTTAGATTGCTCCTCGCAGCTGTAAGATCAATGTATCGCCTACGTTTTAAATAAAATAAATAAATAAAAGTTTCGCCTCCATATTGAAATGTGATGAACACATAGGCCACCTCATTCTATTCGCTTTCGGACGTGATTGATCCCCACGTGTGTTAGTCTGGCACAATATAGTTGAAGGTCTTTGTTTCAGGAGAATTGGAGAGAATTGAGAGACAATGCGCCGATGCCAGTACAACCAGAGACGATACAATAGTCAGTAAATGTAATACTGAAAGGTGTAACAAAGACCTTCCAGGTAATTAATCACGCCTATATACTAAAATAACTGTTATTTTGCACATCTGAACCTAAACATTTGATAAATATTTATTTGCTTAAAAACAATTTGGATGCGTCCTGTACAACTGCAGTTGAGCTCTTTCAACTCTATCGTAGGATGAGTTGCATATCGCAGTAGTATGTAGCGTGTAGTGCACATCCTTGGTATTACGCAGGAATGTCCCTCTTGTCGTCGTAATAACGTCAGATTCACCAGATTTAAGTGTAAATTTGATAATTGCAGTCAGGCAGATACAAAAATTGTGCCACCAGAAAATATATTATATCTTTTCTGTAAACATACTACTCAAGACTTTATTTCTCCAACCTATGCTGTTTATAGAGACATAAGCCCTAATTCCCTAATTTGACTTTTCTTGATAATTAGCACAGAGTTATGTGTGTAATGTGCTGCCATGACAGATGTGTCGTGGAGTTTGCAGATATAGATTGATGAAGTAATAGAATGACATTTTTATTTAAATTATCAATTGCATAGTAGTGTTGTAAAAATACAGAAAAGTGGTAAGTCCAGTTATGTATTTTTATTGATTCACATTATTGAGAACGTTTGTGATGCCATCTATTATGTTGTATGTAAGATAGACTGGGTGTTACTAAGTATTATTTTCAAATCACTTTATAAATGTGTAGGACATGTTACAAGTTAACACAAATGCACTAGAGTGTGGACATCATGTTTGTTATTTCAGTGCACTTACATATTTACCGACGGGTACATGTAGGCTCCGATAATCACAAAGATTGACATGATGTAAATTAAATGTATAATAGGAATTATATAGAAATGACATATTTTATCAAGATGTGCTTGACGATCTGTTTAGATGTTAAATCCTGCTATATGTGCAAGTGGTTCCGTGATGTCACCAGGACTGAGAATTGTCGTACAGGAGAGGATATAGAAGACACCATAGATAACTGTGGGAAATGCTCCAGAATAGACAGATTCTCTAGTGGTGAGTACGAACACTAGCATATGCTGTCCCAACCCTGCCTCTATATTTCAGATGCCAGTCCATCGTTGCATGGAGCAGCATCCACCTACGTCACGTGTCAGATGGAGAGGGCTATGATTATATTATTGTGTTCCATGTTCTAATTTACTCTAAATACCATCTGATTATTAGAAAACCCCTTAAAACACACCACGGAGAAATGTAGTCTACCACAGAGACAATCCGATGACCACTGTGTAATACTGATGCTGCTCATTCGACTTGACAATGATCTCATAAAAGCAATTGGGAATATAACACAATTTGATTTATTGTGGTTGCTTTTTAACTTGTAGTGTGTCGCTCGCTGTGTGTTTTATGGCTTGAAACGGCATGTTTTTTTTGCACCAGACCACATAATATTACAGACCAATCAACAGGAAACGTGGGTCAAACAGTATGTTTGTATACTTGTGGGCTCATAGTGGAAGTCACAATAACTTTTAGCGCATGATTTCTCAGAAAATTCTGAACCGATTTTCATGCAATTTTGTAAGGACTATTGTCGAGCTCCCCGCCAAATAGCCTACTGTGAAATTTACATTACGAAATATTGTTTAGTTCAAAAGTTAGTCTTGACATGTGGTAAATTGCTAATTGCGTCCTCTATTAACCCATTAAGCTGGTTAAAAGTAAAGTCCGTTTTAAGCCCTGAATTGCATTACATGCCAATTAATCTAACTTTTAGAATGTGCAGGATGACCAGAAACTAGTGCTTGTAAAATTTCAAGAAAAGCGATTGGAAATCCCCAATTGACTGAAAAATCACCGGAAACATGCGATACAAGTTAATGTGACGGCGACTGTAAAGCTACGACTCCACATACCTAACACGTGAAGCATGTTCACCGAAATCATTGAAAAAATAGAAAGAGCGACTCCACATGCGCGTGATGCGTAGACCTGTTCGTTTTGGGCTCGTGTATTCACCGTTCTGGGAGCGGTCAACACGCGAGCCTACCATGATGTCATTTTATGGATTATCTCGGGTACCCCCAAGATCCTTACATGGGATACATGGATCACCACGTGCTGACCCCTTCGTAGACTAGGCCTACATAGTTTTCTTATTTGTGTTGCTTTTTGCAGTTTTGGGGACAATTACTTTAATAGAAAGATGGTCAATGTGGTTGAGGAACGCCCATCACTATATAACACTTCAGTAAAGGAATATAAAGTCAGCATTCAAATTGGAAACATTTGGGATAGTAGGCCTATGTGGGGCCGGCGAAAGGCGGACTGCTGTTTTCTTGACCTATTTCATTTTAGCCGGTTTTGGCTCGGCGGAATCAGAGCTTACGAGCCCTGCTTCTGCCGAGCTCACCGACGCTGCTATTTCGCACGCATTCGATCACTTTTGACCTGGACACAGAAGCGAGTAGACGTCTCGCCTCGCCGAGCGCCGAACAGGCTAGCATGGCCATGCCATCGCCCCGTCGTGAGCATGTGCACAGCGAATTAAATTGTTGGATTGTTGGATTGACTACAATAAATGAAAGAATGAATTCCATGAAGTTACACTGAATATTTTATCTCAGACCGCCCAGGCTGGACTTTGAAGATTGAGCAGAAGCTATGGATGTGGAAACGTTAATATTTAGCAGTTTAGATAAGTGTAAAAAAGCCACAGGAGATCCGCACTGGGTGGGTCCTTCAACAAAAAGAACTTTGAAGCATCACTGTCATGTTGACGTACATGTGAAATCGGGCAATACGCATCATGCATCACGCTTCACGCATCATGCGTATGTGGAGTCGTAGCTTGATACATACTAAATAATATTCATTAATAAACACACACTCTCAAAATGGGACCATCTTTAAGAATCTAAATGTACTTTATATTTTATACTTTGTCAGGTGTTCTTGCTTGAGTAGAGAGGACTTGTGGAGTCCTGTCTCAAGAGGATGGATGTGAAGAACAAGGAACCGTAGATTCAACTGGTTGGGATGTGGAGAGGACATGCACCTGTAGTACTGAAAGCAATTGTAACGACGTTTCTGGTGCTAATGGCGTCCCATACACGACCACTCTCACCATTATCAATGTGCTGATGATTGTTCTTATGTTGTCGTCTTAATCAGAGATGAACGAAAACACATAATTATTAATATTAAATATACAAACACAAATTGCGTAGCAATATTATTTATTTGAAATAAAAGTGACTTCCATGTATTATTACGATGACAACTATGAATTCTTATATGAATAATATATTTGTGATTTGTCTTTGAATATAGTTAGCTTTTTTAGTTTCAAAACTACATTAAGGCTCAGTTACACATATCATCACGCGAGTCCAGCGCACAAAAAATAAAAATTATGGTCAGTGCGTTTTGATTCGCTGGGCGTGCGTCAGAATTCGTTGATGATTTGACGTGAACGCTTGATGAACGTTATTCATTTATTGTTTGCGTCAACATCTGTGCACATTTTCTGCACGTTCAAAAATGTGAGCGTTCTTCCGCGTGTGAATGTAGATGCTAGAAGAACGTTAGACCAGCGCCAGTCTAACGTTGGGCACAAGAAAAGCACACGCTCTAAATTCGTTGTGTTTTCGTTGACCGAGGATTGTCCCAGTCACAAATAAAAGACGCACAGTCCACGCATGAAAAATAAAAAAATAACATTTTGACTCCGGATTGTGAAAAAATTCGCAAGCTGGAAGCGATTGCACAGCGTATTTACAACGCACAGGGCGAATGAACAGCGCTTTGCTAATGCGTTAGACGCACACAGTGCGTATTAAACACTAGAATGCTAATGTTGACGATTATAGTAACTTTTATCAGTTTGTTTTGCACATATGTAACTTTTTTTAAAATACAAAATGTGTCCTTAATTCATGATAACATTATATGTCTGGACCTAATTTCGACAAATTAAAGACAAATTCTGCACCCAAAGCTGTGTATCGCGTGAAACACCACCTCAAATGCTTAAAAATAAAATGTCGTTCTTCAGAGCTCGAAGGGTAAAGCTGCAAAAATAACTTAGTCTGCTTGAGCGCTGGGAGAACTGCCTGCGTGTGCCTAGCGCCTGCTTGCCCGTGACTGCCTGGCGCCCTCAACGGGCACCCATGTAATACAAAGCAAACGTATTTGGCGTTCATATAACGTTGTTCTAGCGCGCCCTATGTGTTTCTGGCGGTCTTCTGGCGTGTACATTTATGCAATAATATGCGTTCAATATTTTAAACATACCCAACTTCCTTTGGCCATTACAGTGCGCACAAAAATATGCGTAGCATTAGTGCAGCACGTTCAAATAACGAGTGCTGAAGCACGACTGTCGCACGACACATGCTCTGGCAAAAAAAAATCAATTTTCAGTGCGTGGGTCGTGCGTGGACTATGTGTGACTGTAAGGGCCTGTCACCCCTTGGCTTGGCGATCAGCGTCAACGATCGCGTAACGCACGGGAAAATATTTAAAAAAATTGAAAACGCTGGCGATTGATGGACGTTCATGCTCCAGAACGATTGTCTAACGTTCATAAGCGAATGAGTAACGTTAGAGTAACGTGATTGACGACTGAAAAACGCACATCACATAATCCGTGATTTAATCGCCAGCGATCACCAACGACTGCCAGCGTGGGAGTAGTGCATGAGTAATGCATGTATAACGCACTTGACGACTGAAGAGCGACTGCAAACGTGTTCTCGACGCTCCACAACGCACAGTTACGATCACATGATTTATCTTTAAAACCACGAGTTTTTACTGCAGTATTTCATTGGTTGTAGTAGATTTCTAGTGGTAAATTTATCCTTTTAATATGTTGAGCCATGCGAAAATATATCGATTCTCAAACTAAGCTTTGTCAGAGAGTTTAGAAGTGTTTGGTATAAGTTATTATGCATTGGACATTTTCTTGTGTTAAAGGCCTGATCGCCAAGGTGTGACAAGCCTTTACGGCTGGAAAAAAACTAAAAAATTACAGCACTGAGCGCACATATAGCGCCCATCTAACGTGTTCCTAACGCATGTCCAGCGAACATATAACGTATATAGGGTGTGCTAAATGTTTTCTGACTTGCGTGGTGTATTCGCCAACTTTGTCGCCCTGCTAACGAGCAGCGCGGTGGCGAAACGATGTGTATTCGCTGATTTATACACCTTATTTATTTATAACACGCTATATATATTCGTCTTAAACTCGCTGGCTCTTCTCATATCCTGACAAATTCATGGACGCACAACGACGCACTGCTCTATTTTTTGTCAATCAAAACGTGGGCTATTCGTCGTGTAGGGGCTTATGTGTGACTGGGGTATTATCGAGGATGTAGATTGTATTAAATAATTGTGATGTTGGAAAATTTAAAATAAATAATTTATCAGTTTTTCTTCCAAAAACGTGTTTGTTTTGACTTTATGCATATTATAACAAGCTTAGGTTCAATATATCGCCATCTTAGTGATTTAAGTAGGGATATTTATGCCAGATTAAACATAAGGTCATCCCGCTCTAGTCAAAGCACAGTCAACGTCCACAGCAGTGGGGTACACCGACATGTAAATATTATGGTTGGGAGAAGCAAAACGACCCAGCTGCTTTAGTTTTAAGCTATTGCTTCACACCAACACATAATAATGAAATCAGAGTGCAGAACAAGTGACACGATGCATACAAAAAATTTCGTGCTTGTTGGTGAGAACATGTACCTAAATATAATTATTGTCTTTCATATAAGGATGGAGCCCTCTTATGTTCCTTTTATAAAAAATGTTTTTATTAATCTGTAATAAATATTGGTGGGTTTATGCACGTACAGTGTAATCTGATACAACTTCTTTCGTCCAAAGATGAAACCCAAAAGAACAAATCTAATTTTTGTTTAACTCAAAGAGTATCTGGAAGGGTCGACGAAAAATAATTAAAACAACAATCAACCATTTTGTATTTTAAATTAACCACGATCAAATCTCAAATGGGCTACATCGTCGATGAGTATTACCTGATTACGAAATTATCAAGTACTGAACCACCTAGTTTAACCCTTTAAACGCGGCCTGTAGGGGGTATACTAGGGGGCAAACGATGTCTCCCTGTCGCGGCCCCCGCGTATACTCGGGTGCAGAGTGTGATTTTTTATATTGTTTTCTGTAAAATCAATGTTCTCCTGTAATCATGGGGGTAGACTTGTTTTTGTTAATAAAAGTTTGTTTCTCTTTTGATTTTGCTTGGATAGCACCCTGTAACAACATCTGGGCCAATGTAGAACTGTCATTCTAAAAAGATTCTTTTGGAACAAAAATTTCAAAATGGCCGCCATAAAATCAATACAATTATCATAACTTTCTCAATAATTGAGGTAGAGACTTTTTTTCACCAAACCATATATTTTGTTATCAAATGATAGGGGGCTAAGATCCCGCTGGTGTCTACATACAAACCTGACATTACAAAATATTCTGATTTTTTTTCAACCCCCATCTCCTGGAATTCAGCGGTGGGGATGCGAGTGTGCCCAGGAGTTCAGCGGTAAAAGGGTTAAAATAATACTTCTTAAATTCACACTCGTCGTGTTTATAAGCTGTCATATCGTAAAGAAATATCGTTGAAAGGTTTTACGTGTAGGGTAAATGCTAAAACATCCTTCATGTTTGATTAAGTTGACGGCGTACTTCCGTTATCGCCTGTCATATGTGTATCTATTATTATTGTATTTCTAAATTATTCTAACCTTAAAAAATAAGCCGACTGCAAATTCTACTTTTCATTTATACCTGCAGCAGGTTTTTGCAAGGCAAGCCAACTTGGGCTAAAATTATGACGTCATGCATAGAATTCCTAATGTGGCATGTGGTTAATCTATGACTCGTATATAAATCGACATAAATCGCTACATTGTGCGATCCAAATAAACGTATAGGCCTACCTGTTCTTATTTGTGTTCATTTTGGCCTTTTTGTGAGCACCCACACCAAAAGAATATATCTTCAATCGTATTTGTATTCGTATTCGTGTCGGTACACCTGTCTGTAATCATGTAAATGTGAACTACGTACACTAGCTTTACACGCAAATCCAAGACTGTGAGTGTGATGGAACTTGTGCACAAATAAGTCAAGCAAATGTGTAGAAAAGAACGCTGTTCCTGCAAAGTAGCAAATTATGTATGCACAGAAATGTTTGAAGTATTCTATTTACAGTCCCGCAACCACAGAAGACCGGACCAAGCAAACATATAAGACGTTCGCCCAACGTTGGTTTACTGTTGGCCCACCGTCTTTGACGTTGGCGCAACGGTAAACCAACGTTGGGCCAACATCCCATGTTTGCTGGGAGAGGTTGAATGAATGCTGGTTTAATGTTGGCCCACCGTCTGCGACATCGCTCCAACAATAAGACAGCATCAGGTCAACGTCTCGTGTTTCTTGGGACGGTCTTTTTGCCAACAACGAGACAATTAATCGAATTTTGGCCTAATGTTGGCTCCCCGTCTGTACCAATACTAAGCCAATATAGAGTGAACGCATGTCGTGTTTGCTGAGCGTAGGTGTGTGACGCACTTCCTGAACTAGTTTTGTAATTCATGTCACGTGTTATCATCGTTTTTAATCATTTGATTTTCCGCTCACGAGAATAAATAATTGATTTCCTCGTATATCCCCCTCTTCCACTTACATGTTTGGACAGATAAAGAGCGATCCGACCACTCTGACATATATATCAAACGAAAACACGTTGTTGTCAGGATGGCTCCAACCCATTGGTGTAATCGTTGGGAATTATCGTAAAGGTAATTGTTCTTGACAAATAACACTAAAATGCGATACTAAAGCTAAGACATGATATAGGCCTAGATCACATGATACCTAGCTATGTTCTGTAACGACAGATTTAAGGTCATCAGAAGCAAGACGTTGATGTCGACAGGTTGGAGTGTGTTGACAAATAGTCACCACGTGGAATTATAATGACGGGCTGAAGAGGCCCTTTCTAGAAATGCCCGCCCATCCTTCAAACTTGAATATTCTGACTTAGATTCAGACAAATCGTGCCACGATTCTACCGTTAATATCAGCACAAAACATATATTCATTTTGAAATATGGGAATGTTACATTAATAATTTGATTACACATTCAGTAGCTACTTTTGGTATCTCAGGGTGAAAAAAAAAGTTTAAGATGACATTCCATTATTATTAGCTTTAATCAGAAAAAACGCTATTGACGATTTTTATTTTAGGAGTTTCATGTATAATTTAAAAAATATACAGGCCTATCTCTCTTTTTTAAAATCTATGTTTGCTTTGTAGGCTACTTGACATTGATGTATTTACAAGATCTCAATATCTGAAGTACATTCAATTAAAAATCACGCAATTTATCTGGCAGATATGCGAAAAATCTCTTCGTCCCATAGTATTGTAGGCTATGCCGTTCTCAACCATGGTACTCTCATCTAAAGTTACTGCTGGTCTAAATTCTAGCACAAAATACTTCGGGTAACAGTAATATGAGGCGTTAATAACATATGGCTACGAATTAAACGGTAACTTTATCAATGTCGTAAACAGGTTTTAAGAAACCTTTGTGACAGAGGCCTTATGATGTTAAATACATGTGGCCAGCACCTTTACAACGTTTCGCATCCAGAATAATATGTATATATACATGGTGATTATCATTAAAATAAGTTATAGTGTAAATATATACATGATATTATGTTTCCCGCTCCAAAAATCTTATAGTGTAAATAAGAGACACGGGAAAGCGGAAAGACCTATAAAATAAATACAAGTCGAACATTTTTAAATAACATAATAAGTACGGAATATTCAAGCCCATGCATACAAAACCATTTACATACATAAAACAAAGCATATATCATACACAATAATGCCAAAATAATAAAATAATGGTATAGTAATAAAATATTAAAATGAAATACGATGTTATTTGAAATAACACGCGCACGCCTGATATATGCATGTGCTGGTCCGGAACAAACGCTATCACAACTAGGCCTACATCTATCTTTAAATTTTGTATAATACAGACAGCTCAATTGCCATACAAAGCTGTGTTTGTTCCTGATGTGATTATTTTTGTAAACTATTTCAGATACTAACTTATCTATTAAATAAAACACATGCAAGTTTCAAGTCTCATTAGTTTACGATAAAAATAGTGACCCGTTCTGACTTGACTGATCTCTTCTGTCCGGCTCCTGTTCTTGCAAAGGCTGCAACATTCTTCTAAAACTTCAATGACTTAAAAAACAGTTTCATGTCCATCGTCACCTTGTGGAATGACAATGGTCAGCGATATGTTAATTGTTGGATAGTGCACAATAGACTTTATTAGAACATTGGTGAACGGATACCAGACTGAAGCCGAATATTCTATGATTGGCTTTAATAAAGCTTTATAAAGTTTAATGGATACCGATGCAGGGGCTATATATGGTGAGCGTTTAAGCATACCATTGACTTTATTACATTTGTTGTTGAGTACATTATAAATATGAACATAAAATGCTAGACAGTTCTATAATATTATGATATTTAAATACAATAGTATTTTCATTTCTTATGCACCAGACTACTTTGCATTTAATGACATTAAAATTTAATTTCCAGCCTTGACTCTTTTAATTTCCAGCCTTGACTCCTTTCATAAATGCTATTTAAATCTTGATGCAAACGTTCACAATCTTCTATATTATATATGTTCCGCTTTGCAGTTTGTATCATCGACGAACAACGATATAATGTTCAGTGTTCAGTGCAATCACGGATGTCATTTATGAAAATAAAAATAATAAAGGCACTGCAAAAATGAAGTATTGACCTATATGGTACGCCAGATGTAGCAAGAACCCACTCATCATGTTCAACTTTCTAGGAATCCTTCAAGTAATCATTAATTTAATACAGTCATTTGGCCAAACATTCAAGTTTTACTGTGAGTAAATCGACGCCTCCTACCTTAGAATATAGTCCACATGGAAATCAATATTTTAAACCTCATTGTCAGACCCATGCAGCGCAGTGGCTTAGACCTAATCTTGCTCAGTGCTCGATCCAAAGAGGAGAGGTAAAAAGTATAAGTAACAAGATCACATCTTTTGGTTTGTGTTTATTACTTTTTACCATAGGCCTCTTTGCAAGATTAGGTAAGTTACATACATCACCGCCTACATCATCCATGTGTGACTGTGATACCTATCTAAATAATTAAATAAACTACGCAGACATATTAATATCCACCTCTTTGTGCATAAAAAACCCGGACCAGATTTTTTGTTAAGTATAAAAAACTTTCTCTCAAAACTCATGAAATAATAAATAAATGAATTGTCTTTTTAGCGATATCAGCTGTCATGTGTAAGCGGTGATAGGCTACCTGATCTGTGGAGTGTGAAGTGGTGTGCATATTTATGTGACATTTATCGCAACAAGGGGCCAAATCATTATTGATGATCAGTGCAGCGACATGAACAAGGTGTCATCTTGTTTTAGGACTTTATTAAATCGCGTGTTAATGAAAAATAAATTTTTTTGATGAACGATATGGTAGAGTAAATTGACAAACAAGTTTGCGACTTTTAAATTAAAAAAATGGCTTTGATCCATCTTGCACTAGATGGACGATATATTATATAAGCAATTCACATTTCAAAATGATTTAAAATAAATACCTGCGTTCTCAAAAGGTTGAAATATATTGTGGCATTGGAAATCCGGATCTGGAGCTTCACTCTCGTTCATGAACTAAAATGCTACGAGCCACTCCTTCAAATATTCAAGTGCGTTATATTGTATCTCGGTTACACTTGACCCTTTCAGCGAGAGGACCGACTTTAGACGTCAGAATTGAATTCTGTAGACGTTAGATTATGATGTCTAAAGTCGATCCCCGCACTGAAAGACTAAAACATTTATAATGACCATAGACCATAGACCCTTAACCCTTTCAAGCCTGAATTTACCATTGTCATCTCATCCACTACAAGCCGCAAATTGCTGTCGCAATTCTCGCCTTGTAGTGGATGAAGATGATTTGATGTGGTTGACAAATTAAGAAAATTGCCATGTATTGGTAAACCAGTTTCATGGAGATTTTCATTATAAAACCCTTAGCTGTAGGAAAATTAAGTCTGTTTTCAGGGATGTAAAATGATGTTTTAATGCATCGTGCGGGCCTAAAGGGTTAACATAGGTAGGGCCTACTCATATAGGAAGGAGCCGAAGAGCCATCTAAGATATTTATGATTTCAAATTGGTTTATATTAAAATATATCAGCGCTTTAACCCTTTAAGTCCCCACGATGCATTAAAGCATCATTTTACATCTCTGAAAACAGACTTATTTTTTCTACAACTAAGGGTTTTAGAACGAAAGCTCCCATGAAACTGGCTTACCAATACGTGGTAATTTTCTTTAATTTTTAGACCACATCAAGTCATCTTCATTCACTACAAGTCGAGAATTGCGGCAGCAATTCGCGGCTTGTAGTGGATGAAGGCTTGAAAAGGTTAAGGATAAAGAGTCGCTTTATTTCAGATACGCTCCACTCTCATCTTCCGTTGTGAACAAACACTCGGGCTGCTATAACAACCTAATGGTGGACGCTTTATATAGGGAACGTTTGAATACGTACGTCGTCGGACAGCTTTGAGTAATCCATTTAATAAACTACCTTACTTCATTCTACCTGTAATGATGTATACACTCTACCTTTGTTTGCTAGTCTGCATGGTGATGTTTGCGAAAGGTGAGTTTGAACATTTTGATTGTGAGGAAATCGTATTCGTGATAAAGATTGAGGATAAGCCAATCAAATCTTACATTTATATAACTAAATGTAAAACAAAGATTTAACAAGCTTTTTTTTATACAAATGAGGAGGAGGTGATGTGGTTTCTATAATTTCACTCCTTTCACCGCAAACCAGTCGCCCAGTCCTACTTGATCATGTGTACCATGTTTGCGGACCGAAAGCGGAGTACAAATTGGAAAAATGAGTAATTCTTGTCTTGTTTGCCAAATAATTTTTTCATATCTTATTTTTATCAAATATTCAACAGCTAATTCAATAAATGACTACCTAAACAAAAATAAAACATATTCGAAATACAGTATAAGAAATAAGTTTTTATATCGATTCACGTGAAAACATTTACATGGTTGAAAGATGAACTTGTCTTCATATTAAGGGTTATGCATTTCGGACATTTGTTATTAGTTTAGAAAGAGTTTTTTGTATGCTTAACTTGAGTTTCTCTTCTGTTCAGATGGTCAGTTGACATATGTTAAAAGAACGTGTGATAGTGACGAGGAAGCCCATGGCTTCAGAACAGTGGTCTCCTGCACCACAAACAATAATTGTAACGGTGCTCCTGTTGGTAAGATTTTGTTCCGTGCTTATAAATGGAAATACACTTTTTGAATTACACACCATCAGTTGAGGTGATGTATTAAGAATGGATGTTTTAAATAGATTATAAACTTGATGTCAGATTGTTTTCCTATTGGACGAATTGTCAGCTAATAGGAGAAAGTTATTGCATTCCACTTAACTTCCATATGATAATACTATAGTAGAATGATACTAATTAATTGTGAGATGATTTATGAGTATTGACCTATGGCAGCGGAATTAATTACAGGAAAACCGAGTGCGCACAAAGACATGTAGCCATTTTTTGACCTGATATTTTAAAGCACTATCCACGAAGCTGGTCCAACTTCTTATATTTATTGTTATGTCTTAAGCCGGATTTTGTTTTATTTTTTCAGCTACTGTGAGCTGTGGCAAGTGTGATTGGTATGTTAACGTATCAGCCACAGAAAACTGTCGTACTGGAGAGGATGTACAAGATCAGATAGATTTGTGCGCCAAATGTTCAACAGAAGAACGCTTTTCTAATTCTAGTGGTGAGTTTGTTATGGACTTTATATACACCAAATCGTAAACCTTTGTATACATCAAATCGTAAAACTGAAATTCGATATTTTAATGATTGCTGTAAAAATTGGTTTGTACAGCTCAGTTAGTGTACTACCAATACAACAATACAATACTGAGGTAACAGGGGAAAGGCATAGTGAGTTGACACACATATACCTAGCCATAATATAGCTATATGTAGTTTGAGAGACCAATACTATCTAATAAATCATCGTTATCTAAAAATTGGAACGAATGTCAGAGCTGTAACAGCACGAGACGCAGTCGAGCGCTATCTCGCGACCTAGCATTATTTTCTAGTCTTACGGCAATTTCCCTGAAAATTTCAGGGAAAAATATTATGTAGTTTAAAAGTTAGACCATTTGACATGTAATGTAGTAAATTTCGATTTATGACGCTCCTCTATAAACCAATTGATTTCATTCAGCTTTAATCCCGAAATTCTACTACATGTCAAATTATCTAACTTTTGAAATACCCATTCAAATTTCACAAAATTGTCAGGGTAGGCGCTGGAATACTTGCAAAGATTGCTTGTAAAATTTCATGGAAACTGCTCAAGAATTGACTGGGAAATCAGTGAAAAACAGATATTCTACTGCCGTATGTAGAGTATGTAATTGTTATATAATTATTATGTAATGTTGTAATATGCTGGGCAATATGCCAATAATTGACCTTTACTAACCGAGTAAGCCATTTATAGTGAAATATCGTCCGACTGGCATGTACTATGTGCATCATGTATTAACTTTAGTTACATATATATTCAATGAAACACTGTAAGCATTGTAGTTGTACTCTTTGATAATGAATCGTCATATATGCCGCTCTGATGCAGCCAGAGGAACGTATCTGCCACTGAGAAAGTAGCAAATACGTGGTCGCACACGAGTTTATGGTAATTAAGATCCATTTTTGATCGGACAATTTTTACGTTTTTATTTTCATTGTTTACTATCGTTACGTATCTGTTTCTCAACCCCTGGACCGCCAAATTATTCAATTGAAATTTCACCCACTTGAAGTTGTGTCTCGCTGACGCGATCCACAACTTCAAGTGAGTGAAAAAATTTCAGATTTTACAAAATTGAGGTTAACTATTTTTAAATTCTTGCTGATTTATGACACTTTATATCTTTAGGTTTGTTAAAGCTGATATGCAATATGCTAATAAAAAATGTAAAAACGAATATAATGGGTACCGGCGGTTGAAGGGTTAAATACATAGTAATACGTATATGTATATATATAGTGCAACTTGTACATATCGCAATGACTCGGAGACGAAGTTTTATCCCGGTTTGCATAGGATCTGATTTGGACACTTCGTTTGCTTGTTACTTTATTTTATATTTTTCAACTTTATGACGCTGTATAAAATGCATATACACTGTAGGCCTACAATTACTAAAATTGATTAACTTCATCAGTCAAGGACCGGGCATGCGGAATTGTATGTAAAGTTGCAATGCCTGATTTGGATTGACTAAGGATGTAAAATAATATCGAAATAATGTAGCTGTGAAGGAATTGAACAATCATTTTGTTAAAATAATTAAGCAATCTCAAAGTGAAGCTTGTAGGATAAGGCATTGACATTTAATCAGGTTCTCTATGTTAATATATATTAAACAAGCGACTCCGGCCCGGTACAACGCAGACATGTTTGACATCAGAGAAAAAACACCAAAGTGACCAAACACTTGGAGAGAACTGGAAGCTGACAACATAGAACGAGATACCGTTCGTATCCATTGTTGCAGACCACGCATGCGAGCATCTGAACAAGGTGATGAAGGTTCGTGCTGGACTCATTGGCATCTGAAACAACGCCATGCAACGCCAGACATAGGTTCTTTATGGCTGTACTGGAACTGTGCTCATCAAAAGAGTTCAAGAGTCAGTTTGATGTGGGCGCTGGCAAGGTCACCTGTGGAGCACCGTAACCTTGGACCAAGTGCAAGCAAGAGGGAGCATGACGTAATCGACAAAATCATGGCTGCGATCCTGAGTCAAAACAATCCATTTCCCACTCTAGGTGACTAGTTCACTGAATTATCAGTGAGTGTCACAGTCACACACTGACCTTTTTCGTGGCATTTGCAAATATTCAACGCCAGGGGTCTCTGTCGTCTGCTACGTCACCGTCTGCCAACCAGCAGCCAGCAATTCATAAATCAGGCACGAGCGGTGAGGTAGATCGTGATTGGTCAGTTGTGTTTAGATGCACACCTGCCCACCCGCTGCCAACAAATGGGAATCTGTGCATGCAGTGCTCGTCATACAAACCAGAGGTTATCCAGAGTGTTCCACAGAATGGTGGTGATTATTAACTGATTGGGGTATGATTACCGGTGTCTGAAGTAGAGAGAGACACTGGTGACACGAGTGATGGTGACAGCTGCACAATCGGATCTCTTATGCATACATCTCAGTTAAGTAAGTGCCACAGATCCTGAACATTCACGCCACTAGGGAGAAGTTATAGGAAGAGTATGTGTCAGAGGGAATCAATGGGGACGTAAGCCTGTGGGCAGAAAGTGAAGAAACAGAACAACAAGATGTTCTTGTCTGGTAACAACAAAGGCAGTGTGAAAATCCGGGACATGATTGTAGATCTGACAGAGACCAAAGATATCTACTGAAAGCTGTTGATCCTCGCCTCGGTAACAACGAGATCATGTTCACACGAGGACACTGTTCGCGCCAAATCATAGATATTATTGCACTGGTGGACGGCATGGTGCTCTTGCAGAAGTGGACAAATAAACCAGCCACGGTGGTGACAGTCAAGGACCTCAGTGAATGTGTTTAGTACCAGATTACTCGTCAATGCTGCAAAGCCATCTACAAAGCCAAAAGGTGATGTATCCGACAATAGACTATGATGCGATCATTCTGGTGTATGACACTTACAAGACTGTCTCCCCGAAGAGTGCCACAAGGAATAACGGGGACTAGGGAAGGATCCGACCCAATATCACATCAGAGATGATACCAGCATCAACCAACCCCCCCCCCCTGATGAGCCGTATGACACGACTGGGTATCTGACAGCTCAACAACGACTCGTCTAATGTGGTAATCACATCGGCCTTTAGGCAAAGGAGAAGCAACAGCGAGCTGTATTTTGAGAACAACAACTATGAAGAGGCGGACACACTGCTAATCCACAGCGCAGTGTTGGCATCACAGCACATCCAACCTAGTGCAGAGTTGGTGGTCATCTCCCCAGACACAGATGTCCTGGTGCTGGTCATGGCCAATTATGACCTGCTGCTGAGGAACACGTCCTTGTCGCCTCCGGAGTGATCCAAGTAGGCCTACTTCAACTATGGGGAGCTCTGGGTACATAAAGAGCAAGGGGTTTGCCAGCCTTTCACGTATTTTCAGAGGCATGTAATTTCAACACTGAGAGGCTCCCTTGTATAGGCAAGGCAACCTGGCAGCATGTCTCTCTCAAACCTGATGGAGAAGTCGTCCAGGCTTTGCCGATGCTTTTGGATGCCACTGAAATCACCGATGACCTGCTCTCTATGTTGGCTACATTCGTCTCTGTTACATAATAACCAAAGGCCATCCAGATTGCTAGCATCCCCGAGCTGCGATGACATCATTCTGTTTTGCAAGAATATGGCTGAACATAAAAACATACCTCCAACCCCCGGTTCCCTCAAGCAGCACATCCAGATCCAGACCACAGTATGGGTTCAGAGAAGAATTGCTCAACAGCAGTTCGCGGATCCTCTGAAACATGGCTTATACATGGACACAACTGGTGAGGTCAAACCAGTCACTACTGAGGTGCTTCCAGCCCCTCAAGGCCATCATCGAGATGGTGAGATGGCAGTGTAGAGCCGACTGTTCCACAGCTCGATGTTCTTGCAGGTACTCAGTACTAATGATGAGGACTCTCGGGCTGACATGTTTTCGGCCAGTGATAGTGAGGATGATGAAGAAGAGTACTTGATGATTATGACTCTTTCCGTATTGAAGTTTAATGATAAACAACAATTGAAGACCAAGCCAATTTTATAGTGTAAGAGGATGTCTGTCGGAAGTGAAATTTCTGGCTCAGTCATTCATATCCACTACAGAATAAAATAAACATGATAATTGACTTTGTTATAATGATTGGCTTTCTGTCCTTTGTGCCACTGGATCCCTTCCCTCTATACATTAGGTTTGGCCGTTAAAGACAAGACTCCAGGTCCGCTACATGTTAAGATATTGAAAAAAAACCATTTCCAAGGGCGAAACACACCAACGCGATTGCCCGCGCGACGTCGTCGGTTTTTCGTAATTCTCGACTTGTAGTGGATGAAGATGATTTGAATTGTGTGGAAAAGTAAAGAAAATGTCCATCTATTGTAAACCAGTTTTATGGAAATTTTCGTTTTAAAACCCTTAGTTGTAGGGAAATTATGTCTGTTTTCAGGGATGTAAAATGATGCTTTAATGCATCGTGAGGACTTCAAGGGTTAAAAAACACACACTAATGTGTCTATGATGATTACTTACTCACCTCATCCAGAGCGCTAAATCATCTCACCATCCTCAGGAGGTTCTCCTGGCCCAGTTTAGCCTATATGTGCACAAAGGTGGCCTAAAGCCCGATTCATTTCATTTCATTTTTCATCCAGAGCGGACATATTTAACTGTTTATATTTATTATTACAGGTGTACTTGTGAGGGTGCGCAGGACTTGTGGTCTACTATCTCTGCCTGACGAATGTGAATATGAGAATGTGATAGTTGATGGATCAGAACTGTTTTTGGTCAAGAGGTGCGGATGTTCCGGTGATCTGTGTAACACCGACTCTGGCTCTGATGGCGCTCCATACCTCAGCCTCACAATGATCATAGCGATGATAGCTTCATTTGTTTGCTCTCAATAATTTCATCGTCAAAGTAGTTGGGAAAAAAAATGATTTCAGATTTGCTCATTACTCACTTTTCTTTGATCTAGTTTTAGTATGGTTCTTTGTAATTATTGATTTTTTATGTAAATTATTATAAATTACCTGATTTTTACCAAATTTTGTAACAATATTCACCAGTAATTTTACGAAATTATGTATATTGGCATTGTAATGGTTTGGTTGTAAGCTACTTGCCCTTGTGCTCTCATTTCGGAAAAAATAATTTAATTTTGTTCATCTCTTAGACATATATATTTATATATTATCACGAGTAGCCTAACACGTAAAACAAAAATGTTCTACTTGGCGAGAATTGTTTTATTTTGCGTAGGCCAAGTAGGCCTAAATAATTGTCGGTGGGCCAGCAACAAAACAACACTGGGTTGACATCAGTCATCTTCCCAATTCTGCGGGTATATTCATTTTGTCACTGTTATATAACACTTTTGGTCTTATAAAAGTAGTAATAAGTGTCACGTTGTGAATTTCGTAATTAAACAACAACCTTAGTTCACACAGCGTACCAGTTCGATCGTACATGTCAAGTTGGAACGTCACAGGATATACGATTCACATTTGCGACTGTTTTGGCTAACGTGGCCCCAGGTCTCAAAGAAACAAAACGTGTCTTTCTCATGCACTCGTAAGATTGAATATTGGGAATAAATGAATGAATAAATGAATGAATGAATGAATGAGTGAATGAATGAATGAATGAATGAATTTGCTGTATGCCGAGCGTGACAATGCCTCACAATGTCTCAAAATAGAAAAATCCAAAATAGCCGATTTCACAGGTTAAAATTCCATATATTAAAAAAACCATGAAAGTTTGCTGAGAATAAGACTTTTTGTAAGATTTTATATATGGGTAGCATACAAATAAATCATCATTTCTAAAAAAAATAGAAAAATTTCAAGATGGCGGTGCCAGAAATCGGGATTTAATGAACACGATACAAGCCTGAATTATACACTGGGTATACTGAACCCAAATGTGTTGTATGCCAAGCATGAAAATGCCCCAAAATGTCGCTAAGTCAGGATATTCAAAATGGCCTGAATCTGAATCTAAACATGCACATATAAGGACCAGCGAAATATTTTTTTGTATGTTTTCTAATTTTGACCTTCAAAGAAATTTCAACTTCCAGATAGAATGTCAAAAAAATATTTACAAAGGTTATAACTATCCACAATCGTCTTTTTTAAAGATAAAAAATTTGTTGACTAGTAAAATCCTTTTTAATTACTTGTGATCATGTAAAAAATGCGAACGTGTTGACTGCTGGTTTAAAACTTTGCAGGTTGTAGCTGTATCCAATAATATGCAAATATATTTCAGTTGAGGATGTATTACAGAAGTTTAAATAGGAATTGTCAACGTAACGTGTGACACTATGAGATGGTGGTATCTGGGAGAAGATTTGCACTTAGGGATCAAAAACTGATACTACGATCCAGTTGGCAGCTGCTACTCCCACCGTTCTATAATTTTCTGGATATAGCTGATGCTATTATAAAAGATTAACTCTCAGATAGCTGCAAATATATTTGTGCTGAATACAATGTGCAGCTGGTTGAAAAGCTAGGAACAGACAAATATATAATTTCATAAGCGAATGAGTGAGTTATAATGCCTCTTTATGCCTCATGACCCAAATGCTGAATTTTGGTGTGACAACATGACTATATTCAGCATCCTCCTCTGCGTCACCTTGCAGTAAAGCGCATGCAGTGATCGACGTTTCAATCAAGTTTCAACAATGACCGAAGAATAGTTTAAACGCAAATGTCGGCTTAGTATAGCCTGAAGACATTATGCACTGAGTAGATGGCCGTTATCATATAATCTGAGAATTATCATAGATAAAAAGCATCGATGCACATAGGAAAATAGGTCAAAATGATGACTATACGCACAGGGAGTGCATAAAAAGTTAGAGAAAGATGATTATGATCTTCTTAACTGCATCTTCGAAAAAAGCATGCTATGTCAGAAACACAACACAGCATGTAGATAGGTTGTTTATTCCCACATTATAAGTGTTTTGCCGACACCGTGGTGTTTCATTATGTCGCTTCTTCAGGGCTGAATATAATACCACCGACACTCTAAAAAATACTCCTGCATCTTGGGAGAAACAGTATTGTCTGTGAGTTAGAGCAGAACATTGTAGACGGCAGCAGGTGAAGACTTTTGTCGAAAAAACTATCATGTGCACATTCAAAAATGAAATGAATCGGGCTTTAGGCCACCTTTGTGCACATATAGGATAAACTTGGCCAGGAAAACCTGGTTGAGATGACACTGTCCTTCAGACATAGGATTCGAAATTCGAGCCCTGGCGGTCTGAGGCCGAGCACGCTACCTCTCGGTCACGGAGGCTCCCCACAATACTGACTTTCACACGTGGATGGGGAAGAAACATTTTAGTTTTTTTCAAACCGCCGAGACCGGGAACCGAACCCCGAACTCTGGCGTGAAAGGCAGCGGTGCTAACCACTACCCTAGGGCCCCCGCCCTGTGCACATTCAGAGAGTAGACATCATCTAGAGCTAAAAACACACTATAAAAAAGCAATGATATTTGCCATGCCACAGTAGTTAACGTTAGGTCGTAAGATGGATAATAATCCATTCGTTCCTTTTCCATCAGACTGATATGGATATCTGGTAATTGAAGACAATCAAGATCTTCCTGTACTGCTTTCAAACCATGATTTTTTAATGTAAAACCAAATAAACCCATAGTTGCGATAGGAATCAACCACTAAACGGTATTTTAATTCTGATCTTGATGTTTCTTCCCTGAGTAATAGAATGCATGAGGAAGTTGACACCAGGTTAATGTTGCTCTACTTACATGCTAACTTCAATACTACTTTTACATTGGTACAATGCAAGAAACACACCTCTACATTAGACCTGGTAAAACTGAAGCCCCGATGTTTTCCAATCGCATGCTATTCGCATTTTGTTATCTATTGAACAGGCGGAGGCCCTACTTGCTTCAGAAAGGTGGTTTACTGGGCTTTGGCAACGGTTCTCCTACACAAACTACAGCTGCTTCAGATAGAAAAATCATCTGTATAATTAGGATATGACATGCGACAGAGCTCGAATTAAGCTTATCTGTATAGGCCATGCACAGGAGTCTCTGCCACCAACGTTCGATGCAGCAAAGCTTCACACTATACGTTCTCATTATCAAGCAAGCGTCTGTAACCAGGTACATGTCCAGGTCTCCCCCCAGTCACCGTACAATATGTGATATTATATGACATGATAATATTTCGCTATGATGAAGCACAATTTCATTTGTGTTACAAACGTACATATTTCCGCAATAATTCATCAAAATATCCAGTTATGTGAAAATATAACATTTTAAACGGTTTAAATATTCAATGTGAATCAATTAAAATATATAAATGAGGCACACATCAAATATGTTTTGAACCTGTTCGAACCTGCGATCTCCAACTTTCCAATGCACCAGGGCCCGCCCTGTACATGAACAAGGTTTTACATATGTAACTTATTTATTCAGTTATTGGGTCACTAAGTATCACAAACAGAATAAATGTAACCAAAAACACTTGAGAATTATTGGTGTTTAATGCACTGATATGTTTATGAATTGATACTAACTTTATATATTGTATTAAGCAATGATTTTGTTACAATATTTTATTGATCAATTATTGTATTATGTTCATAGTCAACACGTTTTGACGGGATGACAAAGTAACACTTGTTCAGAGTAACATAAGTTCAAAGTCAACACGTCTTGACGGGAAGGTGAATGAACTTTTTTATTCTTGTCACTTTATGTCCGTTTTAATTTTTCACTGGCTTGTCTGTAGGATCAGTGAGAAACGCTTCTAGGGTCATGTTAGTGGACCGTTTGACTGCAGCTTAGCTGTGGGGTGTCAACGGTCAATCCCTTCACTACAAATTGTGCATGTGTTGTCGCTGTCTGCCTATTTAACATTGTTAGGTCGTATGTAGGCATAGGCATAACGTATTGTCATCAATTAGGGCGCTAATCCCTTTGACCCTTCCAGTCCTAGAGTTTATTAAATGTCACCTAAAACCATAAAATATATATCTCAAAGTCGCTTTAGATTCATTAATTGTCGTTCAAGGACCTGTACACAAATTTATGTTTCGTCTGGGAATGATTGAGGTAACATACAATTTGCATTGAAATGATGTTGCAAAAATATTATAATTCATGATAATGGATGAAGCAATTATTTACGGTGATATGTTTATGCTGGTATGACAGTTAGTATTGTGATAACAACCTATTAACCATTACCATTGCCATTTAAGGTAATTTTGAAAAGCCCAAGACATCGCACCTCAGTACCGGAGTCATTCATATCTTTACTATTACAGCTTTAGCACAACATGGTAAAATGTAAACTAAAAACATTTTTTGTCTGGAGGCATTATATTTTCATCGCTCTGTAACAATTGCCATCACCCTTTCTGACTTGTGATGACTATGACGCAACGGCGTAAATAAACATAACGACATTGTCTGGGAGGGGGGCAACCGACCATTGCGGCTTATTTCATTTGACATGCCAGGCTCAATAATATGATAAGGTATTATTTGACCACTAAAATAAAAGTTACAAGTTATGTATAACGTAGGCCTACATTCATCATCCTCTAGAAATTTATATTCGGTTGAGTTGACATCTAATGATGGTACGAGTTGACATCTGTTGTGTGGTATGAGAAGTCAACTCGTACCATCATCTGATACTCACTTTGTTGGATACGAGTTGACATCACTTGTTGCAACTTGTAGTATGAGTTGACATATATTAGTGGTACGAGCTGACATGGGTACGAGTTGACATGGGTACCAGTTGACATCTATTGTGTGGTAATAGATGTCAACTCGTACCATCATCTGATACTTGCCTTTTGGGTACGAGTTGACACCTAATGGTGGTATGAGTTGACATCACTTATGGTACGAGTTGACATCTATCGGTGGTACGAGTTGACATGGGTACGAGTTGACATGGGTACGAGTTGACATGGGTACGAGTTGACCGGCATTCTCCCCTATATGGTTATACACAGTTTGATTCACACAACAATTTACCTGAGTATGTTTCATTTATTGTCTGAGTAACATACAGAGTAGAAAACACAGTGTCACAAAACAAAACAAATAAATTATGATAATGAGAAACTTACGCCCAATGACGAATATATACGTCCTCAACAGCCTAATTAATCATAAAATAGGTCACCCAGTTATATTAACAAATGTGGTGGCTGCAAAACCAGACATATTTGGCCAGTCTCCCCTTGCTAGTTGAACAAGAAACATTGATGATATTAATTACAAATACTATGTAACAAAAACCTGAAGTCCGATCATATCAGCGTTAAGCAGATGATCGTCATGATTCGCTGAGTATAATCCCTGTGGGCGCACAATGCAATGGCACACATACGCAGTATGATCAACGTCCACAGGAGTGGGGTCCTCCCCCATGTAAATATTATGGTTCAGTGAAACATATCGATCCAGCTGCTTTAATATCTGACAAGACCTCTGAGGGATAATAGTTTTTTTTAAATTATTATTCAAACATTGAATCCCCCCCTTGCGAGCATGAAAATCATATGTAAACAACACATATTATGACTAGCAAAAGAAAACAATAGTAATCTTTTGAATAATTATTTGGTGCAACATTTGGTGTCCACCATTTTTTTAAAAAATTATTTGATGTGCACCAAATGAATAATTTCAGTTACATTTTTCTAATGTCCCTTAAAACTCCCGTACAATTGCAACAGTCTGATTCAATGTATTACCAAAGCAACATATACATATGCTATGATGAACACAGACACACGAAGAATGATATTTGAAATAAATCAAATTGTTCAGAGAAAAATGTAAGGGTTGAATAGAAACTGTAGAGAATAATTGATTAACCCTTTGGCTGCTGTGACGGGTTTAACCCTTCTCCAGCTGTGACCGTATGCTGCACAAAGGTAGCCTTAAAAGCCCGACTCATTTCATTTCATTTTGTGACCGCATGCTGGGTAGCAACCCATTTTACAATATTATCATCAAAGTGGATTGATGATAATGTTGTAGAATGGGTAAATGATACGAACTCATAAATTTTAACGGTTTATCATAATCTACATCATGTCATTTCTATCACCCCATTATTATCATAACTATCATGTAATCATTATCAGTTTTTACCATACACAATAATAGTATACACATGTCTTTTTAGGTTCATATAAATTTACAGTCTCTTGTAACTCACATTGAGTGACCAGTCACTACTTTATTAGTCTGTCATTTATGTACGATTCGTATGATTTGTATAATGTAAACTGGATGAGACTTAAATAAAGATTTACTACTATATACACGGGTTGAAGCTAGTTTTAAACATAATGGGCTAAATGCCGCTGAAATTGATAAAGTAGTTTGTGACCGATGCTCGGTTAATCAAACAATTGAATTTGGGATATGTCTATTTTTCATATAAAGATATATTTTTCGTCATTCGAAGCTGGAAATTGCGTTAGCAATTCCTGCTTCAAATGAATGAAAAATACATTAGAAACAATTCAGTAGCACAAGGGTTTCAAACCAATTAAAATGTATCTGAAAAGTCAAAATCATTTGTGATTCTCAGTTCTTCAAATAGTCAAATGTGCGTGATGTCTCTTTTTCATAAATAAACTTTTTTCCATTTATTTTGTTCAATTATTTGAAGCTTGAAATTGCAAACTAGACAATAGAGTAGTGTTCAAGGCTGCTGCGAACATGTGTACTGTACAGGTAAGGTGTAACTATTACAGGAAGTTTGTAATCGACAGAACGTTTTTGATCAATCTCACCATTTTGTTACATTTGGATACTTAGTTAATGCATTTATATGTTAATTCTATGACAAAACACTAGTAATAAAAATCAATATTTTTCATACTTTGCACTTGACGCACTGGTATATTGTTGATAGTATAAGTAAAATCAATGGGAATTTTCTCCTTAGTAACAGATAATATAGTCGGCTACATTTCGCAAAACTAAATTTTAATCCCCAACGTATTCCATGCAATTATTTAAATCATTCTGTAACAATTGACAGTTATTGTGACTTAAAAACTGTCCTATAACATTTTGCATCACGTGTTTTCCCAGGACTGTATAGGCCTCTATAACCTGATAACACTTGTCTTGCCAGGACTGCAGGCCTATAGGCCCTTAAAACACTTGTCTCACCGGGGCAGTATAGGGCCCTAGTTTTCATACCAAATAAAATGTCCTCGAAATAAAAATTAAATAGTTTGTGCTATATCCTCAATTATCAAATAATTTAATGTAGAAGATGTTCTTTTTCTTCTTTTGAGGCCGAAAATTGCACTATCAATTTCAGCAAATATAAACAACAAATTCAGCAACACTAGGATTAATACAGAATGCAGTGCAGCATCAAATTTGAATCTTCAGTATTTTTTTGCCGCGAAGATAAATCCCATGAAATCAGGGATTATTTTGGCCAATCGATCGTTTCGCGCATCATCATTGTTGTCTTTTTCAGTGAGTAGTATGCTGATTGGTGAAAACTTTTATAAAAGATTCCATTTGGCATACCTCCCGCCCTGGCATCTGTGAAGTCATCGTGAAAGTAAAGTCCATTCAGGCAGGAGTCTATGTCACAGGTATTCATCCACCACCCGCCGCCACCACATGACGTACTGCAGCCACCAGTGTCGTTGGCTTTAAAATTTGCCTTATCTATCTCTTCTTCTAAAACAACAAAACACACACAGAAATGCATAGGGTATGAAGTGGCAATGTATCTCAGATTGACTGCAAGGTGTAGATAGTGAGACAGAAGTACGCAATTCTAAGTAAAATTTATAAGATCGATCTGAAGATTTATTTTTTTCACCCGTTTGAAAGGGTGTCTCGCTACCCCGACCGACAACTTCAACTGGGTCAAAATTACCCTTTTACCACAAAGCGCGTTTTTAATCCGTTTTATTAGCCGATCAAATCGCTGATATCGGGGGTAAGATCGGTGTTTAAACACCAAGATGTTCAAATGTGTGGTAAAATTAAACAATTATCAGTGGTTTGATCAAATAAAACGGATTAAAAACGCACTTAGACGTAGAAAGGTTAACCAGATTGGCAATAATTTCATAACTTCTGGGGTTAAGATGAAACACACATATTGTTGAAGATGTAACAGTCTAATCATGTCAGGTATCATGTCTTTCAGCGCGGGGACCGTCTTTATACGTCATAATCTGACATCAGATTCTAGCGTATAAAGACGCTCCCCGCACTGAAAGAATTAAAATATGTATAATGGTCGTAGACTTATAATATATCAATTTTGACACGAAGCGTATTGAAATTGTTGTTTTAAAAAAGGCTGTGCCGAATGATAACGACATAAATGGGTTTCCAGCTCAAGTCGAGCTTATTGGATAATAAGTAGTGAATACTAATAAGCTTCTAAGCCAAAAAGAATGCTTTCTGAAAACGAAATAACAGGCCAAAAATTTGAGGTGACATGCACATTTTTTCTAGAAAGTCATGAATTTCGTTCTGCTTATTAACTTTGGCTAGGTGGCTCATGATTGGCTCTTAAACAAAGCCTCTGATTGGTGCAAATTTCGAGGCCTGTCACGTGATAAAGAGCTCAGAATTTTCTCTATATAAGAACAACAGTTTTTAATTTATTCTCACTCTGAGAAACTCAAGAACACTTTTCATGATCAGACGCTGGGCATCGATATATATTAAGTGGCATTTCACCTGGGATTATTCTTTTAAGTTTAGGGCTAGATTTATTGTTTTAAGTTTATGGGACCCTTCCCGTCGCCTGTGTTATTGGACCGGGTGGGACCCTAAGGAAATTGTCAGAGCTGCTTTGTCAACTGACTCTTTCTTTGAGGTCTGGGAGGTTATCGCTCCCAGTGTAATGCTGAATATGTGGCAATGTCCATGTCGTGATTGATAAGTGCTAAAACCCACCCACTCACTGACACAGCCAACCGGACAGATGGTGCCGTGTGTGGGTGAATAAACGCAACTCATCGTCTGTCCGCAACGATCTTGCCTTCATTGTATGATATAATACCATTATCAGTCATACACTGAAGGCATCAGGGAGTTTTATCCGAAGAATTTCAGCAGACAGGATGCTAAAATTCTCCGGTTTTACCCTGTCGTGTTGGCTCGAGGGCTAACGATTCTATTAAAGCTATTACCGGTAACTCCAAATGACGCTGAAGCGAATACATTGACAAACTAAGTATTTGACGACGTAATAACCGAGATTGAAAGGTAAAACCAAGGAATCTCACTATTTTCAGAGCAATGAGACATTATGACAAACTCGACAACTTTTAGCATTTATCAGAGGTATAGGTTGTAATAAAAGAAATACCCATTAAATCCTAACAGTTGAAAAAATGATGAAATAACTACATTTCACAAGCTGGACCACGACAACAACGGACAACGGACGACACTATATGTGACAAGAATATCTGAGTAAAAGTAGAGTTATGAAATTAAACACAAACATGTAATGGTTGGCTATATGGGGACTACTATTTATAGTAAGCCCCGATTGTCTTAAAACTACTCTCAGCGCCTTCGGCGCTAGGGTTCCATCAATCAATACCAGCTTGTTAATTTCCAGCTCGAGAAGAAATTTCTAGTTTTTACTAGTAAATAAATACTATTTTTGAAAGAAGAGCCAGCCGAGAAGAGGAGAAGATGAAGAGATCCTGGCCCAGTGAAGAGAAGCCTGAGGAATCCGTTCCTAGGACTTCCTACCCTGCTAGGGTATTAAAAGGGGATGCCTCCCTTTGTATCTTGGGGGACCATGGATGATCTGACTGGCAAGACTGAGAAGACCGAAGAGATATTGAAAAGATAATGACGAGGCTGAGAAGCAGCCGGCTGCTAGTCACTCTGAGTGACCGAGGTGTTATGGGACAGCTATGTGTGCCCAGAATGCTGTTGAAAGGGAAGGAGTTGTGGAAAATGACCTTGTCATAGAGCCTGGAGTGTGAGTTTGTGTGCCTGCATGTTCTGCTTACGCTCCAATGAAACATATAATTTAGTGTATAAATTATATATACGATTGAATAATGTTTTTAAAAGTAATTATCTTTGGCTTGACCCCGGCTTCACACGCGCGGCAATGGTTTAGAATTTTTTATCACGTGATTATTACTAGATTCACGAAGCAAAGGGTTAAAACGTTTCAAATGTTATAAGGTTAAGACAAGGCACAATTAATTTTACAATTTTAAAATCATACTGGTTAGTGGTTATGAATTATTTTATCCACAATTTCACATATCGTAGCTTTTTAATTTTTTTTATGTCCACCTTGTTTGTTTGTTAGTTTCAGGGGTTAAAGGGTTATATCAAATAAATGCAAATTATATTTTTTAAATCACTACATTTTAGTCACTCTGAAACCTTTGTCGAGACATTTTCATCACCAAATGCATCTTTGAACAGAAAACAAAATATAACATTATTATTAGTAATTTCAGGGACTAAAGAGGTAAATTATTTAAATTATTTAAAATTGAAATATAGTATCTTTATTTGCTACGCTCAAATGGTTTTATGTGCTTTAATGTGAAATTTGTGATTTGTGCCAATAACAATAATTGTAGATTGTATCTGTAAATGAGCTATTTTCACTACCTATTTTGTTTTGGGATTTCAGGGGTCAAAGGGTCGTAATCGAGCTTGGCAAACAGCATTTTTGAAATCAGCACATGCAAATTAGGTTAAAACATGTTTCAAAACACTTTTATCCCAAAATGCCTTCGGCATTTATTTGGAGAACATATACCCCAATTTCGACCGGACTATAGAGGAGTTCACATAGTTTATCTAGTTGGCACGGATGTGCTGGTAGTTGTAGTCAGCATGTCGAGTTCTGGTATTTGGTTTTGTAGAAAGTTGATCAATGGGTATGGCTACGTCACGCTTTATTGCCTCGTAGAACATAGTCATCCTAGCGCTGATCGCTGGCTAGACAGCGAGTCTCAACCTAGGTCTATCTGGTTCACACTCACTTCAGGCCCTCGTCTGTACTCTCTTCTCACAAATCTTGGGAAGTGTTGCACTCGTTCTAAGCTGTCCACATGCTAATGCTTAGATGGATCACACACACATGCCCTATATTCAAGACCAAACCGCACCAGAGCTAAGACGTTATTGACATTTATTGCAATGAAAAGGCATTAAAGCCCCACCAAGACGCAAAAAGGGCAGAGATAAGTCGTAAAAGTTTGATGATAAGGGGATAAAGATCGATGGGGAGGCACTAAAGGACGATGGAGAGGCATTAAAGGGCAACGAAAAAGCGATAGAGGTCGACGCAGATGCGTTAAATGGTGATGGGAAGGAAATACTGGGCGACTGAGAAACGCTAAAGGACGACGGGAAAGCATTAAGGATCGATGGAGAAGCATTAAGAGGTGACGGAGGTGCGTTAAAGGACGACGGAAAAGCCTATAGTCCGATAGAGTGGCTTTGAAAGATGACGGTGAGGCATTAAAAGGCAATAGAGAGGCGTTAATGGGTGACAGAGATGCATAAATGGCGACAGAAAGTCATTAATTTGTAGCGAAGAAAAGCCGTTAAAGGGCAATGGGGTGGCGTTAAAGGGGTGACGGAGCTGCAATAATGTGCGCAAGAAAGCAACGCAATTGCAACACAGAGGAATTAAAGGGCAATCCAGATGTATAAAGGGTGATGGATAGTCATTAAGGTGCGACGTGGTAAATTAAAATTAATTGAATGGGGTTTTAGGCCACCTTTGTGCACATATAGGCTGAATTGGGCCAGGAGAACCTCCACTGCCCTTCAGACACAAGATTCGAAATTCGGGTCCTGGCGGTCTGAGGCCGAGCACACTACTTCTTGGTCACGGAGGCTCTCCACAATATTTAATCTTTACGAGTGATCTGACGTCTAAAGTCCCTTAAATCACTGAAATATTTGAGTATAAGCCATGGAGACCAAAGGGTTTTTGTCCATTTAAAATCATCATAAATATCTCTTTCTGGTTCATTTGATAAGCTATGTTAGAAATATTTAATTCTTTGTGTGAGGAGCGCGCAGCGCGGGGCCCTGCGCGAAATTAACGTCGATACACTGGTCTCAACCTTAACTAGACGAGGCCGCCATTAACGTGATCGCCCAGTCACATTGAGTAGGTATAAACAATTCTGCTTCTCAGAAAACACCACACGGGAACAGCAGGGTTTATAACCGGGACGCATGTATGACTGGCGAGGCAGTCAGGTGCTCTAGCCATTGCGCCAAGTCCCTTTCTCTAATTCTTTCAGTGCGGGGACCGTCTTTATACGTGATAATCTGACGTCTACAGACGTCAGATTCAGAACACATGGCGCACACATTTGGCTAAATTATAACAATATTATCAAGTTATAGACCATCAGCTTATTACTTATGTTAGTTTGAATGTAAATTTATCTAGTCACGTTTAAACCATTTTAAAATCGCCATAGATTTCAAAACAATGATATTCCATACTTTATATAGCATAGTTGCTCTAGTCTTCACATTGCTACATTAGGCAGCCAACAATGACGTATACGCGCAAATAAATTATAAGAAAACATATAGATGGATACTAAAACTGTCATCATTTGTCTGAGGAATTTATGCACTTTTCCATGCAAATTTCATGTGTGGAGATTGGTATGATAAGTTATTGCTCCACATACACTTCTTTTAGCGATTTATTGAACATGTTGGCCTTTCCCTCTAGATATTGTGATTTTTTTCTGCAACAGTTACAAATTTGAAGCATTACACTTCTACAAAGAGCGTGTTTTTGTATATCACGTGGGATATTCTAAACAACATTTTTGAAGATCATTAGTTGATATTAGAGTGTTATTTTTTTAAGCATTTGTTTTGTTAATCATACTTAAATCATCAACTCCTCCGTCAAATCCCTTGTATCCATTCTTGTAGTCGTCATCAGGTTCTCCGACGGTAAATTCTTCGTAAAGAACGTCTTTTTGCACATCGCTCCAATCGGTCATTTCAATCAAGATATCCACAGTCGATACTTGCTCACTGTATCGATATAGAAAATCATTGCCTGCAAAAGTAGATAAATAAATGTCATACCCAGCACCCACGAGACGTTCCCCCATTGTTGGCTTATTATCGGTCCACCGTCTACAACGCGGAACCAGCATGGAGTCAGCACTAAGTAAACGTCTCGTTTTTGCTGGTTAACAGGCAGGCAGGCAGGCAGGCAGGCAGGCAGGCAGGCAGGCAGGCAGGCAGGCAGGCAGGCAGGCAGGCAGGCAGGCAGGCAGGCAGGCAGGCAGGCAGGCAGGCAGGCAGGCAGGCAGGCAGGCAGGCAGGCAGGCAGGCAGGCAAAAACAAGTAGGCAGGCAGAAGACAGACGAACAGACAGAAAGACAAACAGACAGAAAGGCAGACAGACAGACAGACAGACAGACAGACAGACAGACAGACAGACAGACAGACAGACAGACAGACAGACAGACGGACGGACGGACGGACGGACGGACGGACGGACGGACGGACGGACGGACGGACGGACGGACGGACGGACGGACGGACGGACGGACGGACGGACGGACGGACGGACGGACGGACGGACGGACGGACGGACGGACGGACGGACGGACGGACGGACGGACGGACGGACGGACAGACAGACAGACAGACAGACAGACAGACAGACAGACAGACAGACAGACAGACAGACAGACAGACAGACAGACAGACAGACAGACAGACAGACAGACAGACAGACAGACAGACAGACAGACAAACAGACAGGCAAACAGACAGGCAAACAGACAGGCAAACAGACAGGCAGGTTCTCATGTAGGCATGCAGGCAGGCAGACACGCTGACAGATAAGTTGTGGTATCAACCACAACACATACAAAGAGTACAATCACATACAGTCGATAACTAATATTTACATTATATTATGCCTGACTTACCTAGCCAATACTCGCCATTAACATCACCAAAACCAGAGGCATAATCAGAAAGTCTCCTGTTGAATGATACACTGCCGTCAAAACGTCTCTGAATAACCTGAGCAAAAACACAAAATAGGTCACCAGTCTACGGTTAAGGTGGCGAATTTGGCCATAAATTATGGGAGATCGGGCACCATGGGCATTGACGTTTTTAAATATTAATAGTTTTCCAAAGCGACATGCGCAGCCTGATGGGTGCTCCGTAGACCAGATATCTATGCCCGTGAATTTAGAAAAGTATTTTATGGTCATAAAATATATTTAGACCCACTTCTATATCTCAGTACCATGAACAATCTATGATACAAGTATTTATTTTTAAAGTTATGCATGGGTGACAATACATGTCTTTAAATATTATAAATCACAGTTCATCTCACATGAGCTGAACTTCGGGGAACAGTGGTTAGACCATGGTGCCCCATGCAGTATTGTAGTTTATATATTTAAATCGCCAACAGACACGTGCATTAGTATTAACTATCAGTGTTAGTAATGCAGAAATATAAATGGACATACTTTTATTGGTTTGCACATGCTGCTGATCTGTTGTAGCAGTCGACCAAATCACTGTTATTGGGAATGAAAAGTGTATCTAAACATCAATTTTTGCAAATATTTGTGCCCATATGAGTAATTTTCAGCCACTTGAAATTGTGGGTCGCGGTAGCGAGACACAACTTCAAATGGGTGAAAAATTAAAGATAAGGGTAACACTGGTAACATAAATGACCATTGTCCCGAGAGACTATCATGTATAATAATGTGACACCATGGCCATTTTTTAATCTAAAAGTATCATTCAAAGGAAATCCGCCCAAGACCAAAGACATACTTACCATCCAGCCGTTTCCATGTGAAGGTGTACTCATTCTACAGTAAACTGGTTTAGAAGTAGATGACATCGGCACCTTGATGTAATAAACGCCATCCTGTGTTTGGCCGTTGTTATAATGAACTTTGCAGTTATCCTCAGGGGGGACTGAAATATTTTTGCATAAACCGTAGAAACCAAAGTGTGTTTTTTCAACTTTAAATCATCAAAAATGTCTTAGGTAGCTCATTCCGCTCCACTTGAATACCTGTGTGATGGGTCCACGGCAATTATAAAAAGTTTATTCTTACAGCGCGGGGATCGGCTTCAGACGTCAGAATCTGACGTTTAAAGTCAATCCCCGCCCTATAAGAGTTAAGAAATGAGCCATATATAATCAATGATGTGTTAATGTTGTCAAATACTACTAGGCCTAGAACCATGACAACTGAAACTAAAATACTATTCATTTAACCTTCAATTTAGAAATAAAATATGAAAGTTAACATTGTAGTATAGCACATGATAATGATCGCTGTTTTAAAAGTAATCAGATTTTTTATTAAAAGTCAAATGTGAAGTAAATAGGCATAATGAGGGAATTACAAAAATAAAGGTCACAGAAATGTCACAGTGAAACTAAGTAGCGGTAGTAGTAGAGGCCCACATTCAGGACTGCATACACTTTATATAAAATATATATAGAATATAAACAGCACGTCATTTTCGCAATATTTAAATGTCTGCCAGTCGGACTATACATTCAATGCGGCCTAAAAGTGTCTGGGTTGACGTGAAAGAGTAACCATGGTAACGGTAGTACCCAAGAAATAAATGAATGAATGAATGAATGAATGAATGAATGAATGAATGAATGAATGAATGAATTATTAAATAAATAAATGAATGAATGAATGAATGAATGAATGAATGAATGAATGAATGAATGAATGAATAAATGAATGAATAAATGAATGAATAAATGGATGAATGAATGAATGAATGAATGAATGAATTAATTAATTAATTAATTAATGATTATGTAAGCGAATGCACTAATAAATGAATCAATAAATTGCAAATACATTGAACGAATAAATGGATAAATGTCTCATGCGATTGTGCGTATTATACTTTCTTTAATATTGACACATACTAAGCAAATTATCGGGGCGGGGGACCTCCCTGATGACATCGCAAGGCTCTGACTCAGATATATCTATTTTTTAAATAGATTAGTTGTAATACGATCACTAGATTTTGTCAGCTGAAACAGGCCTAGTCTTAATAGGCACTCGAAAAATTAGTCCCAGTTTCATGACACCCGAGATTGTCGGTAGGCGGGACGAGTGTCATTATTGCACAGCTGGCTGTGTGCATAAAAAAGGCGGTCAGTGTGATCGGGTCTGCCGCCAAGCGAGCTTGGCAGACTGGTCCTGTCGGCCGGCGAGGGGCTTGGTGCAGTGGGTAAAGCTGCTTGCTTGGAAAGTCAGAGATCGCGGCTTCGTTCCCCGCTCTGGCATTCAGACTTGAAAGAAACACAAGTTTCTTACCCGCTCACTCATAAAGACTCAGTATAGTGGGGAGCCTCCGTGACTGAGAGGTAGCGTTCTTTGCCTCAGACCGCCAGGGCTTGAATTTTGAATCCTGTGTCTGGTGGAAAGCGTAATTCATCCCTCCATCCTAAGTTCTTTAGACCCAGTTTGGCCTATATGCCTATATAAACAGGTATAGGTTGCCTAAAAACCATTCATTCATTAGCTCATTCATTCATGCTGATACTATACTTGACTGCTGCTGCTGTTATAAACACAATCACCCTCTGTATAGACTTGTCATGCATACACTCTTTCTAACACGGTGTCATGCGTGACACTCTTTCTAACATGGAATCCTGCTTTCCGATGTAGCGTCATCAAACGCATATGATGACCAGAAATTCACAGTTTTCGCATATTTAGCTACAGGTGTATTCTAATTGTGTTATATTTTTCGTTCAAGTCTTCTATAAATAGCTGCTGTAGCTTGCAGACACATGTACGAATTGAAATCCATTTAGTGTGTACCTGAAGTGAAATAGGTGTCTGCTCACGAAATATCGGCATGAAAATAGACACTTTTGTTGATCTTATTTCAAAATGGATAAACCTACCACGTCAGAAAAAATCTGAAAATACATTATTATCCAATAAATCAAACCATTATTTCACCTTCTCAAATATTGGCATCCAAATCTATGATATTCAACAAAGTTTTTTGAAAAAGTGTCCTGTTTTCTAACTATTTTATTTTAGGGATGTCCTGCTTTCCAAGAAAAATACGAGCAAGTTAGAAAACAAGACACTTTCTCAATATACATTATTGGATATCGTAGATTTTGTCGGATGAAATAACTATAACTAATGTATAACTGAATAACTATAACTAAATTGACGTAGGTTTACCGAAGGAGAAATACATTTAACGAAAGTTTTAATTCCCATGCGATATTTCGTGAGCAGCTATGTATTTGACATTACATCAGATCGATTTAAATTCCTAATAAAAATTTCAAGGTGGTACAACAGATAGTCATAGAATACCTATGACTTTTTGGGCCTCATAATATGCGCTTGTTGAGGGCTCATTAGAAAAAAGGACACCATCCCAGAAATGGTATCAAGCATGACACCATGTTAGAAAGAGTATGACAATTTAAAAACTAATGAATTTATAGTTTAATTACTTGGCGTTTGTGTCGTTGCTTCTGTTGTCGTGGTAGGCTCAATCATCGTCGTCGGTTCCATTGCGGTGGTAGCGTCAATGGTAGTAGGTTCCATTGCGGTGGTAGCTTCTTGGGTAGTAGGTTCCATTGCGGTGGTAGCTTCAATGGTAGTAGGTTCCATTGCGGTGGTAGCTTCAATGGTAGTAGGGTCGTTTGCGCTGGTATCTTCAGGGGTAGTAGATTCCATTGCGGTGGTAGCTTCAATGGTAGTTGGTTCCACTTTGCTGGTAGCTTCAATGGTAGTTGGCTCCACTGCGCTTGTAGCTGCATGGGTAGTTGGCTCCATTGCGCTGGTGGCTTCAATGGTAGTTGGTTCCATTGCGCTGGTAGTTAATTCAATGGTAGTTGGTTCCATTGCGCTTGTAGTTAATTCAATAGTGGTTGGTTCCATTTCGCTGGTAGCTTCAATAGCAGTTGACCCCATTGCGCTGGTAGCTTCCTGGATGGTAGGTGTAGGCTCAAGAGTAGTTTGTTCCATTGCACTGACTTGTTTATCAGTGGCACCTATGCCTTAAGGAGAAACCAAAAATAAATGTTATATTATATGTATGCCTACACTTATAGAATTGTATTTTATATTCTGCCATGGCATGCTATTATGAGCCTTTACACTGAGCTTCATTGTATAAAAAAAATTGCAGAAAACTGTCTATCGATTTTATACGTCTTTACACGTCTGCAGACGAAGCGCGGACGACGTCTGCAGAATCATATTCTGACGTATAAAGACGGTCGCCGTGTCGAAAGGGTTACAATTGTGTATCGCTAACGCGATCCACAACTTTAAGTGACTGAAAATTACTTGGATTTGTAAAATTTAGTCGCAGCGTATATCAGTTTCACCTTCACAGATTTGAGGCCATTTTTCAGTTCTAAAAAAGGCTTGACAAGTTCAAAAAACACAGAAAAATTAGTAGGGGCCTACAAATACTACATTCGACATCAGTGCTCTAGGGGGTAAACCCGCCTAAAATCCGCTTAATGTTGTGTTATTGCTTACTAGGGGAGGGGACGTGGCGCTTTGTTAGAGCGACCGATTTCCTCGGTAGTCATGCATGCGTCCCTGGTTCGAACCCCGCTTATCCTGCGTGTTTTATTAAAGACATATGATTGCTTCTCCCTTCTCTATGTGAATAGGCAATCACATTGATTATCGAGTTATGGTTGAAACCAGTGTATCGATCTTTATTTTGCGCATGGCCACGCGCTGCGTGCTCTTTCGTCATAATTGTTTATTCCAGTCAACAAATTCAGCACAAAACTTTTACCATACATGATGGTTTAATGTTGGTTAGACAGTCAACCAACAATAACATAAAACCAACAAGCCCAGCAAATACGAGACGTTCCCGGCTAACACAACACCTTGAACCAATGCTGATTTAATGTTGGTCCAGCGTCGTAGACTGGTTTATTATTCAATCAAACGATAAAACTTCTACAGTGCCTATATCCTCAGCGGACCAGCTCAAAGGCGCACAAATTCTTAGCGTGATAATGTGTCCTAATCGAGGCCAAAGCAGGTTCGTCAACAGGGAGCCGGGATGCTGAGGACCTAGGGTGGGAAAACCAGATCAAATAGGTGCGATTTAATTAATTTCCGGAATGTTGAATTTGTTTCGGCATTACGTATTGGCACAGGCAGGGTGTTCCATAAGATATAGATGGATATAGAGGCCAGATATAGAGAAAGCTCTTGACACAGTCTTAGTTTTTTTATGAGGAACAACAATCTATTTAAATTTGTGGAGCGTAGATATCTTGAGCATTTCGGACGAACAAGTAAATCAGACAGATATGCAGGCTGGTTGTCTTTCAGGGTTCGGAAAATTATTGTGCATATTTTAAAATGAATGCGAAACTTGACAGGAAGCCGATGTAACCGTTTAGAATATGATATTTGAGATATGTGTTTTCGGAAATTCAAGCTACTGTCGAATACTACACCAAGATTTTTGGATGGATTTGTGTCTTGACCTGGAATTAAGCATGGGAAATTATTTAAGAATTTTTCTCGCTGAAGTTTGGTCCCAATGAGATTAAATTCTTCCTATGATTAAGCTTCAGTTTAGACCCTGTCATCCAGGCCGACACGGCTATTAGGCCTACACAATGTTGCAATTTTTCAAGAGATTCCTTAGCGTTGGAAACGGATAGAGACATGTAAATTTAAGTATCATCGGCATAAAGATGGTGGTTTATGTGAAAAACTGGATCTGATAACTCTGAGTGGTGTAGTGTATAGGGTAAAAGTCACTGGCCCCAACACGGAGCCCTGTGGAACTCCATATGAGCGTGTCACTTTATCTGACAGGGTGTCTTTAATTTGTACGGATTGGTGCCTATTTTGCAAATAAGAAGAAAACCAAATTTAAGCCTGCCCAGATATTCGATAGCAATCTGAAAGTTGATGTAGCATGGTCAATGGTGTCGAAAGCTGCCGACAGGTCAAACAAGGTCAGAGCTGTAACCTCACCCTGGTCCATACCAGGGATGGGGTAATAGCAATAGGTAATAGTAATAGTAATAGGTAACGTGGCAATTTCACTGTAATAGTAATAGTAATAGATCGCGAAAAAATGAAAGTAATAGTAATAGTAATAGATGGCCAAGTAATAAATATACTTTTATATTACACTATTCTATTTTCGCTTGATTATTCACATACATTTAACCAACGCCATTAATCTTAGAAAATATATTTAATTATTAATTTGTCAGTTGAAAGGCGTAATTATATATATACCAATGATGATTTGAATTAGTTCTATTGATGCCCACAGTGATGCACATTCCAAACACACGGTGTGTTTTTACTGGAACAGCATTGTAGTGGGCGGGCTGTTGTTAAAACAACATCTCATGTTTTCTGGGAGTCGAGTCAGTTGCCGGCATTATATTTGTTTATGCAGCTCAATGTGTGAAGAACAACGCACTTTAATTACCGTTATCGATAGTCAATGAAGCAAGACTTGAAATCTTAATGCCTAAACATGATAAAAACAAGTCATTGCCAGGCCCCTTTGGTCAAACACCTTTGATCTTTTGGTCCTGATGGTGAGCCCAGCAATCAGGGAACATTCTTGTCATGCTGTTTAAATGTTGGGCCAGCGTCGAAGACGGTGGGCAAAACTACTCTCGGCGCCTTCAGCGCTAGGGTTCCATCAATAAAGACGGTGGGCAACTTTGAAACAGCATTGGGTGAATGCCCCGTGTTTGCTGGGAGGGCAACTGTATGGTATAGCCTACAAACAATGTTATGACGGCGATTTCGCCGGTTGGCGAAACTTAATTAGACCTAACGGCCTTAGAAACCACATTAAACTACGCCAAAAACAAAGTTTAACATGTTATTAAAAAGAAACATATCATTTCTAGAAATGACCATTAAATATTTTATCGCCATTGTTTAGCGATCGTAAAATAAACATGTTATTGCCTAGATAAATAATATCTGGATCTTTAGATAGCCCTAACCAAGGAATATATATTCCTTGTCCTAACTAACATTCACGCATGACTAACATGGCACATTACATGTAACGTTGTGAGACAAAGCTAACATAATGTCTAGAAAGCATGATACCTAAACAAATGCCAATACATTAAAATATTAAAAATATTTTTAGTTTGTATTCAATAGTTACAAAATTGAGCTGATTTGATGTTTGTTATTATAAAATGTATATGGAAAATAATTGATAGCAGTATAGCGTGTTATCTCTTTGGAAATGGTGACAAAAGTTATTGTAATAGTAATTAGAGTATTAGATGGTGGAGTAGTAGTAATAGTAATGGTAATATAACTCGAAGACTGTAATAGTAATAGTAATAGAATAATTCCAAAGTAATAGTAATAGTAAAAGATTGCATGCAATAGATCACATGTCTCGTCCATACTAATAATTATATCGTTATGTACTTTCAGTACAGCGCTGATTCAGTAGAATGATGTTTCCTGTAGGCCTATCGTAATGGATTAGATAGATGGTTATTTTTATATTAGCTTGCAGCCGATTGGCTACTACCTTTTCTAAGATTTTGAAAATAAAATAAAAGTTGGATACAGGTCTGTCATTTTTCAGTTGGTTTTTAGGAAGAGATATTTTTTAAGTAGTGGTCTTACATGAGCTTCTATTAAATTGTGAGGAAATGTACTAGTTTCCATTGAAATGTTGATTATATCAGTGATGGATCATTTTGGATCTAATCATTTATGTTTAATGCTGGGCCAACGTCGGTGAAGGTGGCTTAATATTACACAAACATTGTTTAGGCGCATGTGCTTGCTGGGTCAACAATTTTAAAGGGTCCTGTCTCCAAGAGTATTTATAACAGTAGCCGTGAATCTAAAGTACATATTGCAGTAATTTTCACATAGAATTTCTAGTTAAAACTCATTCTTTAATGGAACAATTTTGAGTTTCAAATACCGATATTTAGGCAATTTTGATCTAGTTTAAAAAAGGGAGTCAGCACCCCCTCTCCCGCCTCTGGATTTCCTATTGTATACTCACTTGTAATGTACTCCTCCAGATGGCAGGCAGCTGGATCAGAATCATGGACCAGTTTTCTTTTATAAGTGAATCCTTGTTGTTCATCCATGACGTCATAGCTGCTCCACGATGACGTACTTCCGGTGTCCTTAAAATCACTGGGTCGACATAAACAGCTGTACTTGGAACTGCCACCAGGTGGCGCTGGATAACAGGTCTTGTTCACACAGCCACCACCAAGGGAACATCCGGGGCACGGAGGGCCAGGAGTCACCCCGCATAATAAGGCACGCTCGTCTGATTTCAAAGAGATCTGTTAAATAATCGTTACTTTTATTCACGCGAGAGGTGAAAAAAGTCAAACTTATAATCCTGGTCAATTTCCCAGCAAACACGAGACGTTGACCAAATGGCGTTTTTTTGTTGGGAGGACGTCGTATACGGTGGGCCAACATTAAATCAACAATGGGCCACCGTCTCGTGCTTGCTGGATACGTACTAATTGCGTTCGTTTGATTGTGTTTGGTCACTTCATACATCTGTAGCTATTCAGTGCAGGCTCGGCTCATTACTCCTTTAGCAGGTTTTGCTACACTATTACATGTTTAGTAGCAGGTTTTAGTAAACATGTTGTAAATTGTCATACTATGTCGAGGGCGCGAACTGCCGGCCTCCCCCCCAACCCAGTAGGCCTACACCACTTAGCCATTGTGTTATTTATCTTCATATGTAATGATGAATCACAATGATCACCATGGCCGCGTTGTAGGCCCTATTTGTTTGGCATATGTTATAATACACTGACCTTTATACAACATCTGACGTCTACAGACGTCAGATTCTGACGTATAAAATCGGTTCCTGCGTTTAAAGGGTTAACAGAATAAATTTTACCATCAAGTGAAATTTTCCAATCACGCGCTTTTTCATCGTGATTTGGCGCGTAGCCAAACTGTTGCAAATTTTGATTATGAATTAGCAATATACCACACTTTTAAATATAAATTGGAACCCGAAAGAAACCTATTAATGTCAAATTAGAACTGTATATCTATTCTAGTTTGTTTCAGATGTTCAAATCATAAATTAGCTATTGACGAAGGTAGACACAATGCTATCAACTTAGGCTATATAAATGTTGTGATAGTATAAAGGTATGTGTTGTAGAAGATGAATTTCACTTCCTCCCAATAAGGCCATTGCTTAATGAGGTGAAGGATAATTATCTTAGAAATGTAATCACTGATTGTACCTTCAATAACTTTTCAGAACATATGTGTTCCAGCGATATTTCAGTTTTACTAAATATATCATTGTTTGTTGAAAACAAAGACACGAATGGCGAAATATGTATTATCTGTTTTAGACTGTAAGAATGTATTATTTATTATGTATTTTGGGCTAAGGGCTTGCATATAAAAAAACAAACATTATATTTCACGGAGTATCAAAGTTTTGTTGGCCAACCCTGAAGAAAGGTCAATTTTTTGTACTTTCATTATCATAAAAATATCAGAAAAAAATGTCATTACCTCGCAGATTGGTCGATTCTCAGCAAAATTCACATCGCTGCAATGTGGAAACTGTCTGCTGAACAGCAACTCCTCTAAAAATGTCTTTTGAAAAGGTACACATAATTCTGAAGAAGCGTGTGTGTATAATATACACGTTAGTGTCAGCAGTAGTGCATCTGTCATTAAAATCACAATCATATTTCTAAATCCAAAAAATGCCGCAATGCGGACCATTGTGTTAACAGAAGATTTCCAGATAAAATGATGGATTATCCTCTAGTATGGACATGTGCCTACAAATAACACAAAATTCACTGCTACTGGTCCAAGTTCAGTTAACATCGGACACTATGCGGAATACCTTCAAATTTCAAACACTTTTATAAAGAGAAAAAGATGATTTTGAAGAGAAGTACACATAATAAAAGGTATGTTATCCTCACCCTGGAGAAAGCCAGTGTGTTGTCTCAGAGCCATGAAAATTCCGCTCTGATGCCATATTGTATGAAGGTCAGGGAGACAATGCACGGCTTGGTTAATAAATCATACTTTGGCGCTCTACTTGGCGACCATTGTCACCGACAACACAATCTCCTGAATATAACATGTGGATATTGACATATATATCAGTCAGTGAGTACACAAGGGCAGTGATCTCTATTCATAAGGGGCCGTTTTCAAAAACCGACTTAAGTTTAAATTCAACTTAAATTTATCAACACGTGATCAAGTCTCAGCCAATCAGCGAGCTTAAGACTGACTTAAGTTCAGGCCGACTTTGGAAGAGCCAGCTGGTTAAACCGGACCTTGCGTCCAGCGTTTACGGGACATTCGAAGACGGTGGGCCAACAGTGAAACAGCATTGGGCGGATGCACCGTGTTTTTCAGATTTAGTCAACAATTCTATGTTGCGCGCGTCACAGCAGAACCCTTTGAATCGCATGGTGCCTCAAATCATAAGTTTGTATCACAGAAAAAAACTAATTTCCTGAACCCAAGAGTTTTTAGATCCAAAAATGCACATATTCTTACAAAATATGATTTAAATTCGTCTTCAATTCGTTACCATTTTTTGATTGGATAGAGATTTCAATTATAGATACAGACTTAAGTGGGTTAAACCTGATAGCTCGGAAATCTAACTTAGGCGTCAGAATCTGACGTTACGACGTCTATAGACGACCCCGCACTGAAAAATAAAAATATGCATAATGGCCGTAAGACCCATATTATAGGTATTCAAATGAAGCGGAAAGAGTTAGCCAAGATAGGCATCTGACTATAATTATTGCTTTATCAAACCAGTTTGCCTGCCTGGGAAAATTTTCAATGATGATTACAAACAGAAAAAACCCTCTTTAATCTCAATGTTTTACATAATAATATTTCAGGGTTGTAAGGGTTGAAGACAGGCGAAGTGAATACATTTTTAACCCTTTAACCGCCCGTGTCGCATATATTCGTGTTTTCATTTTTTATTAGCAGAATAATCACCACCTTTTAAACATGGTAAAGATAAAATAGGACATCAATCAGCAATAATTGGAAACAGTTGACCTCCATTTTGTCAAATCTGAATAATTTTCACTCACTTGAAGTTGTGGATCGCGTCAGCGAGACACAACTCCAAGTGTGTAAAAATTCAGATTGAATAATTTGGCGGTTAAAGGGTTAAAGGCGAGAGAGATTGATCGGTACGTTTTGGCCGCTGAGATCAATTTCCTGGATCTGATAGTAGTAGGAAAATTGTTTTTGATGCCATGAAGTGATTTCCTGTTACTGAACAAAAAATCTTTAGAATTTCGACCCAAGTCAACACGAAACGGGCTAACGCTGCTAACATGCCAAAACAACACTACACATTCTGGAGCGTCACTGCGACAGTTCCTGGCCGAAGTCACAGATTGATTCTGTTTTCATATAGTATCAATGTGGAAATCTGAACAACCAATGCACAGTCATTTAAGCACAATGCGTTGACCCGGAACTGCTTCAATGTTGGGTCAGTGCCACCGACCTTTGCACGAGAACTTCCACTGTATATAATGGATATAATGAATAATTAAGTTGTGGGTCGCGGTAGCGTGCCATAACTTAACGTGGGTGAAAAATTAAATAGCGTTTTATGGGTTACACTATTCTGCTCTTTACTGCCTTGCTTGACTTTAATGATGATAAAAACCCGGGAGGACAATTTCAATTGAATAAATTAGCGCCTCAAGCATTAGCCTACAACACCACAATTCTGCCGTGGAAATCAAAAGGCAGCACCTGCTTACTTTAAAGCGACACAATCAGGCTAAAATCATCAAAACATCGGTCATTTTATTTTGGCTTTTTAATATGTGTAAGTTTAATTTTTGTGTTGCGCATATACCAGTTAAGCGAGATATAAAGACGAACTTCCCGTATTTCTTATTTCGGACATGCATGTCCGGAATAAGAAATACGGGAATTTCGTCTTTATATCTTGCTTACCCGGTAAATTCACAACACAAAAATTATTTAAAAAATGCAATTCTAGCCTATGGACATGTTTACATATTATGGTCATATTAAAAGTAAAAGTAGTGAATCATTGCAGTACATCACAGAATCTGGCGTAGCTGCTGAAATGCTCATTCATTCGAAGCTGGAATTGCTAACGCAATTTCCAGTTTCAAATGAACAAGAACATTTAGCATCTCTGAAGAATGACTTAATTTCACTGAAACCTAGTGGTTTTAGAACGGAAATTTTCATGTAAACTTTTTTCAAAATAACAGTATATTTTGTCATTTGTCACCCACTTCAAGTCACTTTCACTACAAGTTCGCCACTACAAGTCGCGAATTGCGACAGCGATTCACAACTTGTAGTGGATGAAGATGACAATGGTAAATTCAGGCTTAAAAGGGTTAACGGCCGGCCCAGATTATATTCTTTTCTTCATTGGTTATTAGCACATTAGATCGTGTTTTTGAACATGTTGAATGCAAAACGTGACATAAATCAACAAGATTTCAAAATCGTTGACCTCCATTTTGCCAAATGCGAATAATTTTTACTGACTTGAAGTTGTAGATCACATCAGCGAGACACAACTTAAAATGGTTAAAAAATCCAATTAAACCTTTTACACTTAAAAATTTAAGCAAAAATTTTATGTATGTATTTTTATGTATGTATGTATTATTTATTGTTAAACTCATCATTTCAAAATGGGACAGTCTTTAGGAATTTGAATGTACTTTATATTTTATACATTGTCAGGTGTGTTTGTTGCCGTAAATAGAACTTGTGGAGTCCTGTCTAAAGAGGATGTATGTGTAGAACAAGGAACCGTAGATTCATCTGGGTGGCTTGTGAAGAGGACATGCACCTGTAAAGGAAGCAAGTGTGATAACACATCTGGTGCTGATGGCTTCCCATACACGGCCAGTCTCACCATGATCAGTGTGGTGATGGCTGTTGTTGCGTTCTGGTCTTAATTAATCTGTTAATCAGCCGTGGACCAGGCGACTCGCTCTACTTACCGGAAGGCCGATCAGCGCTAGGTCTTAATCAGACCAAAACAAAAGATGAATTTGACGAAAAACACATTATTAACATTAATTATACGAACACAGCAATCCTATGAATTTGAAAAAATCTGATTTCCATGCATTATTACAATTAGCCAGGAGCATTAGTATGAAGGTGGAAAAAAATGCAGAAAGCTTATTTTTTCAGGGACGATTCTCTTATGTGTTCTGATATGAGTGAAAACGCATAAAATCCCGGTTGTGGTAAATGTGTGGCAGTGAAAAATCCAAGACGGTCGCCTTTTCGCCAACATCTAACATAGCTGTGTATTACATGGTTTTAGGTTCTAAGGTATGAGGAATCTATTCCCAGTGTTAGTTTTACATTAAAACATAATTGTAATCATAAAAATGAAAAAAATCCAAGATGGCCGCCTTTTCGCCAATTCCGTCAAGTGTAAATATGCTGACATCAAACATGGTCATGTAGTACATGGTTTTTTTGGTTCTAAGGTAGGCCTATGAGTAATTCATTTGTGATGTTATCTTTAAATTAAAACATAATTGTAATCATAAAAATTGTAATATTGTACATTTTTAAACAAATAAAGAATTTTTTATTTATCTATTTTTTTTAGTTTTGTTTTGTGGTGTCTTTCTTTTGCGTTTTCAAGATGGCCAACTGGCTGATTTAGTATCAGTTGTTCATCATATGTTTTTGTGAAAAAAAACATGCCAGATAATACTTAGTGGGCAGCCACACATGATGCAAATTGTATGCAGCAGTGTGAGGGTTAACCCTTACAACGCTGAAATATTTTTGCTAAAATCATGGAGACCAAAGGTTTTTTTTTAATTTAAAATCATCATAAATGTTTTAGTCAGCTCTTTCCGATTCATTTGAATACCTGTGTTATGGGTCTAGGACCATTAGAAACATTTTTACTCTTACAGTGCGGGGATCGACTTTAGTCGTCAGAATCTGACGTCTACAGACGTCAGATTCTGACGACTAAAGTCGATCCCCGCGCTGTAAAGGTTAATAAGGCTCTGTACCCAGCAAAAAACAATGCTCTTGTGTCTATGTAAGTAATGGTAGCGTACATATGTAAGATATTGGATACAATAGGGTTGTTGAGCATTTGACTTTTAAGAGCCTGCAACGATGAAATCGAATCTGTGATGATCATGAATTCAGTTCCGCTACTTTACCATAATATACCCATCTGTACATAATGAGTCTCGTGTCGGAAAAATACAATATAGAGTTGATGGGACCATTGAATAGCACACAGCTGGAGCTTTAAGTATGACACCAAGAACGTGAAATTATCTTGATCCGGAGCCGAGTTATGATCATTTTAGTGACGCGAATGAGACAATATTTCAAAAATTAAAAATGGAGAAAATTATGATAATTCCGGGCATAAAGTATCAAAATTTGACAAAAAACAAAATTCGCTATTTTTAGCCCATATCATGCATATTGACCATTTTCTATTTTTGTAGAATGCCGACATGCGACTCGTTTCGTGCAGATGGGTCACAATATACTCCACAGGCGTTTCAATGGCTAGTAGCTCTGCAGAGCAGATTGAGGCCTCCTTTGTGATACGACAGTAAATTCATGATCATTGTAACAGTGTATACGTAGTTCCCCTGTTATTTTGACAGAATATAATGTTAGTAGTAGATATATGTAAATCCCCACCTGGTACTTAGGAACCCAAGGGTTAATTTTAATCCCGTAAACCTAATTGTCTCTTATCTTGTTCCCAACAGCCATGAAGCACCGGGCAATGAAAACCCGGGCGCATGTCACCCTATCACAAACACCGCTTCCTGTGTTCATGGCCAGGGTACTAAATGTAACTACCCCACGCCCAGGGTTTGTTGGGATTAGATGCTCACCATAGAGCAAAATATATCGTAGGCTTCTGATTGGTCGAGATGGCCATCTCGACCAATCAGAAGCCTACGATATGTCGTAACTTGTACGAGAATACGGGCCCAGAAAACAAGAACCGCCGCTACTGGCACGTTGGGTCAACAATGCGATTGGGCAACAGAGGGCAAGCAGACGCGTGTAATTTTAACGCCTCTGAACAGCCCAACTGAGACACCTCACCTACACGGAAGTGTGAATTAACGATGTTGTCACCCCAGCCCTATTTGGTCAGGATTAACGGGGCGTGGACAAAGTACACAACGCTGACCTGTCCGGGCCCGTAGCGCTCAGAGCTCCATGGTTGGCTGGCAATTTGTTGGCAGGTTCCTTAAAGATTCATACAACTGTAAAATGCGCATGTGTGGGACAGTCAAGTGTAGGACTACATTGGCCTATAGAGTACACTTTGACGGGATTAATATCAGCGACTGAACTGATTACAAGATACTACTCCAACGAGAAATTGGCCCAATGCTGTTTTAATCGGTATGAAACACATATAGTATTATTATCTTGGCTGATAGCTGTGGATGTGGGGTGATATCTCATTGTGGAATGTCCAGGGGCCACTGTTGCATTCTGGGGACCACATTGTCCTGCGTATTTTGACAGTTGACTACACCGTTAATTAAGCAGACACTTGGGCTCAGTAAGTATTCTTATCACAGTAAAATTCTGACAGCTTTAAATGTTTCTCAGTGCATCGAGACTATCAATAATTGTAGAATCAATTTGTGGAGGATGATTTTCAAAGTATACTCACCCCTATGTAATTTATGCTGTTATTTTGCTGCCCGATATATTGGGCATGGTGATGTATTTCCTCAAACTTTGGCACCTAAAGTAATGAATATGGGGCTCCACTTATTTTGAATAATTACATATTACACTTTAGTATTTTTGTATTTTGATGCTGTTATAATATGTTGTATGTGTATGTTTTATTTCTCCATCTATGGAGGTGCAATAAAAAAATAAAAAAATGGGAACTGGGGAAGGTGGTTGCCTGAAACCCCGCCAAGGGAAGCGTGAGATTTAGTTGGCCAATTTTGACCACCAGGTGGCGCTGACCGTGAGGTAAGGAGGAATCGGTATGCGTATATGACTTAGTTATTTAGCGTTGCTAAGTCAGTTTTAGTTTAGTTTTTACTAAGTTTTTAAGTTAGTTTCAGTTTAGTTTTTACTCAGTTTTCAAGTTATTTTCAGTTGAGAATTTATGTACAAATTAGACCATGGGAAAAGCTGTTAGTCTTGATATACTCTGAGCTGGCATATGTACCAGCGGAGAGCGAAGAGGCTATAACGACCGGAACCTACAGTGTTTAGAAAAATCACAACGAGAGGTACGAGAAGAAATTGAGAAGAAATTATATAAATAAATTTTGAATTTCATCATCCTGAACAATCTGCTGCTGCCTTGTTACTTTGACGGGGGAAGGTTGAGTGTTCCCGCCTCCGAGTCTAAGAACTTCAAAGACCGAGGACCCTGTCACATCATCAGACAAAGTGTATGCCTGTCCTGTTGTCTTTTGGTCCACCAGTAGGCATATATAACTTCTTCTATTGTTGATATATCTAAACAAATGACTCTAGTAACTAACATGCTCCGGAAGATAAGGGAAGAAGTGTCTCCCTCCCTGAGATCCTCTAGGTTGAAAGTATACTTGGCCGTTGAAGAAGCCATGGTAGAGTAGGTACAGCCACTGGCTTGCTTCTGAGCAATCTCTGGATCTCAGGGTGTGCTGGGTTGTAAGGATCAGCTTTTAATTTTATATAGCATCGCAGGCTCAACTTCATCCGCCGAGTCTGTAATGAGAGCTCATCGGTATCCACTTTATCTTTCCTCCTGTCACTGATTCTCCGTATCAGCTGTCATGGTTGTTATACTGGTGTATTTAGTGTGGAGACATAATATCCTCTCCAGGGTTGACGCATGGCCTTAATAACAGTACGGCGGGCCTAAGCGTAATCCTTTTTTATATCCGTCAAGGTTTTGTTTTGTTGGGTGTTTTTTTAAATTTACCTAAAAACTTTTCATTTTCTCAATTGCATTTTTGCAATTGTCATCAAATCAGGACTAATTAGGTTTTGTGGAGCTGTCGAGGTTTTTGGTATGTTCTTTTCGGCTATTGTATTAATTTTTGTTGTAAAAAGGGCTATATGGCCTCCTCGCTCTCAAATTGAGAGATTGTGAAGCTCTCCCTACTTGCAAATGGTATGTGTATGGTATGTGTGTGCGAAAGTCGACATCATCTTGACAGTGTTCAAATTTATGTAATAAATAGCCTCCGGACGGGAATAAGTAAGGACCTAACATAGTAATGAAGTTGTGTGGCTAACACAGTGAAGATGGGAATCAGTTTGGAACTGTGGAGAGTGAGAATTGGGAGTTTTTCTAATTCAGGATGCAAAGTGAAGAGGAGTTCACAGGGGTACGCCATACCTACGGGTGCACTGCATGCTGTGAGATTCCTGGTATTGTTCACTCTGTTCAATGTGTTGGTCTGTACAGCCGCGCATCCATGTCGTGTAGATTTGGACAGCAGCAATACAGTAAGCGAACACATCTCGAATACATTTAGGCCACATGGAACTATGTCAATCGACTGTGATACATTTTGTAATGGTGAACACTTGTCACGGGTCACTGACTGTACACCGTCCGAGGGCAACTTGCACTGTTCAACAAACAACCTATGGCAAACAAGTGTGCACTCAAAAGCTACAATAACTTGTGCTGGTGATATTGAGATGAATCCGGGACCGGGACAGGATAATGAGCCTCAACACTGGCGGCTGAAGTAGCGGAGCTGCGTCAAGAGAACGGTGAGATGAGAAAACAGTTGGATAATTTAGAAAGTGAGTGAAGAAGAAATAATGTGATTATCAGAGGGGTAGATGAGCCTGATCACAGAGAAACCTGGGAACAATGTGAATCGACTGTGCGTGATAAATTGTCCTCTACACTAGGTATGGATAAAGATTGAATAAAGAATATCCCTACTGAACGCGCACATCGATTGCCAAAACCCGGAAGACAGACGGAACAGTTGAGGGATAAGCCAAGAGATATAATTGTCAAATTTTCTTTCTTTAAAGACAGAGACGTAGTTCTTGAAGCAGCACGAACCAAGAAACCGCCAGGAGTATACTTCATGAAGGACTTAATTAAGTCAGTGGGATTAATTCGTAGTACCTTAAAATATAAACTGACTGATGTTCGTAAGGCTGGATATAATCATTTTTTAGCCATGATAAACTGATCAGTGTGAACGTCAAAGGCAAACGTAACGCCTATACATATGACACCATGAATAAGACAATAAAAACGGTCTACGAAAACTTCAACGAAGCAGAAAGATGAGAAGTAGGCCACGGTCCTGATATTTTCAATTCATCTGACAAAACAATAAACCAGATTCGCCCTATTAATAACATATCATTTGTACATTGGAATATAGAGGGTTTATCGACAAAACTAGACGATCCTGATTTTGTCAATTATTTACGTTTATTTTCTGTTGTTTGTCTCTCAGAAACATTATTAGATGTGTTCGATAACATCTGTTTGCAACAATATAACTGCTATGTTGCACCTGCTCGTAAACTGTCTCAGCCCGGTAGACGATCAGGGGGAATGATCTGTTTTGTTGAGCAATCTATATCGAAGTATTTTGAACAACTAAATGTTACCATAGAGAATACTATTGTTTTTAAAATAAGCAAACTACTATTCGGATCTTCTGAAGACATTCTGTTTATATCTACGCACATTCCGCCTATGGGATCTCGATTCTACGACCACAAAGATATATCAGGCGGGATTTTGTTGCTGGAGCGAGCTATATTAGATTTATTCGTAAGCCGCGAGGACTGTACACTGATCTATCATTGGGTAAGGTACGCCAATTTATATTCGGGATGTTAGGTCATATCTGGAAAGTGAGGCAGTGGTGAGCTGTTTTGATAAAGAGCAGTTAGATATAAATGAAGCTACGAAATGTATTATCACAAGTTGTATTCAATCAGCAAGTATTGTGTCTTATTCATATGTCGCGAAACAGAAGACTGGCAAGTGTAAATGGTTTGATAGACAGTGTCTCCTAAAAAAAAAGAACTGAGAAAGCTTTTGAGAAAATATAATAATACATCACATGACGATGATAAATGTCGATACTTGAATGCTCGTCGAGATTATAAACATATCCTTAAGATAAAAAAAAATCATATTTTTCCAGTGTGTCTGATAATATTAATTCTAGTCTGCGTGATTCAACTAGATTTTGGAAGCTACTACGTGGAATGAATAGGACAGGTAGATCTCACTTTTGTAATATAAGTATTAACGATTGGTTTAATCATTTTTCCGCTTCGTTTGAAACACGTTTTGAAAATGAAAGAGGTGATAGAGATAATACTAATACTCTGTTAAACGATATTTTAAACAATATAACAACGCCTCAGAAAAAAGCATGTGAGCCTAGCTCTCCAAACACAGAACAAGAGATAAAGCAAAGTATAAAACATTTAAAGAATAATAAAGCTGCTGGTGCAGACGGTGTTGTGAGTGAAATGTTTAAATTCGCAGGGAACTGTTTAATTCCTTATATCCACAGCATGTTTAATAGAATTTTTGATACTGGTGTATACCCCGTACTGTGGTAATACCAATCCATAAAAAAGGTAGTGTCAACGTCACTGATAATTACAGAGGTCTGTCAAGTATTTTCAGTAAAATTTTTACTCGGATTTTAAATGTAAGATTACAAAAATGAGCGGACGATAATAAACTTATATCAGAAGAACAAGCAGGATTCCGTCGAGTTTACTCTACTATCAAACAAGGATGTATTTTAAGTCCACTACTATTTTCTTACCTTATTCAAGTTGTTGCAAATGAAGTACGCTTGAGAGGAGGCCACGGCCTCCCATTTCACCCTGATGTGTCTGAATTACTCATTTTATTGTTTGCAGATGATATTGTTCTTATTTCTGACACCGTCCAAGGGCTCCAACGGAAAATTAATACCTTGCTTCAAATTTCAGAACTGCTGGGTTTGACCGTACATACTGGGAAATCCAAGGTAGTGGTCTTTAGAAATGGTGCTCACTTGGCCGCACACGAGAAGTGGTTTATAAATAATACACCTTTGAAAGTAAAAGGGGAATACACCTATCTACGTATTGTGTTTTCAACAAGGTTAAGACACACTTGTACCCAAAATTATTTGGCTACAAGATCAAAGACTGCATTCATACGCATCGAAAAAAGTTTAAGAAATGTTCCAAACATTTCCTTTAATGTTTTCCTTAATGTATTTGATACCCCAATTAAACCAATACTGTTATATGGCGCAGAAATTTGGGGAATGAGTAGTAACACTACAGCTATTGAAAATATTCATCTGCTTGCATTGAAGAGATTTTTGAATGTACTTGTATTAAGTCCCAATGTTATGGTTTACGGTGATAAAGGAAGATATGAATTGTACATATATTCAATATTGTCTAGTATGAAGTATTGATGTAAAATTTTGAAAATGAGTGATTCGCGGTATGTCAGGAAAGCTTACAACATGATGGTACATGAAAATAACACGAACTGTTGGTCAAATAAAATTAAAGAAATACTTTACAGATTCCACCTTGGAGAATATTGGTTGTCGCAAAATGTTGGTAACGAAGTTAGCTTTCTCAATACTCTGAAACAGCGGTTATTGGAAGCGAGTGATCTACGATGGCTTGAAATTGTGCAAACAAGAGAAAGGTACCACATATATAGACATTTTAAGCCATGCAGATATAAAGAGCTTTACCTTAATGTAACTATTTATAGGAAATGTTTATCACGCTTCAGAATGGGGATATGTTGTATCAATTCGAATCAGTTAAGATTTGCTAATATCCAAGATAACGTATGCCCACTCTTTATGGAAAACAAGGAGGATGAGATTCATATTTTGTTACAGTGCCCTGTTTACCAAGATTTACGCATTAGATATTTATATCCATTCAATGAACCAAATAATCAATCATTTATTAGAATTATGTCCAATGATTAATCGTCATATATACAGAATTTAAGCCTCTTTCTTTACCATGCCTGTAAACGTCGAAATAATAATTTAATTACGCTTCTGATACCAGGTGAGTATGATTTTAATTACTCAGCAGACGCGGGTCGTTGAGTCGGTGTTGGTTTGACGTTGGTTCAACGGCGTGGACGGCGGACCAGCGTTAGACCCACATTGATTCGGCGTCTTGTGTCTACTTCATAACCTGCTTCGTTCTAAGAAAAACCCATTATATTTATTTTTGTATTTATTATTAATGAATTAATTATTCATTGTTCCGTTTGAATTGTATGATATATTTTTATATTGTATATATTACTGCACACTTCGATGTATTCCTGTATGATTTCGAATGGGTCATAGGCCTATCAATCAATCAATCAATCAATCAATCAATCAATCAATCAATCAATCAATCAATCAATCAATCAATCAATCAATCAATCAATCAATCAATCAATCAATCAATCAATCAATCAATCAATCAATCAATCAATCAATCAATCAATCAATCAATCAATCAATCAATCAATCAATCAATCAATCAATCAATCAATCAATCAATCAATCAATCAATCAATCAATCAATCAATCAATCTATCAATCAATCAATCAATCAATCAATCAATCAATCAATCAATCAATCAATCAATCAATCAAGCAATCAATCAATCAATCAATCAATCAATCAATCAATCAATCAATCAATCAATCAATCAATCAATCAATCAATCAATCAATCAATCAATCAATCAATCAATCAATCAATCAATCAATCAATCGAATGCCCTGAGATTCTACGTCAACCCTGTACATGCTCTTCATGTTGTTGATACAGGACACATGTTACACAATGTAATGTGGCCCAACTACTGTGCATATAACGATGTCATCAATGAATATTTGCTATACAAGAATATTTGGATAACTAATTACAGCCCAGTGACTGGTGCTGCGAATGTATTAAATGATGATATCCTCAGCCCAATATACACAGACAGACCAGCTGCACCTGATTCTGTACTACATAAGGTATCATATGGTGTAAAACTGGTTGTTGAAGACGGTGCTCATGTCTCAAGACTGGCCTGGACTGGTCGGTCATATCGTAAAATTATCAGAAATGTAGCCTATATATGCTTGTATCGATATGCATACTTCATCAAATAGTATTAGATCCTTGATATATATTTAACACAATCAGTTTTATCTTTCTTCGTGCAACCTAATCCTCCCATTAAGTATTTTGTTTCGATGTGCTCTTTTCAGGATTGCATACATTTGCATATCTCAGAAACCATCACTTTGAATGCATTATTTGCGTTGATGAAATAGTTTATGAAGTGATGGGTTTCCTTCAATCTCTACTGCAGCCTCCCCCCCCCCCCCCAGTGACAGCAAGTGTTCAACCACTAATTTTGGTAAGAACAGCTCCATATATATCATTCACCATCTTCACAAATTCGAATGCATACTTCGGTTCAAGTCAAGGTTATTTTACTTCACACTTTTTGCCCGATACAGAAACTGTCCGACACATTTTCACACCCATCTTAATGGAAAGGTATTGATATCACCTTTCTTATTTTGTTAAAAGACACAGGCTTCTGATTTGAAATCAACGATCAAAGAGTTAGTTTTTGATAGCATCAGTGCTTCACTTTTTTTCTTTGAGTGAGCAAATGATTGTCGATGAGCATACAGTATCGATGCTGTATATATAAAGAAATGCTTGAACGCAGAAGTATGAGATTGAAGGAGAAATGTCACTTTACCATGACTTTATCCCAAGTAATGACAAATTTGAAACTGTGTAATCTTGTAAAAGAGCAATTATATAGGGATTAAAACACATTAAAATAGGTATGTTGTTGGGCTGCATGAAGGAAGGCGAGACTTGAGTCAAATCAGACAAAACTTAGACGAAATCGATATATAGTTCTTTTTATATAGTGTCTTTTTATAGAGATAACAGCGTCACGAATGGACAGAAATGAGAGGAGGTAAATCTACAAATATGGCCCTAGTCATCCTGCCCAGTCGTAATCAGTGCTAATAGCTGAATATGGGCTGTATTGTAGACATGTTATCATCAAACCCAAAAGTTCCATATTATTAGAGAACTTATGAATGCCTTCCGATATGATACGTAGTAAGCCTATGCACAACACTGTGAATGAGATCACAAAAAATCTTACAGCATTCCATGCTCAGAGAGGGGATGATTCCACCAGAAAGCTCCAAACTTACAACCCAGAATGATATGTGCAAGCCTGACTATATAATGTCTAGTGTACCCAGCTGATACATATACCAATAGAAAGGGCAGAAAAATCAACATTTTGTGACAACTTCCTATGTCACATTATTATTTGCCTCATAATTAGTTTTGATGCGATGAAAACCGTGTTTTTCGTAAAAAGGTTCAGAATTTGCTTACACAAGATATATAAAAAATTCAAAAGAATTCCTGAAATATTATTGTAGGAACTGATAAATATGGATATTGTACATAACTTAAATGTCACAGAGATTATAATATATTGAACTTAAATTTACATTTGCGATGCAAAAAAAATGTTTTTGCAAAAAAGTAAAAAATAATGCGCAAAATAATAAAATCTAAAAATATTATTTAAACTGATAAACACGGGTATTTTGCATAATACAAGTGTTTGAGAACATAAATTGCATGAAAAGATAAGAATATATAGTTAAATATGTGAAATCAGCATTCGCGATGAAAAATACAGGTTTTCGAAAAGTGATTTTCCAGACTTTTTGTCCCGGATAGAAAATTAAATTAATCGGGCTTTAGGCCACCTTTGTGCACATATAGGCTAAACTGGGCCAGGAGAACCTCTTGAGGATGATGAGCTGAATGAGATGACACTGTCCTCCAGACACAAGATTCGAAATTTGAGCCCTGGCGGTCTGAGGCCAAGCACGCTACCTCTCGGTCACGGAGGCTCCCCACAATACAGACTTTCACATGTGGATGGGGAAGAAACATTTTTGTTTCTTTCAAACCGCTGAGACCGGGAACCGAACCACGAACTCTAGCGTGGGGCAGCGGTGCTAACCACTACCCTAGGGCCCCCGCACGTCCCGGATAGAGCATTTGGCACACATCCCATGTTGTTCTTTGGGGTCGAATCAGTCTAAAACAGTTCATCTAGCCTATCCTAAATAAAGTGCATACACAACTTTCTCAGAATAAGGTAGGCTAGTTCTGGACCATCAGTAAAAAATGCATTTCACTATGACCTCTGGTAATCATTTTTTTTAACTCCATGTGGTGTTTGAAGGTAACAGAGGCCTAGAATTGTAATTTCAGGTCGATAAATGGGTGCCACACTCCAAAATTAATCAGAAATGACATACTACATTTGGTTATAGAATTCTTAGTTGAAAATCATTTTTTTATTAATGGCCCGCTGGCAGCCATCTCAGATTTTTGCGGTTTACGGTGAAAGTCGACACAGGGTGTACGGGGAGAGTGATATATGACTACTTGGGATAGGCCTACTCAAGCGAAATTTCAGCTCTTGACACCCAAATGTCTACCCCAAATCTAAAATGACTATAGTCCATAATGTGTATTGCTGTTTGATCGAAGAAAGTATTTTTTCAGATTCGAAAGATGCACTTGACAACAGCAGTGCAGCTCAAATGTGATATTTTATAATTCTTAGGGCCACAATACGTTGTGATAACAATACTGTAAACGAATCAGTAATTATTGAGTAATTTACTGTTACCTTGAAACCTCAATTGTCCAAGAACCTCCAACCGACGGCGTGCCGAAGACCAGGAGGGACGTCCAGACCAGAGGAAAGCACAATAAACACTGACGAATCTCGTCTGTCTGCCTGTCAGCGTGACGTCATGCAACGGCCCTGCATGAATTTGGTCTGATGTCAATGGGGCCGAGAGGAAAATCCCACTCTTCCCCTGAAGAAAGTGGGGCCAATTTGGAGCCAGTGGCCCAAAAGGGTGTGTCCCCGTACACACTTTTGGTGTGGGATACTCTAGATGTTATAAGGTTTATAATGTTAGTCTGGCGCAGGTGCTGTGGTGAAGGGAGGATATAGCTCATCCACAAGTTGCACCACCAAATGCTAATGCTGGTGCTGAGAAGGGTTTGTCAGCTCAAATAGCCGTCAACTCCTCCTCGGAATATGAGGGTGATACATTAGTCTGGGAAAAGGCGGCGGCTCGTATATATCAATAGCCGTCGATATTTTCCAAGAAACGATGTGCTAGATTAAAGTTCTAGTGCTGAGAAGGAGACGTCGGCTCAGATAGCCGTTGACTCTTCCCTGTGGTAGTGCTAGTGCTGGGAAAGCCCTAATAGCCGTCGCCCTCCACATTCTGGGGGCATAGGCAACGGTTACTGGTGGCCATCGCCTGCTCCTCACGTGTAAAGGTAGTGTGGGAAAGGAATCCGGGAGGCCACGTCCAACTCACAGGATCGCCTCGTTATCACCAGGCAGAAGGGAAAGGTAGTGCAAGGGGGGGGGGGCAGTGTAGGCATCCGGCGTACATGCATTTTGGCGTGTTGCCTCCAGAACCAACTATGGTGAAACGCCCTTCATGAGTGGACCCATCTGTATGAAACGAGACGTCCATTTTTAAATAGATGACTACTAATATGATCACTATGTAAATGGTGTATTTAGGTACCTATTCCGTCACATAGATCATGATGCCGTCACCAAAAAGCAATGACGTCCAAGAGGAATAAGTGGAAACAAGCAAGGGGATCGGGTAATCTTACCAGTACAATAAAGGGATAAAAGGAAGGGTATTTATGTCAGAACAGATGCCGTCACTCAATACTGTATTATTATGTTCTAAGTATGGTGTATTCGTGCCAGCACAAATGCCGTCACTGAACAAATAAAACGACACAAGGAAGGGTATTTGTGTCACTCATTGCTGTAATGTTTCTAATCAGTTCCTGATCACTCGCGCAAAAAGTACCTAACGTGGTCACGTAGTCTAGTCTACCTGAGTTGGGGTGGGAGTTGGGGTGCTTGGGGCACTGGATCGCATAATGGCCACTATCACCTCAAGTGAAACAATTGTCCGCTGGAGAACGGGCACTAGGTGGGATTGGTTGCCGGACTAATGCAGCCTGTACCCTATCCATTAGTTTAGTCAGCCGGTTCAACGTTTCATCCAGTTTCTTTCTGATGTGTTGAGAAGGTTACCGCGCCGCTGAGCGAATTGAATTGGGAACTTTGCTCCTCAGTCTTTATCGAGCTAACCATCTCCACTTCGTTAGGAGACAATTCTGATTGGGGATCTGTAAAAATTGCCTTGTCGCACCTTTTCTATCCGACCCCTCTCCCCAAATAAGCCCGTCCTGCTATGAATTGAACCCTTAAGTATAACCATGGCCTCTGACAGCGTGAATGGATGATGATCCATAGCCCACAACGCTGCACATTTATCTCGACAGCTGTGTAATAATGCGTCTACGGAAGCATCATTTATTGCGCTTTGTCTCGTGCATTTGGATAAGCCACAACCGTAAGCTGTTGGATGCTCTCTGCGAACTCCTCCAACTCCAGTTGAGAAATTTCTGCAACTGGTGTCGCTTGGTGTGAGGTGGGTCCTGCATACCATACCTCCCTTTCAAAAGCTTGGTCAGTTCGGTGGAATCTTCGCGATCTTGGGATCGCAACTGACCATAGTAGCTGGCTGCTTTTCCTCGTAATGAGTCTATGGGGGGGGGGGGGGTGGATCGATCGTGTTGTTGACATGAATATGTTGAAGTGTTACGTTCCACCATCTTCCATCAACTCCTCCGTCGTGACGACGGGATTAAATAATTCTCATTAAATTCATCTTCAGGTATTTCTCACTTTATTGAAGTCTAGACATTCATATAACACACAGTTCCCAAGCGGAACGCGGCGATCGGTGGGATGCGGCTAAGCCCCTGAGCTCCTAACGGAACGTCCGCCTGCTTCAGTGGCAACAAGTTAACTGGAGGCACGCTTGGCTGAAGGCACGCTCGATTCGTGGCGTGGGTTAGTCAGAAAGAGGCTTGGCGGTCCCTGGCCACTCGTCAGTGGTCGCGGGACCCCGAGCAGTCCCGAACGGTGAGACGCTAACCCCACATTACCCCCGGGTTAAGTGTAAACGTATGAACCAAGCCAACTTGTGGTGGTAGCGTCGGTTTGTCGCTCCGTCTGGGAAACGCACAAAACCAAAATATAGTAATCAAACAGTAAAACAGTCAGTCGTGAAAATACAGCGTTGGTGGTTGGTAACATCGCAGGCGCAGCATAATGAGTTAATATGTAGTAATTATATCCTCTTAACACCATTGTTCCAATCCTCTTTAAACCAATGTTCCAATCCTCTTAACACCAATGTTCCAATACTCTTAACACCATTGTTCCTTGTTTATGAATTATGCTGCTGCGCTACGGGTAACGGCCAACCTTTATAAATCTGATTAATACATTTGTACTTAATAATAAATAATAAAATACCTCTATAAGTAACTTAATTAAGTAAAATTTGACATTATTATTTTAATTACGCCAGGCCTGGCAAACTTTATATTTACAAATTATGATTGTTACAGCTCGTGCAGCTGGTCCCGCAGTAGATGTCGTTAGGCGCTACTAAAGCGTGGACCATCTGTATGAAACGTGCGGGAGTGTAGATTTTTCGTCCAACCCTGGTTTGTTTTGCGGTTGCGTCTGGTACAATTCGATCGCCGTTGGCGATATTCGAATTGTTTTTAACATTCGGTGGTTTGGTCGTTTCGTTTGAATTAGGGGTTTTATCCCGTAAGTGTAAAGGTACACATGAATACGTTCGAAAACCACCGCCACTCTCATTAGCGCGGGAAACGGCGGGGATTCGCGAATGCGGCGCTACATAAGGGGCAAATTGTTTAGGCAAATTTACTCTATTGGCCTTATGCTGTGAAGTAGTAGCCAAATTCGTACCATTTTGAACCGCCATAGACCGTGTCTGTGTTTTCGCTTTCGGTTCAGCTCTCTTCTTTTCGGAATTCTGTTTGAGAGCTGGTGCCCTTCGAACTGTCGCAGTATTTTTCGAATTCTTCGTATTATTTTGCTTTTTACGCTGTTTCTCTGTACCTTTGTCGGGCTCGTTGTCTAAGTGTGCAGGTTTAACTCGATCAAGGGAGACCGTTTCTACCTTGCCTTTAACTAGGATTTTCATGACTCTTCCGCTCCTCACGATGACCTTATATTGGCCGTCGTAAGGGGCGATCAGAGGCGGTGCAATTGTGACTCGTCGCAAAAATACATGTGAGCATGTGTCGATTTCCTTATATTGGAAAATGTTGTTCTGAGGTGAGTCGCGCGGTGGGCAAAGACAGAAACGCGACATGGCTACGCGGAGCTTATCAGAATAGTTGTCTAAGTCTGCATGTGCATCAACAATGTACTTACGTGAAAATTCGCCCGGTAGTCTGAGTGTCGTTCTGTAAACGATTTCGGCGGCTGACCTACCCAATAACGGCGGAACGTGCACCTAGTAATACCGCAGGTAGTGTTGTCGTCCGTGGATTCGGTGATTCGTGTGCCATAATGGCTGCTTTAAGCTGACGGTGGAGACACTCGACCATGCCGTTCGATTGGAGGTGGTAGCTTGTTGTGCGGTTTCGTACTATCCCGAACTGGTTACATAAACCATCCCATGATTTTGATTCAAACTGGGTGCCCCTATCCGTGGTGATAGTGGCGGGAGTCCCAAACCGTGCTATCCACCAGCTAAAGAAGGCATCGGCGACCGTTTCAGCTCTTATATCCACTAGCAGTATGGCTTCTGGCCAACGTGTGAAACGATCTACACAAGTCAGTAGATATCTGAAACCATCGACATATGGCAAGGGTCAGACTATATCCAAATGTATGTGGTCAAATCTCTCGGTGGGTTCGTCGAATTTGCCGAAAACTGGCTTATTATGGCGAGATATTTTAGCGGTCTGGCAACCATTGCAAGAACGGCACCATTTAGCAATATCTATTTTCATTCCATGCCAGACAAATCTTGTATTGATCAACGGCTTTGTAGCCCTATGCGATGGATGACCTAATCCGTGTAAGTTCGAGAAAGCCTGTTTTCGAAATTTTGCTGTAACGTACGGCCGAATGTGTCCTGTTGATCCATCACACCAAATCAAATTGTTATCAAATGATTCAAGTAATTTAAAATTGATGGTAGATGACTTTGAATGTCGCAACTGCGTGAATTCTGTGTCCAAAGCTTGATCTGTACCTAAATCTTTATAATTTATGGTTGATGTATTGTCTATGAAGGACACGGTCGGTCGTGCCAAAGCGTAGGCCACGAAATTTGTCTCTCCTTTCACATATCTTATGTCTGTTGTGAACTCAGCGATAAAAGCCAGCTGCCTTGTTTGTCGCAGTGACGGCCGTTCAGTGACTGATGACATTACGAAAGTTAAAGGTTTATGATCGGTGTTCACGAAAAAATAACGGCCTTCTATAATAAAATAACGGCCTGCCAGACATTATCGATGTAGTGTTGCAAAACGCCACCTACGGCGAAATCACTGGCATCGCACATGATATTCAACGGTGCAGAGTGCTCTGGGTGTACCAAAAGGGTAACATTAGCAAGTATTTGCTTAAACTCGATAAATGCAGAATTTGCACTTTTATTCCACTTCAAGTCGAAATTTGACTTAGGTGACAATCTTGTATGACCTTCATTGGCAGCAATGAGTAATTGATTTAACGGTATCAACTTATCCGCATAAAAAATCTATGGTAATAGTTTATCATTCCCAAATATCGACGTAAAGCTCTTTGCTTTTCAGGCCTAACAAAATTTACAATCCCGTCTACAGCACTGGGTAGCGGTGAAAGTGCTGCACTAACATGATGTCCTAAAAAACTTAATTCTGTAGTACCGAGCTGACATTTCTCTAGTCCTATGATTATCCCATATTCTGCTAAACGAGGTAAAAAGAATCTTCAAATGTTTCTTATGCGTATGATCGGAGTTTGTGACTAACAAATCGTCCAAATATAGGAACACGAAATCTAGTCCGCGCGTAGCGTGATCTATAAAACGTTGGAAAGTTTGGCCAGAATTTTTTAAACCAAACGGTGTCCTAGTGAAATTGAACAAACAGGTACTGTCTGAGCGTTCAAACTTCTATAATCTCTGCACTGTCTCCAGTCTCTGTTTTTCTTAGGCACTATATGAAGCGCTGACGACCACTCACTGTCGCTGGGTTCGATAATGCCTAACTTTATCATGTTATCAAACTCGCGTTTTGCAGTGACTAGTTTATCAGGTGCTAAATGTTGTGGGCGCCCGGATACTGGGTGGCCTTTGGTCACTATTTTGTGTGTAATACGGTGTTTAACTGGTTCGCCCTTCGTTGTGGGACGAGTCAGTTCTGGAAACTGACCTAATAATTTTGTATAATCGTTTTGAACGGTGTCGACTCTATCCAGTGATAACGGTTTAATAGATGATAAAGTAGCTGGTATAGCTGAACCTGCTCGCATGTCTCTCAGATAACGTCCTTTTAAGTCTACCAGTAAGCTGTAATGTATAAGAAAATCAGCTCCTATGATTGGTTGTTTGACGTCCGCTACTATGAAAGTCCACGCGTAATCTCGTTTAAGACCAACGTCGACGACACGTCTACAATTACCCTAGGTGTTTATAGTAGTATTATTAGCTGCAACTAGGGACAGACAGGCAGCATCTGAAGTCCTGTTAGCGCAAGACTTGGGAAACACGCTGACAGCTGCGCCCGTGTCGATTTAATAGTTACACTTGTTGTGTTTGTCTGCGACGTATAATAACTTAGAGGGGGATAATCTGGGAAAGGGAGCTTCCGCAGAGCCATGTCACGCCTCGGTTATTTTGCCAGATGAAAGAGTCGCTGCCTTGCTCTGGCCTATTAGTTTAAAGAAAACGTGCAAGGCTCTCTGCACGTACGTGCTCTGTCACAAAATTTTTGGTGATAAAAATAAACAGGTGCATCGGCTGTATCGATCAGTTGAGCAACGTTATTTTGAGGCGTTTGTGGCGGCGATGCGTTAGGACGACTTTTTTTTTGTTATTGTTTGATACATCTTGCCTAGTAACAGCTTGATTATTGGGTATAAACGGTTTTGCTTGCACATTGGAACGAACTGTGTCTTGGCGGCACGGTTCTCGTTTCTTTGTGAGCGACCGTATGTCTTCTTCTGTGTTGCCTTGGCTGTGGCTGTCTCTAGTTTTTTGAGCCTGCGAGACAGGTCTTCCAACAGTCCAACGAGCTTTCCACTCTCACTGACGTTTATCTCAGCAACCCCCGGCTTAGCTTCATCGACGTCCTTCTCGACTGCGACAGCATGGTCGTCCAACATGGCCAAATTTTCTAGCGACACACTATCTGGTTGTGTAGCTAAATGAGCACGTACTGAAGGTGGCATTTGTCGAATAAAGACTTGGCGGATAACTGCCTTGCCTACTACCGCTTTTGTTCCAAAGTCTTGTGCAACCGCCTAAGAAATTTAGACGGTATGTCGGATCCCAGTTTTTCACCTGAAATCACCTTGTCGACTCTTTCTGGTGTCGTTAAGCTTCGTCGTTCGATTAAGATCGCTTTCAAATTTTCATACTTATGAGTGAGGAATGGCTGTAATAATACAACTCTAATATCGGACGCTACTTCGCCAGTGAGTGCAGCACATGTCAATCTGTAACGTTCGTCATCGTATGTTAAATGGTGTAAATCAAATTGTGTTTCGATTTGATTAAACCATAACTCCACATCTGTTGAATAAAAGGTTGCTATTTTGAATTTCGGCAGATTGGCTGAACGTCGTTGAGGCTGACGTCTGACTGGCGAAGGGCTTCTTGATTAATCACTCCTTGACAACCCTCTCCTACGTCTGTTGCGTGCAATCTGCAGGAGATCAGCTTTTAACCGGCGAATCTCAGCATCCGTGTTTCTAAGTTCTACTGCATTCTCCTCACTCATAGGATAGTACGAATCTTTATGACGAGCCCCTTGTCCGTCGAGGGGTGATGACACGAAACCTTCAGTGTCGCCTTTCGTGGCCATTTTAAAATGTTAGTTTGTTGAAATTAGTTTAAATTAGCTGGCCTATTGGCTACTGTGCAATTCTCAGACGGGTATTGAAATGGTATGCATTTAAAACACACCAACTAGTTTGATCGCCGCACTCCGTGTGAGAAACTGTGTGCTAAGTTGTCTAGCTTGATAAAAGTCTAGATGTGAGATAATTCTGTTTATGAAGATTGTCTATTTATATTCGCAGATAGTAAAGTGCAGGTGTTGCTGAAATAACTGAAAAGTCTCTATGCAGAAATGTATGCGTGGAAGGGTTTATTGTATTTCATTGAACATATGAATTGTGATGATTATAGGTCATTAACTTCATGCAAAAAAAATGCCAGAATTAATGCTATATTGCTATTTAAGGCTATATGGTATTAATATTTGGTAATTCGACCCGTGTGGAAATTTTTTTTTTTTAACACAAGTCGAAAAACATACAGTGTATGAAAGTAGTCCCCGTAGTTCAACTTTCAAGTCTCAATTAAGATTTATTAAGAAATAATTGAATCCTTGCCCATCCTTAGAAAATTTCATTCTCGTAAAAATAGGCTGAGTGCGACAGTATTATGAGTGTACAGTTCGACTTAATTTTTAGAATCACTTGTTCAAATTTTGACTTATATATGTCTAAAAAAAAGACTGCTTAAATAAATCTATTGATGAATATTTCCCATAATGAACATCCCCCCTTTTATTTTAATGTGCACCATTGGAATTATTCTTATCGACGTCCAAATCGGTCGCTCGCTTCGATTTGTATCGGTGCGTGTAGACTAGTGCCCATCGATGTAGACTGTACGCTTGTATGATGTGCGAGTTGTATGCATGGCGGCACACTCTCGGGTGGTGTGTGCCTCGGCCGTGTGGTTGGTTGGCGTGCCGCATCATCTCAGGAGTCATTAGCATATCTAGCAGCTAAGTGACCGTCTGGAAAAGTAGACTACCAAATTATCATTCACAAAATATCACACAATGTGTGACCTGATTTGCAATATTTAGTAACACATGTTGAAATAAAATCAGTCTCTCTTTCCTGACTGAGAAAGATATTTTGGGAAAATTTATTCTTGAATAAACTTTATTTACAGACGCTGTGCAGGTCTATGTGGCCTTGACGCCATTGGCCGGGCGCGCCGCTGATTTAAAATGGAGGCCTAATTTATGCTAATTATGCCGGTCTGAGCTGATGGGCTGACGCCGCAATGCATGACGGGTAGGGGGGAACACGTGAGGCTATGCTGCAGCCAATTTTGCTAAGATTAGGGTCACCAGCTGCCAAGATGGCGGCCTCTTACCAATTCACATTAAAATAACTCTGCTGCCACTGAAATAAAAATTATGATAACAGTCATAAAATGTTGACCTACAGTCCGAACAATGATGTATTTATAGACCGAATAAGACCTTTTATTCACATATATTTCAGGCGAACAGTTTTAAGTGGCTCTAATCCTATTTAAAATCTGTCTGAGTCGAGGCATAATTTTGTTCCGTAAAAATTTTTTGCATCAGCACAAAAAATATAGCGGTTATTCTCATGAAAACCGCGACACCTGAATGAGGTGTCAAAACAGTTTAAAAGACAAAAATTTCAAAATATTATTCTTTCAGTCGACGGCAGTGGCGTAATTGAGAAAATAACATTGAAATCTGTTATAATTTATGAAAGTAGACTATTCCATCTAACATGAATTTGTCTAGGCTGGATGTCTGCAAGATCCGCCATTTTAAAAATTCTCGAAACCACGTGGGTTTCTAAAAAAATCTTTAGATTTTTTTTGCAGTTTTAATCGAAACGCGAAAACCTCTGTTCAGATAACCTTTCTAACTAACATCACAGGCATATTTTTATTTTTGACCTTCGATCACCATGTACCTTGCAAAAAATGATGTGTCATTTTTTGAAAAAATCCCCTAATTTTAAAACTATCCTTGCTGGCGCAAAATCGATGGTTTTTTTGGTTGCTCAGTGAAAGCAATATGCTTGAATGAAGCTGCGATTACGTTTAACGTCGGGTCACCAATATAGGGGGGGGGGGTGATGGATCGATCGTGTTGCTGACATGAATATGTTGAAGTGTTACGTTCCACCATCTTCCATCAACTCCTCCGTCGGGACTACGGGATTAAATAATTCTCATTAAATCATTCTTCAGGTATTTCTCACTTTATTGAAGTTTAGACATTCATATAACATACAGTTCCCAAGCAGAGCGCGGCGATCGGTGCCATGCGGCTAAGCCCCTGAGCTCTCGACGGAACGTCTGCCTGCTTCAGTGGCAACGAGTTAACTGGAGGCGCGCTTGGCTGAAGGCGTGCTCGATTCGTGGCGTGGGTTAGTCAGAACGAGGCTTGGCGGTCCCTGGCCACTCGTCAGTGATCAGGGAACGCCGAGCAGTCCCGAACGGTGAGACGCTAACCCCACAACTCTACCAATCTTTCCAATTTGGTAAGGCTATCCCACTTATAACTCTTGGCGATATGGTCAAAGTGCACGTGAAAGGCACGCCAATCATACGTAGGCCTCCCTTTCAAGGTAGGCATTTTCTGCCCTGGTGGGCTCTTGCGGTCACTTGATTTCGGCCTCGCACCTGACTCAGTTTGGTGTTCCAACTCGGAAACATTGTCGCCTTCCCCAAAACAATTGTAATGGCTGTCTCCTTTTGCATACTGTTGCATACTTTAGTCCAGTCCCCCCAGGCATTCCACTAAAACGGCCTGCATTTTGGCCGACATACGCTCCAGGGACTTTAACTGGGCATTGGTGGTTTAGACGGGGCGGCAAACATAATGGCATTATCATCCAAGAGCCCCCGAATCGTTCCCTTTAAATCATTGTTGTCCAACAAGTCCCGGGTATGCAGCTGCCCTTCTGCGTCATGCACTCCAATATAAGATTGGCCCTTGCCTCTCAAATCCCCTTTAGGATCATTAATTCTTCTCGGGTGGCTAAATTTATGTTCAAAGCCATGTTTCCCGTAAATATATTCTACAGATTACTACTTACCAAGCTAGGGCCTATGCTATAGTGATTAAACAGACAAAGTCAAACAGAAAGAGGACTATGGGAATTAATCACATCTTCAAGTCAAAATCAGTACAAACATGACAATAAATAATAAATAATCAAACAAATGAAACATGAAATATAATTGTAAGGTAAATCAGGCCTACCTTACACTTTGTCGGCTTTGAAGCTTGAATGTAGGCTTGAAAGTTGACTGGGGTTAGAACAAGGTCATTTCAAGGTTATTTCAAGGTCAAATCATATGCAAACGTATCTAATTTTGTACTGTTTATGGCATTCTACTGAAGATCTAAACGTTGAACATTAGCTTTTTAATTTCAGCTGAGCACTCTCCCCATACATGTCAGGGCTGGTTATTGATATACCGGATCAAAGCGGCGGGGGTGGTAGTAAGCTTTTGTGAATTTTCCAAGGTGATCTCAGAAACTAAAATTATTTTTGACCTTGGATAAAAGTGTGCAAGTTATTTATCTCTGCCTCTAATATCATTTGGTATAAAGGGTAGCATATGGTCTGCAGTTGCGATTTTTACTTTTTACACGGGTAACCCAGCGAGGTCAATGTCATTTTAAATGGGCTCACAAATGATAAAAAATCTACTTTTGTCACATTTTTTTGCCAATTTTACCTTGAAATGGCCTTGACATGACCTCGAGGAGATACCTAGCTAACGAAAAATCCCAGATCATGTTATTATTTGCGACTATAGACATGGGTCATGTTTGTGAAATCAGAATAATTAGGCACTACAAATATCCCCTCCCCACGAACTAAACGGGGGAGAAACAGGCTGTGATGGGATTTCAGCGTTTAAGGGGTTAATACCCCCGCCCCCGCATTGTAAAGAAGAAGTGGATTCTACATACATAGGCTACAAAATGACACTGAATGCTCCACAACACAACTTGATTATTAATTTAGTTGGTCCTTGAGCCGCATGGAAAGGGTTACGCCACCCGCCTGATTCATCTCACCATGTTTGGGAGGTTCTCCTGGCCCAGTGTGTCATAAATGGCATACAGCCCCATTCATTAATTCACTAAGGGTCGGTGCTGTTTTGACGTTGGTCCAACGTCGTAGACGGTGGGCCAGCGTTGGACCGGCACTGATTGGCGTCTGTTGTCTGCTGAAGGTGAAATTACTATATATGAAATGTATGTTAACCCGGCGCGGGCCATTGAACTGATGTTGTTTTGATATTGGTCCAACGTAACAGACGATGGACCGACATCTGAACAGCTTCGGTTCGACAAATCATATCATATGGAATTGTACATCTCCCCACTCTTTCCTGTCGAAATATCACAGCATATCAACACGTCACACACAACGTGTGACAACCACGACAATTCTTGCTGTACAGTCATGTCGGCACTTTTGTTTTGTCTGCACTATTTCCATTTTGTGCACCTTGTTAGGCCCTATAATGCAGATTCATCACCATTTACAAATCTATATATTTTAACTTTGTTGTAGGCCTACACATTATCACTGTTGTTATATTTGACGTTAGTATAACGTTTACCCAAATTTTACATGGATAACGAACCCTTGCAATATATAGAAGGCGAAAATAATAATTAATTGACTGATTTATTACAAAATCATAACAGTGAAGAAGAATATGATAATTCTACCTTGAATTTTGATAAACACTCTTCTTACTATGACCACAAATCGTTTTTAACTTTTCTACAAGATAATGACAAAGCGTTTACAGTTCTGTATTAAGTATTAATGTTGCTAGCCTTAGATCAAAATTTAATGAAATTTAGATTTTTTTAAATGAGGTAACACTATGTTGTCCACCTCTGAGTGCAATATGCATTCAGGAAACATGGTTAAATGAGCACGATGATATATCATTACTTAATTTAAATGGTTATAAATGTATATCTCAAGGAAAAACTTGTAGCCAAACAGGAGGTCTCATTATCTATTTGAATGACAACTGTAACTATAATATCGTAAAATGTCCTAAAATCTCAACTTTATTGAAATGTCAAGTTATTGAAATAACTAGCAATATGCTCTCTAGAAAAGTAATCTTTGGGAATGTCTACCGACTCCCTAGAGAAACATCCACCGATCACAAAACATTTATTGATGAATTCCCAACATATTAGCTCAATTGGAACAATCCCACTCCGAAGTCATTATAGCTGGCGATTTCAACATTAATTAACTAGAGATAAAGAATAAAGATAAAGTTTTAACTTTTTATAATTGTTTTACTACTATTGGCTTTTTGCCTGAAATTACTTTGCCCACACGATTTAAACATAGGGCAGGTACACTTATCGACAATTTTCTCTACAAATTGTCAGATATATCTTTAAAATCTAAGTCTGGGTTTCTTATAGATAAAATATTAAATCACCAACCATATTTGATGTCATTAAATCTAAGAACGGTCAACATTATCCCACATAAATATATAACAAGCAATAAACAAACGCCCAATGCTATCCAGAATTTTAAAGAAGAACTTTTAAGCTCCAATATTATGGAATTACTTGATGTGAATTTGGAATCTAACAATAATTATGATGTAATACACGACTTAATGTGTGCACTGAAACTAAAACATTTTCCAAATAAAATTAAAAAGTAATAAATACAAACACAAGAGTACGTCATGGATTTCAACAAGTATTTTAAATTCAATCAAATTCAAAAATAAAATACACTTGGCACTCGTTTAGATTGGCAAGTCAGCAATAAATGAAATGTTATGCAAGAAAAGAAAAAAATTGACAATACCGTAGTTACAGATACAACTAGTATTGCGAATAAATTCAACTTTTTCTTTACAAATATCGGACCAAAACTGGCAAAAGAAATATGCGTACCGTCTAGAAATAATTTTAAAAACTATTTATTAAATCAAAATGATAACAATTTTACCTTTAAACTAATAGGAGAAGATGTTGTTGGCAAACTGATAGACGTTTTAGATAGCAAAAATAACACAGGATGTGATGGGTTATCAAACACCTTATTTAAATCTATAAAACTAAACCTAGTTAAACCAATAACATTCATTGTGAGCCAAATGCTAACAATGGGTATATTCCCTGACAAATTAAAAATAGCAAAAGGCATACCATTATTTAAGAAGGGAGATAAAACTATATTTTCGCATTACAAGCCCATCTCTCTATTACCATCAAAATCCAGACTTTTTGAAAAAGTAATTTATCAACAACTATACAAATATTTTGCAGATTCAAATTTATTCTACGAGAGTCAATACGGTTTTCGGAAGCGTTATTCCACGAAATTGGCCTCTCTAGAACTAGTAAACAGGTAGTTATCTAAAATTGATAAAGGCCAGGTACCTCTAGCTATATTCATTGATTAATCAAAAAATGCTACGGGCTAACAAGAAAATCTATAAATTTATTAAAATGTTATTTAACAAATAGACAACAATATGTACATTATGATAATACCGATTCAAATTTCTTAAAAATAACTACTGGGGTACCTCGAAGTTCCATTGTGGGGCCTTTACAATTCCTAATGTATATGAATGATATACATAAATCTTCCAATCTCTTTCATTTCATCCTTTTTGCAGACGACACGACTCTAATAACGAAGAATAATATTTATAATACAGATAGTATCAATGCAGAACTAGCAAAACTCTCAATATGGTTTAAAGTAAACAAACTTTCTCTAAATATTTCCAAATCCAAATGTATTGTCTGTCGTTCGGCAAGACAACAAACACCTATACCATTAATAAAAATAAACAATAAGGTTATTGAATGTGTCGAGAACTTGAATTTCTTAGGTTTAATTATTAATAAGCAATTGAAATGGAATGATCAGATAGACCACATTCTCCTAAAAATATCACGCATCATCGGCGCCCAAACAAGATTGAAAAATCATAAACCATTAAATATTTTAATCACGCTTTATAAGTCACTGTTATTACACACATAAGTTATTCGCTCATACTTTGGGGACACCAGCTATCGAAACTAACTAATATAACTTGCAAAAGAAATGTATTCGAGTCAAAACAAAATGTTTGCCCATACAGATCCACTATTTAAAAACTTGCTTATTTTAAAAGCAGAGGATATTTTTTAAATAAAGCAATTGAAATTATATTATAAATACTTAAAATATACTTCACCCATATTCTTTCTGAATCTCCAGTTTGGAACAAGTGAACATAATTATAATACAAAGAATCAAGATCTATATAAATGTCGTATAAAACATGAATTTGCTAGACAGTGCTTATTATATAATATATCCGGTGCAATCAATAACTGCCCAACAAAATATAAAGGAAAAGTTTTTTACTTACAGTTTGCAAGGTGTCATCACCTATGCAAAAATCATCCATATTAAACAGCTACAACAGTATTTGTCATATTCCTCGGTGTTATGTTTGTAGCGAAATTCGATAATATCTGTTTGTGTATTACGACAAATTTTCCGACATTTGTATTATTATATTGCCTATACCTTACAGTCTGACAGAGTGTTAGTTTTTGAAGGGTCTAAGTTACCCGTTAACTTGTAATATTTATTGCAACTTAATTCCTAACTTTATTAGTCATTTATTATAATAAACTTTCATGATACTTAGCCCTACTATAATATATTAGTTTTTTCTATTCATAATATTGTTTATATTGTCTGATGATAGCTCCCTGTCTGTTGCCTTGGTCTTCGATCTATCTTAGTACTGAGGTGACAACCAGGGAGTTAACATCACTTTCATCAATATGTACTTAACATATTTAATAAACCTGTAATATAAATGTAATGTAATGTAGGTGGCTTCCACGCTAGCGACCATTGCTTGGTCTTAGTGGAGGTCTCCTGATCAACAACAAAAATATACCACTGCTTATATATTACGATGTACTTACTTTCTTTGGCCAAATAAATGAATCTGAATCTAATTCTAATTAATAAAATACACAATTATTAAGCATTCTTTTCTGGGCCTTAACGTGAGTTGATCCACATATATGTAATTTTAAATGAGTTGCTCTAATATATTTAAACTTAGAAGTTTGTGTTTAAGTTCCTTTATAATTGAGGATAATATACGTTGTATTGTGCAACATGATTTAGGTGTGGTGTAGCAAACTCTATGTAGGCTTCAGGTGTGGTGCAACAAACTCCATGTAGGCTCCAGGTGTGGTACAACAAGCTCTATATGAACCCCAGGTGTGGTGCAGCAAACTCTATGTAGACTACAGGTGTGGTGCAGCAAACTCTATGTAGACTCCAGGTGTGGTGCAGCAAACCCTATGTAGACTCCAGGTGTGGTGTGACAAACCCCATGTAGGCTTCAGGTGTGGTGCAGCAAAATCTATGTAGGCTCCAGGTGTGGTGCAGCAAACTCTATGTAAACTCCAGGTCTGGTGTAACAAACTCCATGTAGGCTCCAGGCGTGGAGCAGCTAACTCTATGGTTCATCATGCCTGTGTGGTGCAGCAGATTGCATGGTAAAGCGCAAAAAGTTGGGATATTGTGCTTCGGCTAAATTAAAAATTGCAATTTCATCCAAATAGAGCTCCAATATAAGCATCAGCTTTTTCATTTCTTCATCAAGAAATAACTATAGGCATATGCCTTAGATTTATTAAATCACAATTAATATTATAAAGGACTTCTCTACCATCTTAACATGTTGGTATTTGACATTTGGTCAAGATCATAAAATTATTTTCTAATTTTGATCCATTAAATAGTCAATTAGTCAATTAGTGTTTTAACATGCAAACAAGATATATTGAATCCACGTTGGCTTGAAGTTAGCCAATCGTCTGCGACGTTAAACCTACATTGATTCAATATATTTTGTTTGTAGTGTATGAACCTGTGTGTATGGCCGTAAGATGTTACCATGGAATTAACCGGGTATGAGATTTTCACGTTTCTTTACAATTGTCAGCAAACATGAGACGTTAAAGCAAGGTTGGTTTAATGTTGCTCATCGTCTGCGACGCTGGCCCAACATTGAACCAACCTAGGTTCAGCATTTATATGGTTATACACAGTTTTATTCACACAGCAATGTACCGCACTATATGCTTCATTTACTGTCTTAATAACATGCAGTAGTACAATAAACAGTGTCAATAAACAAAACAATAAATTGTAATAATGAGAAACTGACACCCAATGACGAATACGTCATCAACAGCTCACTCATCAAATATATTAACCAGTTATATAACAAGTTTGGTGGCTGCAAAACCAGACATATTTTACCAGTCTCCCCTTGTTTGTTGAACAAGAAACATTGATGTTATCAATTAAAAATACTATACAACAAAAACCTGGCGTCTGATCATATCAACCTAAAGCAGGAGGGTCGTCATGATTCGCTGAGTAAAAATTGAGGGCGCACAATGAAATGGCACACATACGCAGCATGGTCAACGTCCACAGGAGTGGGGTTGTCCGCAATGTAAATATTATGGTTCAGTGAAGCATGTCGATCCAGCTGCTTAAATATCTCAGTAACATACATAACATCACATACACCCCATGCGTGCATGAAAATATAATCTAACATATTGACCAGCAAAAGCAAACAAAAGTAATAATTTTGAATAATTATTTGCTAACTTTGGTGCCCACCAATAAGGTGTTTTTAATTATTTGGTACGCACAAATAACTACTTTCAGTTACATTTGTTTCAAATGTCTCTTAAAAACCTATATAAAATAGCAACATGTTACTTTTCAAATCTTAGCCCGCTGCTGGCGCTTTCCCTGCCCCTAAGGATACACTATGATATACGGGCAGAAATACATGTAATTGGGGGTAAATATGACTTTGAAAAAGAAATACAATGTTAACCTCAACACAGAATAAAATGTATGACAGTCCGATTCAATGTGTTACCAAAGCAACATATAGATATGCTATGATGAGCACAGACGAAGAATAATATTTGGAATAAATCAGATTGTTCAGAGATAAATGTAAAGGTTGAATAGAAACTCTACAGAATAATTAATTAACCCTTGCGGTGCTGTGACGGGCCTAACCCTTGTGCTGCTGTGACTGTATATATACAAGGGTTGAAGCTAGTTTCAAACCAAATAACATGCCACTGAAATTGATAAAATTGTGATAGATGTTCAGTTAATCAAATAATTTAATTTGGGACATGCTTATTTTTCATATAGGCCTAAAGATAGGCTATATTTGTCTTTCATTTGAAGCTGGAAATTGCGTTAGCAATTCCAGCTTCTAATGAATGAAAAAACAATAGAAACAATTGAGCAGCACAAGGGTTTCTAACCAATTAAAATGTCGCTGAAAATGATAAAATTATTTGTGATTCTCAGTTCATCAAATAGTTAAATGTGCGTGATGTCTCTTTTTCATCAATAAACATTATTTTCATTCATTTTGTTCATACATTAGAAGCTGGAAATTGCAGACCAAACAGTCGAGTAGTGTTCAAGGCTAATGCGAAAAAGTGTACTGTACAAGTACATTTACAAGAAGTTTGTAATCGACAGAAAGTTTTTTTATCATTTCCATTATTCTGTTACATTTGTATACTAATGCATTTATATGATAATTCCATGACAAAACACTAGTGATAGAAACACCAAGATTCTTCATACATTGCACTTGACGGACTGGTATATTGTTGATAGTACAAGTAAAATCAATGAGAATTTTCACCTTAGTAACACATAATATAGTCGGCTACATTTCACAAAACTAAATTTTAATCCCCAACGTATTCATTCTGTAACAATTGACAGTCATTGTGACTTAAAAACTGTATCACGTGTTTTGCATCACGTGTTTTACGAGGACTGTATAGGCTTCTACAACACTTGTCTCACCAGGACTGTATAGAGCCCTAGTTGTTTTCAAACCAAAATAAAATGTCCTCGAAATAAAAAAAAGTAGGTTGTGGTATATCCTCAATTATCAAATAATTTAATTTAGAATATGTTAATTTTCTTCTTTTGAGGCTGAAAATTGCGTTATCAATTTCAGCAAATAGAAACAACAAATTCAGCAACACAAGGGTTATTACAGAAGGCAGCGCAGCATCAAATTTGAATCCTCGGTTTTATTTTGCCTCGAAGATAAATCACGATTTTGGCCACTCGATTGCTTCGCGCATCATCATTGTTGTCTTTTTCAGTGAGTAGTACTTGTCGTGAAAACTTTTATAAAATATTCCATTTGACATACGGTCCACCTGGGCGTCTGTGTAGTCATCGTGAAAGTAAAGTCCATTCAGGCATGCGGATAGGTCACAACCATCCATCCACCACCCGCCTCCAGCACATGACGTACCGCACTCAGAGTCGTTAGCAAGAAATTCTGTCTTTTGGAATTCGTTGTCTAAAACAACAAAACACAGACATAAATTCATATAGATGTTACCACGAATTTGCAATGTATCTCAGATTGCCTGCAAGATGAAGATAGTGAGACAGAGGTATGCAATTCAAGTATGATTATTAAAATTTTAATATCTTGGTGTTTAAACACCGATCTTATCCCCAATATCAGTGGTTTGATCGGCTAATACAACGGATTAAAAACGCGCTTAGCCATAAAAGGGTTAACCAGATTTATTATAATTTCAGAACTTCCTGGGGGTAAGAGGAAACACACACACATTGTTAAAAGTGTAACGCTCTAATCATTATAAGGTTCATGTCTTAACTAATGTAGTGGATACATTTGTGTGCGATATGGGAGAATAGCCTACTCAACTCGTAAGGTATGAGCCTTTATGAGAACACCTTATTCATCGGACATGCTGTATTTACCACTATCACTAAAAATGTACAACGTTTTTATCAAGTGACACATGATATGATACTGTGACTTCGTAGCGCCAGTATCTCTCAATAATATTAAGACTCAATTGCGCTTTGGGCTAAAATAGGTAATCCGTTGGGAGATCTGAAAAGGACTTCATGATAAGATGGTCGGTGGATGCTCAGATTAAGGTAGTAGGCCTAATGTAAAATGTTCATTTTTTTAGAAAAAATGGTGACAATGGGCCTACGTCTAATGCTAAATTATTCCACAAACATGGTGCAGCAACCACGAAAGATTAATGGTCGTAATTTCTCTTTGGCCGCAGTCCAAGATGCAACAACTTCGTAGTTTCGGATATCAGTGTTTGCTGACGATTCTTGAAATGCAATAAATAACTGAGATATGAGGGATTGCCAGCTCATAGTGCTTTATTCGAATGCGACTGAGATCGCCAATATGGTAGAAAGCCGACTTACAAATATTCGAGCCTGTATCAAATGCCACACCCAGGTTCCGTATACGGTCTGTTTAGACAAATTGATGGTTAAGAAGTTCAACTGGAAATATATGAGCGACTTTCTCACGTTGAGATATATTTCCAATCATCATAAATTCCGTCCTATTAGGGTTTAATTTGAGCATGTTTGATCCATTCAGACCTGAATAGCCAGCATACAATTTTGTAGAAACATTAACGCCTGTGTTATATTTAATGTAACAAAAGATGTGTAGATTTGTGTGTCATCAGCATAAAGATGATGTTTCAGACCAAACGAGCTCTGTTATTATTGAGCTGAGAAGATACACAGTAAAAAGAAGTGGATCCAGCACGGAACCTTGCGGAACCCTACATATCAACAATTGCGGAGTAGAAAGTACACCGTTGACATTCACAAACTGAGAAGGACCAGTCAGATAGGAACACTGTAACACCACACCATCAATGCCAAGCCAATCAGTCAATCTACCGAGCAAGAGATCGTGATAGATTGTGTCAAAGCCGCAGACAAATCCAGTGAACACGGGCTGGAGCTGATAAAATGTCATTCTAAATATACAAAAGGGCTGTTTTGGTAGAATGGCCAACTTTATAATTACGCTGATTGAATGTTATTTGAAATACGTGAATAAAACATGTGATCCTTTATTTGCCTGGAGACGATTTTCTAGATTAATTTGGAAACGCAATTTAGTGCAGATACAGGTCTAAAAATGCTTAATTCTAGAATTTCTGCGAATTTCCCCTCATCATGTCATCCTTGAACAATTTGCATTAGGGGGGTTTCAAGGTCAAAGGTCATTTTTTGGGACGCTATTATGAAAAATCTATGTCTACTTATAACTGTTAAAACAATCCATCAGAAGATTCATTTTGGTGTCTACACCTAGGTTTATAGGTATACGGAATTCCAAAAAATCAAAGTAAAAGATTTCAAAACAATACAATGTGCAGAAATCCAATATGGCAGCCATGCTAATATGAGAAATCGATGTATTCTCATAACTTTCCAAAAAACATGACCTAGAAGATTTATTTCCATGTCTACAACTCTGTTTTCATGTGTGAGAAATTAGGAAAAATTAACATAAAAAACCTAAAAGCAATACAAGGTGCAAAAATCCAAGACGGCCGCCACACTAACATGAGATATTTGTCTGACTCTGATCATGACACACCTAGGAATATCATATTGGGTCTCAAGACAAATACAATTTTGTTGATACAACTATGTTTTAATGAATGAGGAATTTAATAAAAAAGAGTAAAATTAATGGGATTTGCAGCAATCCAAGTCCGGATAATCATCACCATCTGTTCTAAATACACCGACTGTATTAGCTTTTCAATAGGTCTGCTCAGAGGGTGTCATTCTTGTTCTATAAAATTTTGCATTAAATCAAAGACAAATTGATTTTAGTGTAAGGTTAACACACTACTAAACCCTTAAGTCCAAACCTGACCAGCGTTAACAGTTGATGGAGAGGCGTTAAAGGGTGACAGAGAGGTGCAATGTGGAGGCGTTAAAGGGACACAAAGAGGTGTTAAAGTGCATTACAAAATGGCAGAGCTGAGTTAAAAAGGTATGGAGAGGTGTTGAAGGGCAACGAGGAAGCAGGGCTCGAAATTGGCCCTGTCCGATCGTCCGAGATGACCAACAATCTGGGAAGGACGAGTTCAGTTTCGAAGAGCTTGTCCTACTGGACGAGTGACCCTGCTTGACAATTATTAGGGTGGACTAGTGATATTTTTGGGAAGGACTAGTCAATTTTTTAGCCTGTTGACAAATAAAAATTTAGTCTAATTTTGAGCCCTGGAAAGAGTTTAATGATGCTGGGAAGGCGTTAGAGGGCGATGGGGAGGTACTAACCTAGGTAGAGATGTTAAAGGGCGACAAGAAAAGTTTAATGATGCTCGGAAGGTGTTAAAGAGCGACGGGAATGTATTAACCTAGGTGTTGACACCAAAATAAATCTTGTAGGTAAATTTTGTATCATTTTGGTGATCTTCCTCAAAGTCAAAAGATCAATTTCAATGTCAAATATGATTTAGCATAATATATGCTACAAATTGGAACACTATATAGTATATATTTTACCTCGTTTAGGTGTGATTTTGACTAGATAATTACTAATAAATTTGAGCAATAATTTGAGTGTTAACAGTCGATAAAAAAGCGTTAAAATGTGACAGATGAGTGCTATAGTGCAATGTGGATGCGCTAAACGGACACAAATAGAAGTTAAAGTGTGAACGGTCCGTTAAAAGATGGCAGAGATGCATTAAAAAGCTATGGAGAGGTGTTAAAGGGCGACGAGAAAGAGTTAAATGACACTGGAGAGGCGCTAAAAGGTGATGGTGAGGAATGAAAGAGCGATTGACATTGCTGTTTTATCTGACACTGTGGATGTGTCTTCTCTACTGACTGACCACTATGCAGCTGAATTCAGTATGCAACTGTCAAGATCAGATATGATAGTGTCAAGCAGGTGATCCAGTACCGTAGTTTGCGTAAGATCAATCACAATGAACTAAGATGTGACATGCGCCAGTTGTCAGCTGTCACACATCCAGATGATTCTCTACCAACACTGGTCAATCAGTTTAACAGTGATCTCAGCAAATTCCTAGATAAGCATGCTCCCTAACATCGAAAAGCTTGCCGATACGCCTGTTCCCTCTCTAGTAGTAGTAAATCATTGCTTTACGTCACTTTTCGGCACAAATGGTCTTTTAAGTGACATTATAATACGATAAAAACGTTGTAGTCAATTGATGAGATGAATGATGTACAGATGATGATGTGAGGGTGGGGGTGATAGGGCATGGTGGGTTATTGAGAGGGTTTTCCTTCGCTCGTCCGATAAGGGGTTCTGGGCATATCTAGAGGATCTACCCCCAGGCATGCCCAGACGGCCAGAGACTTGGGTCGGGTCAGATAGTCCGCAGAGGAACAATAGGAAGGGTGACTCCATTCATCCCCCGTGAGAGACCTAATGTCAAACACTCTATTGCTGGTTATTTAAGGCTACCACGCCCCTACACCATCGCCAGCACTGATGCGAGCATTGGCACCGCATTTGAGCAGAGGAACCAGGGTATGCCACTGGCAATTTGCCTGAAGATTTTGGACAGATACGAGGAGGCTGCAGCTTCCCTTGGATGATTTCTGTAGACTAGTGCTTCCGTACCATGCTATACAGCATGTAACTGACGGAACAGATCACTAATGACCCTCTTCGGATGGGGGCGAAAAGTACTACTACTAGCAATCATCCCAGCACCTCCCTTCTCTCCCTGGTATGACGACAAATTCATTGCTGCCAAACAGGGAAGAAGGCTGTGATGTTTTCGGTAAGCAGACTGTGACGGCTCCAACATGGAGTTTTGAGCCATATGTGGGTTGAAGCGCGAAAGTCTAGAGTATCTTGGACACAAATGGCAAGTTCGATACAGGCCGATAGTTCTTCATTGTGTTGGGATCCAGCGAGCTTATAGATTGAAGGGAAACAGCCAGACGTTATAGGCTTGTTCACGATCTTGGCTATGGATGGTGAAATGATGTTAATTTCTTCTTTGAGCAGAGATGCTGGTAGTGGATCCAGGCTGCAGGACTTAGGTAAGGATGTGCTGATGATCTTCCGTACCTCTTCCTCATCGACGACACCAAAATTCGATAAAAGAGGTGCTCCATGTGATAGTTCAGTGGGCTGTTGCGAATCAACTGTGTCCTGGCCAATTCACTGGTTAATTTGTGTTTTGGCAGTGGTTTTTCAATATTCCTTTGGAGAAGATTATTGGCTGTGCCAAAGATTACCGTGGCATTGGAAGGATTCTCCCGTGCCTGGTTGCTGTAGAATTCTATTCTTTTAGTTCATAAAAGCTTCATCACCAACTATCATTTCTGGACTAATAAATTTAATATATTGAACAGGGGTGTTTCCCAAGAATTTTAAAAACGGCATCGGTAAGCTGACAAGCCAGAAACAGGTAACTACCGTCCAATAAGTATTTTACCAATTTTGGCCAAAATTTTCGAGAAAGTATTACTTAGCAAACCAGACTTCTCCTTTTCTAAATGATGTACTTTCTCCACACCTCTTTGCTTTTCGTCGAGGCTATAGCTGTCAGGATGCCTTGCTCGGTCTATCGGAACATTGGCGCAAATATCTTCTTGCCGAAAAGAAAATCGGAGCTCTTCTAATGTATCTGAACAAGGCGTCAGACTGTGCCTTAAGAGCTGCTGGTGTCAAAGCTGAAAGCCTATGGTGCTCAGCCAAAATCTACTAAATTTATTTTATCCTATCTTTCCAACAGACAACAGCGTGTCCGTGCTGACGAAAAGTGCAGTTCATGGCAAACCACCAGCAAAAGAGTTCCACAAGGATCTGTTCTATGTTTTCCAAAGTTTTTTATTAATGATCTATTTTATTTTGTCAAAACTGTCCTGCTTACAAATTATGCAGATGATAACACTCTTTCTTTGCAAATAATTATAAATTTCCAAATTGTCAAATTACACCTGGAAAGGGAAGCAGAAAAATGCATCTGGTGGTTTGTTATAAACTGCATGACCTAGTTTTTGACCTTAGAAGGGCCAGACCATTGATTTTGAGGCGATTATTGACTTTAATTAATTGCGGATGATAAGTTGAGTTTCTGAACGATATCTCATTAAGCGTTTGCTGGATTGTTTTCATACTGCACACACACACATCCCTCAGGGGGGTAGATGTGCCATCTGGGCGTTATGACCTTTGACCTAATTTTTGCCCTTTGATTTTGAGCCGATTATTGACTTTAATTGATTTTGGATGATAAGTTCAGTTTCCGGACGATATCTCGCAAAGCGTTTGCTTGATTGTTCTCATTCTGCACACACACATCACTCAGGGGGTGTAGATGTGCCTTTTGGGGGTTGTAATCTTTGACCTAATTTTTTACTTTTGCTTTTGACTTTGGCAGACGATAAGTTCATTTTCCGGACGATAGCTCGAAAAGTGTTTGCTGGATTGTCTGCATATTGCCACACTCTCCCCTTAGGGGGTGTAGACGTGCCTTTTAGGGGTTATGACCTCTGACCTATTTTGTAACCTTTGACTTTGAGGCCATTATTGAATTTAATTAATGGCGGGGGATATCGTTAGCGTCAGCGCTCTTGCTACAATGGGGACAAGGAACAAATTCATTTTTTTATTTTTTTTATTTTCACTTAGTACGAATGCGCTTTTTGTATCACCTTTATACAATTTTACCTAAGCTCCAGGTATCTGCAGAAATGAGTCAGCCAAACTGCCTGTTTTAAATGTTATTGCTGTATCATGTTTTATATCAGAAGTCGCTGAAATAGCTATTGTTAGCTCATGTTTTATATTGTATACACTTACGACTATAAATTTTTATCTTTTAAAAAGGCCCAATATGCCATACAGTATAACAAAGTTATTGTTATGCCTCGATGCGATGATTGTCTATGGATTTTTACTGACGGTTCTGTCAAGAACCGTGGCATTGCAGCCACGCTATAGTTTACGTGATGATGAACTTCACCTGCTGGATTTTAAATGCCAAACTCCATCGTCACCAGGAGGCTGCCTTGTGAAATTGAAGTTTTATGCATAGGAGCTGCCATAAAACATTTTTCTCCTTACATTGTACAGTCAAGTCATACTACCCAAGTCTTAACTGATAGCAAAACTTGTGTGCTGGAGAGTTTTCAGCCAGTTCTCGCGTTACTTCATTTCTGCCGCTTGCGATTCGCTATTGTATGTGACTGCCCAGAAAACACGATGCGTTGGCCCAATGTTGGGCTGGTGTTGAGCCAGCGTCGTAGACGATGGACCAACGTCAGTCCAGCATTGGGCCAACGTCACTTGTTTGCTGGGTGTCCGCCACATCGCTGGGGTTTCTAATCTTCCATCAGATTACGCAAGCCCCAATCCGTCTATTTGCTCTGATCAAAGCTGTCAACTTTGCAAGTTCATCATGGAAACTGAGGATAGTGTCATTCGTCACCTCTCAGTTAAGGATGTCATGGAAGGCTCAGTCAGGTGAGCCGCTGTCATTCATACCTAAGGTCACTATGTTTTAGATGAGCGCGCGCATTAGATTTAGGCCACGCATTACCAAAAAAAAACATGTGTTTTTTTTATAACTTTTTTCCAGCTATGTTTTTTTTGCTTGTTTTGTTCGTCACCCTCATTACCTTTATTTAAAATAGGTCAAAAGTTTTTTTTTATTTTATAGCCCTCAATAACTTTTCCAGAAATTTGTCCAATGTTTCTCGCCAATAAGTTGAATGATTTTTTTTCTTAAATGTTTTTTTTACCGTCCTCCCTCATTAGATTTTGGATTTTTCTGATCTAAAATAAAACACAGTGGCCTAACACACGGAACAATACCATCTAAAAGAAGCAGCTTAGATTCCAGATGTCAAGAGATACTTGCAAAGTGTGACTGTTTAATCTGACGGTCTCCTTGTTGTTTCTAATAACCAGCCCTTCCAATCTAAATATGACAGAATAGTCGTGCCAAGGGAAGTACTCAATGGCTTGCTCACTGTTATTCACTGACGATTTACACATTCTACTTAGAATAAAATGAAACAACTTTTCAACAGATATTTTGGGCACTCGACCTTGACAAAACTCGTCAACATACGCATGCATCCCGTCATCATTGTGCCTCACTGTGATCAGTACCACAACATCTTCAACCACAGTCAACATGCATACCTCCCAAATCTGTAGGTGTCTCTTTTGCCGCTGATGTAATGTGACGCTACAGACAATACAAAAAACTCATGGTATCGCCTTAGAGATCGGTCACATAAAAAAAACATAATTAAAAGTTGAATGTTGAATGGTGCATTACAGAGCTGGGAACTGAGTGTTTACACATTACTTCAAATGGTGGTCCCCTCTCTCGCCTGACATTAGCTCTTGTCACTGCTAACATGAAGTCTAGAATAAGGAAAGTAGGATTGTCTGCTCGTGAAGTCTGGACGCAACGCTACCACATAACTGGTGTTCAGCTGCCAGTTGAGGATCGAGAGCTGATTACTCAACAACATCGAAAGCGCCTCGCTAACCATCCCATAAGTGCCAAATTTAAGTCTGGAGGTAAACCTCCACTTGAAACTCCTCAAATCTCCATAGGCGACCTTGCTTGTCTGACCTGTGACAGTGATAAGACCGAAACTCGTAACAAATATACTGTCACTAAATTAGGTGGCAAACACTGCTTGCTCTCCTGATGGTCGTCTTGGACTCAGTGTACGTCCTTGTACACTCCTTGTACGCTCAGCTTACGTATGTCGTCTGATGCAGTGATGCATCTATTGCCAGTTAGTATAGTTAGTCTAGTTATAGGCCGCACCCATGGTAGGCAGCTGTATAGGTAGATAGCTCTGACCTCTCCATCACAAATATGCCCATTGAGTCTCAATATTGTTGAGAGATACTGGCGCTATAGAAGTCATTATATTATTATTATTATTGAACATCAGAATGCAAGGGCGGTAAGGAAGTGTGCCAACACTGGCAGACCAACGGTGGCTAGTTTGAGAGCCGGGATGATGATGAAAGCCTTTCTGGTTTTTGTACATCCTTGTTTCTCTCCCCTGCTAGTTTTGCTGTAATTAAAACTGTGCTGATATTCTGAATTACTCGACGTCCGCGTTAACATCAATGATACCGGACATTATGTGATGTTTCTTTGTCTGTCATATGCAGATGTATAAACTGTAGGTGATAAACCATTTCGCGTCTGTCTGTGGAAGGCGGACGTTTATTGAACTATAAGTGTTTATTACCTCGTCTGTCTGTCGGTGAAAACATTATAAACTGTAGGTACCCGCAGTTACGCGTCGTGAAGAAGAGGAAATTCCAGTCATTGAATAGACCAGTCATTGAATAGACTATCTAAACACGGCTCCTGTTAGAGCCCGGCTGATTGCTGTCAGCAGTTTAATAAGAAGAACTGAGATTATGTGATTACGACGTATCAATTTTTTGTATCATTTTTACAAATGTCAAATTAAAAATCAACATTTTATATTTCTAACATGCTGTGTTTTCTTGTTTTTAGTTGATTGATTACCGACTATACTGTTCGTACTCTCACTCTTTTTCTCACTATAACTTCCTACCCTTAGCATGCTTAGTTAGCCGGCATTTCATTTTCTCGATTAAAATATGAATTAGTTCGTACGTAGCTGTCTTGGGCAACTTTTCTATTGAAGTTCGGCCTAGCTTACAGGTTTGGCTGAAGCTGTGTCCGAACTGTGAAGGTTCGCAAGGTCAAGGTCGCAAGAAGTGTCATGTCCATAAATTCACCAATTACGCACAAGAGCTTATGATATCTTATGTTCAAGCTGTTACCCCGTTATGTCGACAACATCACCTGTAGATACTGGTCCAGTACGTGGATTAAATCATTCTGACAGAGTCAGATACTATTCAAGCTGATTAGCCCAGTACACAGCCTCTTGATGATTCCACTCCTATTGTCCCTGATACACGTACAGCCCCTCCTGAGAAAGTGACTCTCACCCTAACCCCCTAACCCTGTCCCTAAGGCTGGTCTTCATCCCGTATCCGTAAGCCACCATCCTGGCAAAAGAATGACTGGATTTTGGACAAGTGACCACGGGCCATAATAAAGCCCTTCAACCGCCAGTGACGCATATATTCGGGTTTTCATTTTTTATTAGCACATTAATTACCACCTTTTAAACACGTTGAAGATAAAATGAAACATCGATCAGCAAGATTTTAAAAGAGTTGACCTCTATTTTGTCAAATCTGAATAATTTTCACTCACTTGAAGTTGTGGATCGCGTCAGCGAGAAACAACAAGTGGGTGAAAATTGAAATTGAATAATTTTGCGGTGAAAGGGTTAATCAGGTGTGAGCCTAGCCCCACCGAATATTTTTTATCATCTTTGTGTACCTTTTAAATTACATTATAAAAAAGAAGTAATCAGTCATACAACTTAGTATCTTATACCAGTTGAGTATTGGTAAATTAGGTTTGGGCCATCATAATGCCCTGATTAGGGTGCGAGCCTAGCGCGGCCCGCCTGCTCCTATTTTTGAATAATCTTGTCTCTGTTTAGTTACCTAAACTGTATATCGTAGAAAAGGAAAAATCAGTCACGCCATGCTACAACCTGTTTCTTGTTCATCGTTATATGATCTTGCTCTGTCTCCAGCGGATCTCAGTTTTGTGTTTATCTGATTAAAATTCATATGCGAAAACTGGTGGTTTGTTCTCCATTGGCCATGTGCCTTTTTGTTTTAAATCTCATCTTACAATGAGTGATTATAAGTTTTCAATTTCAGCTCACAATGAATGATAATAATTATAGCTTACAATGGCATCAATGCGTACACTGTTTTTTTTTACCATGGAGCATCGATAAATGCAGTAGACCTATGTCGCCGTCTGGGGATTACTGGGCATTTTGGCCTACCCACACATTTAGATGGATGCAGTAGTTTTTAAACCCCCACAACTCACATTTTAAAAAGACGGACGATAAGTTAGTATATTATGGGAAACATTTATTTAAAAAAAACGTTGCGTAATTTCCAAAGTCTTTCCATAGACATGTATTTGTTAAGTAATATTTAAGACATTTAGATTCTAGTAAGCTGATCATATATAAATATACAACGATTGAATTATTGAATGTTTTTTAGGCCGCCTTTGTGCACATATGGGATAAACTGGGCTAGGAGAACCTCCTGTGGATATTGAGATGAATGAGAACCCATTGCCCTCCAGACACAGAATTAAAAATTCGATCCCTGACAGTCCGAGGCTGAGCATGCTACCTCTCTATGCCGGCCCAGTTGTTGGGCTAGCTATATAAGCGTGAACCGGTTTCGTCTAAGCGTCCCGTGCGTGTTGGATGATTTATAAGCGGGGTGATTGTGTCATAATTTAAAGTTTTTTGCTAGATTTTGAATGACATAAATATAATTATAATTATCTATTCAGGGTGACCCCTATGAAAGCAACACATAGTGTCTTAATAGGGGTCTCCCGACAAATTACTTTACATATCAAATAGTATTTCCCTTTTATATTAATGTCGAATAAACAAGTATGAGTATGAGTTGGTCAAGTAGGCTCCCCACAATATTTAATATTTACGAGTGATAGGGGAAGAAACTTTTGTTTCTTTGAAACCTCAATGCCAGAGAGGGGTTCGCACCCATGATCTCCGATTTTCCAGGCAGACAGCTTTAGCCACTGCACCAGAGTCCCCGCCCTCGCTGATGTACAGTATACAAAATATATAAATATCTCAAGGGAAACTCTAAATTCTAAAAACTTGTCCGAGCTTTAGATATGCAGTAGATAGCCGCCGCCGTCTCCGCAGTCGATGCCGCCATATCTTGTGAACGCGATATCTACAGAACCGCTGGTCCGAATCACTCGTAATTTTGAATGTAGGCCATTACCCGCCTGACCACGAAATAAGAAGTTTTGACCACGGTTCAGTGATTTTCATAAAAATGGGGGCTATTTTTATTTTTACGGACCTTGTGAATGCGTTATCGCAGGAACCGCGAGTTCGAATCACTCGTAATTGTGTATGTACAGGCCCTCACCTGCCTGACCACGAAATGAAGGTATTGGTCGGATGTCAGAAATTAGAAATCAGAAAAATAGTCCACAGTTTTTCTCGCTCCATTCAATTAACTGTAGAATCCTGTATGTACATCCACGGACTCATAAGACATTATCAATGGAAACTAGAGAATGTCAAATATATGTTAAACGTATCTATAATAGGAATGTGCACGCTGCGACACAAGAGATGACCAGCGCACACCTAACAGTTCATAAACCACTAATACATTATCACTGGCTTAACATGAATATATATATCGCATAAACGCGACAACTTATTATTACTATTATTATCCTCATTAAAAGGACATGTGCAGTATGTACATTGGATACGCGTAGCGACCAATATAACACTTACATAACTACCTATTTGATACATTATCACTGGCTCGACATGAATGTATATATATCGCATAAATGCGACAACTTATTATTACTATTATTATCCTTATTATTATTATTATACTGTAATTATTAAACCGCCGCTTGGGGTTGAGGAACCTACGGCCGGATGACAGAATATTCACTATGCTGTGTGATCGTCTAATGAACAAACCAGTGATCTATAGAGATTGCTCCGATCACACGAGAAGTCTAATAACAAACCCTGACGCCTTCTATGCTTATGACACCTGTTTACCAGCCCTACTAGGCGGCGGGCCCTGGGTTCGACCCCAGCCCCCGCCCCCTACCAGGGACCTAACTGGCATTATTGTATGTATGCAAATATATGGTTTTGAGATTGGTAATAAAAAGAGGCTGGGTAGGAGAAAGGGATAGTTTCTTTAAACGACCCTTGGAATCCCAAGGTCATCAAATTCAATTTCAACTTTCCAGGTTCGAGTCCTCCTTTCCACCCAGACATTTTGTATACAGAAGGAATTGGTAGGCTAAAAGGACTCACTAACAAGAAATCCTAATGCCATTATCTCACTCTCAGCACCCTTCGGGTGCTAGGGTTCCACACACGACAGGGACAGTTAAGTTTAACACGAGACCGAGACGAGACGAGACGAAGCCATGAACCGTGCTGTCACCTACCCAGAGATATTAAATTTAACAGTTTGTTGGAGTTGGTCATTTCCTGCTGATATTGCGATATCAGGAACTCGGACGCTGACAACCGAACAAGTGTCAGATGCGTTGCTAAGATTGGTCAACCCTGAGCACCGATCCTACAAATACCAACTTACAATATCATATGCTAATTTTAATGCAGTCGTGTACAATCGTTTAAGCTGTCGAACACATCTCGTATCTGTTTATTACTGGGAAATAATTCCCTCGCGTTATGCGTTTGTAGATTATTCCCCAGTAATCAATAGAGACTCGTGTATTCTCCATGGCAGTGATAGGACCAGTAAGCTATGTAGTACGATTAATAACTGCCTTAATAAAAACCCACATCTAGGGTTTTCACATGCTTTGCACATGGCGAACATTTGGTTAAATTATAATGATATGATCAAGTTATAGACCATCAGCTTATTACTTATGTTAGTTTAAATGTAAATTTATCTAGTCACATTTAAACCATTATAAAATCGCCATAGATTTCAAAACAATGATAATCCATACGTTATATAGCATAGTTCCTCTAGTCTTCACATTGCTCCAACAGGCGTCCAACAATGTTTTAGCTACATAAGTCATTAAACAAATAAGGTACCAGTGGCATAGAACAAACTTAATGTAGCTTTATAAAACATATAGAGCAAATATTTAAAAAAAAAACATGTAAATGGAATCGTGTCAGTTTTGGGGTAGGGTACTAAAACAGTTATCACTAGTCTGAGAAATTTATTCAACTTTTTCAAGCAAATTTCCTGTGTGGAGATTAGCCCTTACAGCGCGGGGATAGACTCTAGTCGTCAGAATATGACGTCTTTAGACGTCAGATTCTGACCACTCAAGTCTATCCCTGCACTGTAAGAGTAAACATATTTCTAATGGCCGTAGACCCATAACATAGGTATTCAAATGAATCGGAAAGAACTAAACAAGGCATTTATGATAATATCAAGTTGAAATAAACCCTTTGGTCCCCAAGGTTTTTATAAAAAAAAATCAGCGATTTAAGGGTTAGTATGCTTTACTGCAGCAGTTAAGCAAATTTGGCTCCGAGAAGCTTTACACTTCTCTTATAGGCGTGTTTTTGTATACCCCGTATGAAATTTTAAACAACATTTTTGAAGATCATTAGTTTATATTAGAGTCCTTAGTTTTGTAATCATATGTATTGTTAATCATACTTAAGGTTCCTCCTTCAAATCCTCCGTATTTAATCTCGTAGTCTCTACTAGAATCTCCGAAGGTACATTCTTTGTAAATGACGTCTTTTTGCACATCGCTCCAATCGGTCATTTCAATCAACATATCCACACTCCCACTTGATACTTGGGAACTGTATCGATTTAAAAAATCATTACCTGGAAAAGTAGAGAAATAAATGTCATACCCAACACCCACGAGACGTTCGCCCATTGTTGGATTAATGTCGGTCCAGCGTCTACGACGGGGCACCAGCAGAAAGTCAGTACTAAGTAAACGTCAGGCAGACAGGCAGGTATGCAGGCAGACATGAAGACAGGCAGTCAGGCATGTAGGCATAGAGACAGGCAGGAAGGCAGGCAGAGAGACAGGCAGGAAGGCAGGCAGGTAGGCAGAAAGACAGGCAGGCAGATAGGCAAGCAAAAATACAGACAGCATGCAGGCAGGCAGGCAGGCAGGCAGGCAGGCAGGCAGGCAGGCAGGCAGGCAGGCAGGCAGGCAGGCAGGCAGGCAGGCAGGCAGGCAGGCAGGCAGGCAGGCAGGCAGGCAGGCAAGCACGCAGGCAGGCAGGCAGGCAGGCAGGCAGGCAGGCATACATAACTAATAACTAATAGTGACATTATATTATGACTGACTTACCTAGCCAATACTCGCCATTAACATCACCAAAACCAGAGGCATAATCAGAAAGGCTCCTGTTGAATGATGTACTGCCGTCAAAACGTCTCTGAATAACCTGAGCAACAACACAAAACTAGAAGAGTCTAGTTTTTTGTGAACAAAAATCTGGAGATGTCTCCCCTCCAGCAGCATAACCATACAGGTTGATAGCTAATAGATGTAGTGTCAATGTAATTAATGTTTTTTAATGGCTCCAGTGGACAGTATTATTATTCCGTTTTGGCGCGAAACACTTGTCAGCACTCCCAGCAAACACAACGTTGACCCAATGCTGGACCAAAGCTGGCCCACCGGCTGCGACGCTGGCCCAGCATCAAACAAGCACTGGTTCAACGCCTCCTGTTTGCTTGGCTGCGTTCAATTAGCAGCTGTACTGGTATTGCTTAATACTGCTGGTGGCGATTACAAGCCGACACCGACCCAATGTCTGTTAATTGTTGGCCAGTATCCATTCAGTCCTAGTCAGTACTTAATGCTGCCGGTAACTGCGTGCTGGCAGTATGGGCATGATGCTTTGAACCAAAGCTGAGTTAATGTTGGCCAGCCGTCTGTGACGCTGGCCCACATTCAGCGGGGCGCCAAACACAACACGGTAACCCGATACTGGGCTAATGTTGGGTCAGCGTCGTAGACGGTGGGACGACGTTAGCCCAGCATTGGGTCAACGTCTCTTGTTTAAACGCCGGCAAGATAGAAAGCGCTGGAGAGAAATAAATGGGAGACAGACTCACAGCACAGACTAAGACAGACTAAGACAGACTGAGCGAACAAGGGTAAAGCAATATGTGCCCACCTCTGTCTACAGAGGGGAGACATAATAAGTGACCATCTATGGTTAAGGTGGTGAATTTGGCCAAAAATTATGGGAGACCGGGTAACCATGGTCATTGGTGGTTTTAAACACTTATATTTTTCCAAAGCAAGATGCGCAGCCTAAAGGGTGCTCTGGAGACCAGATATCTATACACGTGAATTGAGAAAAATATTTTATTGTCACATATAACATATTTAGACCCGCCTCTGTATATCTCAACCCAATGAACAATCTCGTTATAACCCTTAAAGCGCTGAATACTTGTATGTAAATCATGGAGACCAAAGGTTTTTTTCAATTTGAAATCATCATAAATGTCTTAGTTAGCTCTTTCCGGTTCATTTAAATATCTATGTTATAGGTCTACGGCCATTACATATATTTTAATTCTTACAGTGCGGGGGCCGACGTCAGATTCTGACGTCTAAAGTCGATCCCCGCGCTATAAGGGTTAAAGTTATTCATGGACGACATTACATGCCTTTAACCCTTTAACCGCCGGTTCCGCATATATTAGAGTTTTCGTTTTTTATTAGCACAATAAGTACCACTTTTTAACCCTTTCAGGCCTGAGTTTACCACAGTCATCTTCATCCACTACAAGCCACGAATTGCTGTCGCAATTCTCGACTTGTAGTGGATGAAGATGATTTAAAGTGGGTGAAAAATTAATGAAAATTGCCATGTATTGGTAAACCACCTTCATGGAAATTTTCATTTTAAAACCCCTAGTTGTTGGAAAATTAATTCTGATTTCAGGGATGTAAAATGATGCTTCAATGAGGGTTAAACATGTTAAAGATAAAATGTGACATCAACCAGCAATATTTGAAAAGAGTCGACCTCCATTTGTCAAATCTGAATAATTTTCACTCACTTGAAGTTGTGGATCGCGTCAGCGGGACACAACTTCAAGTGGGTAAAAATTCAGATTGAATAATTTGGCGGTTAAAGGGTTAGGGATTATAAACCAGAGTTCCACCTGACATGAGCTGAACTCATGGGGCACCATGGGTGGTGCACAATAGTCAGACCATGGTGCCCCATTTATTGTCCATGATGCCCCATAGGATCATGACCCGCCATGACCATTGTGCCCCATTTGCAAATATCTGTGCTCAAATTAAACAAATAGATTTGCAAATATCTGTGCTCAAATTAAACAAATATACGCAATTTTCAGCCACATGAATTTGGGAGTCGCTGTAGCGACACACGTCAACTTCAAGTACTTGAAAATTTTAATAAATTAATGATAAGAGTAACAGTGGTAATATAACATAAATGACTATTGTTCCCGGGAGACCATCATGTCCAATGATGTGACACCTGGTTGGCCATTTTTTTTATTCTAAAAGTGTCATTCAAAGGAAATCCGCCAAGACCAAAGGCATACTTACGATCCAGCCGTTTCCACGTGAAGCTGTACTCATTCTACAGTAAACTGGTATAGGAGTATATGTCACAGGCTCTTTGATGTAATACACGCCATCTTGTGTTTGACTGTTGTTATAATGAATTTCACAGCTGTCCTCAGGGGGGACTGAAATATTTTTGTGCAAAACATGAAAACCAAAGTGGGGTTTTTCAATTTGAAATCATCATACAAGTCTTAGTTAGCTCTTTCCACTCCAATAAAATACCCATGTGTTATGGGTCTATGGCCATTATAAATATTTTACTCTTACAGCGCGAGGATTGACTTTAGATGCCAGAATCTGACGTCTATTGACGTCAGATTCTGACGTCTAAAGTCAATCCCCACGCTGTAAGAGTTAATAAATGAGTCATACATAATTAATGAGGTATTCATTCTTTTTCATTTTGTCAAATACTACTACAACTGAAACTAAAATATCATTTATTTGATGGGAAATTTACAAATAAAATATACAAGTTCACATTGTAGTTTAGCACACGATAATGATCGCTGTTTTAAAAGTAATTAGATTTTCTATTCAATGTCAGATGTGCTCAAGTACTAGTTGAGCATAATAAAGAAATAACAAAAATAAACGTCACAAAAATGTCACTGTGAAACAAATTATCCTGTCAAATAGCCTGCACTATGTCGTTGCCTCAGTGGCCAAGTTAAATTAATGTAGACATCCTGATAATTGTCATGAGTATTTTAGCGACACGCTTACATTGTCTGACCGATTATTGTACTTTTTACAGCATCACGACGACCAGTAGACCGGTTTACGTCTTACGTAGGCTACATGGAACGAAAAAACTCGGTCTGCATAGCCAGATGGTGGCTACATTATTAAAATATGTGTTTAAATTAGTCCAACGTTGACTAAGAGAATGCCTTTTCAATGTATACTAATGGTTGGGATTGGAGGGCGTTGTGTTCTTGTGTACTTTAACCTTAGTGTCATTAATGCCCGCTAAATTATCCCCGTTTCAACCAATTAAATGGTGAATTAAATCTCATTCCTGTATTATGCTTGTATAGTCATTCACCAGGTGGCACGTATTATTCTGACTATCTCTGTCACTTGCGCTGTGTTGTCTGGATATAACCTTAGGTGTATCGTTGAACCGATTTTGAAACACAGTGGACTACCCCTTGTCTATGGTCATTAACGCCCGACTTTAAATCCTCTCCTTATTTGAAGAGTTATATTACTGTAGGGCCCTAGGGTAGTGGTTAGCACCGCTGCCTTTCACGCTAGGGTTCCGGGTTCGGTTCCCGGTCTCGGCGGTTTGAAAGAAACAAAAATGTTTCTTCCCCATCCACGTGTGAAACTCAGTATTGTGGGGAGCCTTTGTGATCGAGAGGTAGCGTGCTCGGCCTCAGACCGCCAGAGTTCGAATTTCGAATCCCGTGTCTGGAGAACAGTGTCATCTCACTCATCTCACCATCCTCAGGAGGTTATCCTGGCCCAGTTTAGCCTATATGTGCACAAAGGTGGCCTAAAGCCCGATTTATTTCATTTCTTTATATTACTGTAATTGATAATTATTTACAATTATATGATTATTTGTCTGCTGTGCAAATTTCAAATCTTGTGTCTGGAGAGAAGTGTCATTCATCTCACCATCCTTAGAAGGTTATCCTGACCCAGTTTAGCCTATATGTACACAAAGGTAGTATAAAACCCCATTTATTCATTCATTCATTCATTCATTCATTCATTCATTCATTCATTCATTCATTCATTCATTCATTCATTCATTCATTTATTCATTAATTCATTCATTCATTCATTTATTCATTCATTCATTTATTCATTCATTCATTTATTCATTCATTCATTCATTCATTCATTCTTTCATTAATTCATTCATTCATTTATTCATTCATTCATTCATTCATTTATTCATTCATTCATTCATTCATTCATTCATTCATTCATTCATTCATTCATTCAGGCATGCTGATCATCATTATCATTGACTGGTTTTGCTGCTATTTTGCTATTAACACAATATATACAATTGAAAACTAGTGGATTTATAGCTAAATTACTTGTTGTAGTCTGTGTGGTTGATTCTGTTGTCGTGGTAGGCTGAATCATCGTCGTCGGGTCCATTGTGGTGGTAGCTTCTTGTGTAGTAGATTCCATTGCGGTGGTAGCTTCAATGGTAGTAGATTCTATTGCGGTGGTAGCTTCAATGGTAGTAGATTCCATTGTGGTGGTAGCTTCAATGGTAGTAGATTCTATTGCGGTGGTAGCTTCAATGGTAGTAGATTCCATTGCGGTGGTAGCTTCAATGGTAGTAGATTCCATAGCGGTGGTAGCTTCAATGATAGTAGATTCTATTGCGGTGGTAGCTTCAATGGTAGTAGAATCCATTGCGGTGGTAGCTTCAATGGTAGTAGATTTCATTGCGGCGGTAGCTTCAATGGTAGTAGAATCCATTGCGGTGGTAGCTTCAATGGTAGTAGATTTCATTGCGGTGGTAGCTTCAATGGCAGTAGGTTCCATTGCGGTGGTAGCTTTTTGGGTGGTAGGATTCATTGTGGTGGTAGCTTCAATGGTAGTAGGTTCAATTGTGGCTGTAGTTTCAATAGTAGTTGGTCCGATTGCGCTGGTAGCTGCTTGGGTAGTTGGTTCCATTGCGCTGGTAGCTTCAATAGCAGTCGGCCCCATTACGCTGGTAGCTTCCTGTGTGGTTGGTGTAGGCTCAGGAGTAGTTTGTTCAATTGCACTGAATTGTCTATCAGTGGTAGCTATGCCTTCAGGAGAAAATAAAAATAAGTGATATTAGTTGGATCAATATACCATCCATATATACGCGGACCCTAACAAAATCGCCAGAATGCCAGAATTCTAGAAATCCATAGTATATGACCAAGAGAATGACATATTAAAATTTTTCTGCATTTGCAAGTAGTTATAATTATGTTGAATTGTACTTATTTTTCAATCAATAAACTGCTATAACGCATATATCCTCAGCGGACCGAGCTCAGAGGCCTAACCCATCAGCAACTTAATTTACATTATGGTAGTTTATAAACAACCACGACGTCAACCTTGCAAATGTACTCCCAAACCAGCTTATTACTGATTATGATTTGGGAAGTATGCGTAGAGTCAGACGCTGAATGATGCCTAGCTTCCTTGATTGATAATTTTTAGTTATTCAAAATGGCGTCCAAGATGGCCGCTGCCATATTCCCAGTACGTATAGCCTCCAAATTGGTTGATTTTAGTTCAATGTTTTTGTAGTACCTCACTTCAACTAGTTTGGTGATCGGTGAATCCATCTAGACCACTCCCAGAATATTTTCAAAACATATTTAACCCTTTTGGCCCAAGAAGTATTTTTACCCAACATCTGTAAAGTCATTTATAAAAGAATTTATATTAAATAATTTTTAATAGTGAGGGGTCAGTATCAATACAAAAACTATGGTAATGACACGCTTATTGATCAATTCATTTTTGTTTTTAGTTATAAAAGGTAGCGTGCCGGCGTCAATTCAGATTTATTTAAAAAAATGTATTCAATTTTACCAATTTTCTTTGCAATGCACCATTTCAACAAGTAGATCAATACTATACCAGATACCTTTTGAAATATATGTAAGCCTTTTAGCCTAAGAACACATTTTGGTAAACACCAGGCTTATAATTATTACCTTATGTCACTAATATTGAATTATCATTCATATCGATTAATTCAATAATAATGGTGATGATTTCCCACCGGCTATTATCTTTGATCGGCCGCTATTCTGAAAACGTAATCTGAGATATATGGTTGACAATTGTTCAATGAAAGATACTAGAGGTTGTTTTGTTATTGTGAAGGTGACTTTGTTGGGAGCTACAAGAACAGTAATAAATACAAGCGGGCCTAATTATATTTTAGTAACAAAAATATATGATGAATGGGAAAGTTATGATGTTTCCCACGCTACGACGTTTTTAGAACAATGAGTTTCAAGTCTCCCCTCGAATCCTGCCCTTGAGAGCCCTGTGTAAACCAATTAACAGCAAAATACCGACAGGCGATACCTAATGAACATAAAAATTTTATTTAAAATTACAGCGTTGAACTATAAAGCATGTTTATGCATTTGCGTTATCCGACGGATGTGATATAAATTATCTCGCTCACTGTGCTATTTTTTTAACCAAATCAGTCCATGTTACATAGGCGCTATACAATTTTATTTTTATCATACTGCACCCGTTTGGTAGACAATTTTAGCAGTCCTGTCAGGTCTCAGTTGACCGTAAGACAATATAGTAGTAGTAAATTATTGTTTTACGTCACTTTTCGGCACAAATTGTCATTTAAGTGACATTATAATACGATAAAAACGTTATAGTCAATTAATGAGATGAATGATGTTCGTAAGACAAAATATAGGCCTAAACGTACGTGTCCAAGGAATGAGGTGTTCACCTGAAGGCTCACGTCGCCTTGGATGAGTGTTTTTTGTCCGATAAGATGCCGAACTTAAATGAACACTGCTTGCGTAACTTGATATACCAATATGATCAAGTTACCCAACAATTTCATATTGCCGGCGCATCAGTTCTGTTTACATGTCGATGACAACTAAACTTAATTGTTATTAGTTTGTTGTTTCTTGGTTTGAATATATCAACCTGATGTTGGGAAACATTGGATGATAATCTATAGGTCTACATTTAAACGCAATACCTAGGACAGAATTACCAACGCAGCGTATAGGAGGAAATTTGTAGGCAAGCTGTGGCGTAAAAGCGTGGCATAATAACTTCGCCAGAACAATAAGGGTAAAAAAACACGGCACATGACGTGACGCAATATGTGAAGCACGACGCACAGGACGTTTCTTAGGACGTAGCGAAAGGAATGGTGCAATACACAGCATGAAATGCGACGTAAGACACAGTGCAAGAAGCGGTGCGCGCAAGTCATAGCGCAATGCACATAACATAACAAAGCACATGAATGGCTCCGTGCAATAACCTGTTAAGTGCATGTTTTATAGTTTTGAGAAAACGACTTTAAAGTTTAAGTTCAATATTGCTTTTCCACTAACATGAATAAGAGCTTGTAAGTAAAATAAGTGTGTTTATCAATACTATTGGAAAAAGTAAATTGAGGAAGCATATCTAGAAGAAGACTCCCAGCATCCCTTGCGCAAATTTTCCATATTTGTTAACTAGTTGTTGCAAATAGTGTTCAAGTTCAATATCACAATATCTTATGGTAAATGACATTACCATATTATTGTTAGCAAAACTATGGCTGCATTAACTATGCAAATTTAGCCAGAAATCATGGATATTGATTAGATATGTGTAAAACGGTGACTTCACAACCATTTATCTGAATACTCTTGCACACTCAAGATTCATAATGTGGATATTTGTAAGAACATGTTAAGTAAACTTACTGTTACGATTTCCTAAATGTTATTTGTAGGCCTACTTATACATAATATAACTGTATTTAGCAATATTTACTGGTAAACGAACTGGACATTTTTTTTTTATAGGTAAGTCTGTTTCACTAACAGCAATAAACATGTACCTGTTTGTGAGAAAAGTGCTTTATTATGGTCGTAAAACTCGTAAAACCCTTAAAAGATTAATACATGGAGCACTTCAAATATCAATGGAAACTAGAAATGACGCGAACGTCGGTATTTTGGAACTTTTAAACTTTTTGGAGACAGTGTTTCTTGCCTATTAATTACACGTTTCAGATTTGTTAAACAAATACAGTATTGTGATGTTGAAACACACTTTTTATTCCGAATAACGATAATTACATTTTTTAGCAAAATGAATTTAAAACGATTATATTTGGTCATAGCGCTTAAAGGGTTCACCCATTTTAAATCTTATATGTAAGTTGATACCCAAAAGTTACAAGTGTTGATGTTGAATTAACACATTGTTTATTCTGAATAACAGTAAGTTGATCTGCTAACAAATACATTAAAAAACGATTATATTCATTTTTAGCGCCCAAAGGGTTAGTACATGAAATCTTTGTAATAATATATTATCCTACTACTAGACTTGTAAAATGCTATCATATTTTAACTTGTCACAGTAAAAAACAACGCTAAAACAGTAATTTGTATAGTATATTGGTGCAAATTGACGCATTTGGCGGCCATTTTGAAAATACATCTTGTAGAGCCTTTTTGAAAACTTTTGAAATGTACTTCATCAGGGGGTGTACTGATCAAAAAGACTAGAAAACGTTTTCTTGCAATTTTTGAGGGTCATGTTGTATATTGATCCTACTAAATATTACATGGAGGCCTACTCTTATATAAAGTTATTTTATATTCTGCTGTGGTATGCCTTTACACAGAGTTTAAATACATAAAAAGAAAACCATTGAAGAAAACTGTCCATAACCCTATCAGCGCCAAATCATCCACTTGAAATTTAATCTCAGTTAACCCTTTCAAGCCTGAATTTACCATTGTCATCATCATCGACTACAAGCCGCGAATTGCTGTCGCCATTCTCGACTTGTAGTAGATGCGATGATTTGGTGTGGGTGATAAATTAAAGAAAATTACTATTTATTCGTAGAACAATTTTATCGAAATCTGCCTTCTAAAACCCTTAGCTGTAAAAAAATCAAGTATGTTTTCAATAGTACAAAATGATGCTTTAATGCAGCGTGAGGGCTGAAAGGGTTAATCCGCAAAGCTCCGAGTTATTCAAATGAAATATTCTGTCACTTAGCCCTTACAACGCTGAATTAATTTGGTATAAACCATGGAGACCAGAGGGTTTTTTTCAATTTGAAATCATCATAAAGGAATCTTTCTGCTTCATTTGAATACCTATGATAAGGGTCTATGGCCATTATAAATATTTCAATTCTTTCAGTGTGGGGATCGAATTTATACGTCAGAATCTGACGTCTGCAGAAGAAGTGCAGACGACGCCTGCAGAAATATATTCTGACGTATAGAGACGGTCGCCGCGTCGAAAGGGTTACAGTTGTGTATCGCTAACGCGATCCACAATTTAAAGTGACTGAAAATTACTTGGATTTGTAAAATTTAGTCGCAGCGTATATCAGTTTCACCTTCACAGCATTTTTCAGCTCTAAAAAAGGCTTCACAAGTTGAAAAAACACAGAAAAATTAGTAGGGCCTACAAATAGTACATTCGACATCAGTGCTCTAGAGGGTAAACCCGCCTAAAATCCGCTTAATGTTGTGTTATTGCTTAATAGGGAAGGGGACGTGGCGCTTTGTTAGAGCGACCGATTTTCTCGGTAGTCATGCATGCGTCCCTGGTTCGAACCCCGCTTATCCTGCGTGTTTTTTTAAAGACATATAATTGTTTCTCCCTTCTCAATGTGAATAGGCGATCACATTGATTATCGAGTTATGGTTGAAACCAGTGTATCGATCTTTATTTTGCGCATGGCCACGCGCTGTGTTTCTTTCGTCATTATTGTTTATTCCAGTCAACAAATTCAGCACAAATCTTTCACCATACATGCTGGTTTAATGTTGGTTAGACAATCAATCAACATTAACATAATACCAACAAACCCAGCAAATACGAGACGTTGACCCAATGCTGGTTTATCATTCGATCAAACGATAAAACTTCTACATCGCCTATATCCTCAGTGGACCGAGCTCAGAGGCGCACAATTTCTTAGCGTGATAATGTGTCATTATCGAGGCCAAAGCAGGTTCGTCAACAGAGAGCCGGGATGCTGAGGAGCTAGGGTGGGAAAGCCAGATCAAATAGGTGCGATTTAATTAATTTCCGGAATGTTAAAATTGTTTTGGCATTACGTATTGGCACAGGAAGGGCGTTCCATAAGATATAGATGGATATAGAGGCCAGATATAGAGAAAGCTCTTGACCCAGTCTTAGTTTTTATACGAGGAACAACAATCTATTTGAATTTGTGGAGCGTAGATATTTTGAGCATTTCGGACAAACAAGTAAATCAACCAGATATGCGGGTTGGTTGTCTTTCAGAGCTCGGAAAGTTATTGTGCATATTTTAAAATGAATGCAAAACTTGACAGGAAGCCAATGTAATCGTTCTGAACGCGTTGTAATCTAGCGATATCTTTTTCTGGTATATTGCAAAAAAATTGCTACTGAATAGTGCTACTGCAATTTGCTTGGCAAGATCTAAGGACAGACTTTTTCGAATTCGACGCAAATCACGGATATGATGGAAGCATGCCCTAAATGTTTGTGATATGTGTTTTCGGAAATTCAAGCTACTGTCGAATACTACACCAAGATTTTTGGCTGATGTAGATGGATTTGTGTATTGACCTGAATTAAGCATGGGAAATTATTTAAGAATTTTTCTCGCTGAAGTTTGGTCCCAATGAGAAGAAATTTGTACTAGGATTAAGCTCCAGTTTGTACCCTGTCATCCAGGCCGACACGGCCATTACACAATGTTGCAAATTACCAAGATATTCCTTAGCGTTGTAAACGGATAGACACACTTAAATTTGAGTATCATCGGCATAAAGATGGTGGTTTATGTCCAAACTGGAGATGATAACGCTGAGCGGTGTAGTGTATAAAGTTAGAAACACTGGTCCTAGCACAGAGCCCTGCGGAACTCCATATGAGAGTGTGACTTTAATTTGTACCGATTGGTGCCTATTATGCACATAAGAAGAAAACCAAATTTGAGCCTGCCCAGATATCCCATACCAATCTGAAAGTCTATTTGTTAATGTAGCATGTCAATGGTGTCGAAAGCGGCCGAGAGGTCAAGCAAGGTCACAGCTGTAACCTCACCCTGGTCCCTACTAATAATTATATCGTGATGTACTTTCAGTAGCGTTGATTCTGTAGAATGATTTTTCCTGTATAAGGAATTAGATATCTGATAGTTATTTTTTATATGAGTTTGCAGCCGATTGGCTACTACCTTTCCTAAGATTTTGGAAATGAAACTCAAGTTGGATACAGACCTGTAATGTTTCAGCTCGTTTTTAAGAAGAGATGTGTTTTTTAAGTAGTGGTCTTACATGAGCTTCTATTAAATTGTGAGGAAATGTACTAGTTTCCATTGAAATGTTGATTATATCAGTGATGAGAGCTATTAATATATCAAGACAATTTTTCAGCATGTTTGTACGAATGGGGTCCTGATCACATGATGAGCTCAAAATAAGCTTTTTACTTTCATCTTCTGTCGCATTTTCCAAAACGTTCATTTTGGATCTAATCATTTATGTTTAATGCTGGGCCAACGTCCGTGAAGGTGGCTCAATATTACACAAACATTGTTTAGGTGAATGTGCTAGCTGGGTTACAACAATTTTAAATGGTCCTGTCTCCAAGAGTATTTATTACAGTAGCCGTGAATCTAAAGTACAGATTGTAGTAGTTTTCACATAGAATTTCTAGTTAAAATTCATTCTTTAATGGGACAATTTTGAGTTTCAAATACCGATATTTAGGCAATTTTGATCTAGTTAAAAAAAGGGGTCGGGACCCCCGCCCCGTCCTCTGGATCCGCCATTGTATACTCACTTGTAATGTACTCTTCCAGATGGCAGGCAGCTGGATCAGAATCATGGACCAGTTTTCTTTTATAAGTGAATCCTTGTTGTGGTTCATCCATGACGTCATAGCTGCTCCACGATGACGTACTTCCGGTGTTCTTATAATCACTGGGTCGACATAGACAGCTGTACTTGGTACTAGCACCAGGTGGGGCTGGATAACAGGTCTTGTTCACACAGCCACCACCAAGTGAACATCCGGGGCACGGAGGGCCAGGGGTCACCGCGCAAACTAAGGCACGCTCGTCTGATTTCGAGGAGATCTGTTAAATAATCGATATTTTGTATTCAGACGACAAGTACACGTATGAAAGGAAAGTCAAACTTGTAATACAGGTCAATTTCCCAGCAAACACGAGACGTTGACGTAATGTCCGTATAAGGTTGGGTCGACGTCGTATACGGTGGGCCAACATTAAATCAACAATGGGCCACCGTCTCATGCTTTCTGGATGTATATACTAATTGCTTTCGCTTGATTGTGTTTTGTTAATTCATACATCAGTAGCAATTCAGTACAGATTCGGTTCATTACATATTTAGTAGCCAGTTTTGCTACGTAGGTCTACACCATTCAGCTATTTTGTTATTTCGCATTTAATGACGAATCGATGACAATGTTCACCATGACCGTGTTGGATTTGTTTGACATGCGTTATTATACACGGACCTTTACCAGTGTTTATAGAAGTTAAACAGTAATGTGATTCATTATAATTATATCATTCCATCGGATTTAAAGTGTCCTATTTTTAGTTAGCAAACGCACCCTCCACAATGTGTTACGGAACGTAGTGGAGGGCGAGATAATTATAACTACCTATTTTGCACTCCGGTATGTCCGAGTGTGGAGGATCGTCCAAAATAAAAGTTACCTTTTCGTTAATAACCCAGTCAATTCTCAAGCGATTCTCACGAACTTTTGTAACCATTATTATCTAGTCATGTAGCAACAACTCGCGAGTATTGCAAAAGTTAGACCATTTGACATGTGACACAATTCTGAGAATAAAGCGGAATGAAGGTAATGGGTTTATACAGGGGCGTCATAATTAGAAATATACTAGACTACATGTCAAATGGTCTAACTTTAAACTATGCAAATTTTTTTACTTTATTTTTAGGATAGATGGCAAATCACTAGGAAATAGTGTTTACAAAAAGTAATGTCATGGAAATCGCTTCAGAATTAATTTAGTAATCAACGAAAAGCTGACGTTAAACAAACAATCAACGTATTGTGTCTGTTGGGACGCACATGTAGTGCAAGGAGTGTGACAAGTATACGCTTGTCCATTCTACGATGTGTTTAACCCTTTCAAGACTGGATTTACCATTGTCATCTTCATCCACTACAAGCCGCGAATTGCTGTCGCAATTCTCGACTTGTAGTGGATGAAGATGATGTGATGTGGGTGAAAAAGTAAAGAAAATTGCCATGTATTTTAAACCAGTTTTATGGAAATTTTCATTATAAAACCCTTGGTTGTAGGATAATTAAGGCTGATTTCAGGGATGATGCTGTAATGCATCGCGAGGACTTAAAGGGTTAATAAAACTATTAAGTTTAATTATGCCATTTACCCTTATATGTTTGTATAAACCATGGAGACCAAAGGGTTTTTTCAATTTAAAATGATCATTAATGACTCAGTTAGCTCTTTCTGTTTCATTTGAATACCTATGTTATGAGTCTTACGGCAATTATAAATATTTTACTATTTCCGCAATACACGATATGTCTATAGACGTCAGACTCGACATACCAGCGCGACGACGAGCGTGATAGGCAGCGCGATCAGTTTTAAAACTGATACATTTTCGTCCCGGCGGTCGTCGCGCCGGCCGTCGCGCCTCATACATTACATTGGACGTCGTGTCGTCGTCGCGCTCGTGTGTGGACAGTCACGCGATTGTCGCGTATGTCGTCGCGTCCCACGTCGCGTACATAATCGCGCTCGATCCACAACTTCAAGTGAGTGAAAATAATTCAGATTTGACAAATTGAAGGTCAACTCTTTTCAAATTGTGCTGATTTATGTCACATTATGGCTTTAACATGCTTAAAAGGCGGTACTGAATGTGGTAATAATTAAGTGAAAAAACCCAATATATTCGGCACTGGCGGTTAAAGGGTTAAAAGAATCCATTTTGCCATTCAGTGCAATATTCCAATCATACGCTTTGTCATAGTGTCGCGAATTCTGATTTCATGGAGTATCAACTTCGGAAAAAAATCGGGATTTTTTGTTGGCCAACCCTGAAGAAGGTTCAATTATTTGTACATTCATTATCAGAAAAAATGTCTTTACCTCGCAGATTGGTCGATTCTCAGCAAAATCCACATCGCTGCAGCTTGGAAACTGTCTGCTGAACAGCAACTCCTCTAACAATGTCTTTTGAAAAGGTACACATAATTCTGAAGAAGCGTGTGTGTATGATATGCACGTCAGTGTCAACAGCAGAACCTCTGTCATGAAAATCACAATCCTATTTCTAAATAAAAAAAATGCCACAAGGCAGACCATTGTGCCAACAGAAGATCTCCAGATAAAAGGATCAATCTTATTTTGTTGTGAATGTGTACAACTACCTTAAATAAAATAATATTCACTACTGCTGGTATTTCAGTTTACGTTGGATACTGTGCGACATAGAGATCTCGACATTGCTTTAAATTTCAGACAATGCTATAAAGAGACAGAGATGATTGCCAAGAGAAGGACATATAGTAAACGTTATGTTATCCTTATTCTGGAGAAAAACAAAGTGTTGTCTCAGAGTCAGGATGCCGCTCTGATGCCACATTTTATGCAGGTTCATAAATCATGCATGACGCTCCACTTGGCGACCATCTGTTACTGACGCAAACTCTTGAATATAACATGTAATGGGGATATTGCCAAATATATCAGTCAGTGAGTACATACAAGCAGTGAGTTCTATACACAAAAATTAAATAAATGGGGTTTTAAATGAAATAAATGGGGTTTTAGGCTACCTTTGTGCACATGTAGGCTAAACTGGGCTAGGAGGACCTCACAAGGATGGTGAGATGAATGAGATGACACTGACTCCAGACATAGAATTGTTCTATACACAAGCGGACCGGTTTCAAAAACCGACTTAAGTCAAAATTTAACTTAACTAGAGGGGTCTAGTTTTTTTAAAACAAAAAACTGGTGATGTCTCCCCTCAAGCAGCATAACCATAAACATGATAACGTTTATAGCTAATATATGTAGTGACAATGGCTTTTGTAATGAATGTTTCAAAAACCGACTTAAGTCAAAATTTAACTTAGCTAGAGGGGTCTAGTTTTATTTAAACAAAAAACTGGAGATGTCTCCCCTCCAGCAGCATAACCATAAACATGATAAAGGTTTATAGCTAATATATGTAGTGTCAATGGCTTTTGTAATGAATGTTTCTAAAACCAACTTAAGTCAAAATTTAACTTAACTAGAGTGGTCTAGTTTTTTTAAACAAAAAACTGGAGATGTCTCCCCTCTAGCAGCATAACCATAAACATGATAAAGGTTGATAGCTAATATATGTTGTGTCAATGGCTTTTGTAATGAATGTTAATAAATGGCTCCTGTGGACAGTAGAGACTATGTAATAAACGAAATTTATTATTTCGGAGACTTGAGTTTCGCTGTGCAATTTAATGCTGAAACTCCGTGGCATTTCGCGCAGCTCCGCTATCCTCGGGTCGGATAGTCACCAAAGGAACAAAAAGAAGGGAAACTCCAGACTGAACCCTTTCAGGCCTGAATTTACCATTGTCATCTTCATCCACTAAAAACCGCAAAATGCTGTCGCAATTCTTGACTTGTAGTGGATGAAGATGACTTGATGTCGTTTTAAAATTAAGGGAAATTGTCATGCATTGGTAAACCAGTTACATGGGAATTTTCGTTCTAAAACCCTTTGTTGTAGGAAAATTAGGTCTGTTTTCAGGGATGTAAAATGATGCTTTAATGCATCGTGAGGGCTTAAAGGGTTACCTGAGCCAGCTGGTGAAACCGGACCAGGTTTCCAGCAAACACGGGCATTCGCCCAATGCTGATGCAATGTTGAGCCGGTGTCGAAGACGGCGGGCCAACATTGCAACAGCATTGGGTGAATGTCCCGTGTTTTCCAGGTTTAGTCACCAAGTCTGTGTTGCGCGCGCCACAACGGAAACGTCAACCATTTAACCCTTGAAGCACTGAATATTTTTTATATAAACCATAGAGATCAAAGGGTCTATTCAATTTTAAATCATCATAAATGGCTCAGTCAGCTCTTAACGATTCATTTGAATGCCTATGTTATGGGTGTAACAGGAGGGTGACTGAGGAAGGGAGAAGTAGTCACCGGTTTACATATACATCTCATCTAGTTACGATGAGAGTGAGTGTGAAGAAACATCGGAAGTGTTGAAGCAATGTACAGCTTTATCAACTTTAATATACAGGTCCGTAACTGACTAACAACTACGTATAGCAACCGCCGTCTATCCACAGTCCACATTTACATAATTTATCTACCATGGGAACTATCAGTTTTCCAGTCTCCCAGGCACACCAGCCAAAGTTATTTCATACCGTTGTCCATAACATCCGTAGTCCTCGTAGCAATCGCTGGCACTCGGTACAAAAGTGAAAACATATCTGACACAATGATTAATAGGTTTCTGGGTGTTTCTAGTTCTACGTGACAAATATATGATTCATAACACAGTTAACACTTTAAGAACTAAAATACACTCTGTTACAATGCGTCCATGACCAATAGAAATATTTTTACTCTTACAGTGCGGGGATAGACATTAGTCGTCAGAATATGCGTCTATAGACGTCATATTCTGACGACTAAAGTCTGTCCCCGCGCTGTAAGTAGGGTTAAAGCATCAGTTTGCATCACAGAAAAAAGTAATTTCCTAAGCCTAAGAATTTCTATAGCAAATAATTCATGAAACTGTTCTAACAATATATGATAATTTTTTTCGATTCGTTATACCCATTCCAGTCAACCTCATCTACAAATTACATAAAAAACACACTTTTTTGGGGATGAAGAATTGAATAAATAGCCCACAAATTTGACATTTACTATTTTTCAAAATAGTTTTGGATACAAATATCCACAACTTATCTGGTACCATATTTCAAGTGGCAATATTTTTATTTGACTATTGCCTATTTCAGAAGTAATGACGTCCCCCCCCCCCCTATTAAGCATGGAAAACGACTCTGATCATTAAGCTATTGCACATGTGATACACCTAGAGATGTGAAGGAAGAGAAGGAAAATAACGGGGAAATTGACATTTGTTGATTCTAAAATGACAAAATGTAGTAAAAATACATCAAAAAGACAACTTTTTGAAGATGAACAATTTGAAAAATAACCCATCAATTTGACATTTTCTATTTTGCAAAATATTTTTTGGTTAAAAATATCAATAAATTACCTCGGAACATATTTGAAATAGTAATTTTTTTATTTGACTATTTGGGGCTTGCCCATTGCCATAATAATGACGCCACCCCCCCCCCCCCTGATCTTGTAATTAATATAATATTACACTATTCATCAGTTGAGCCTGGCAAACATTTCTGACCATTAAAATATTAAGCAGATATGTTATATGACGTCATAGAGAGGGGAAAGAATGAAACAAGGTGATATTTGATGAATATAACATGACAAGATATATTAAAAAAAAAAACCCATAAAAATGACGTTTTTTGAAGTTAAATAATGCTAAAAATCGTATACAGTTGCAATTTGATATTTTTCAAAGTAGTTTTTGGCTAAAAATATCTATTCAAATTATCAAGGAAACCATTCCAAGCAACAAATTGACTATTAGACTCATTGGGGCTTTTCTATTGAAGAAATATTGACACCACCCCCCTTTTAACTTGGAATTCACACACTATTATGCTAATTGTCCGTAAAAATATAAATCATGGAAAAAAATTTATTCACAAAAAGATTGCGCTATGATGTGATCCCACATACTAGAGAAGGAGAATAATGAGAAAAATTCATGATCATAAAGGGACCTGCTATCCTTATAATAGTACAATTATAAAAGTTTTAATTAAAGCAGCCCCTTCGTTTTTAATTCCGTACTGAAGTAGTGTATCCTACGGATCATGTTTTTATTTCTTCCAGAATTTTCATATTTTTACAAATATTTTTAATCAACATTTCTATGAAACCAGAAGTAACCCAAACAAACTATTTGTATACCTGAAGAACGATTGAATGTTTTCACAGCATTGGGCCACATGCTGATGGCATCGGCCCAGCGTTGGGTAGACAATCAGTGCTGCAGGTGTGACCTCCCGTGTCCTGACTATAAGACACCAATTAGCGGCGAATGCTCTGATCTTACCGTCTGATACGTGGGAATATGTGACGTAAAGTGCTAAATATTGCTGACTTGTTTTGTTTACATGGCAATATACGACCTGGAAATACATCTATTTCACTCTTTTTCGGTGGTTTAAAATTGTTTTTTGACTTTTTCGTATTTTCAGTTAAGATCAGTAGGCTATATAGCTTTATATAAATTAAATTTTCAAAATTGACAACATTGAAAAGGGGTCCCTTTAAGTATTGATTTACTCCATTTTACGAGTCACTTAATTATATTTCCCAAGAGCTAGTATAACATAGAGCAACGATTCCAGAGGCGTAGCATGTACTATGGTATTGAAATGAAATCCCAACAAACACATCGGACATGGAATTAGGGGTTGATGAAGTAAAACCTGAAGAAGAACTTATCGGGTCGCGGGGTGGTAGGCGATGGTCTGGTCAGCGGATCGCTCCACTCTGCTGCCGATTTACTTTGATCCCCGTCGGGGCGTCGGTAAACACAAATAATCTGACTCCTTGATGTTCTTGATTCTCTTTATTTAATTATGATTCATCTCGTAAATGAACGTTGTGCACAGATTCAGATGGAATGATGGCCTCGGCCTCGTGGCTGACTCTGCGGGGCTAGGATGGCACGTCCGCCTAGCCCGCTGGTTTGATCCCACGTGGGCGAGTGAGTGGGAAAAGATTAGTGGGGATAGCAAGGGTGAAACCGTTCGGGGAGTTCCGGAAAACCCAAACAGCCCCAGTCTCACCAACCAAAGAGGGGCAAGACGCTGTCCCCACATTACCCCCGGGCTAAGTGACAACGTATGATCACAAACTAACTTGTGGGTAAAGCGTCGAACAATCCGAAAAGTGCACAAAAACTACATTGAATATAAAACAATCAAACTGGCTGAGTGTGAAAAATATACAGGGTGGATGGGTGGTGAACAGCACGTGCGTCGAATAAAAAAATTAAAGTCCTTTCCCATCCTCTTAACACCAGTGTTCTGCAATTTATGCTGCTGCTTGATGTGTGTCGTCCGAACATCACATAACATGTGATACAATGTAGTAGTAGTGTGATGCGTGTGGCTGGTCCCGCCGGTTTGGAGCTGCAATAGCGAGAACCAGCAACACGAATCGAGCAGGTGTGTGGATATGTCGTCCAACACATGCTAAAATATGGGAACGACTTAAAGCCGCAGTGTGTGATCGTTAAAAAGCAGTATATATATACTACATAAAACATCGTTCGTGTGGTTGTTTTATAGATAGCGTCTATAACGCAATTTATACCCAGATCTCCGTTAGTGCAAGGAATAAAAATGCTAATGATCATGCTCGGGCCGTGTAAGCCTCTAATGTGAGAGATCACAGCTGGCGTCTCACATTGTGATCGGCCTTAGAGTGGGTTGCGTTATACGCTATGATGTGGGGTACCTGTCTCGGCCGCGCTGGTTGACGGTGCCTGCAGTGCATCTACCAGTCAACAGTGCCTTACTTGAGGATAAAAGTGAATGAAATTGCAATGTGTCACAACAGACATGTTTGAACATTTTTCGGGGTGGAATGTAACGTGGAATGTGTCGTCCCGCAAAGTGTCACGTAAATTACATGACCGGCTACGCGAACGGTGTGCCACAAGCAAGAGTTGCCCTCTTACAGTGGCTAAACAGTTATGTAAAAGTAAACACGCACATGTCTGCATCGTCACCAAATGTGCGGTAAAAAAACAGACCTGTGCATATATAGTGAAAGTCGGTATATATTTAAATTACAGAAAATTATTCAACTAGAAATTACAGTTTATAAAAAAATCACCATGATTGAGTTGTGGTTGGTGAGAGTGAAAGTTGATCAGACTCTCAGAGCACCGATATCCAATAGCTGGTTGGTTACCAATAAAATATAAAAATGCAGAATAATAATTGATTTATATTCGGCAAGCCTAGTAGGCTACTGTACAGGTTGGTAGATCAAATATTAAAATGAGTGCTGAAATTCTGAAATGTCTCTGGAATTATTAAAAAAACAGCTGGACGAAAGTTCTGATGATATCAATTGGGCTGGTGCTGATGCAGTGAAGCTGGAAAAATTAGAATGTCTTTACTGAAGGCTGTAAATCTGCATTGAAGTATGTTTATCGCTGTCTGTTAACATGCAGGGTTATTGCTAAAAAACTGGGGATTTCTTGACTGTTAACCACTGTCGCATACTTGCCAACCGCCCCTAATTTGGCGGAACAGTCCCGATTTTTCACCATGTGTCCTGCGTCCCGAATCACATAGAAAATGTCCCGAATTTTACTACTTGTCTCTATTTTCACAAAGACTAAACCCTATTACTGTATTAAGTTTATTATTCTTCAGTTAAGTACAGAGTAGTTATTTTTTATCATGTTTTTATGCAGATTCTGACCAGTTTTGATGTAAATATTATTGCCCTAAAAATCCAGAGAAAATAAATTAAAAAAAAACCGGGTGCATGCCACTGGTCCCCACCAGCGGCGCAGGCCCAGTTGGCCCGTGATTCACGAATGCAGTCTTGTCGGGTCTTGTGAACTAGCCTTTACGACCAGATGTCCCTCTTTGGATTACTCAAATGTTGCCAAGTATGCTGTTGTCTGCACAGGCGGTTGTATATAGGCTTGCTGATGCGGCCAGACTGGTGAGCTGTGCAGCTCTACACTGTGTGCTGAGCAGTGTGCTATGTAGACCGTGCTGAGTGCCATTCATAGTCTGTAGCGTTGCAGTCTTGCAGGTTCAGCATATATATGCCGTATGTCCACAGAATACTCCATACCAGCCTGTCAGAATCTGTCAGAAACAGTTTATATTTTTGACATTATTAATTAGTGAAACACTCAAATCTGCGGGTCTATATGACTAACTGTGAAGATTTGTGCGAGTTTGAAACAGCATACATGTAGATATGCCAGTCTATTAAAGTTCACACAATCTGCCCTTGTGTTGTACTTGTAGCCTACTGCTTGACTGATCTCTCTCCCTCAGCCACCCAGACACAATGTGGCTGCTATGGCCGGCCGTCGCGTTCCATCCAAAAAAAAGTGCACAACAAAAAAGGCGAGAAAATATCTTTAAATATCATGAAGTTGTAGTAATTAAGTTGAGTAGGCCGCTGGTAGGAAGCACTTGAAGTATATTGTTGGGGTCTCTGAGTAGACTATAAGTTCAGTTAAGTAGACTAGTTGCCTGCTGATGTATGAATCGTGCTGGTCACATTATACCATGTACAGATGCCAAAATATGTGCTAAAATCCTACTCTATGCTATAGGGTTGTTGTATTTAGTAATTCGACTTGCGTGAAAAAAATATTTTCACGGAAGTCGAAGAACCACAGTAACAGAATGGTCAAAATAACACCACTGTCGAGTCACATAAGTTAGACTAGATGAGTAAGATCCTACTATTTACAGAATTTCGTCCTGATAATGTTAGACCAGGTTTAAATGTACAATGTAATGATTTACAGTTCAAATCAAATTTTGAAAATTAATTTAGTTTAAAAGATATTTTATTGACCAATTGAAGCAATACAGGATTGTAATACATAGGCTTCACTCGGAAAAAAATTTCTGTAATTGTAAATTCTGACTGACAGTAGTCTATAAAGACTGACTGACGAATGCTTCCAAAAACAAATGCTCTTTTTAAAAAAAAAACAGACGCTGTTACGTTAAAATCGGTTGCTCGTCTCGATGCTTTTCAAGGTGTTAGTCTAGTGGCCATCGGACTGTGTTGCTGTAGGCTGTACAAGTGATATGTGTGGGGTTAGACGCCATGCTTATCAACTCATTAACATAATTACAAGCCGCTCTGCGCACTGGTTTTAGTTGAGTGCATTTTCCAAAACTTTAACTGCAGGCAATGCGTACTATAATCTATTTATTATAAATTTAGTTGTTGAAAAACAAATTTATTTCAATTAATCATTCACGCAAAACCTCGGGGCTACAATGCTAGAAATTTTCAAGACACTGCCGTCCTTGACGTCGTCGCGGAATCAAACAGAATTACTTCTGGAAATAATAACGTCTTAATTTATGCAAATATATTCCGTTTTGCGCTGATGGTGTGATGCCCACCTACTTTTCGAAAAATGGAGGAAACACGTACGGCCCAGCGGCCTCAGTAGCTAACACTAGGGTCACCATGCCGCTAGAAAAAATGGCGGCTTTTACCAAGACTTAGATTACAAACGGCTTCCCTGAAATAGAAATATAATTATTTGGAGGTTTTGACATACAGTCCTGTCATTATGATATTACAAACCAAATATTACATTTTATTGACATATAGTTCAGGTGAACAATGCTAACTTGCTGTATCCCTATTAAATGTTGTTTGAGTCAAGGTTGTATTTTTCAAATCAATATTTTATATTTAAATCAGAAAAATGCTGAATATTCTTTAAATCGGTTGCAGGTTGCTAAAAATCGAGTCACCCAAATATGGTGATCAATGATTTAATATGAATTCAAAAATAATTTCTTCCAGGTCGTCTGAGCTGACGTAATTGGAAAAAAATGGTATTCCTAATTGTTAAAGACTAGACTATTCATTTTCTTAGACTATTCAGTCGAATTTTGTTTGCAATCCACTGTGTCGGCCATCTTGAAAAAAGTGAAAACACGTGGTTTTGTCTAAATTTTATGAAATTTTCATTATTTCTGCGAAAACGAGTATACCTCTCCTTAAATAACTTTTCTAACTAACTCTATTGGCATTATTTGTACTGTGACCTGCATTCCTCACGTACCTTATAAAAATGAAGGTTTATTTTTACATCCCCTACAAATAAAACTATCCTCAGTTCTTATTGGCAATTATAAAACCAAAAGAACGTAAAAACACTAGCAGTAAATTTTCTGTAGTTACAGAAATCCAAATCAGAAGTGTCGCATGAAAGTCTCAATGTCGGTAGTCACCAATTATTGAAAGGTGACTTAAAAATTTCAGATCTATCTGAAGGGTCTATCAGAAGGGTGATGCGTGTGCGAATCAACGTCGGGTTGTCACCAATTATCGGGTGGTGACCACAAAATGCTGGCAGAAGTTTGCGTGTAGGTCTCAACGTCGAGGGTTACCAATTATGGTGTGGTGACCACAAAATGCTGGCAGAAGGTTGCGTGTAGGTCTCAACGTCGAGGGTTACCAATTATCGTGTGGTGACCACAAAATGCTGGCAGAAGGTTGCGTGTAGGTCTCAAAGTCGAGGGTTACCAATTATGGTGTGGTGACCAAAAAATGCAGGCAGAAGGTTGCGTGTAGGTCTCAACGTCGAGGGTTACCAATTATGGTGTGGTGACAACAAAATGCTGGCAGAAGGTTGCGTGTAGGTCTCAACGTCGAGGGTTACCAATTATCGTGTGGTGACCACAAAATGCTGGCAGAAGGTTGCGTGTAGGTCTCAAAGTCGAGGGTTACCAATTATGGTGTGGTGACCACAAAATGCTGGCAGAAGGTTGCATGTAGGTCTCAAAGTCGAGGGTTACCAATTATGGTGTGGTGACCACAAAATGCTGGCAGAAGGTTGCGTGTAGGTCTCAACGTCGAGGGTTACCAATTATCGTGTGGTGACCACAAAATGCTGGCAGAAGGTTGCGTGTAGGTCTCAAAGTCGAGGGTTACCAATTATCGGGTGGTGACCACAAAATGGTGGCAGAAAGTTGCGTGTAGGACTCTACATCGAGAGTTAACAATTATCGTGTGGTGACCACAAAATGCTGGCAGAAGGTTGCGTGTAGGTCTCAAAGTCGAGGGTTACCAATTATGGTGTGGTGACCACAAAATGCTGGCAGAAGGTTGCGTGTAGGTCTCAATGTCGAGGGTTACCAATTATCGTGTGGTGACCACAAGATGCTGGCATAAGGTTGCGTGTAGGTCTCAACGTCGAAGGTTGCCAATTATCGTGTGGTGACAACAAAATGCTGGCAGAAGGTTGCGTGTAGGTCTCTACGTCGAGGGTTACCAATTATCGGGTCGCGGGGTGGTAGGTGATGGCCTGGTCAGCGGATCGCTGCACCCTGCTGCACTATCTCACTCGATCCCCGTCGGGGAGATGGTAAACACAAATAATCTGACTCAATGATTTTCTTGATTCTCTTTATTTAATTATAATTCATCTTGTAAACGAATGATTCAGATGGAATGATGGAATGATGGCCTCGACCTTGTGGCTGACTCTGCGGGGCTAGGACGGCATGTCTGCCTAGCCTGGTGGTTTGATTGCAAGTGGGCGAGTGAGCGGGAAAAGATTAGCAGGGATAGCAAGGGCGAAACCACTCGGGGAGTACCGGAAAACCCGAACAGCCTCAGCCTCACCAACCGAAGAGGGACAAGACGCTATCCCCACAAACTAAACTACAGCATAATATGAACTCACATTACATAATATATACTGGTCCAGGTACAGGTATACTCGTATTTATATTATTCACTATTAGCTACTAACAACTACTGGGGATGTGCATGACATAGCCAGGAAATACCAATGAAATTCGAGCAAGTTTCAATTTTCTCCATGTTCGTAAAACTTTTTCTCAAATTTATGGCTAATTTTATGTTCTTTTATTATTGGTGAATATATTTCTGAGGTTATTATTAGGCTCCGGTATCAAATAATGATAATATCACAACTTAAAATGCTAGATACATATTGTCTTCTATTTAGTAGCAGCTTGGCTTTAAGTTAGTTGTATATGTGTACTGTGAATCACCAATTTTTTTGAAGTGTATAAAAAATTGTTCTGTACAAAGTACCCAAAATCCGATATGATTCTACAATTTGTGACACATACGGATACTCTTTAGAAAATCGATTCTAAAAATTTAACAGTTAGCATAATATTTTGATATGATAGAACAAAATGTCATTAGTTTCACAAAACGTCCACAATTTCCCATTCATAAAAATATTCAGTTATGGGATGATATAGCATTATAAACGGTTTAAATATTCAATGTGAATCAATTAAAATAATCAAATAAGGCACATCAAATATCCCCATCATATTACAATCATTATAGATTCGTCCCTGAGCTGCATTGTAGCGACATAAAGTTCCCAGCCAGACAAGTGAGTTATGGGATTGCAATGTCAGCTGGTATTAATGCAAAACTTCATCAACGTAGGAAGAAAGGGATCGCTTTCTTCGTGTCTTGTACAGTATTCAGTACAAAAATTGATTAGTGTATTATTCTAATGTTTTCCTCTATGTGACAATAATGATAACTATTACTAAATATTATATAGGCCTACTAGTGATTGTAAGTATGTAGGCTCTATTCTCCAAGGTGCGTGGACGCTTGGGAAATATAATTATTTTATTGATAAAATTGCAGATTACATCAACACTGAAATCATAATTATTTTATTATAAGCACACTATTGTGTGACTTTTCATAAAATAGTATATTATTTTAAGAATTATGATATTATATAATGGGATGATCACTATTTCCCAAATAAAGTCCCGGATAAAAATATATGTTTCCAATTGGAAAATACTTGCTGTTTTTTTAAAGATATTTTTATCTGAAAACAATTTTGAAAAATGGTAAATGGTAAATAGATCATGGATTTTTTATTTATCTACAAAAAAGCACACATTTTTTATGCATTTTATCACTTTGTGATATGCAATGTGTATTGTTCATTATTTGTTATATCTAGGGAGTAGTATGACAAAGCTGTGCATTATTTTATCTGTCAGAATTGGTTTCCATGACATTGTTTTTTAGATTAGTATAACCAATTGAAGGGGGTGGCGTCACTAATACGGCGATGTTCAAGTCATATGGAGTCAAATAAAGATATTGTTATTTTAAATATGCTGCCAGGTAAATTAATTATAAATGTATGGGGATTTTTCGTATTGTGCATAAACCAAAAAAAGTGTTCGAGTCTTTTTTATGAATTTGAGTACTTTAGGATCACAATTTTCTTATTTTAGTATTATTTCATTCTGTTCTCTCTACGACAGCACATGTGCATTATTTGTATTTGTTCTTTCTATGGCATAGTATGATAGTATGATAGTATCATAGTATAATATATCTGTGCAGTATTTTATTGGTCAGAATTGATTTCCCTGATTAATTAGCTTTTAGGAGATAAATAGTATAATATTCTGGGAATTACGAAATTAAAGGGGTGGCGTAGTTATTTCGGCAGTAGTAAAACCCTAGGTAGTCAAATAAAATATTTCTACTTGAAATATATTTCTGGGTAATTTGTAAATATTTGCATCTAAAAATTAAATTGCAAAATGGTAAATTTCAAATTTATGAGCTATTTTTCTAATTGTCTGTTTAAAAAAATCAACTTTTAATGTAAATTGTGTACATTTTGTCACTTTCTGAACACAAAATAGCTTATTTCCCATTTGTTTTCCTCTTTAGGGCATATAGTCCAGGAGCTAGTTTTTGTTTCCCAAGCTTATTATGGATTAACATACCATAGATCGCATTTGTGCCAATTTTCATGCTTTTGTAAAATAACGACATTGGGCTATGATTACACCCTGTTAGGGCAGCCAAATATTTTTCTTTTAACATTTAATACAATCCCTTATATTACTTCTAAGCCTTCTCTTATAACTGCTTACATTTTTTTTCTACTTCTGTATGTTCTCCTTCTGTCACACCAATTAGTACACTCTCCAATAGATCATGAGTAACTGGTTTTTGTTTCTTTTCTTTTTCAACAATTACTAATTTATTACTCCATATAGTAATTTCATAATCAATTCATTTTTTTTCATATCAGATAATTTCTCATTCACGGCAGCTCCAACTGTCGTTTTGACGTTCTCTATTAATGTTTCCGTTACATCTATTGTGTAATTGCTTTTGCTAAGCCATCTAGTTTATTAATGACTAATTTGTTTGATTCATCTATCTCTGTTCCTAATAGTCCAGGAGCTAGTATTTGTAGGGGCTCTATTTAGTGAGTTCGTTCAGCCGGCGTAGTATTTACAATCTGAATTGACAGAATGGTAGAATGGGCCTTCAGCAACAACCCCAGGTAGTATGTACAAACAAATTGTGGTATCAGTTTTTTTGTACAGCCCATTTTCTAACATAGGGGGTGTTTTTCGCTATGTTCGTCAAAGTGGAGGTCAAGCTCGAAAAATAGCCATATTTTTGCAATGAATAGACCAATTTTTACACTTTTGATATCACTACACTCAGTATTAAATTATCTAACTTTTGGGTTTTTCTGGCCTTAGATAAGATTGTGTATTAAGAGGATATAACAACTTACATCAAGTCACATCTCAATCGTAAATACGCTATGGATTTTTTTCATAAATCTTTACAAGAAATGAAACATAAATTATACTAAGCGTATTGGCTAAAAATGCATTATATGACCAAAATAAACAATGCTTCGGGAAAAAAGTAAAATTAAATTTGATTCCATAGGTGTCACTTTAATGGGACTGACCTCACTTCATGCTACATACTATCCTGATTATTATTGATATAATCTAGTGGTCATTGGGACCACCCAAGCCTGTTTAGATTTAGGGGGTAGAGTCACGTAAACGTCTGTCGCTGCTGTTCTAATTTACCAATGTTCACATGGAAATTCAATTCCCGTTACAAAGATATATTGCATGTTGCATTAGAGTAAATAGTCATCTCTCCACATACGTTGAAACATAATTGTATTGAGACAGGTAAACATTGCATGATCTGCCACAAAATATAACTATCCACAATAAATTATTTCATAGGATGATAACGTAAAATCAGGACAAACGCGATAACTGGCAGAACGATGCCAACCACTCCGATCAAAGTGTCAGCTGTCACCTGTTACTAGCCGGGCACTGAAGCGTCACTAACGCTGTGCCGTCATTAACCAGACGCTGTGCCGTCACTAACAAGACGCTGTGCCGTCACTAACCAGACGCTGTGCCGTCACTAACAAGACGCTGTGCCGTCACTAAGAAGACGCCGTGCCGTCACTAACCAGAGGCTGTGCCGTCACTAACCAGACGCTGAGCCATCACTAACCAGACGTTGTCTGTCACTAACCAGACGTTGTCCCGTTTCTAAACAGGCGCTGTGCCCTCACAAACCAGATGCTGTGTCGTCACTAACGGACGCTGTTTCATTTTATTATTGTGTCTTTTTGAAGTCAAATACTTGTTCCAATTGTTTGTTGACAAATAATTTTTGACATTGAAATTTACCTTAGACAGTTGAATTTTGCTTTTTCCCCCTAGCACAAATTCCTCAAGGTTGACAAGTTATCATCATTTATTGCCACCTAAAATTTGTGAGGCTTCGAGTGTAAAATAATGACCTGACCAGAACGGAACAGGACAATCCATGATTGGATTGGGTCAGTAATGGATTGGTCAGTACAGGCAAAGGTCAGCCGAGCCATCAAGGCTGATGGACTGGCGACCATCGCCAGGAAATGTATGTTAGCTCAATGTGCCGATTATGATTATGTATGATTAGATGTTGTGATTGTGATGATGTAAAGTGCATATAAGGGACGAACGTTGGCGAGGAGAGTAATGCGGGAATGATGCGGAACTAATGGGGGCTGGAGTGCTGTCTAATGCACGATGGTGAGCATTCTACTTTGGAACCAAGCTAGTTCATGTTCTCTGTCATGGTTAGGAAGAGGGAGATGCCTATGTAACTGTATTTTATATATTATGTGTTCTACACAGAGGAGCAGAAATAAACACGACGTTCGACCCAGAAAATGGAGTTCTGTTTAGCGAACCTGGAATCTGAATTTTTATAACCCGTCAGTCGCCGTTGGACTTGTCGTGTTGGCGTCACAATGGCGTCATGGATGGACGTATTTTATAAATGGCGGGCTCGCCAGCGATCTGTGTAGAACAGTTTTAAAAAATGTTTTGGCTGGTGATGTTACTGTGTTATAAGTGTTAGCGCCGAACCAGGACCAAGCTAGAAGTGATATGGCTTGGGATATTGATCTATTTTGGCGGAGAGCAGCAAACATCTGGGAGCTGGGAGATGGACGAATGACTGCTGCTGATGAGGGTCATAGCACAATCATTTAGTGGAAAAATAAGTATTTTCTAGAGCCACAGAAAAAGGACACAAATTATTTCTGCCAATAGTTACCAGGTACTTGACTTCAAATTAAAATTGCTGCTGAAACCGCTGCTGGAGCTTTAATTTGGGAGTTTGAACCGTGTACGAACAGTACTATGGCACCGTCCACGTCAAGTAAAGTATACTGTATTATGGCAATGTCATGTAAAAAAGCAAAGACACGTTTAAGTCTGATTTTTGTCTATGTTGACCAGAGTAGCATTCTGAGAGCAGAGGTGAAACAAACACGCAGGACAGTCCAAAATGTAGATATCAATTTCAGGAGACGTCTCTGCAACGTTTGCAATGACGCCAGCCCAGGAGAAAACAGAAGTGCTGATCAAAATCACATTTTGCTCGTGGTATTTGCCAGGGGGCTGCACGATGATGTTCCGCCGGACAAGCTGACATTTTGTGTGCTGGGCGCACAAATACACCTACCCACACCTGCGTCGAAGCGCAGTGAAAAAGATTGGGGACGTGCCGCCGCTCAAATATGAGTCATTGGACTCATAAAAATTGTCAGGTCGGGCAGTGAACGCCCTGTGGTCGACATGTAGTCGACGGCGTTCACATCGGTCCGATAATGCAGAAGAGTCTCTTAAAATGCTCCTTGGATGGAACATGGGTAAAAACAGTGATTAGCACATTATCTAATTGAGCTGGATAAATACCGACAGGTTTTCGGAAAAAGGTATGTAAAATGTTTGTGATATAACTGATAATAATTAAACCACCCACACCTTCGTACGTCAGGCCGCATATAACCGGATAACATGGTTCGATTTGCTAAGTAGTAAGTAGCGAAATGCTACCTCATTCTGTTGAATTATTTATCAAAATTGAAAGTAATTAGTCAAAATGTTTTTTTCATAATTAATGATAAGACGAAAACTTTGAATTTGATAATGAGTAATAATACGTTCACCAAATTGTTTTTCTATCAAATTGATAGCCTTGGAAGGAATATGACGGTATGGAGGGGCAAAGTGGGCAGGGTTTGGATTGGAAATAAATATCAGAATTACCACTCATAATCATGATAATGTTTGGGAACAAAGAATAGCGGACATTTAGGCTACGATGGCCCTCCCCAGATGCTTCCCATCACATTACTGAAAAGTGGTTTGTTGTTTAATTACCCTTGAATTCCTCAGGATACAATTACGAGTCAGGTGTCATATTTATCAAATATGTTTATTATAGAAAATGATACAACCCATTAAAATAAGGATAATTCTCATTTGATGTGTTGTATTTGAAGATTTTAACAAAATTATATATATATATAGGTAATTTGTAGCCTATTCACTAGGAGGTGAGAATTGCGATAGCAGTTCACCACTCACAGTGAATGGGAAATGAATAAAAGTTCAGAGTAATTAAAGGGTTAGTAAATTCGGATGGACGCGAAACCAGTTTCCCAGTACAATGTGATACTGGCAGGTTTCGTGGGAAATGTGACCGCTCATGGTAAGAGCTCACAGGTTAATCAGATTATGTTCGCCAAAGAGAGTGATCATGATTTTTGGCTCAACTGATCTGATTGAAACCAGCGCGAGGTGCGCAACTCTGGAGTTTGGAATAATTCTCAGAAGAGATATTGTTGTCCAGACGACGCTGCTAGTGAAGCAGGAATTTAGCGAGTGGAGCTGTTATAACCTGGTCTCACATGGTATCAACATGTATTGTGATAACCGAGTGACAGCAGACCTAACAAAGGTGTTCACAGTCCACGGAATCACTAGTAAATATCATGTGTATAATGTATCAGTACAGAACCGGTCCCACATAAGTGACCGAGGCCAAGTATGCGGTCGAGTGTCGCGGTTGACATGCGCAGCGTGGGGCAGGCTCGAACCCCACACAGGCAAAGCCAATGAGATGTTGGCTGGGTTCGAGTATGTCATAACATAGGTGGCAAAATGACGCCTTCTCTGAAACCAACACATTTGTTGTGAATGGTGACGTCACTCAACGACGGGATCAGTTAGTTGTTATAACGCTGCCCTGGTGACAAGTCCCGAGGTTTCTGCAGAGAAGTCGCCCATGCCATGTGTCTATGTCATTGGTATATAAATGACGTGGGATTTTATGACATTGTTGTGGTTATCCACGAGACATTGTTAAACTATATTATGTACATCATGAGAATTGCTGCTGATCGTTGACTGCAAGACTGCGAATGGACACTGGCATGGTGTACCATCTGCAGGTCAACAGAGACAGCACTAGCTATTCTTAAAAATCATTGATTGCATGCATTAATTAAAATATGTATTAATGTGACGCAAGAGCTCTTACAAACATCCATCGAGCATCCGGACTGGCAAGCATTATAACATATTGAGGTCATAGCCCTGGAAAAATGAAATGCTCGATTAACCAGCTGGACATTGGATACGTATGGCCGTTGTTCCTTGTTCCGCTGGGCATTGCCGTGGTCTTTGTTGTCGCCGGTTGCTCTAGTCATTGGTTGTGCGTTCTTGCGATGTTGGACGTGCCATGCGTCAAAGTTGTGGAAGTTATGTTGTAAGCTTCAGTTGGAGGCGATATAACCTACCACTCTACCTACAGCTGGAGATCATTGGATCGCAATAAGGCGACCAGAGAGGACATGAGACAAAGTGTAGTGAATACAATCAAGGCATATTGTGTACTGCTTATTTAAAGAATCATTCAGCTTTAAAACGCGCATGCCTGGGACGGTCAAGTGTAGGCCAACAGTAGCCTATTGAGTACAGATTGACGGCATTAATATAGCCACTGAACTGATTACAAGATACTACTTAAGCGAGACATTGATCCAATGCTGTTTTAATGTTAGGCCAACGTCTGCGACGCTGGCCCAACATTGAACCAACATTAGATAAATGTACAATGTTTGAAAGAAAGTCCTCCTGCCCAGCAAACGCAAGACATTTGTATGACATGTATGCAATGTAGGCCCAACGTCTTCGACGTTGGTCCAACATTGCATAAAGTCATACAAATGTTTTGCGTTTACTGGGTGACAATACATTCAAGCTTGGGGGTCAAGCAGTTTCCAAATCCCCGCAGCAATACAGTCAGTTTGTTTGCAAGTAGGCGACCAAGTAGGGGCAAAAGACAAGGGCTTTGAATTATTACCTCATAGATGTCGCTAAAGTATATATGAACTTGCTGTGATTTGAGAACTTGCTCTTAATGAGGCTTTGGGTATGAAACGCATATTTAGTATTATCATGGAATAGGGCCTTAGCTTACCCACGGGCACTATTGCCTTCTGGGGGACCCTTGTCCCGCGAATTTTGACAGTTGACTACACCTTTAAGTAAGGAATCATGGACATGTAGTCCACTATTACCGATGTGAACAATAACCGTTACCAAGAGTATTTAATAATGACTAATCGACATGTACAATCATTGTTGTGCTCTTCAGTGTTGTGCAGACGTGTTGTTACTTAAGACATCTTACACACATAAAGTCATTTACTGTTGTATGTCTATGCATAATTTTATAAGTGTTAGCTGGAGTTAAAAGAAAATAGTCTGTTTTTTTAACTTTGTTTGGGTGACCTATGTAAACTTATGCATGCCTAACGCAGTAGGCAAACGCAGAGATGATAACTACTGTTGATCTGACCAGAACGGAACACGACAATCCATGATTGGATTGAGTCAGTAATGGATTGGTCGGTACAGGCAAAGGTCAGCCGAGCCATCAAGGCTGATGGACTGGCGATCGTCGCCAGGAAATGTATGTTGACTCAATGTGCCGATTATGATTATGTATGATTAGATGTTAAATCAATGTTGTGATTATGATGATGTAAAGTGCATATAAGGGACGAGCGTCGGCGAGGAGAGTAATGCGGGAATGATGCGGGACTAATGAAACACGACGTTTGACCCAAAAAATTGAATTCTGTTTAAGAACCTGGAATCTGAGTTTCTATAACCCGTCCGTCGCCGTTGGCCTTGTCGTGTTGGCGCCACAATGGCGTCATGGATGGACGTATTTTATATTGTGCTGATAAAGAAAAAATGTATCAATATAATAGATTTTTTGTATAGGTGCACTTGTATATACGGACGTAGGTCAGCAAGTTGTGAATTGTGGGCCTATGCGGAGAGGGGGTATTATTGAAGATTATGGTTGCAATCGCACATCAACGTTCGGTTAATTTTGGTCCATTATTTACAACGCTTCACAAACATTAAACCTACACTGGGGTTAAATATCTTGACCAGCTTTAGGAGACTATGTCAGACAGGTGACCAGCTGCCAGCATTCCTGCATAATATACGCCGTGATTATAACCAATGATGGCGCCATGCCAGCGATGAATGTGGGCCACCATCACAGACGGCAGGCCAACATTAACCCAGCTTTGGTTCAAAGTAACTGCCGGTTCTACTATGCTACGTCAGCCCACTATTGACCCGACAATGTATCGATGTATCGTGCATTGGTCTGATGCCGGGCCATTGTCTACGAAGCTGGCCAACACTTAAACGGCATTGGGGTGTGTATACTCTGTGTCAGCCAGCATAAAGTACTGCCCAGCGTTGAATTAACTCTGGCCAGAGCCAACTACAGCCGGCCAGCATTGAAACAGCATTAGGTTAGTGTCGTGCGCACTTGTAACGAACACGTACATCATCTAAAAATTGTGATGAACATTTAGCTAAAGCCAAATTACGGTACAGAAACATATCCTAAGAAATTTTAATATGCATTACAACCAACCCTGGATGTCAAAGTTTTGCGTGAGGTATATAATGGGTGGCGGGAAATAGCGATACGGTCAGGGGGTTCGTTCAACGACCGACGAAACCTAAAACCCTTATTATTATGTCTCCCCTCCTTAAAGGTGGAGACATATAGCTTTACTTCTCACGGCTCATGCTGTCTGTGTGTCTTTGTGTGTGAGTGTGCAGGCGGTCAAACACGACACGCTCACCCAATGCTGGGCTAATGTTGGCCCACCGTCTACGACTCTGACCCAACATTAGCCCAGTATTGGGTTACTGTGTCGTGTTTGGCGCCAGGCTGAATGTGGGCTAGCGTCACAAACGGCTGGCCAACATTAACCCAGCTTTGGTTCAAAGCATCTTGCTGGTAGTAGCATACAGCCAGCATTAAGTAGGCCTACTGAGTAGGGTTGAATGGATACGGGCCAGCACCGGCGACGCTGGCCTAACATTTAACAGACATTGGGTCGGTGTCTGATTTTTCTCGCCCCAGCACTGCCAGACCAGCAAACACGAGGCGTTGAACCAGTGTTGGTTTTATGCTGGGCCAGGGTTGCACACGGTGGGCCGGAATTGGACCAGCATTGGGTCAACGTCTTGTGTTTGCTGGGTGTGTTGTGACGCTAAATTGTGTTTTGAACATTGCCGGGTGTGAAGATATTAAAACTGTTGCCCCACTGATTTAATCTAAAGACGATTTAGTTACTGTAGATCATCTTTCCGGCAGCAAGTCTTGACACAGCGAGGCCTCAGGAGTAGCGAATCTTGCGGGGGGAAATGCTGTAGATTTGAATAACGGGTTCCACCGCATCAAAATACATGGTCTCCACTGTCCACAGAAGCCATTTAATAACAAAAATTACAAAAGCCATTGACATTACATCTATTAGCTATCAACCTTTATGGTTATGCTCCTGAAGTGGAGACATCTCCAGTTTTTTTTACAACAAACTAGACTCTTCTAGTTCTATTATAGTATAGATAGTATAGCTATACCAAGAGACCAAAGGGTTATTTTCAGTTTGAAATCATCATAAATGTCTTAGTTAGCTCTCTCCGCTTCGCTTAAATACCTATGTTATGGATCTGCGGCCGTTATACATGTTTAATACTTTCAGCGCTCAGCTGGGACCTACTTTGGACGTCAGAATCGTCGGATCCTGTGCTGAAAAGATCAATAATTGCTATTGCAGTGCATGCAAACAAGTGAAAGTGGTAATGGTTGTAGTGCCATTTGATTTTATAAACTCTCTTTGTCTTCTCGAGCACGTGTTAAAAGCAGGTCACATGAATCTTAAGCTCAAGTGGGCGATACCCGGGTTTTCATGTCAAGTAGCGACACTAGATCACCTGTGTTTGACTGACTGACTGACTACTGACTGACTGACTGACTGACTGACTGACTGACTGACTGACTGACTGACTGACTGACTGACTGACTGACTGACTGACCGACCGACCGACAGACCGACCGACAGACCGACAGACCGACCGACCGACCGACCGACCGACCGACCGACCGACCGACCGACCGACCGACCGACCGACCGACCGACCGACCGACCGACCGACCGACCGACCGACCGACCAACCGACCGACCGACCGACCGACCGACCGACCGACCGACCGACCGACCGACCGACCGACCGACCGACCGACCGACTGACTGACTGACTGACTGACTGACTGACTGACTACTGACTGACTGACTGACTGACGCTCACTCTCTCGCAGTCGCACACTCAATCACAGTTGGGTGAATTAAGAGGGAGGGGGGACATTATTTAAAAAGTCCCTTGAAAGGCCAAATATACACAATTTGGGGACAGGCCCTGGGCCCGCTTTCTTCAGATTTGGGATCCCCTGACTCACTCATTCAATTACTCACGCATACAGCAATCGACTTATCAATCGGTTTACTGACTGATTGATTGGGTTTGACCAACTGATCGAAATGACCGACTAACAGATCGAGAAAAGTATATAAGATGTAGCTATTATACTAAGCCTTATCCTGCTTATCACGACGATTGTCTTTTTTAAGTTGTTTTATTTGTCTATCAAATCACTGTTATTTGGAATGAAATATGTATTTAGACATTACGATTTGCAAATGTTTGATCTGAAATTAGGCGAATATGAGTAAATTTTCACCCACTTGAGGTTGTGGATCGCGGCAGCGAGACATGACCTTAAGTGGGTGATAATTTAAATACATAAACTTAGCAGGATAAGGGTTAATACAAATTCAGCTCCATAGGTTTAGCTCGATCAGTTGTGGAAACCACTTGTTTCTCATTCTGAGAAATCACGACATTTCTAATAGATTTATATCTCTACATTTTACAGATTCTGTTTGGGGGAGTCAGTTCGCAAAGAACAATTGCCGCCCCAAGGTGAACGAAAATGTCCTCATCTTAGTGAATACAGGAACCAGAGTGTAATAAATAGCAAATAAAAGATCAGAACGTGCTTCACAAGAAGTTAATCCAGTGCTGATTCAACGTTGGCCCATCGTCTCCAAGGCTGGGCCAACATTAAATAAACATTGAGTCATAGGCTTGTGTCATCTGAGTTATTATTAACACTTTTAGCGGGTGTCGACTTTAAGTCGACCCCCGCACTGAAGTAGCTAATTAAAATATTTATAATGGTCGTAGACCCGTAGGCCTAATATAGTATACAAATGACACGGAAAGAGCTAACTAAGATATTTATAATGATTTCAAATTAAAATAAAACCTTTGGTCTCCATGGTTGATAGATAAAATAATTCAGTGTTTTAGGTTTTAAGAAAGTATTTTCTTTGGAAATATGTGATATGTTCTCTGTTTGTTATAAAGCAACTACCGTGAAATTTTCATCAAAAAATATTATGTAGTTCAAAAGTTAGACCATTTGACGTGTAGTAAACCAGATGGTCTAGCTTTTTAGCTATACGATAGTCGCCGAGTGACTCGCAAATAGTCCATACAGAATTTCATGAAAATAGGTTGAGAATTGACTGAGAAATCGGCGAAAAACATGCGATACAAGTTAATCTGACAGCAGGTATAGCCTTGTTTCAAAGGACATGACAGAATGGTTCTATATAGCGTAGCCCGTAGCACTTTGTAAATTAGCCGCTGCCTGCCGGGAGACTTCGATACCCGCTTGGTGCAAGATTTTCAAAGAAATATGTTTCTACCCTATCAACGCTGCACATCGTTTTTTCCAAGTGATTGATGATGCTTTACTTCACTCAGATTTAATTGAGTACATGGAAGGACAAAGATGGCAATTTGAACGGCAAGTTCATAGCGCCAAAAGGGCTGCAGTGCTGTATGCTCCAAAAGGGGAGTTGAAATGGTACATGGATGAACAGATCCAGTGACCAGGGGTAATGTGTGTGAAGCGCACAGAGCATTTTATGCGCGCCATCATTATAAGAGATCCACCATTATTGTTATTATCGTTTCAATTATCGTTCATTATATTACGAATGTGACAAATAACATTTTGCGTCGAAAAAGTGATAAAGGCTATCTTGAATACAACCATAGTAGGCCTACTATGCTGTAGTACTATATACTTACAATTATAAGTGTGGTAATCTTCTCCAAATAATATAATGCGTCATTTAGTCACGTTGCCTTTTAACAGAATGACGGAGTGGGCGTGGTTGGAGAAGAGTGGTAATATTCGGCCACAATGGTCACTTGACCCCATTGTTATAAAGTGAACCTGTAGTATAATGTTCATTTTCAATGTAGCAGATTGGCATTTATAGCTCTTAGATGTTCCTTTTCAAGTACGTGGCAAAAGCAGGTCATGTGAATCTACGGGTTGAAGTGTGCGATATTTGATGTGCCTGATGTAGTACCGCAATTACACAGCCCAGCTGAGGGGGTCATCATTCAATCTCCAGGGGAGAAGGAGGGCTCGAGTTATTTCAGCCCGGTTCGGCGGCGCGCTGAGGATTTTTTAAATTTTATTACATGTTTATATACAACAGATTGAAGTATATTATTTATTTCATGTAGAATCTGCCAGAAATTACTTCAAAAATACTCCAGCCCTCCCCCTTTGGGCCCCCTAACACGTGAAATTGATCCGATGTTAGGTTAATGCTGGTCCACCGTCTGCGACACTGGCCCAGCATTAAACAAACAACGGGTCAACAGTCCGTGCTTGCTTGGGAAAAGGACCATTATTAAGAGATTAATAAATACATCAAGTCAGTGTTCAAAGCGAGCAGGATCTCACCTCTTCACGAGAGTAAAATGTAACAAAAACGTATATTTTCTGATCACATTAATAAGGCTATATTTTATCAAAACAAGTTGATAATAAATTTACTTGCGCGATATTAATCTTATCTTGCTTCAAATGAAATCGACCACTTATATTTAACAACTTGGGCTCTCTTATTTCCATTATTGCATAAGCCACCAAAAATACTGACGTTCTTAACTCTCATTGCAGATATTAGTCTAAATTCACCGTCACTCCCAGGAGGGTCTGTAACAGCGAGAGTGCGGTCTTGATGATCCATGATCCCTGATCATAGGCAGACTAGGCAAGCTGTGATTGTTGTAGCAGAATCTTCATCATTTTTTTGTAAAATTGATGATAATATTAGAACAACGAAGACTTTAGTTTCGCTTTTGTTATACACCATAAATATCACCAGGACTGCATTTCACGCTATTAAAGACTCTACCGTGACATCTGGGTATTTTATAAAATTAGGACTTTTCATTCACTTCGCGCTAGAAATTTATCAGTTATCAGTGTGTATCAATATAATATACATGCACTGGTGACAGGCGAGAAGGTGGTAATAAATTGCGGCAGGTAAATGCAAATGAGAAGTAATGAATGCATGATTAAATGAATGAATGAATGAATGAATGAATGAATGAATGAATGAATGAATGAATGAATGAATGAATGAATGAATGAATTCGGTAATTCATGAATTCGGTAATTCATTAATTCATTAATGGGACATTAGACTACATGAGGATGATGAGATGAATCAGGTGACGCTGTCCTCCATACAGAAGATTCGAAATGAGCCCGATCTGAGGCCGAGCATGCTACCTCTCGGTCATGTAGGCTCCCAACAATACTACACATTTACGATTAAGCGGAGAAAACCTTTTTGTTTTTTTGAAAGCTGAGGCTGTACGAACCCTTAAACTTCACAAGCAGTGGGCTTAACGGCTACACACCAGAGTAATTGTGCGCTGAACCAGTAAACACGATACATTGAATGCTGTTTTAAAGCAGCTGTGTCGTTTTGCTTCACTGAACTGTAATTTGCGGGCCCACTCTGTGGACGTTGACCATGATGCGCATGCGTGTTTGCCCACAATGTTTACTGAGCGAATCATGACGACTATGACTATGTATGACCCAATATTAAATCAGCATCAGGTATATAACGTATCGTGTTCACAAGCATTGCTGCGAATTTAGTTGAGGAATTATATTGTTTACACATATATGACCTATGTGCCTTAGGAATTTTATTCATATTTATACGCACCGGACAAAAAAAGGCAGATGACAGTCTTGTGAACGCGATATATCCTGGTGCCGTATTCTCGTACAAGTTACGATATATCGTAGGCTTCTGATTGGTCGAGATGGCCATCTCGACCAATAAGTAGCCTACGATATATCGTAACTTGTACGAGAATACGGGCCCTGACCCGTAATTTAATGTGATCTGATCATTTTTTGAAATATATCCATTGAAAGAACTTATGACGTTCTTGCCAAAATTACTAAAGCAAGGATAGCCTTTTCAGCTTTTTGTTGGGGGAAGGGGGGTAATGCATTTGTTATCGCGAAAGAGGGGCAATTATTGTGATACAATAAATTACTCAAAATAGTTGAATCAAACTATTTAAAATTTAAAAAAAAATTGTGGGTGGGGGGATTCCCAAAAGAGGGGCTGAGTCCTGACTGACCGGGGATGCTTTTATTATTATCATGACGATAACAGTCACATATTATACGTAATAAAATTGTCTTCCTCTATCATCAACTATAAATAGTAAATGATCAGAAATAGTGAACATGTCAGGGGCTTTTTAATTTACATTTCTCATGGTTTTGGAATCTCCAACATTTTCTGGGACACGCATATAAAATAGACTGATAATTCAAATGTGTTTGCAAGAAATGTCTCAGGACAATTATAGTACTAGGCCTACTAGCAAGGTATTTTTGTCCAGTGTATGGTTTCTATCCCTCGATTTTAACTTAAGTAACACATTTTTTTTCCCAACATTTATCAATATATACTTCGATACGCTCGGATCATATGATACCGGGTTGGAAACAGAAGAAATTATATTTCACAACCGTCTACAGTTACGACTACACCAGGGCCCTTGTCCTATCTTCTTCTCAGAGGTGGAATTTGAACCCACGCCCAGATTACATGGAAGGACAAAGATGGCAATTTGTACGGTAAGTTCATAGCGCCAAAAGGGCTGCAGTGCTGTATGCTCCAAAAGGAGAGTTGAAATGGTACATGGATGAACAGATCCAGTGACCAGGGGTAATGTGTGTGAAGCGCACAGAGCATTTTATGCGCGCCATAATTATAAGAGATCCACCATTATTGTTATTATCGCCCAGATTTCTATAATAACGCGGGAGAAACATTTTCTTTCTTTTAGAGTTGAGCACCGAAAGCAGGGAACACACTTAATCATCGTGTCATGATCAGGCGGTAGCGCTAACCACTACATCAGGGCCACCGCCTTAGGAAGAGTAGGCTAGTATGCGGTTTATAATTATATTTTGCTCTGTTAATTTGCAAAATATATATACACATATAAACGCAATAAGGTTAATAGTAGGCTGCAATAATCGTCCGATGCATATAAATCACTATGCAAATATATACAAACATATATACAAAAGAACGGGTACGAATTATGAAGACAAGATCAAGTATCCAGTAAATAATAATAAAAGTTTATTAAAGTCTTCAGTGAAGGGAATATTAAACAAACTCTGATATCTTGTGAAGATATCATTTAAGTTGTAGGAACGCTGAACCAACAGCAAAATTATCTTCTCTCCCCAGCAGGCGCAGGGTGTTGAATCGCTTTGGCGTTGGTTCGGTGTCGTCGATAGTGGACCGGCGTTGCTTTCACCACCTTGTGTCTGGTGGGTCATGTATTGTCAACTGTGATACCATACCACATAGCCAGAAAACGGGAGACGCTGGCATGGTGTTAGTTCAGTGCCGGGCCAGCATTTATGGCCCGACATTGATCTGGTATTGTGACAGTCTCTCGCGCTCACTGAGTACTAGTTGTTGTTTTTTTTCTGTGAACATGACTGTGTCAGTAACTCGCATTGGGCCGATGTCGATTCTTTGTTTTTTTACAATGAGTCGGCAACGGCTTCAATGAATGTGCTTTTAAATGAACAATTTATTTACTGATAATACATAATTTGTATTTGTATTGTACATTTTAATCAATAAAGAAAAAAAAAAAAGTAGGAACGCACATGAAACAACCTAGTTTATAATAAATTATATTTCTAAATAAAACATTTTTGCAATAACAAAACGTTACCTTTTAAGGTATATGTAGCCATTATTTAGGTAATGTAGAAAGTCCTTCAAAAACTAAGCCGTAAAATCAACTATCAACACGTTATTAGTGTTTTTTTTTTATTTATCGTGTATTTTTTTCTGTGGTTGATTGAGGACGATGGTGGTCAATTAAAAGTAATTGGGTCTTTTTTAATACTGATTTTTCGTTTTCTAATTTTTAATTGCATAATAGTAAAGACTACAGATTTAACTTCATTGAAAAGATTATTGAGAGAAAGCAAATGAAGCTATCATCACTATGATCATTGTAAGGCTGAGGTATGGAGCGCCATCAGAGCCAGAATTGTCGTTGCACAGAGCTGTAGAACATCCACACCTCCTGTTCACGTACCATCCTGATTCAGCCACGGTTCCATCAACATCTTCACATTCGTCAGACACAAATGGAGCAGCGCAGGCTCTGCGGACACCGGCAAGTACTCCTGTGATAGTAAATACATATTGTTAAATATGTCTACATTAAAGATGAGATGGTCCGTGTGGTGTGCCATACGGGACTGCCAGTGATTTCGGACCTCGACTATTTCTGACCTAGTGATTCCGGAAGCCTATCGGTGATTTCGGGCGGTAATTTCGGACGGTGTGCGGTGAAATAGAACGGTGATTTCGGACGGTGTGCGGTGAATTCGGACGCTCACTTAGTAGCTTTTTATATCACTATATTGGTACTAATAACGCTAATTTCGGATGGTGATTTCAGGCGGTGATTTCGGACGGTGATTTCGGGCAGTGTGATGTAGAAAAAACCTTAACAGAGGACTATTCCTGTTCTAATATCGATAATTTAGGACGGTGATTTCGGACGGCATTATGCATAAGGAAACGTAATACAGTTATATAGTCATCTTTTTTAAAATACTTATGCATATCGTTTTAGAAATACAAAAATCAAAATACATTTTGATACATATATTTATGTACAAAATCATCGAATTTGGCTTTTTTTTATGGATATCACATTTTATGGACATCACACACCTTTGAGGTACTACTTCGCAGATAGCGGTCATACTTTTGTGGCAAAACGGACATTTCAATAATGCAAGCACAATTTTCAAATGGATGGAAATTATAGATATTTTTCATTATAATTATTATCATTTTCACGACCCTAGCGCGTTATTAACAGGAAATAATACAATGATAATTATTTAAACAATAAATTTTCTATTTTATAATGTTGACTGTGATCATCATAAGAGTTAATTACTTGCTGATAACGGGTGCCGCGATTTAAGACCCTTAACAGTCTGCGTGCTGCAATAAGCCTATCGTAACCTACGAATATGCCATAATTATACAACAAAACACTCCACTTTGTAGTTGATTTTGCAGCAGACCTTAACCGGATTTAAAGTAATTCTTAATGCATGTTAAATTTTAAAACAAATAATTGACGTGGAATATACGTCTGTCTTGTTGTCATGGTTATCGGGACGCAGAGGGTGTTAACCCGGTGTGTCTGCGCTCACGGCCCGCGCGTCCAGCATAGACGGACCAGTGTCACACATAAATGTTGAACAACCATATTGTAAACAATGCGGACAGTTAAGTAGTTAATAGTAGTATACTTGTTCAAACACTTCTTTGAACTCCTATCTACAACTCTTATTAGCATGATTAGTGAGTCACTCAATAGCTTTAATAGGCCCCTACGCTCAAAATATTAAGGTATCATTCATAAAAATAACATCTGTGTGGCATGTACATGTAGTAACGGTGCAACTCTCTGTGCATTGATATGTCTTCCATCTCGCTTAAAGCGACACAATAAGGCTAAAATCATAAAAAAAATCGGTAATTTTATTTTGGCTTCTTAATATGACCATATAATGTAAACATGTCCATAGACTAGAACTGCGATTTCTTATTTCGGACATGCATGTCCAAAATAAGAAATACGGGAATTTCGTCTCTATATATCGCTTAACTGGTGAATGCACAACACAAAAGTTAAAAAAACTTTTGCAGTTCTAGTCTGTGGACAAGTTTACATCATATGTTCATAAGGAATCTTTTAAGAAGCCAATATAAAATTACCGTTTTTTTTTATGATTTAAGCCTGATTTTGTCGCTTTAATCACTTAATTGACTGTATGAAGAGAAGAATGGGCTATGTGAAAATACGGTATGTCAGCACCGTTTCTAAGTTGCTGTATGTAACTATCTATTTCACGCAAACATCATGATAATATTTTTTTTATAAAAAAAATGATTATAAACGTATCTGTTGGGTATTATGTACATCTTAAGCTGCATAAATGTTTAAGAAGATAACATACTTTCGACCTTGGTAGCGGTGCTGACAAGTACGCTATAACAATCACATAGGGCCAAGCTATTCAAATTATTCCTGCGGCATAAATAATAGTAGGTAAGCTCTAATTTATTTACTATAGTAATTCTAAATTGATTGTTTTCACATTAAGAATACAAAAATTCACATAAAACAATTTTCCTTTTTCATTTTTCAGAAGTCCCAAAATGTGCTCCAATTTCATAGTGACCCATATGTTTGCCGCACCAAAAACAAAGATAAAATAACTTTTATTACTATGCATATCTATACAGTTTATTTATTATAATATATATCTTTATTTTGTATACTAGTATATAAAATGATGTTTATAAAAAGTATATTATATTGTATAGCAATTTATGTATGTAGCATCTATATTTGTATATATAAAATGATATTTCTATATATTTTATGTATCATATTAGGCTTCCCTATAAATAATACCGTCCGAAATTACCGATATAAGTACAGAAATAAACATATAAAAGAGTACTATGCTAGGGTGTTTTAAACATCACACCGTCCAAAACCACGGTCCGAAATCACCGTCCGAAATTACCATCCGAAATTAGCGATATTAATACCAAAATAGTGATATAAAAGACTACAGACTTAGGCATTCGAATTCACCGCACACCGTCCGAAATCACTGTCCGAATTCATCGCGGCGTCCGAATTCACCGCACATCGTCCAAAATCACCGTCCTATTTCACCGCACACCATTCCGAAATCACCGTCCGAAATCACCGATTGGCGTCCGAAATCACCAGTCCGAAATAGTCGAGGGCCGAATCACCGGACAACCCATACGGATAAATATTACTTCTGCAACAATTGCCCTTTATTTACATCAAGGATATGTGTACTGTAAATAGGGTACACTTTGCAAGGTTATATTTGGCACGCTATCACTGTCAATAAAGCATTCTTTTTTCAATATAATTGGTGTAGGCCCTACCTTAAATGAAAGCATGGACGAGCTTAATTTAGATATTTTTAACTGTTGATACAATTAAGGCAGCCTTGCTTGAGCCACAATTCCACTCTGTGACGGATGTAAGTTCTGTTCCCAGAATTTGTTCTTAATATCTTCTTTTTTACAATTTAACTAACAATCATTCTGGGATGATGTAAGGTATCTTCCAGGTAAAAATACAACATGGGCTACGATGTAGTAAAACAATTTTGTTGTCCCGGAGTGATAATTTTTGCTATATATTGCCATTGTGATAAAATACTTGCCTGTCTAGTATACATTCGGTGCATCAGAAAAATACAGTAAGGTAAATACAATAATTTGTCAAAGTATAAAATTTCTGACAAATTACACCTATAAGTGCCTATACGTGACAATGCCATAATTTAGCCAGCCAAAAATAGTGTTCAATCGACTCCAGTAGGCCTACAAGGGAAAATTAAACATAGCTCAACTTGTTCATACTTCCAGAAACATCGTCACGGAGTGGAAGAGGATAAACCACACCCATAAAACAGGATGCAAACAATGTCAATGTCAATATGTGCAAATATGTAATCTTTTGGTTGAGCATAGGTAAGCAGCGTGTGTTGCAGTAATACCGTTCTTCTTAAATGTAAGTTTGATGAAGTGAACGATCTCTTGAAGGTCGATTAATGTATCTAAAATATATTAAAAACATCGAACTGGTCAACTCAACGAAAAGAAATGTATTGAGAAGTGAATGCCTATCTATATGCATGTGAAATGTATGTACTTCGTGATTATTATCAAAGAACTATAAAATATAAGGGTGCTACCATATGGAATAATATATCTTCAAAATTTAATACAAATGGTGCTATTAATAAATTTAAATCATTTTAAAAATGATATTGCTTGTCATGTTGAATATCTAAAATTTGTTGATAGATGAGTAATTTTTGTTTTGTCTGTCCCAAAGTTGTAGTATATATAGGCCGGGAGCCAGACCTAACCCTCACAAAAGCTAAGAAACTTTCACTGCGATTTTTATTTAGCTTGACCCTTGTTTTTTTTGTCAAACAGGACGCTTTAAGTCCTGGGCCTATTTTACCATTTTTTAGAAGGACACAAAATTAAAATTGACAGCAATTCAAACATTTTTTTCAAAATAGAAGTAGTTTTTTTTAATTTGACTATTGTTTTAGTCATAGCCCTCGGCCAAATACATATGTAGGTCACTGAAAAATATTTGTGCCCAGATTTCATTTTGAATATTTGATATGATATCTCTGCGACCAATATGCTATAATGATAAAGTTAACTCATGCTCTGGATATTTATCATTATATTTATTATGAATATTTTATGTGAATCTCATATTGATGTTTATGTTTACATGTTTATGAAAAAAAAAATATAAAATGACACTTTGAATGCTAAAACCAATTTTTTGCTTACAGTGTATATATATACAAGCAAAGATAAGTTTGTGTAAATATTTATTGTTTATTCTGTTACGGGAAGAATAAACCGATTGAGCTTCATTCCTTTTTTATATGTTATAATGAATGTATATTTTTAAATGGAGTTTGGAATCGTGGTTGTGAGGAATAATAATAAAACATAAAATAAATATATCGTAAAAATAGAAAACAATTCTTAGTCATTGTGAAGAATGAGTCGTCGTTTGATTTAGAAAATAAGCTCTGGTCAAACCATATCTAATTCACACTTTGTATACTATGGAATTACCTGGAAATATCAAACATATTAGGCACTAGTATTAGCGTTTATCCGTGTATTTAGCACTAGTTGAATCAATGTTAGCTTATTGTTAGGCCACTGTTTACGACGCTTCCCTAACATTAACTTAACTTTGGCCTAAATTCCTCGTGTTGTTGTTTTGCGCGCATTTTAAGACATCTTGGCTACAGGCTATCTCCCAACAATCACCATGGTGCTGGATTAGGGTTGTACCAGCGTCACAAACATAAATGGTTCGAGGTCTTTTGTAGCCTACGCTGTTCTCGTGCACATTATTATTATTATTATTATTATTATTATTGTATTTCTTTAGACGCTTGTATCCAGCTGCATAGCCGATCACAGCGCTTACAGAATAAAAAGTCATGTGTGCTAAAAGTTTCAGTATCTTATTAAAACAAGGCTAAAAACGTGGGCCATCAGAATAATCTATATGCAGATTGGAATAGGTGTGTTTTCAATGTCTGTCTAAAAGATTGCAGTGTAGGAATTCTCCTAATGTTCAGTGGCATTTCGTTCTGGGGCACGTGTACCAAACGCCTGTTTACCAACAACTTTGGCACAGGAATGAGTGCTAAGTTCATGGCACACCTGTTTTTGACGAAGTCGATTGTCTCGTGTTCTGGTAGTCAGGATAGATGATAGATAGTTTGGAGCTAGTCTATGGACACATTTGTATAATGTCACAATGATCTTATAATTTATTCTCTCTTGAATGGGCAGCCAGTGTAAGTCTTTGCGGATAGGTGTTATATGCATTGCAGCCTTCGAGCGTGCTACGAGCCTTGCTGCACGGTTCTGGAGCCGCTGAAGACGTTCCACATCTTTTGCAGCCAGACCACCTAAGAGTCCGTTACAGTAGTCAATATTAGATGTTACGAGTGCAACAACTAATCTGTGGCAAATACCAGCTGTGATGTACTTGCGAATTGATCCTACACAAGTCAGATTCTGACGACTAAAGTCGATCCCCGCGCTGTAAGGGTTATTATGGCTCTGTACCCAGCAAAAAACAATGCTCTTGTGTCTATGTAAGTAATGGTAACGTACATATGTAATATATTGGATACAAAATGTTGAGCATTTGACTTTTAAGAGCCTGCAACGATGAAATCGAATCTGTGATGATCATGAATTCAGTTCCGCTACTTTACCATAATATACCCATCTGTAGATAATGAGTCTCGTGTCGGAAAATACAATATACAGTTGATGGGACCATTGAATAGCACACAGCTGGAGCTTTAGTATGACACCAAGAGCATGAAATTATGTTTATCCGGAGTTGAGTTATGATCATTTTAGTGACGCGAATGAGACAATATTTCAAAAATTAAAAATGGAGAAAATTATGATAATTTCAAGCATAAAGTATAAAAATTTGACAGAAAACAAAATTCGCTATTTTTAGCCCATATCATGCATATTGACTATTTTCTATTTTTGTAGATTGCCGACATGCGACTCGTTTCGTGCAGCTGGGTCACAATATACTCCACAGGCGTTTCAATGGCTAGTAGCTCTGCAGAGCAGATTGAGGCCTCATTTGTGATACGACAGTAAATTCATGATCATTGTAACAGTGTATACGTAGTCTCCCTGTTATTTTGACAGAATATAATGTGAGTAGTAGATATATGTAAATCCCCACCTGGTACTTAGGAACCCAAGGGTTAATTCCAATCCCGTAAACCTAATTGTCTCTTATCTTGTTCCCAACAGCCATGAAGCACCGGGCAATGAAAACCCGGGCGCATGTCACCCTATCACAAACAGCGCTTCCTGTGTTCATGGCCAGGGTACTCAATTTAATTACCCCACGCCCAGGGTTTGTTAGGATTAGATGCTCACCATGGAGCACTCTGGGCCCGTATTCTCGTACAAGTTACGATATATCGTAGGCTTCTGATTGGTCGAGATGGCCATCTCGACCAATCAGAAGCCTACGATATGTCGTAACTTGTACGAGAATACGGGCCCAGAAAACAAGAACCGCCGCTACTGGCACGTTGGGTCAACAATGCGATTGGGCAACAGAGGGCAAGCAGACGCGTGTAATTTTAACGCCTCTGAACAGCCCAACTGAGACACCTCACCTACACGGAAGTGTGAATTAACGATGTTGTCACCCCAGCCCTATTTGGCCAGGATTAACGGGGCGTGGACAAACTACACAACGCTGACCTGTCCGGGCCCGTAGCGCTCAGAGCTCCATGGTTGGCTGGCAATTTGTTGGCAGGTTCCTTAAAGATTCATACAACTGTAAAATGCGCATGTGTGGGACGGTGAAGTGTAGGCCTACATTAGCCTATAGAGTACACTTTGACGGCATTAATATCAGCGACTGAACTTATTACAAGATACTACTCTAACGAGAAATTGGCCCAATGCTGTTTTAATGTTAGACCAACGTATGCGACGTTGGCCGACATTAAACCAACATTTGGTGAGCGTGCCATGTTTGCTAGGAAAGCTATTACTGTCAATATATATATATATATATCCTCAGGAGGCTCTCCTGGCCCAGTTTAGCCTATATGTGCACAAAGGTGGCCTAAAGTCCGATTCATTTCATTTCATTTTTTTACTGTCAATATGCTGGAGGTCAACTGTTTCCAGAACCCCACGGTAACACAACCTTTTGTGTCTCAACACATAGCCCACATGAGAGAAATGGTGAATTATTTCCTCATAAATGTCGCTCAAGTATATAGAGTTTGTATGATTTGGGAACTTGCTCTTAATGCGGCGATCGGTATGAAACACATATAATATTATTATCTTGGCTGATAACTGTGGATGTGAGGTGATATGTCATTGTGGAATGTCCAGGGGCCACTGTTGCATTCTGGGGACCACATTGTCTCGCATATTTTGACAGTTGACTACACCTTTAATTAAGCAGTCACTTGGGCTCAGTCTGTATTCTCATCACAGTCAAATTCTGACAGTGTTAAATGTTTCTGTGGAGGAGGATTTTTAAAGTGAACTCACCACTACGCAATTTATGCTGTTATTTTGCTGCCCGATATATTGGGTATGGTGATGTATTTCCTCAAACTTTAGCAGCTAACGTAATTAATATGGGGCTCCACTTATTTTGAAGGCATTTAAATGTAAGCACCACAGAAAAATATAAACAAAGTCAAAGAAGATGGTGTTGTGGACACCCTCAGAGTACTATTACATAGTCATGACTATGACCTTAGACGCTCCAGACCACACACTCTAGTCAGACTTCTTACTAGATTTTAAAATATTTTGTCAGAGAAATTACATATTTCATTTTAGTATATTTGTATTTTGATGCTGTTATAATATGTTGTAAGTGTATGTTTTATTTCTACATATATGGAGGTGCAATAATAATGGGAACTGGGAACTGTTGGTCGATTTTGACCACCAGGGGGCGCTGACCGCGGGATAAGGAGGAATCGGTATGCTTATATGACATAGTAATTGAGTCCTGACTGACCGGGGATGCTTTTATTATTATCATGACGATAACAGTCACATATTATACGTAATAAAATTGTCTTCCTCTATCATCAACTATAAAAAGTAAATGATCAGAAATAGGGAACATGTCAGGGGCTTTTTAATTTACATTTCTCATGGTTTTGGAATCTCCAACATTTTCTGGGACACGCATATGAAATAGACTGATAATTCAAATGTGTTTGCAAGAAATGTCTCAGGACAATTATAGTACTAGGCCTACTAGCAAGGTATTTTTGTCCAGTGTATGGTTTCTATCCCTTGATTTTAACTTAAGTAACACATTTTTTTTCCCAACATTTATCAATATATACTTCGATACGCTCGGATCATATGATACCGGGTTGGAAACAGAAGAAATTATATTTCACAACCGTCTACAGTTACGACTACACCAGGGCCCTTGTCCTATCTTCTTCTCAGAGGTGGAATTTGAACCCACGCCCAGATTTCTATAATAACGCGGAAGAAACATTTTCTTTCTTTTAGAGTTGAGCACCGAAAGCAGGGAACACACTTAATCATCGTGTCATGATCAGGCGGTAGCGCTAACCACTACATCAGGGCCACCGCCTTAGGAAGAGTAGGCTAGTATGCGGTTTATAATTATATTTTGCTCTGTTAATTTGCAAAATATATATACACATATAAACGCAATAAGGTTAATAGTAGGCTGCAATAATCGTCCGATGCATATAAATCACTATGCAAATATATACAAACATATATACAAAAGAACGGGTACGAATTATGAAGACAAGATCAAGTATCCAGTAAATAATAATAAAAGTTTATTAAAGTCTTCAGTGAAGGGAACATTAAACAAACTCTGATATCTTGTGAAGATATCATTTAAGTTGTAGGAACGCTGAACCAACAGCAAAATTATCTTCTTTCCCCAGCAGGCGCAGGGTGTTGAATCGCTTTGGCGCTGATTCGGTGTCGTCGATAGTGGACCGGCGTTGCTTTCACCACCTTGTGTCTGGTGGGTCATGTATTGTCAACTGTGATACCATACCACATAGCCAGAAAACGGGAGACGCTGACATGGTGTTAGTTCAGTGCCGGGCCAGCGTTTATTGCCCGACATTGATCTGGTATTGTGACAGTCTCTCGCGTTCACTGAGTACTAGTTGTTGTTTTTTTTCTGTGAACATGACTGTGTCAGTAACTCGCATTGGGCCGATGTCGATTCTTTGTTTTTTTACAATGAGTCGGCAACGGCTTCAATGAATGTGCTTTTAAATGAACAATTTATTTACTGATAATACATAATTTGTATTTGTATTGTACATTTTAATCAATAATAAAAAAAAAAAAGTAGGAACGCACATGAAACAACCTAGTTTATAATAAATTATATTTCTAAATAAAACATTTTTGCAATAACAAAACGTTACCTTTTAAGGTATATGTAGCCATTATTTAGGTAATGTAGAAAGTCCTTCAAAAACTAAGCCGTAAAATCAACTATCAACACGTTATTAGTGTTTTTTTTTATTTATCGTGTAATTTTTTCTGTGGTTGATTGAGGACGATGGTGGTCAATTAAAAGTAATTGGGTCTTTTTTAATACTGATTTTTCGTTTTCTAATTTTTAATTGCATAATAGTAAAGACTACAGATTTAACTTCATTGAAAAGATTATTGAGAGAAAGCAAATGAAGCTATCATCACTATGATCATTGTAAGGCTGAGGTATGGAGCGCCATCAGAGCCAGAATTGTCGTTGCACAGAGCCGTAGAACATCCACACCTCCTGTTCACGTACCATCCTGATTCGCCCACGGTTCCATCAACATCTTCAGATTCGTCAGACACAAATGGAGCAGCGCAAGTACTCCTGTGATAGTAAATACATATTGTTAAATATGTCTACATTAAAGATGAGATGGTCCGTGTGGTGTGCCATACGGGACTGCCAGTGATTTCGGACCTCGACTATTTCTGACCTAGTGATTCCGGAAGCCTATCGGTGATTTCGGGCGGTAATTTCGGACGGTGTGCGGTGAAATAGAACGGTGATTTCGGACGGTGTGCGGTGAATTCGGACGCTCACTTAGTAGCTTTTTATATCACTATATTGGTACTAATAACGCTAATTTCGGATGGTGATTTCAGGCGGTGATTTCGGACGGTGATTTCGGGCAGTGTGATGTAGAAAAAACCTTAACAGAGGACTATTCCTGTTCTAATATCGATAATTTAGGACGGTGATTTCGGACGGCATTATGCATAAGGAAACGTAATACAGTTATATAGTCATCTTTTTTAAAATACTTATGCATATCGTTTTAGAAATACAAAAATCAAAATATATTTTGATACATATATTTATGTACAAAATCATCGAATTTGGCTTTTTTTTTATGGATATCACATTTTATGGACATCACACACCTTTGAGGTACTACTTCGCAGATAACGGTCATACTTTTGTGGCAAAACGGACATTTCAATAATGCAAGCACAATTTTCAAATGGATGGAAATTATAGATATTTTTCATTATAATTATTATCATTTTCACGACCCTAGCGCGTTATTAACAGGAAATAATACAATGATAATTATTTAAACAATAAATTTTCTATTTTATAATGTTGACTGTGATCATCATAAGAGTTAATTACTTGCTGATAACGGGTGCCGCGATTTAAGACCCTTAACAGTCTGCGTGCTGCAATAAGCCTATCGTAACCTACGAATATGCCATAATTATACAACAAAACACTCCACTTTGTAGTTGATTTTGCAGCTGACCTTAACCGGATTTAAAGTAATTCTTAATGCATGTTAAATTTTAAAACAAATAATTGACGTGGAATATACGTCTGTCTTGTTGTCATGGTTATCGGGACGCAGGCCCGCGCGTCCAGCATAGACGGACCAGTGTCACACATAAATGTTGAACAACCATATTGTAAACAATGCGGACAGTTAAGTAGTTAATAGTAGTATACTTGTTCAAACACTTCTTTGAACTTCTATCTACAACTCTTATTAGCATGATTAGTGAGTCACTCAATAGCTTTAATAGGCCCCTACGCTCAAAATAATAAGGTATAATTCATAAAAATAACATCTGTGTGGCATGTACATGTAGTAACGGTGCAACTCTCATTGATATGTCTTCCATCTCGCTTAAAGCGACACAATAAGGCTAAAATCATAAAAAAAATCGGTAATTTTATTTTGGCTTCTTAATATGACCATATAATGTAAACATGTCCATAGACTAGAACTGCGATTTCTTATTTCGGACATGCATGTCCAAAATAAGAAATACGGGAATTTCGTCTCTATATATCGCTTAACTGGTGAATGCACAACACAAAAATTAAAAAAACTTTTGCAATTCTAGTCTGTGGACAAGTTTACATCATATGTTCATAAGGAATCTTTTAAGAAGCCAAAATAAAATACCGTTTTTTTTTTATGATTTAAGCCTGATTTTGTCGCTTTAATCACTTAATTGACTGTATGAAGAGAAGAATGGGCTATGTGAAAAGACGGTATGTCAGCACCGTTTCTAAGTTGCTGTATGTAACTATCTATTTCACGCAAACAACATGATAATATTTTTTTTATAAAAAAAATGATTATAAGCGTATCTGTTGGGTATTTCCCATATGTACATCTTAAGCTGCATAAATGTTTAAGAAGATAACATACTTTCGACCTTGGTAGCGGTGCTGACAAGTACGCTATAACAATCACATAGGGCCAAGCTATTCAAATTATTCCTGCGGCATAAATAATAGTAGGTAAGCTCTAATTTATTTACTATAGTAATTCTAAATTGATTGTTTTAACATTAAGAATACAAAAATTCACATAAAACAATTTTCCTTTTTCCTTTTTCAGAAGTCCCAAAATGTGCTCCAATTTCATAGTGACCCATATGTTTGCCGCACCAAAAACAAAGATAAAATAACTTTTATTACTATACATATCTATACAGTTTATTTATTATAATATATATCTTTATTTTGTATACTAGTATATAAAATGATGTTTATAAAAAGTATATTATATTGTATAGCAATTTATGTATGTAGCATCTATATTTGTATATATAAAATGATATTTCTATATATTTTATGTATAGGCTTCCCTATAAATAATACCGTCCGAAATTACCGATATAAGTACAGAAATAAACATATAAAAGAGTACTATGCTAGGGTGTTTTAAACATCACACCGTCCAAAACCACGGTCCGAAATCACCGTCCGAAATTACCATCCGAAATTAGCGATATTAATACCAAAATAGTGATATAAAAGACTACTGACTTGGGCATTCGAATTCACCGCACACCGTCCGAAATCACTGTCCGAATTCATCGCGGCGTCCGAATTCACCGCACATCGTCCAAAATCACCGTCCTATTTTACCGCACACCATTCCGAAATCACCGTCCGAAATCACCGATTGGCGTCCGAAATCACCAGTCCGAAATAGTCGAGGGCCGAATCACCGGACAACCCACACGGATAAATATTACTTCTGCAACTATTGCCCTTTATTTACATCAAGGATATGTGTACTGTAAATAGGGTGCACTTTGCAAGGTTATATTTGGCACGCTATAACTGTCAATAAAGCATTCTTTTTTCAATATAATTGGTGTAGGCCCTACCTTAAATGATAGCATGGACGAGCTTAATTTAGATATTTTTCACTGTTGATACAATTAAGGCAGCCTTGCTTGAGCCACAATTCCACTCTGTGACGGATGTAAGTTCTGTTCCCAGAATTTGTTCTTAATATCTTCTTTTTTAGAATTTAACTAACAATCATTCTGGGATGATGTAAGGTATCTTCAAGGTAAAAATACAACATGGGCTACGATGTAGTAAAACAATTTTGCTTTCCCGGAGTGATAATTTTTGCCATATATTGCCATTGTGATAAAATACTTGCCTGTCTAGTGTACATTCGGTGCATAAGAAAAATACAGTAAGGTAGATACAATAATTTGTCAAAGTATAAAATTTCTGACAAATTCCACCTATAAGTGCCTATACGTGACAATGCTATAATTTAGCCAGCCAAAAATAGTGTTCAATCGACTCCAGTAGGCCTACAAGGGAAAATTAAACATAGCTCAACTTGTTCATACTTCCAGAAACATCGTCACGGAGTGGAAGAGGATAAACCACACCCATAAAACAGGATGCAAACAATGTCAATGTCAATATGTGCAAATATGTAATCTTTTGGTTGAGCATAGGTAAGCAGCGTGTGTTGCAGTAATACCGTTCTTCTTAAATGTAAGTTTGATGAAGTGAACGATCTCTTGAAGGTCGATTAATGTATCTAAAATATATTAAAAACATCGAACTGGTCAACTCATCGAAAAGAAATGTATTGAGAAGTGAATGCCTATCTATATGTATGTGAAATGTATGTACTTCGTGATTATTATCAAAGAACTATAAAATATAAGGGTGCTACCATATGGAATAATATATCTTCAAAATTCAATACAAATGGTGCTATTAATAAATTTAAATCATTTTAAAAATGATATTGCTTGTCATGTTGAATATTTAAAATTTGTTGATAGATGTGTAATTTTTGTTTTGTCTGTCCCAAAGTTGTAGTATATATAGGCCGGGAGCCAGACCTAACCCTCGTACTCACAAAAGCTAAGAAACTTTCACTGCGCTTTTTATTTAGCTTGACCCTTGGTTTTTTTTGTCAAACAGGACGCTTTAAGTCCTAGGGCCTATTTTACCATTTTTTAGAAGGCCACAAAATTAAAATTGACAGCAATTCAAACATTTTTTTCAAAATAGAAGTAGTTTTATTTAATTTGACTATTGTTTTAGTCATAGCCCTCGGCCAAATACATATGTAGGTCACTGAAAAATATTTGTGCCGAGATTTCATTTTGAATATTTGATATGATATCTCTGCGACCAATATGCTATAATAATAAACTCATGCTCTGGATATTTATCATTATATTTATTATGAATATTTTATGTGAATCTCATATTGATGTTTATGCTTACATGTTTATGAAAAAAAATATATAAAATGACACTTTGAATGCTAAAACCAATTTTTTGCTTACAGTGTATATATATACAAGCAAAGATAAGTTTGTGTAAATATTTATTGTTTATTCTGTTACGGGAAGAATAAACCGATTGAGCTTCATTCCTTTTTTATATGTTATAATGAATGTATATTTTTAAATGGAGTTTGGAATCGTGGTTGTGAGGAATAATAATAAAACATAAAATAAATATATCGTAAAAATAGAAAACAATTCTTAGTCATTGTGAAGAATGAGTCGTCGTTTGATTTAGAAAATAAGCTCTGGTCAAACCATATCTAATTCACACTTTGTATAGTATGGAATTACCTGGAAATATCAAACATATTAGGCACTAGTATTAGCGTTTATCCGTGTATTTAGCACTAGTTGAATCAATGTTAGCTTATTGTTAGGCCACTGTTTACGACGCTTCCCTAACATTAACTTAACTTTGGCCTAAATTCCTCGTGTTGTTGTTTTGCGCGCATTTTAAGACATCTTGGCTACAGGCTATCTCCCAACAATCACCATGGTGCTGGATTAGGGTTGTACCAGCGTCACAAACATAAATGGTTCGATGTCTTTTGTAGCCCACGCTGTTCTCGTGCACATTATTATTATTATTATTATTATTATTATTGTATTTCTTTAGACGCTTGTATCCAGCTGCATAGCCGATCACAGCGCTTACAGAATAAAAAGTCATGTGTGCTAAAAGTTTCAGTATCTTATTAAAACAAGGCTAAAAACGTGGGCCATCAGAGTAATCTATATGCAGATTGGAATAGGTGTGTTTTCAATGTCTGTCTAAAAGATTGCAGTGTAGGAATTCTCCTAATGTTCAGTGGCATTTTGTTCTGTGGCACGTGTACCAAACGCCTGTTTACCAACAACTTTGGCACAGGAATGAGTGCTAAGTTCATGGCACACCTGTTTTTGACGAAGTCGATTGTCTCGTGTTCTGGTAGTCAGGATAGATGATAAATAGTTTGGAGCTAGTCTATTTGTATAATGTCACAATGATCTTATAATTTATTCTCTCTTGAATGGGCAGCCAGTGTAAGTCTTTGCGGATAGGTGCATTGCAGCCTTCGAGCGTGTTACGAGCCTTGCTGCACGGTTCTGGAGCCGCTGAAGACGTTCCACATCTTTTGCAGCCAGACCACCTAAGAGTCTGTTACAGTAGTCAATATTAGATGTTACGAGTGCAACAACTAATCTGTGGCAAATACCAGCTGTGATGTACTTGCGAATTGATCCTACACACGTCAGATTCTGACGACTAAAGTCGATCCCCGCGCTGTAAGGGTTATTATGGCTCTGTACCCAGCAAAAAACAATGCTCTTGTGTCTATGTAAGTAATGGTAACGTACATATGTAAGATATTGGATACAAAATGTTGAGCATTTGACTTTTAAGAGCCTGCAACGATGAAATCGAGTCTGTGATGATCATGAATTTAGTTCAACTACTTTACCTTAATATACCCATCTGCAGATAATGAGTCTCGTGTCGGAAAAATACAATATACAGTTGATGGGACCATTGAATAGCACACAGCTGGAGCTTTAGTATGACACCAAGAACATGAAATTATGTTTATCCGGAGTTGAGTTATGATCATTTTAGTGACGCGAATGAGACAATATTTCAAAAATTAAAAATGGAGAAAATTATGATAATTCCAGGCATAAAGTATAAAAATTTGACAGAAAACAAAATTCGCTATTTTTAGCCCATATCATGCATATTGACCATTTTCTATTTTTGTAGAATGCCGACATGCGACTCGTTTCGTGCAGCTGGGTCACAATATACTCCACAGGCGTTTCAATGGCTAGTAGCTCTGCAGAGCAGATTGAGGCCTCATTTGTGATACGACAGTAAATTCATGATCATTGTAACAGTGTATACGTAGTCTCCCTGTTATTTTGACAGAATATAATGTGAGTAGTAGATATATGTAAATCCCCACCTGGTACTTAGGAACCCAAGGGTTAATTCCAATCCCGTAAACCTAATTGTCTCTTATCTTGTTCCCAACAGCCATGAAGCACCGGGCAATGAAAACCCGGGCGCATGTCACCCTATCACAAACAGCGCTTCCTGTGTTCATGGCCAGGGTACTCAATTTAATTACCCCACGCCCAGGGTTTGTTAGGATTAGATGCTCACCATGGAGCACTCTGGGCCCGTATTCTCGTACAAGTTACGATATATCGTAGGCTTCTGATTGGTCGAGATGGCCATCTCGACCAATCAGAAGCCTACGATATGTCGTAACTTGTACGAGAATACGGGCCCAGAAAACAAGAACCGCCGCTACTGGCACGTTGGGTCAACAATGCGATTGGGCAACAGAGGGCAAGCAGACGCGTGTAATTTTAACGCCTCTGAACAGCCCAACTGAGACACCTCACCTACACGGAAGTGTGAATTAACGATGTTTTCACCCCAGCCCTATTTGGCCAGGATTAACGGGGCGTGGACAAACTACACAACGCTGACCTGTCCGGGCCCGTAGCGCTCAGAGCTCCATGGTTGGCTGGCAATTTGTTGGCAGGTTCCTTAAAGATTCATACAACTGTAAAATGCGCATGTGTGGGACGGTGAAGTGTAGGCCTACATTAGCCTATAGAGTACACTTTGACGGCATTAATATCAGCGACTGAACTTATTACAAGACACTACTCTAACGAGAAATTGGCCCAATGCTGTTTTAATGTTAGACCAACGTATGCGACGTTGGCCGACATTAAACCAACATTTGGTGAGTGTGCCATGTTGGCTAGGAAAGCTATTACTGTCAATATATATATATATATATCCTCAGGAGGCTCTCCTGGCCCAGTTTAGCCTATATGTGCACAAAGGTGGCCTAAAGTCCGATTCATTTCATTTCATTTTTTTACTGTCAATATGCTGGAGGTCAACTGTTTCCAGAACCCCACGGTAACACAACCTTTTGTGTCTCAACACATAGCCCACATGAGAGAAATGGTGAATTATTTCCTCATAAATGTCGCTCAAGTATATAGAGTTTGTATGATTTGGGAACTTGCTCTTAATGCGGCGATCGGTATGAAACACATATAATATTATTATCTTGGCTGATAACTGTGGATGTGAGGTGATATGTCATTGTGGAATGTCCAGGGGCCACTGTTGCATTCTGGGGACCACATTGTCTCGCATATTTTGACAGTTGACTACACCTTTAATTAAGCAGTCACTTGGGCTCAGTCTGTATTCTCATCACAGTCAAATTCTGACAGTGTTAAATGTTTCTGTGGAGGAGGATTTTTAAAGTGAACTCACCACTACGCAATTTATGCTGTTATTTTGCTGCCCGATATATTGGGTATGGTGATGTATTTCCTCAAACTTTAGCAGCTAACGTAATTAATATGGGGCTCCACTTATTTTGAAGGCATTTAAATGTAAGCACCACAGAAAAATATAAACAAAGTCAAAGAAGATGGTGTTGTGGACACCCTCAGAGTACTATTACATAGTCATGACTATGACCTTAGACGCTCCAGACCACACACTCTAGTCAGACTTCTTACTAGATTTTAAAATATTTTGTCAGAGAAATTACATATTTCATTTTAGTATATTTGTATTTTGATGCTGTTATAATATGTTGTAAGTGTATGTTTTATTTCTACATATATGGAGGTGCAATAATAATGGGAACTGGGAACTGTTGGTCGATTTTGACCACCAGGGGGCGCTGACCGCGGGATAAGGAGGAATCGGTATGCTTATATGACATAGTAATTTAGCTTTGCTAAGTCAGTTTTAGTTTGGTTTTTACTAAGTTTATAAATTAGTTTCAGTTTAGTTTTTACTCAGTTTTCAAGTTATTTTCAGTTGAGAATTTATGTACAAATTAGACCATGGAAAAAGCTGTTAGTCTTGATATACTCTGAGCTGGCATATGTACCAGGGGAGAGCGAAGAGGCTATAACGGCCGGAACCTACAGTGTTTAGAAAAATCACAACGAGAGGTACGAGAAGAAATTGAGAAGAAATTATATAAATAAATTTTGAATTTCATCATCCTGAACAATCTGCTGCTGCCTTGTTACTTTGACGGGGGAAGGTTGAGTGTTCCCGCCTCCGAGTCTAAGAACTTCAAAGACCGAGGACCCTGTCACATCATCAGACAAAGTGTATGCCTGTCCTGTTGTCTTTCGATCCACCAGTAGGCATATATAACTTCTTCTATTGTTGATATATCTAAAAAAATGACTCCTGTAACTAACATGCTCTGGAAGATAAGGGGAGAAGTGTCTCTCTCCCTGAGATCCTATAGGTTGAAAGTATACTTGGCTGTTGGAGAAGCCATGGTAAAGTAGGTACAGCCACTGGCTTGCCTCTGAGCAATCTCCGGAACTCAGGGTTTACAACACACGAGTGTGCTGGGTTATAAAGATCAACTTTCAATTTTATATAGTATTGCAAGCTCAACTTCATCCGCCGAGTCTGTAATGAGGGCTCATCAGTATCCACTTTATCTTTCCTCCTGTCACTGATTCTCCGTATCAGCTGTCATGGTTGTTATACAGATGTATTTAGTGTGGAGACATAATATCCTCTCCAGGGTTGACGCGTGGCCTCAATAACAGTACGGCGGGCCTAAGCGTAATGTTTTTTTTATATCCGTCAAGGTTTTGTTTTGTTGGATGTTTTTTTTAAATTTATATAAAATCTTTTTCATTTTCTCAATTGCCTTAATGCAATTGTCATCAAATCAGGACTTATTAGGTTTTGTGGAGCTGTCGAGATTTTTGATATGTTCTTTTCGGCTATTGTATTAATTTTTGTTGTAAAAAGGGCTATATGGCCTCCTCGCTCTCAAATTGAGAGATTGTGAAGCTCTCCCTACTTGCAAATGGTATGTGTATGGTATGTGTGTGCGAAAGTCGACATCATCTTGACAGAGACTAGTGTTCAAATTTATGTACTAAATAGCCACCGGACGGGAATAAGGAAGAAACTAATATAGTACTGAAGTTGTGTGGCTAACACAGTGAAGATGGGAATCGGTTTGGAGCTGTGGAGAGTGAGAATTGGGAGTTTTTCTAATTCAGGATGCAAAGTGAAGAGGAGTTCACAGGGGTACGCCATACCTACGGGTGCACTGCATGCTGTGAGATTCCTGGTATTGTTCACTCTGTTCAATGTGTTGGTCTGTACAGCCGCGCATCCATGTCGTGTAGATTTGGACAGCAGCAATACAGTAAACGAACACATCTCGAATACATTTAGGCCACATGGAGCTATGTCAATCGACTGTGATACATTTTGTAATGGTGAACACATGTCACGGGTCACTGACTGTACACCGTCCGAGTGCAACTTGCACTGATCAACAAACAACCTATGGCAAACAAGTGTGCACTCAAAAGCTACAATAACTTGCTGGTGATATTGAGATGAATCCGGGACCGGGACAGGATAATGAGCCTCAACCCCCCACACGCAGAACACTACATTGTCAACGGCTGGGAAAGTGGTAAATCCTGACAAGTTAAACTTGGGAGATGTTATGAGAGAACTCAAACTGATGCGCACAGAGATGGCGGAGTCTTTACAGCGCCTACAAGCAAAGCTAGACGAGGTGACAGCAGACGTGACCGCATTAAAGGATACAACAACAACACTGGCGGCTGAAGTAGCGGAGCTGCGTCAAGAAAACGGTGAGATGAGAAAACAGTTGGAAAATTTAGACAGTCAGTCAAGAAGAAATAATGTGATTATCAGAGGGGATGGATGAGCCTGATCACAGAGAAACCTGGGAACAATGTGAATTGACTGTGCGTGATAAATTGTCCTCTACACTAGGTATGGATAAAGATCGAATAAAGAGTATTCCTATTAAACGGGCACATCGATTGCCAAGACCCGGAAGACAGACGGAACAGTTGAGGGATAAACCAAGATATATAATCGTCAAATTTTCTTTATTTGAAGACAGAGACGTAGTTCTTGAAGCAGCACGAACCAAGAAACCGCCAGGAGTATACTTCATGAAGGACTTAATTAAGTGAGATTAATTCGTAGTACCTTAAAATATAAACTGACTGATGCTCGAAAGGCTGGATATAATCATTTTTTAGCCATGATAAACTGATCAGTGTGAACGTCAAAGGCAAACGTAACGCCTATACATATGACACCATGAATAAGACAATAAAAACGGTCAACAAAAACTTCAACGAAGCAGAAAGATGAGAAGTAGGCCACGGTCCTGATATTTTCAACTCATCTGACAAAACAATAAACCAGATTCGCCCTATTAATAACATATCACTTGTACATTGGAATATAGAGGGTTTATCGTCAAAACTAGACGATCCTGATTTTGTCAATTATTTACGTTTATTTTCTGTTGTTTGTCTCTCAGAAACATTATTAGATGTGTTCGATAACATCTGTTTACAACAAAATAACTGTTATGCTGCACCTGCTCGTAAACTGTCTCAGCCTGGTAGACGATCAGGGGGAATGATCTGTTTTGTTGAGCAATCTATATCAAAGTATTTTGAACAACTAAATGAACCTTAGAGAATACTATTTTTTTTTAAATAAGCAAACTACTATTCGAAGAAGACATTCTGAAGACATTCTCATCTAGGAACATTCCGCCTATGGGATCTCAATTCTACGATCACAAAGATATATTAGACGGAATTGTGTTGCTAGAGCGAGCTATATTAGATTTAATCGTAAGCCGCGAGGACTGTAGCGTGATATTGTGTGGTGACTTAAATGCACGAACAGGTGTGAAAATACTTATTTCGAAACCGATATTATGCATGTTACCATTGTCATTCTTGATGAATCTCGCCAATCGCAAGATAATGTTATTAACTCATTCGGCAGATCTTCTCTGTCGCTGTGCTCTTTTATTTCGGGTTCTTAATATGACCATATAATGTAAACATGTACATAGACTAGAATTGCAAATTTTTATAATTTTTGTGCTGCGCACTTACCAGTTAGACTAGATATAGAGACGAAATTCCCGCATTTCTTATTTTTGACATGGTTGTCAATAATTACAAATCAGGAATTTCGTCTCTATATCTAGCCTAACTGGTGAATGCGCAGCACAAAAATTATAAAAATTTGCAGTTCTAGTCTATGTACATGCTTACATCATATGGTCATATTAAGAACCCGAAATAAAATCACCGATTTTTTGATGATTTTAGCCTGGGCCAGTCCCTTTAAATAGCTGCACTCCAGGTAATTCAGATAAATATACGTACATGTCAGTTCACGGTAATAGTCTGGTGGATTATTTTATTGTCTCGAAAGAACCAAGATAATTTTGTGAAAGTGTAATAGTAAACGAGAAGGTAATTTCTTCACATATGCCGATAGAAGCATATTTTAAAAGTCATATCGCAGGGTCATATAATGTTGCAGATAATGGTATTGAGCAAGCTACCAAATCACGCTTTAAATGGACTGATGAAGGTACGCCAATTTATATTCAGGGTGTTAGCTCATATCTGGAAAGTTTGGCAGTGGTGAGCTGTTTTGATATAGAGCAGTTAGATATAAATGAAGCTACTAAATGTATTACCACAAGTTGTATTCAATCAGCAAGTATTGTGTCTTATTCATATGTCGTGAAACAGAAGACTGGCAAGTGTAAATGGTTTGATAAACAGTGTTTCTTAAAAAAAGAACTGAGAAAGTTTTTGAGAAAATATAATAATACATCACATGATGATGATAAATGTCGATACTTGAATGCTCGTCGAGATTATAAACATATTCTTAAGGTTAAAAAGAAATATTTTTCCAGTGTGTCTGATAATATCAATTCTAGTCTGCGTGATTCAACTAGATTTTGGAAGTTACTACGTGGAATGAATAGGACAGGTAGATCTAACTTTTGTAATATAAGTATTAACGATTGGTTTAATCATTTTTCCGTGTTGTGAGTGAAATGTTTAAATTCGCAGGGAACTGTTTAATTCCTTATATCCACAGCCTGTTTAATATAATTTTTGATACTGGTGTATACACCGTACTGTGGTCAAATTCGACCATAATACCAATCCGTAAAAAAGGTAGTGTCAACGTCACTGATAATTACAAAGGTATATGTCTGTCAAGTATTTTCAGTAAAATTTTTACTCGGAGGTTTAAATGTAAGATTACAAAAATGGGCGGACGATAATAAACTTATATCAGAAGAACAAGCAGGGTTCCGTAGAGGTTACTCTACTATAGATAATGCTTTTATTTTGAATTCATTTGTACAAAAATACGGCGTAAAGTGTATGTGGCTTTCATTGATTACAGAAAATCTTTCGATTCTGTTAACAGAAGTGTTTTATGGAAAATCTTATGTAAAAATGGTATAATCGGAAAAATGCTCGTCATTCTCCAAGGTATTTATTAGGACGTACGCTGTAATGTTCGCTGTGATAAGGGTGAAACAGATTTTTTCCAATCTTTAGGCGGGCTCAAACAAGGATGTATTTTAAGTCCACTACTATTTTCTTACCTTATTCAAGTTGTTGCAAATGAAGTACGCTTGAGAGGAGGCCACGGCCTCCAATTTCACCCTGATGTGTTTGAATTACTCCTTTTATTATTTGCAGATGATATTGTTCTTATTTCTGACACCGTCCAGGGGCTCCAACGGAAAATTAATATCTTGCTTCATATTTCAGAACTGCTGGGTTTGACCGTACATACTGGGAAATCCAAGGTAGTGGTCTTCAGGAATGGTGGTCACTTGGCCGCACACGAGACGTGGTTTATAAATAATACACCTTTGAAAGTAGAAGGGGAATACACCTATCTAGGTATTGTGTTTTCAACGAGGTTAAGACACACTTATACCCAAAATTATTTGGCTACAAGAGCAAAGACTGCATTCATACGCATCGATAAAAGTTTTTTAAATGTTCCAAACATTTCCTTAAATGTTTTCCTTAATGTATTTGATACCCCAATCAAACCAATACTGTTATATGGCGCAGAAATTTGGGGAATTAGTAGTAACACTACAGCTATTAAAAATGTTTATCTGCTTGCATTGAAGAGATTTTTGAATGTACCTGTATTAACTCCCAATGTTATGGTTTACGGAGATATAGGAAGATATGAATTGTACATATATTCAATATTGTCTAGTATGAAGTATTGATGTAAAATTTTGAAAATGAGTGATTCGCGGTATGTCAGGAAAGCTTACAACATGATGGTACATGAAAATAACACGAACTGTTGGTCAACTAAAATTAAAGAAATACTTAATACAGATTCCACCTTGGAGAATATTGGTTGTCGCAAAATGTTGGTAACGAAGTTAGCTTTCTCAATCCTCTGAAACAGCGGGTAATGGAAGCTAGTGATCTACGATGGCTTGAAATTGTGCAAACAAGAGAAAGGTACCACATATATAGGAATTTTAAGCCATGCAGATATAAAGAGCTTTACCTTAATGTAATTAACTTCACTATTTATAGGAAATGTTTGTCACGCTTCAGAATGGGGGTATGTTGTATCAATTCGAATCAGTTAAGATTTGCAAATATCCAAGATGACGTATGCCCACTCTGTATGGAAAACGAAGAGGATGAGATTCATATTTTGTTACCAAGATTTACGCATTAGATATTTATATCCATTCGATGAACCAAATAATCAATCATTTATAAGAATTATGTCCAATGATGAATCGTCTTATATACAGAATTTAAGCCTCTTTCTTTACCATGCCTTTAAACGTCAAAATAATAATTTAATTACGCTTCTGATACCATGTGAGTATGGTTTTAATTACTCAGCAGACGCGGGACGTTGAGTCGGTGTTGGTTTGACGTTGGTTCAGCGGCGTGGACGGCGGACCAGCGTTAGACCCACATTGATTCGGCGTATTGTGTCTACTTCATAACCTGCTTCGTTCTAAAAAAACCCATTATATTTATTTTTGTATTTATTATTAATAAATTAATTATCCATTGTTCCGTTTGGATTGTATGATATATTTTTATATTGTATATATTACTGCACACTTCGATGTATTCCTGTATGATTTTGAAAGGGTCATAGGCCTATCAATAATCAATCAATCAATCAATCAATCAATCAATCAATCAATCAATCAATCAATCAATCAATCAATCAATCAATCAATCAATCAATCAATCAATCAATCAATCAATCAATCAATCAATCAATCACTCGGTCGGTCGGTCGGTCGGTCGGTCGGTCGGTCGGTCGGTCGGTCGGTCGGTCGGTCGGTCGGTCGGTCGGTCGGTCGGTCGGTCGGTCGGTCGGTCGGTCGGTCGGTCGGTCGGTCGGTCGGTCGGTCGGTCGGTCGGTCAGTCAGTCAGTCAGTCAGTCAGTCAGTCAGTCAGTCAGTCAGTCAGTCAGTCAGTCAGTCAGTCAGTCAGTCAGTCAGTCAGTCAGTCAGTCAGTCAGTCAGTCAGTCAGTCAAATGCCCTGATATCCTACGTTAACCCTGTACATGCTCTTCATGTTGTTGATACAGGACACATGTTACACAATGTAATGTGACACAACTACTGTACATATAACGATGTCATCAATGAATATTTGCTATACAAGAATATTTGGATAACTAATTACAGCCCAGTGACTGGTGCTGCGAATGTATTAAATGATGATATCCTCAGCCTAATATACACAGACGGACCGGCTGCACCTGATTATGTACTACATAAGCTATCATATGGTGTAAAACTGGTTGTTGAAGACGGTGCTCATGTCTCAAGACTGGCCTGGACTGGTCGGTCATATCGTAAAATTATCAGAAATGTAGCCTATATATGCTTGTATCGATATGCATACTTCATCAAATAGTATTAGATCCTTGATATATATTTAACACAATCAGTTTTATCTTTCTTCGTGCAACCTAACCCTCCCATTATGTATTTTGTTTCGATGTGCTCTTTTCAGGATTGCATACATTTGCATATCTCAAAAACCATCACTTTGAATGCATTATTTGCGTTGATGAAATAGTTTATGAAGTGATGGGTTCCCTTCAATCTCTACTACAGCCTCTTTCCCCAGTGACAGCAAGTGTTCAACCACTAACTTTGGTAAGAACTGCTCCATATATATCATTCGCCATCTTCACACAATTGAATGCATACTTCGGTTCAAGTCAAGGTTATTTTACTTCACACTTTTTGTCGGATACAGAAACTGTCCGACACATTTTCACATCCATCTTAATGGAAAGGTATTGATATCACCTTTCTTATTTTGTTAAAAGACACAGGCTTCTGATTTAAAATCAACGATCAAAGAGTTAGTTTTTGATAGCATCAGTGCTTCACTTGTTTTCTTTGAGTGAGCAAATTATTGTCGATGAACATACAGTATCGATGCTGTATATATAAAGAAATGCTTGAACGCAGAAGTATGAGATTGAAGGAGAAATATCACTTTACCATGACTTTATCCCAAGTAATGACAAATTTGAAACTGTGTAATCTTGTAAAAGAGCAATTATATAGGGATTAAAACACATTAAAATAGGTCTGTTGTTGGGCTGCATGAAGGAAGGCGAGACTTGTGTCAAATCAGACAAAACTTAGACGAAATCGATATATAGTTCTTTTTATATAGTGTCTTTTTATAGAGATAACAGCGAATGGACACGAATGGACATAAATGAGAGGAGGTAAATCTACAAATATGGCTCTAGTCATCCTGCCCAGTCGTAATCAGTGCTAATAGCTGAATATGGGCTGTATTGTAGACATGTTATCATCAAACCCAAAAGTCCCATATTATTAGAGAACTTATGAATGCCTTCCGATATGATACGTAGTACGCCTATGTACAACACTGGGAATGAGATCACAAAAAATCTTACAGCATTCCATGCTCAGAGAGGGGATGATTCCACCAGAAAGTTCCAAACTTACAACCCAGAATGTGCAAGCCTGACTATATAATGTCTAGTGTACCCAGCTGATACATATACCAATGGAAAAAGGGCAGAAAAATCAACTTTTTGTGACAACTTCCTATGTCACATTATCATTTGCCTCATAATTAGTTTTGATGCGATGAAAACCATCTTTTTCGTAAAAAGGTCCAGAATTTGCTTACACAAGATATATAAAAAATTTAAAAGAAATCCTGAAATATTATTGTAGTAACTGATAAATATGGATATTCTACATAATTTAAATGTCACAGAGATTATAATATATTGAACTTAAATTTACATTCGCAATGCAAAAAAAATGTTTTTGCAAAAAAGTCAAAAATAATGCGCAGAATAATAAAATCTAAAAATATTATTTAAACTGATAAACACGGGTATTTTGCATAATTCAAGTATTTCAGGACATAAATTGCATAAAAAGATAAGAATATATAGTTAAATATGTGAAATCAGCATTCGCGATGAAAAATACAGGTTTTCGAAAAGTGATGCCATTTTTCAGGCTTTTCGTCCCGGATAAAGCATTTGGCACACAACCCATGTTGTTCTTTGGGGTCGAATTAGTCTAAAACAGTTCATCTAGCCTATCCTAAATAAAGTGCATACACAACTTTCTCAGAATAAGATAATTCTGAACCATCAGTAAAAAAATGCATTTCACTATGACCTCTGGTAATCATTTTTTTTAACTCCATGTGGTGTTTGAAGGTAACAGAGGCCTAGTAATTTCATGTTGATAAATGGGTACCACATCCCAAAGTTAATCAGAAATGACATTTGGTTATAGAATTCTTAGTTGAAAATAATGGCCCGCTGGCAGCCATCTCAGATTTTAGCTGTTTACGGTGAAAGTCGACACAGGGTGTACGGGGAGAGTGATATATGACTACTTGGAATAGGCCTACTCAAGCGAAATTTCAGCTCTTGACACCCAAATGTCTACTCCAAATCTAAAATGACTATAGTACATAATGTGTATTGCTGTTTGGTCGAACAAAGTATTTTTTCAGATTCGAAAGATGCACTTGACAACAGCAGTGTAGCTCAAATGTGATATTTTATAATTCTTGGGGCCACAATACGTTGTGATAACAATACTGTAAAGGAATCAGTAATTATTGAGTAATTTACTGTCACCTTGAAACCTCAATTGTCCAAGAACCTCCAACCGACGGCGTGCCGAAGACCAGGAGGCACAATAAACACTGACGAATCTCGTCTGTCTGCCTGTCAGCGTGACGTCATGCAACGGCCCTGCATGAATTTGGTTTGATGTCAATGGGGCCGAGAGGAAAATCCCACTCTTCCCCGTTCTAATTGGATGAAAGTGGGGCCAATTTGGAGCCAGTGGCCCTAAAAGGTGTGTCCCCGTACACACTTTTGGTGTGGGATACTCGAGATGTTATAAGGTTTGTAATGTTAGTCTGGCGCAGGTGCTGTGGTGAGGATATAGCTCATCCACCTGTTGCACCACCAAATGCTAATACTGGTGCTGAGAAGGGGTTGTCAGCTCAAATAGCCGTCAACTCCTCCCAGGTATATGAGAAGGTATATATCAATAGCCGTCGATATTTTCCAAGAAACGATGTGCTAGATTAAAGTTCTAGTGCTGAGAAGGCGACGTCGGCTCAGATAGCCGTTGACTCTTCCCTGGGGTAGTGCTAGTGCTGGGAAAGCCCTAATAGCCGTCGCCCTCCACATTCTTGGGGCATAGGCAACAGTTACTGGTGGCCATCGCCAGCTCCTCACGTGTAAAAGTAGTGTGGGAAAGGACTCCGGCAGGCCACGTCCAACTCACAGGATCGCCTCGTTATCACCAGGCAGAAGGGAAAGGTAGTGCAAGGGGGGGGGGGGGGACAGTGTAGGCATCCGGCGTACATGTATTTTGGCGTGTCGCCTCCAGGACCAACTATAGTGAAACGCCCTTCATGAGTGGACCCATCTGTATGAAACGAGACGTCCATTTTTAAATAGATGACTACTAATATGATCACTATGTAAATGGTGTATTTAGGTACCTATGCCTCACATAGATCATGATGCCGTCACCAAAAAGCAATGACGTCCAAGAGGAACAAGTGGAAACAAGCAAGGGGATCGGGTCATCTTACCAGTACAATAAAGGGATAAAAGGAAGGGTATTTATGTCAGAACAGATGCCGTCACTCAATACTGTAATATTTATGTTCTAAGTATGGTTTATTCGTGCCAGCACAAAAGCCGTCACTGAACAAATAAAACGACACAAGGAAGGGTATTTGTGTCACTCATTGCTGTAATTTTTCCAAACAGTTCCTGATCACTCGCGCAAAAAGTACCTAACGTGGTCACGTAGTCTAGTCTACCTGAGTTGGGGTGGGAGTTGGGGTGCTTAGGGCACCGGATCGCATAATGGCCACTATCACCTCAAGTGAAACAATTGTCCGCTGGAGAACGGGAACTAGGTGGGATTGGTTGCCGGACTAATGCAGCCTGTACCCTATCCATTAGTTTAGTCAGCCGGTTCAACGTTTCATCCAGTTTCTTTCTGATGTGTTGAGAAGGTTACCGCGCCGCTGAGCGAATTGAACTGGGAACTTTGCTCCTCAGTCTTTATCGAGCTAACCATCTCCTCTTCGTTAGGAGACAATTCTGATTCAGGATCTGTAAAAATTGCCTTGTCGCACCTTCTCTATCCGACCCCTCTCCCCAAATAAGCCCCTCCTGCCATGAATTGAACCCTTAAGTATAACCATGGCCTCTGACAGCGTGAATGGATGATGATCCATAGCCAACAACGCTGCACATTTATCTCGACAGCTGTGTAATAATGCGTCTACGGAAGCATCATTTATTGCTTTGTCTCGTGCATTTGGATAGGCCACAAACGCAAACTGTTGGATGCTCTCTGCGAACTCCTCCAACTCCAGTTGAGAAATTTCAGCAACTGGTGTCGCTTGGTGTGAGGTGGGTCCTGCATACCATACCTCCCTTTCAAAAGCTTGGTCAGTTCGGTGGAATCCCCGCGATCTTGGGATCGCAACTGATTATAGTAGCTGGCTGCTTTCCCCCATAATGAGTCTATGGGGGGGAGGGTGGTGGATCGATCGTGTTGCTTACATGAATATGTTGAAGTGTTACGTTCCACTATCTTCCATCAACTCCTACGTCGTGACGACGGGATTAAATAATTCTCATTAAATTCATCTTCAGGTATTTCTCACTTAATTGAAGTCTAGACATTCATATAACACACAGTTCCCAAACAGAGCGCGGCGATCAGTGCGATGCGGCTAAGCCCCTGAGCTCTCGACGGAACGTCTGCCTGCTTCAGTGGCAACGAGTTAACTGGAGGCGCGCTTGGCTGAAGGCGCGCTCGATTCGTGGCGTGGGTTAGTCAGAACGAGGCTTGGCGGTCCCTGGCCACTCGTCAGTGGTCGGGGAACGCCGAGCAGTCCCGAACGGTGAGACGCTAACCCCACATTACCCCCGGGTTAAGTGTAAACGTATGAACCAAGCCGTCGGTTCGTCGCTCCGTCTGGGAAACGCACAAAACCAAAATATAGTAATCAAACAGTAAAACTTTCAGTCGTGAAAATACAGCGTTGGTGGTTGGTAACATCGCAGGCGCAGCATAATGAGTCAATATGTAGTAATTATATCCGAGTTCCCATCCTATTACCACCATTGTTCCAATCCTCTTCAAACCAATGTTCCAATCCTCTTAACACCAATGTTCAAATCCTCTTAACACCATTGTTCCTTGTTTACGAATTATGCTTCTGCGCTACGGGTAACGGCCAACCTTTATAAATCTGATGAATACATTTGTACTTAATAAAAAAATTACTACTATAAGTAACTTAATTAAGTAACATTTCGCATTATTATTTTAATTACGCCAGGCCTGGCAAACTTTATGTTTACAATTTATGATTGTTACGGCTCGTGCAGCTGGTCCTGCAGTAGATGTCGTTAGGCCCTACTAAAGCATGGACCATCTGTATGAAACGTGCGGGAGTGTAGATTTTTCGTCCAACTCTGGTTTGTTTGAGGTTGCGTCTGGTACAATTCGGTCGCCGTTGGCGATATTCGAATTGTTTTTAACATTTGGTGGTTTGGTCGTTTCGTTTGAATTAGGGGTTTTATCCCGTAAGTGTAAAGGTACATGTGAATACGTTCGCAAACCGCCGCCGCACCCTTTAGCGCGGGAAACGGCGGGGATTCGCGAAGGTGGCGCTACATAAGGGGCAAATTGTTTTGAGAAATTTACTCTATCAGCCTTATGCTGTAAAGTAGTAGCCAAATTCGTACCATTTTGAACCGCCACAGACCGTGTCTGTGTTTTCGCTTTCAGTTCAGCTCTCTTCTTTTCAGAATTCTGTTTGAGAGCCGGTACCCTTCGAACTGTCGCAGTATTTTTCGAATTCTTCGTATTATTTTGCGTTTTACGCTGTTTCTCTGTAGCTATGTCGGGCTCGTTGTCTAAGTGTACGGGTTTAACACGATCAACAGAGACTGTTTCTACCTTGCCTTTAACTAGGATTTTCATGACTCTGCCGCTCCTCACGATGACTTTATATGGGCCGTCGTAAGGGGCGGTGCAATTGCGATTCGTTGCAAAAATACATGTGAGCATGTGCCAATTTCCTTATATTGGAAAATGTTGTTCTAGGGTGAGTCGCGCGGTGGGCTGACGGTGAAAACGTTCGACCATGCCGTTCGATTGAAGGTGGTAGCTCGTTGTGCGGTTTCGTACTATCCCGAACTGGTTACATAAACCATCCCATAATGTTTATTCAAACTGGGCGCCCCTATCCGTGGTGATAGTGGCGGGAGTCCCAAACCGTGCTATCCACCCGCATCAGTGACTGTTTCAACTCTTATATCCACTAGCAGTATGGCTTCTGGCCAACGTGTGAGACAATCTACACAAGTCAGTAGATATCTGAAACCATCGGCATATGGCAAGGGTCCGACTATATGTATGTGGTATGTGGGCTCGTCGAATTTGCCGAAAACTGGCTTATTATGGAGAGATATTTTAGCGGTCTGGCAACCATTGCAAGAACGGCACCATTTAGCAATATCTATATTTATCCCGTGCCAGACAAGTCTTATAATGATCAATGGCTTTGTAGCCCTATGCGATGGATGACCTAATCCGTGTAAGTTCGAGAAAACATGTTTTCGAAATTTTGCTGTAACGTACGGCCGAATGTGTCCTGTTGATACATCACACCAAATCAAATTGTTATCAAATGATTTGAGTAATTTAAAATTTGTGGTAGATGACTTTGAATGTCGCAACTGCGTAAATTCTGTGTCCAAAGCTTGATCTGTACTTGAATCTTTATAATTTATGGTTGATGTATTGTCTATGAAAGACACGGTCGGTCGTGACAAAGCGTCGGCCACGAAATTTGTCTCTCCTTTCACATATCTTATGTCTGTTGTGAACTCAGCGATAAAAGCCAACTGCCTTGTTTGTCGCAGTGACGGGCGTTCAGTGACTGATGACATTACGAAAGTTAAAGGTTTATGATCGGTGTTCACGAAAAAAATAACGGCCTTCTAAGTTGTGCCTGAAATGTCTAATAGTAGCGTACACTGCTAAAAGTTTGCGATCAAACGCACTGTAATGTGTCTCTGCGGGAGCTAGATTTTTACTAAAAAATGAAAGTGGCTGCCAGACATTATCGATGTACTGTTGCAAAACGCCACCTACGGCGAAATCACTGGCATCGCACATGATATTCAACGTTGCAGAGTGCTCTGGGTGTACCAAAAGGGTAGCATTAGCAAGTATGTGCTTAAACTCGATAAACGCAGAATTTGCACTTTCCAATCATACGTAGGCCTCCCTTTCAAGGTAGGCATTTTCTGCGCTGGTGGGCTCTTGCGGTCACTTGATTTCGGCCTCGCACCTGACTCAGTTTGGTGTTCCAACTTGGAAACATTGTCGTCTTCCCCAAAACAATTGTAGTGGATGTCTCCTTTTGCATACTGTTGCATACTTTAGTCCAGTCCCCCCAGACGTTCCACTGAAACGGCCTGCATTTTGATCGTCATACTCTCCGGGGACTTTATCTGGGCATTGGGGGTTTAGACGGGGCGGCAAACATAATGGCTTTATCATCCAAGAGCCCCCGAATCGTGCCCTTTAAATCATTGTTGTCCAACAAGTCCCGGGTATGCAGCTGCCCTTCTGCGTCATGCACTCCAATATAAGATTGGCCCTTGCCTCTCAAATCCCCTTTAGGATCATTAATTCCTCTCGGGTGGTTATATTTATGTTCAAAGCCATGTTTTCCGTAAATATAATCTACAGGTTACTACTTACCGAGCTAGGCCCACTCTGGCAATCAATATCGCAGCCTAAGCTAATGCTAACCTGAAAAGCAAAGCTGAAGATGTTGGTCTATTTCTATGGGCCTATGCTATAGTGATTTAACAGACAAAGTCAAACACAAAGATGGACTATTGGAATTAATCACATCTTTAAGTCAAAATCAGTACAAACATGACAATAAATAATAAATAATTAAACAAATGAAACATGAAATATAATTGTAAGGTAAATCAGGCCTACCTTACCCTTTGTCGGCTTTGAAGCTTGAATGTAGGCTTGAAAGTTGACTGGGGTTAGAGCAAGGTCAGGCCAAGGTCATTTCGAGGTTATTTCAAGGTCAAATCATATGCAAATGTATCTAATTTTGTACTGTTTATGGCATTCTACTGAAGATCTAAACGTTGAACATTAGCTTTTTAATTTCAGCTGAGCACTCATATACCGGATCAAAGGGGCGGGGGTGGTAGTAAGCTTCTGTGAATTTTCCAAGGTGATCTCAGCAACTAAAATTATTTTTGACCTTGGATTAAAGTGTGCAAGTTATTTATCCCTGCCTCTAATATCATTTGGTATAAAGGCTAGCATATGGTCTGCAGTTGCGATTTTCTTTTTTACACGGGTACCACAACGAGGTCACGCCAAGGTCATCTCAATGTCATTTTAAATGGGCTCACAAATGATAAAAAGTCTACTTTTGTCACATTTTTTTGCCAATTTGACCTTGAAATGACCTTGACATGACCTCGAGGAAATACCTAATTAACGAACAAACCCAGATCATGTTATTATTTGCGACTATAGACATGGGTCATGTTTGTGAAATCAGAATAATTAGGCACTACAAATATCCCCTCCCCACGAACTAAACAGCGGCGAAACAGGCTATGACGGGATTTCAGCGTTTAAGGGGTTAATACCCCCCCCCCCTCATTGTAAAGAAGAAGTGGATTCTACATACATAGGCTACAGAATGACACTGAATGCTCCACAACACAACTTGATTATTAATTTAGTTGCTCCGGGAGCTGCATGGATAGGGTTACGCCACCCGTCTGATTCATCTCACCATGTTTGGGAGGTTCTCCTGGCCCAGTGTGGCATAAATGGCATACAGCCCCATTTATTAATTCACTAAGGGTCGGTGCTGTTTTGACGTTGGTCCAACGTCGTAGACGGTAGGCCAGCGTTGGACCGGCACTGATTGGCGTCTGTTGTCTGCTGACGGTGAAATTACTATATATGAAATGTATGTTAACCCGGCGCGGGCCATTGAACTGATGTTGTTTTGATATTGGTCCAACGTAACAGACGATAGTCCCGCATCTGAACAACTTCGGTTCGACAAATCATATTATATGGAATTGTACATCTCCCCACTCTTTCCTGTCGAAATATCACAGCATATCAACACGTCACACACAACGTGTGACAACCACGACAATTCTTGCTGTACAGCCATGTCGGCACTTTTGTTTTGTCTGCACTATTTCCATTTTGTGCACCTTGTTAGGCCCTATTATGCAGATTCATCACCATTTACAAATCTATATATTTTAACTTTGTGGTAAGCCTACACATTATCACTGTTGTTATATTTGACGTTAGTATAACGTTTAGATTTTTTTAAATGAGGTAACACTATGTTGTCCACCTCTGAGTGCAATATGCATTCAGGAAACATGGTTAAATGAGCACGATGATATATCATTACTTAATTTAAATGGCTATAAATGTATATCTCAAGGAAAAACTTGTAGCCAAAGAGGAGGTCTCATTATCTATTTGAATGACAACTTTTACTATAATATCGTAAAATGTCCTAAAATCTCAACTTTATGGAAATGTCAAGTTATTGAAATAACTAGCAATATGCTCTCTAGAAAAGTAATCTTGGGGAATGTCTACCGACTCCCTAGAGAAACATCCACCGATCACAAAACATTTATTGATGAATTTCCCAACATATTAGCTCAATTGGAACAATCCCACTCCGAAGTCATTATAGCTGGCGATTTCAACATTAATTAAATAGAGATAAAGAATAAAGATAAAGTTTTAACTTTACTACTACTACTTTACTACTGTTTTACTACTATTGGCTTTTTGCCTGAAATTACTTTGCCCACACGATTTAAACATAGGACAGGTACACTTATCGACAATTTTCTCTACAAATTGTCAGATATATCTTTAAAATCTAAATCTGGGTTTCTTGTAGATAGATTATCAAATCACCAACCATATTTGATGTCATTAAATCTAAGAACGGTCAACATTATCCCACATAAATATATAACAAGCAATAAACAAACGCCCAATGCTATCCAGAATTTTAAAGACGAACTTTTAAGCTCCAATATTATGGAATTACTTGATGTGAATTTGGAATCTAACAATAATTATGATGTAATACACGACTTAATGTGTGCACTGAAACTAAAACATTTTCCAAATAAAATTAAAAAGTAATAAATACAAACACAAGAGTACGTCATGGATTTCAACAAGTATTTTAAAGTCAATCAAATTCAAAAAGAAAATACACTTGGCACTCGTTTAGATTGGTAAGTCAGCAATAAATGAAATGTTATGCAAGAAAAGAAAAAAATTGACAATACCGTAGTTACAGATACAACTAGTATTGCGAATAAATTCAACTTTTTCTTAGAAATATCGGACCAAAACTGGCAAAAGAAATATGCGTACCGTCTAGAAATAATTTTAAAAACTATTTATTAAATCAAAATGATAACAATTTTACCTTTAAACTCATAGGAGAAGATGTTGTTGGCAAACTTATAGACGTTTTAGATAGCAAAAATAGCACAGGATGTGATGGGTTATCAAACACCTTATTTAAATCTAATAAACTAAACCTAGTTAAACCAATAACATTCATCGTGAGCCAAATGCTAACAATGGGTATATTCCCTGACAAATTAAAAATAGCAAAAGGCATACCATTATTCAAAAAGGGAGATAAAACTATATTTTCGCATTACAAACCCATTTCTCTATTACCATCAATATCCAGACTTTTTGAAAAAGTAATTTATCAACAACTATACAAATATTTTGCAGATTCAAATTTATTCTACGAGAGTCAATACGGTTTTCGGAAGCGTTATTCCACGAAATTGGCCTCTCTAGAACTAGTAAACAGGTAGTTATCTAAAATTGATAAAGGCCAGGTACCTCTAGCTATATTCATTGATTAATCAAAAAATGCTACGGGCTAACAGGAAAATCTATAAATTTATTAAAATGTTATTTAACAAATAGACAACAATATGTACATTATGATAATACCGATGCAAATTTCTTAAAAATAACTACTGGGGTACCTCAAAGTTTCATTGTGGGGCCTTTACTATTCCTAATGTATATGAATGATATACGTAAATCTTCCAATCTCTTTCATTTCATCCTTTTTGCAGACGACACGACTCTAATAACGAAGAATAATATTTATAATACAGATAGTATCAATGCAGAACTAGCAAAACTCTCAATATGGTTTAAAGTAAACAAACTTTCTCTAAATATTTCCAAATCCAAATGTATTGTCTGTCGTTCGGTAAGACAACAAACACCTATGCCATTAATAAAAATAAACAATAAGGTTATTGAATGCGTCGAAAACTTGAATTTCTTAGGTTTAATTATTTATAAGCAATTGAAATGGAATGATCAGATAGACCACATTCTCCTAAAAATATCACGCATCATCGGCGCCCAAACAAGATTGAAAAATCATAAACCATTAAGTATTTTAATCACGCTTTACAACTCACTGTTATTACACACATAAGTTATTCGCTCATATTTTGGGGACACCAGCTATCGAAACTAACTAATATAACTTGCAAAAGAAATGTATTCGAGTCATAACAAAAGACAAAATGTTTGCCCATACAGATCCACTATTTAAAAACTTGCATATTTTAAAAGCAGAGGATATTTTTTAAATAAAGCAATTGAAATTATATTACAAATACTTAAAATATACTTTACCCATATTCTTTCTGAATCTCCAGTTTAGAAGAAGTGAACATAATTATAATACAAAGAATCAAGATTTATATAAATGTCGTATAAAACATGAATTTGCTAGACAGTGCTTATTATATAATATACCTGGTGCAATCAATAACTGCCCAACAAATATAAAGGAAAAGTTTTTTACTCACAGTTTGTTAGGTGTCATCACCTATGCAAAAATCATCCATATTAAACAGCTACAACAGTATTTGTCATATTCCTCGGTGTTATGTTTGTAGCGCAATTCGATAATATCTGTTTGTGTATTACGACAAATTTTCCGACATTTGTATTATTATATTGCCTATACCTTACAGTCTGACAGCGTGTTAGTTTTTGAAGGGTCTAATTTACCCGTTAAGTTGTAATATTTATTGCAACTGAATTCCTAACTTTATTAGTCATTTATTATAATAAACTCTCATGATACTTAGCCCTACTATAATCTATTAGTTTTTTCTATTCATAATATTGTTTATATTGTCTGATGATAGCTCCCTGTCTGTTGCCTTGGTCTTCGATCTATCTTAGTACTGAGGTGACAACCAGGGAGTTAACATAATTTTCATCAATGTGTACTTGACATATTTAATAAACCTGTAATATAAATGTAATGTAATGTAGGTGGCTTCCACGCTAACGACCATTGCTTGGTCTTAGTGGAGGTCTCCTGATCAACAACAAAAATATACCACTGCTTATATATTACGATGTACTTACATTCTTTTGTCAAATAAATGAATCTGAATCTAATTCTAATTAATAAAATACACAATTATTAAGCATTCTTTTCTGGGCCTTAACGTGAGTTGATCCACATATATGTATTTTTAAATGAGTTGCTCTAATATATTTAAACTTAGAAGTTTGTATTTAAGTTCCTTTATAATTGAGGATAATATACGTTGTATTGTGCAACATGATTTAGGTGTGGTGTAGCAAACTCTATGTAGGCTTCAGGTGTGGTGCAGAAAACTCTATGTAGACTCCAGGTGTGGTGCAGCAAACTCTATGTAGACTCTAGGTGTGGTGCAGAAAACTCTATGTAGGCTCCAGGTGTGGTGCAGCAAACTCTATGTAGACTCCAGGTGTGGTGCAGCAAACTCTATGTAGACTCCAAATGTGGTGCAACAAACTCCATGTAGGCTCCAGGTGTGGTACAACAAGCTCTATATAAACCCCAGGTGTGGTGCAGCAAACTCTATGTAGACTCCAGGTGTGGTGCAGCAAACTCTATGTAGACTCCAGGTGTGGTGTGACAAACCCCATGTAGGCTTCAGGTGTGGTGCAGCAAAATCTATGTAGGCTCCAGGTGTGGTGCAGCAAACTCTATGTAAACTCCAGGTCTGGTGTAACAAACTCCATGTAGGCTCCAGGCGTGGAGCAGCTAACTCTATGGTTCATCTTGCCAGTGTGGTGCAGCAGATTGCATGGTAAAGCGCAAAAAGTTGGGATATTATGCTTCGGCTAAATTAAAAATTGCAATTTCATCCAAATAGAGCTCCCATATAAGCATCAGCTTTTTCATTTCTTCATCAAGAAATAACTATAGGCATATGCCTTAGATTTATTAAATCACAATTAATATTATAAAGGACTTCTCTACCATCTTAACATGTTGGTATTTGACATTTGGTCAAGATCATAAAATTATTTTCTAATTTTGATCCATTAAATAGTCAATTAGTCAATTAGTGTTTTAACATGCAAACAAGATATATTTAATCCATGTTGACTTGAAGTTAGCCAATCGTCTGCGACGTTAAACCTACATTGATTCAATATATTTTGTTTGTAGTGTATGAAACTGTGTGTATGGCCGTAAGATGTTACCATGGAATTAACCTGGTATGAGATTTCACGTTTTTTACAATTGTCCTACATAATTATTTTGTAGATAACAAGCCAGCAAACATGAGACGTTAAAGCAAGGTTGGTTTAAAGTTGCTCATCGTCTGCGACGCTGGCCCAACATTGAACCAACCTAGGTTCAGCATTTATATGGTTATACACAGTTTTATTCACACAGCAATGTACCGCACTATATGCTTTATTTACTTAATAACATGCAGTAGTACAATACACAGTGTCAATAAACAAAACAATAAATTGTAATAATGAGAAACTGACACCCAATGACGAATACGTCCTCAACAGCTCACTCATCAAATATATTAACCAGTTATATAACAAGTTTGGTGGCTGCAAAACCAGGCATATTTTACCAGTCTCCTCTTGTTTGTTGAACAAGAAACGTTGATGTTATCAATTAAAAATACTATACAACAAAAACCTGGCGTCTGATCATATCAACCTAAAGCAGGAGGGTCGTCATGATTCGCTGAGTAAAAATTGAGGGCGCACAATGAAATGGCACACATACGCAGCATGGTCAACGTCCACAGGAGTGGGGTTGTCCGCAATGTAAATATTATGGTTCAGTGAAGCATGTCGATCCAGCTGCTTAAATATCTCAGTAACATACATAATATCACATACACCCCATGCGTGCATGAAAATATAACCTAACATATTGACCAGCAAAAGCAAACAAAAGTAATAATTTTGAATAATTATTTGCTAACTTTGGTGCCCACCAATAAGGTGTTTTTAATTATTTGGTACGCACAAATAGCTACTTTCAGTTACATTTGTTTCAAATGTCTCTTAAAAACCTACATAAAATAGCAACATGTTACTTTTCAAATCTTAGCCCGCTGCTGGCGCCGTCCCTGCCCCTAAGGATACACTATGATATACGGGCAGAAATACATGTAATTGGGGGTAAATATGACTTTGAAAAAGAAATACAATGTTAACCTCAACACAGAATAAAATGTATGACAGTCCGATTCAATGTGTTACCAAAGCAACATATAAATATGCTATGATGAGCACAGACGAAGAATAATATTTGGAATAAATCAGATTGTTCAGAGATAAATGTAAAGGTTGAATAGGAACTCTACAGAATAATTAATTAACCCTTGCGGTGCTGTGACGGGCCTAACCCTTGTGCTGCTGTGACTGTATATATACAAGGGTTGAAGCTAGTTTCAAACCAAATAACATGCCACTGAAATTGATAAAATTGTGATAGATGTTCAGTTAATCAAATAATTTAATTTGGGACATGCTTATTTTTCATATAGGCCTAAAGATAGGCTATATTTTTCTTTCATTTGAAGCTAGAAATTGCGTTAGCAATTCCAGCTTCTAATGAATGAAAAAACAATAGAAACAACTGAGCAGCACAAGGGTTTCTAACCAATTAAAATGTCGCTGAAAATGATAAAATTATTTGTGATTCTCAGTTCATCAAATAGTTAAATGTGCGTGATGTCTCTTTTTCATAAATAAACATTATTTTCATTCATTTTGTTCATACATTAGAAGCTGGAAATTGCAGACCAAACAGTCGAGTAGTGTTCAAGGCTAATGCGAACAAGTGTACTGTACAAGTACATTTACAAGAAGTTTGTAATCGACAGAAAGTTTTTTTTATCATTTCCATTATTCTGTTACATTTGTATACTAATGCATTTATATGATAATTCCATGACAAAACACTAGTGATAGAAACACCAAGATTCTTCATACATTGCACTTGACGGACTGGTATATTGTTGATAGTACAAGTAAAATCAATGAGAATTTTCTCCTTAGTAACACATAATATAGTCGGCTACATTTCACAAAACTAAATTTTAATCCCCAACGTATTCATTCTGTAACAATTGACAGTCATTGTGACTTAAAAACTGTATCACGTGTTTTGCATCACGTGTTTTACGAGGACTGTATAGGCTTCTACAACACTTGTCTCACCAGGACTGTATAGAGCCCTAGTTGTTTTCAAACCAAAATAAAATGTCCTCGAAATAAAAAAAGTAGGTTGTGGTATATCCTCAATTATCAAATAATTTAATTTAGGATATGTTCATTTTCTTCTTTTGAGGCTGAAAATTGCGTTATCAATTTCAGCAAATAGAAACAACAAATTCAGCAACACAAGGGTTATTACAGAAGGCAGCGCAGCATCAAATTTGAATCCTCGGTTTTATTTTGCCTCGAAGATAAATCACGATTTTGGCCACTCGATTGCTTCGCGCATCATCATTGTTGTCTTTTTCAGTGAGTAGTACTTGTCGTGAAAACTTTTATAAAATATTCCATTTGACATACCGTCCGCCTGGGCGTCTGTGTAGTCATCGTGAAAGTAAAGTCCATTCAGGCATGCGGATAGGTCACAACCATCCATCCACCACCCGCCTCCAGCACATGACGTACCGCACTCAGAGTCGTTAGCAAGAAATTCTGTCTTTTGGAATTCGTTGTCTAAAACAACAAAACACAGACATAAATTCATATAGATGTTACCACGAATTGGCAATGTATCTCAGATTGCCTGCAAGATGAAGATAGTGAGACAGAGGTATGCAATTCAAGTATGATTATTAAAATTTTAATATCTTGGTGTTTAAACACCGATCTTATCCCCAATATCAGTGGTTTGATCGGCTAATACAACGGATTAAAAACGCGCTTAGCCATAAAAGGGTTAACCAGATTTATTATAATTTCAGAACTTCCTGGGGGTAAGAGGAAACACACACACATTGTTAAAAGTGTAACGCTCTAATCATTATAAGGTTCATGTCTTAACTAATGTAGTGGATACATTTGTGTGCGATATGGGAAAATAGCCTACTCAACTCGTAAGGTATGAGCCTTTATGAGAACACCTTATTCATCGGACATGCTGTATTTACCACTATCACTAAAAATGTACAACGTTTTTATCAAGTGACACATGATATGATACTGTGACTTCGTAGCGCCAGTATCTCTCAATAATATTAAGACTCAATTGCGCTTTGGGCTAAAATAGGTAATCCGTTGGGAGATCTGAAAAGGACTTCATGATACGATGGTCGGTGGATGCTCAGATTAAGGTAGTAGGCCTAATGTAAAATGTTCATTTTTTTAGAAAAAATGGTGACAATGGGCCTACGTCTAATGCTAAATTATTCCACAAACATGGTGCAGCAACCACGAAAGATTAATGGTCGTAATTTCTCTTTGGCCGCAGTCCAAGATGCAACAACTTCGTAGTTTCAGATATCAGTGTTTGCTGACGATTCTTGAAATGCAATAAATAACTGAGATATGAGGGATTGCCAGTTCATAGTGCTTTATTCGAATGCGACTGAGATCGCCAATATGGTAGAAAGCCGACTTACAAATATTCGAGCCTGGATCAAATGCCACACCCAGGTTCCGTATACGGTCTGTTTAGACAAATTGATGGTTAAGAAGTTCAACTGGAAATATATGAGCGACTTTCTCACGTTGAGATATATTTCCAATCATCATAAATTCCGTCCTATTAGGGTTTAATTTGAGCATGTTTGATCCATTCAGACCTGAATAGCCAGCATACAATTTTGTAGAAACATTAACGCCTGTGTTATATTTAATGTAACAAAAGATGTGTAGATTTGTGTGTCATCAGCATAAAGATGATGTTTCAGACCAAACGAGCTCTGTTATTATTGAGCTGAGAAGATACACAGTAAAAAGAAGTGGATCCAGCACGGAACCTTGCGGAACCCTACATATCAACAATTGCGGAGTAGAAAGTACACCGTTGACATTCACAAACTGAGAAGGACCAGTCAGATAGGAACACTGTAACACCACACCATCAATGCCAAGCCAATCAGTCAATCTACCGAGCAAGAGATCGTGATAGATCGTGTCAAAGCCGCAGACAAATCCAGTGAACACGGGCTGGAGCTGATAAAATGTCATTCTAAATATACAAAAGGGCTGTTTTGGTAGAATGGCCAACTTTATAATTACGCTGATTGAATGTTATCTGAAATACCTGAATAAAACATGTGATCCTTTATTTGCCTGGAGACGATTTTCTAGATTAATTTGGAAACGCAATTTAGTGCAGATACAGGTCTAAAAATGCTTAATTCTAGAATTTCTGCGAATTTCCCCTCATCATGCCATCCTTGAACAATTTGCACTAGGGGGGTTTCAAGGTCAAAGGTCATTTTTTGGGACGCTATTATGAAAAATCTATGTCTACTTATAACTGTTAAAACAATCCATCAGAAGATTCATTTTGGTGTCTACACCTAGGTTTATAGGTATACGGAATTCCAAAAAATCAAAGTAAAAGATTTCAAAACAATACAATGTGCAGAAATCCAATATGGCAGCCATGCTAATATGAGAAATCGATGTATTCTCATAACTTTCCAAAAACATGACCTAGAAGATTTATTTCCATGTCTACAACTCTGTTTTCATGTGTGAGAAATTAGGAAAAATTAACATAAAAAACCTAAAAGCAATACAAGGTGCAAAAATCCAAGACGGCCGCCACACTAACATGAGATATTTGTCTGACTCTGATCATGACGCACCTAGGAATATCATATTGGGTCTCAAGACAAATACAATTTTGTTGTATACAACTATGTTGAGTAAAATTAATGGGATTTGCAGCAATCCAAGTCCGGATAATCATCACCATCTGTTCTAAATACACCGACTGTATTAGCTTTTCAATAGGTCTGCTCAGAGGGTGTCATTCTTGTTCTATAAAATTTTGCATTAAATCAAAGACAAATTGATTTTAGTGTAAGGTTAACACACTACTAAACCCTTAAGTCCAAACCTGACCAGCGTTAACAGTTGATGGAGAGGCGTTAAAGGGTGACAAAGAGGTGCAATGTGGAGGCGTTAAAGGGACACAAAGAGGTGTTAAAGTGCATTACAAAATGGCAGAGCTGAGTTAAAAAGGTATGGAGAGGTGTTGAAGGGCAACGAGGAAGCAGGGCTCGAAATTGGCCCTGTCCGATCGTCCGAGATGACCAACAATCTGGGAAGGACGAGTTCAGTTTCGAAGAGCTTGTCCTACTGGACGAGTGACCATGCTTGACAATTATTAGGGTGGACTAGTGATATTTTTGGGAAGGACTAGTCAATTTTTTAGCCTGTTGACAAATAAAAATTTAGTCTTATTTTGAGTCCTGGGAAGAGTTTAATGATGCTGGGAAGGCGTTAAAGGGCGATGGGGAGGTACTAACCTAGGTAGAGATGTTAAAGGGCGACAAGGAAAGTTTAATGATGCTCGGAAGGTGTTAAAGAGCGACGGGAAGGTATTAACCTAGGTGTTGACACCAAAATAAATCTTCTAGGTAAATTTTGTATCATTTTGGTGATCTTCCTCAAAGTCAAAAGATCAATTTCAATGTCAAATATGATTTAGCATAATATATGCTACAAATTGGAACACTATATAGTATATATTTTACCTCGTTTAGGTGTGATTTTGACTAGATAATTACTAATAAATTTGAGCAATAATTTGAGTGTTAACAGTCGATAAAAAAGCATTAAAATGTGACAGATGAGTGCTATAGTGCAATGTGGATGCGCTAAAGGGACACAAAGAGAAGTTAAAGTGTGAACGGTCCGTTAAAAGATGGCAGAGATGCATTAAAAAGCTATGGAGAGGTGTTAAAGGGCGACCAGAAAGAGTTAAATGACACTGGAGAGGCGCTAAAAGGTGATGGTGAGGAATGAAAGAGCGATTGACATTGCTGTTTTATCTGACACTGTGGATGTGTCTTCTCTACTGACTGACCACCATGCAGTTGAATTCAGTATGCAACTGTCAAGACCAGATATGATAGTGTCAAGCAGGTGATCCAGTACCGTAGTTTGCGTAAGATCAATCACAATGAACTAAGATGTGACATGCGCCAGTTGTCAGCTGTCACACATCCAGATGATGCTCTACCAACACTGGTCAATCAGTTCAACAGTGATCTCTGCAAATTCCTAGATAAGCATGCTCCCTAACATCGAAAAGCTTGCCGATACGCCTGTTCCCTCTCTAGTAGTAGTAAATCATTGCTTTACGTCTTTTTTCGGCACAAATGGTCTTTTAAGTGACATTATAATACGATAAAAACGTTGTAGTCAATTGATGAGATGAATGATGTACAGATGATGATGTGAGTGTGGGGGTGATAGGGCATGGTGGGTTATTGAGAGGGTTTTCCTTCGCTCGTCCGATAAGGGGTTCTGGGCATATCTAGAGGATCTACCCCCAGGCATGCCCAGACGGCCAGAGACTTGGGTCGGGTCCGATAGTCCCCAGAGGAACAATAGGAAGGGTGACTCCATTCATCCCCCGTGAGAGATCTAATGTCAAACACTCTATTGCTGGTTATTTAAGGCTACCACGCCCCTACACCAGAGCCAGCACTGATGCGAGCATTGGCACCGCATTTGAGCAGAGGAACCAGGGTATGCCACTGGCAATTTGCCTGAAGATTTTGGACAGATACGAGGAGGCTGCAGCTTCCCTTGGATGATTTCTGTAGACTAGTGCTTCCGCACCATGCTATACAGCATGCAACTGACGGAACAGATCCCTAATGACCCTCTTAAGATGGGGGCGAAAAGTACTACTACTAGCAATCATCCCAGTACCTCCCTTCTCTCCCTGGTATGACGACAAATTCATTGCTGCCAAACAGGGAAGAAGGCTGTGATGTTTTCGGTAAGCAGACTGTGACGGCTCCAACATGGAGTTTTGAGCCATATGTGGGTTGAAGCGCGAAAGTCTAGAGTATCTTGGACACACATGGCAAGTTCGATACAGGCCGATAGTTCTTCATTGTGTCGGGATCCAGCGAGCTTATAGATTGAAGGGAAACAGCCAGACGTTATAGGCTTGTTCACGATCTTGGCTATGGATGGTGAAAGGATGTTAATTTCTTCTTTGAGCAGAGATGCTGGTAGTGGATCCAGGCTGCAGGACTTAGGTAAGGATGTGCTGATGATCTTCCGTACCTCTTCCTCATCGACGACACCAAAATTCGATAAAAAAGGTGCTCCATGTGATAGTTCAGTGGGCTGTTGCGAATCAACTGTGTCCTGGCCAATTCACTGGTTAATTTGTGTTTTGGCAGTGGTTTTTCAATATTCCTTTGGAGAAGATTATTGGCTGTGCCAAAGATTACCGTGGCATTGGAAGGATTCTCCCGTGCCTGGTTGCTGTAGAATTCTATTCTTTTAGTTCATAAAAGCTTCATCACCAACTATCATTTCTGGACTAATAAATTTAATATATTGAACAGGGGTGTTTCCCCAGAATTTTAAAAACGGCATCGGTAAGCTGACAAGCCAGAAACAGGTAACTACCGTCCAATAAGTATTTTACCAATTTTGGCCAAAATTTTCGAGAAAGTATTACTTAGCAAACAAGACTTCTCCTTTTCTAAATGATGTACTTTCTCCACACCTCTTTGCTTTTCGTCGAGGCTATAGCTGTCAGGATGCCTTGCTCGGTCTATTGGAACATTGGCGCAAATATCTTCTTGTCGAAAAGAAAATCGGAGCTCTTCTAATGTATCTGAACAAGGCGTCAGACTGTGCCTTAAGAGCTGCTGGTGTCAAAGCTGAAAGCCTATGGTGCTCAGCCAAAATCTACTAAATTTATTTTATCCTATCTTTCCAACAGACAACAGCGTGTCCGTGCTGACGAAAAGTGCAGTTCATGGCAAACCACCAGCAAAAGAGTTCCACAAGGATCTGTTCTATATTTTCCAATGTTTTTATTAATGATCTATTTTATTTTGTCAAAACTGTCCTGCTTACAAATTATGCAGATGATAACACTCTTTCTTTGCAAATAATTATAAATTTCCAAATTGTCAAATTACACCTGGAAAGGGAAGCTAGAAAATGCATCTGGTGGTTTGTTATAAACTGCATGACCTAGTTTTTGACCTTAGAAGGGCCAGACCATTGATTTTGAGGCGATTATTGACTTTAATTAATTGCGGATGATAAGTTGAGTTTCTGAACGATATCTCATTAAGCGTTTGCTGGATTGTTTTCATACTGCACACACACACATCCCTCAGGGGGGTAGATGTGCCTTTTGGGCGTTATGACCTTTGACCTAATTTTTGCCTTTGATTTTGAGCCGATTATTGACTTTAATTGATTTTGGATGATAAGTTCAGTTTCCGGACGATATCTCGCAAAGCGTTTGCTTGATTGTTCTCATACTGCACACACACATCACTCAGGGGGTGTAGATGTGCCTTTTGGGGGTTGTAATCTTTGACCTAATTTTTTACTTTTGCTTTTGACTTTGGCAGACGATAAGTTCATTTTCCGGACAATAGCTCGAAAAGTGTTTGCTGGATTGTCTGCATATTGCCACACACTCCCCTTAGGGGTGTAGACGTGCCTTTTAGGGGTTATGACCTCTGACCTATTTTTTAACCTTTGACTTTGAGGCCATTATTGAATTTAATTAATGGCGGGGGATATCGTTAGCGTCAGCGCTCTTGTTACAATGGGGACAAGGAACAAATTCATTTTTTTATTTTTTTTATTTTTACTTAGTACGAATGCGCTTTTTGTATCACCTTTATACAATTTTACCTAAGCTCCAGGTATCTGCAGAAATGAGTCAGCCAAACTGCCTGTTTTAAATGTTATTGCTGTATCATGTTTTATATCACAAGTCGCTGAAATAGCTATTGTTAGCTCATGTTTTATATTGTATACACTTACGACTATAATTTTTTATCTTTTAAAAAGGCCCAATATGCCATACAGTATAACAAAGTTATTGTTATGCCTCGATGCGATGATTGTCTATGGATTGTTACTGACGGTTCTGTCAAGAACCGTGGCATTGCAGCCACGCTATAGTTTACGTGATGATGAACTTCACCTGCTGGATTTTAAATGCCAAACTCCATCGTCACCAGGTGGCTGCCTTGTGAAATTGAAGTTTTATGCATAGGAGCTGCCATAAAACATTTTTCTCCTTACATTGTACAGTCAAGTCATACTACCCAAGTCTTAACTGCAAGTCATAGTCAAGTCATACTACCCAAGTCTTAACTTTGCAAGTTCATCATGGAAACTGAGGATAGTGTCATTCGTCACCTCTCAGTTAAGGATGTCATGGAAGGCTCAGTCAGGTGAGCCGCTGTCATTCATACCTAAGGTCACTATGTTTTAGATGAGCGCGTGCATTAGATTTAGGCCACGCATTACCAAAAAAAACATGTGTTTTTTTTTATAACTTTTTTCCAGCTATGTTTTTTTTGCTTGTTTTGTTCGTCGCCCTCATTACCTTTATTTAAAATAGGTCAAAAGTTTTTTTTTATTTTATAGCCCTCAATAACTTTTCCAGAAATGTGTCCATTGTTTCTCGCCAATAAGTTGAATGATTTTTTTTCTTAAATGTTTTTTTTACCGCCCTCCCTCATTAGATTTTGGATTTTTCTGATCTAAAATAAAACACAGTGGCCTAACACACGGAACAATACCATCTAAAAGAAGCAACTTAGATTCCAGATGTCAAGTGTGACTGTTTAATCTGACGGTCTCCTTGTTGTTTCTAATAACCAGCCCTTCCAATCTAAATATGACAGAATAGTCGTGCCAAGGGAAGTACTCAATGGCTTGCTCACTGTTATTCACTGACGATTTACACATTCTACTTAAAATAAAATGAAACAACTTTTCAACAGATATTTTGGGCACTCGACCTTGACAAAACTCGTCAACATACGCATGCATCCCGTCATCATTGTGCCTCACTGTGATCAGTACCACAACATCTTCAACCACAGTTAACATGCATACCTCCCAAATCTGTAGGTGTCTCTTTTGCCGCTGATGTAATGTGACGCTACAGACAATACAAAAAACTCATGGTATCGCCTTAGAGATCGGTCACATAAAAAAAACATAAATAAAAGTTGAATGTTGAATGGTGCATTACAGAGCTGGGAACTGAGTGTTTACACATTACTTCAAATGGTGGTCCCCTCTCTCGCCTAACATTAGGTCTTGTCACTGCTAACATGAAGTCTAGAATAAGGAAAGTAGGATTGTCTGCTCGTGAAGTCTGGACGCAACGCTACCACATAACTGGTGTTCAGCTGCCAGTTGAGGATCGAGAGCTGATTACTCAACAACATCGAGAGCGCCTCGCTAACCATCCCATAAGTGCCAAATTTAAGTCTGGAGGTAAACCTCCACTTGAAGCTCCTCAAATCTCCATAGGCGACCTTGCTTGTCTGACCTGTGACAGTGATAAGACCGAAACTCGTAACAAATATACTGTCACTAAATTAGGTGGCAAACACTGCTTGCTCTCCTGATGGTCGTCTTGGACTCAGTGTACGTCCTTGTACACTCCTTGTACGCTCAGCTTACGTATGTCGTCTGATGCAGTGATGCATCTATTGCCAGTTAGTATAGTTAGTATAGCTATAGGCCGCACCCATGGTAGGCAGCTGTATAGGTAGATAGCTGTGACCTCTCCATCACAAATATGCCCATTGAGTCTCAATATTGTTGAGAGATACCGGCGCTATAGAAGTCATTATATTATTATTATTATTGAACATCAGAATGCAAGGGCGGTAAGGAAGTGTGCCAGCACTGGCAGACCAACGGTGGCTGGTTTGAGAGCCGGGATGATGATGAAAGCCTTTCTGGTTTTTGTACATCCTTGTTTCTCTCCCCTGCTAGTTTTGCTGTAATTAAAACTGTGCTGATATTCTGAATTACTCGATGTCCGCGTTAACATCAATGATACCGGACATTATGTGATGTTTCTTTGTCTGTCATATGCAGATGTATAAACTGTAGGTGATAAACCATTTCGCGTCTGTCTGTGGAAGGCGGACGTTTATTGAACTATAAGTGTTTATTACCTCGTCTGTCTGTCGGTGAAAACATTATAAACTGTAGGTACCCGCAGTTACGCGTCGTGAAGAAGAGGAAATTCCAGTCATTGAATAGACCAGTCATTGAATAGACTATCTAAACACGGCTCCTGTTAGAGCCCGGCTGATTGCTGTCAGCAGTTTAATAAGATGAACTGAGATTATGTGATTACGACGTATCAATTTTTTGTATCATTTTTACAAATGTCAAATTAAAAATCAACATTTTATATTTCTAACATGCTGTGTTTTCTTGTTTTTAGCTGATTGATTACCGACTATACTGTTCGTACTCTCACTCTTTTTCTCACTATAACTGCCTACCCTTAGCATGCTTAGTTAGCCGGCATTTCATTTTCCCAATTAAAATATGAATTAGTTTGTACGTAGCTGTCTTGGGCAACTTTTCTATTGAAGTTCGGCCTAGCTTACAGGTTTGGCTGAAGCTGTGTCCGAACTGTGAAGGTTCGCAAGGTCAAGGTCGCAAGCAGTGTCATGTCCATAAATTCACCAATTACGCACAAGAGCTTATGATATCTTATGTTCAAGCTGTTACCCCGTTATGTCGACAACATCACCTGTAGATACTGGTCCAGTACGTGGATTAAATCATTCTGACAGAGTCAGATACTATTCAAGCTGATTAGCCCAGTACACAGCCTCTTGATGATTCCACTCCTATTGTCCCTGATACACGTACAGCCCCTCCTGAGAAAGTGACTCTCACCCTAACCCCCCAACCCTGTCCCTAAGGCTGGTCTTCATCCCGTATCCGTACGCCACCATCCTGGCAAAAGAATGACTGGATTTTGGACAAGTGACCACGGGCCATAATAAAGCCCTTCAACCGCCAGTGACGCATATATTCGGGTTTTCATTTTTTATTAGCACATTAATTACCACCTTTTAAACACGTTGAAGATAAAATAAAACATCGATCAGCAAGATTTTAAAAGAGTTGACCACTATTTTGTCAAATCTGAATAATTTTCACTTACTTGAAGTTGTGGATCGCGTCAGCGAGAAACAACAAGTGGGTGAAAATTGAAATTGAATAATTTGGCGGTGAAAGGGTTAATCAGGTGTGAGCCTAGCCCCACCAAATATTTTTTATCATCTTTGTGTACCTTTTAAATTACATTATAGAAAAGAAGTAATCAGTCATACAACTTAGTATCTTATACCAGTTGAGTATTGGTAAATTAGGTTTGGGCCATCATAATGCCCTGATTAGGGTGCGAGCCTAGCGCGGCCCGCCTGCTCCTATTTTTGAATAATCTTGTCTCTGTTTAGTTACCTAAACTGTATATCGTAGAAAAGGAAAAATCAGTCACGCCACGCTACAACCTGTTTCTTGTTCATCGTTATATGATCTTGCTCTGTCTCCAGCGGATCTCAGTTTTGTGTTTATCTGATTAAAATTCATATGCGAAAACTGGTGGTTTGTTCTCCATTGGCCATGTGCTTTTTTGTTTTAAATCTCATCTTACAATGAGTGATTATAAGTTTTCAATTTCAGCTCACAATGAATGATAATAATAATAGCTTACAATGGTATCAATGCGTACACTGTTTTTTTTACCATGGAGCATCGATAAATGCAGTAGACCTATGTCGCCGTCTGGGGATTACTGGGCATTTTGGCCTACCCACACATTTAGATGGATGCAGTAGTTTTTGAACCCCCACAACTCACATTTTAAAAAGACGGACGATAAGTTATTATATTATGGGAAACATTTATTAAAAAAAAACGTTGCGTAATTTCCAAAGTCTTTCTATAGACATTTATTTGTTAAGTAATATTTAAGACATTTAGATTTTAGTAAGCTGGTCATATATAAATATACAACGATTGAATTATTGAATGTTTTTTAGGCCGCCTTTGTGCACATATAGGATAAACTGGGCTAGGAGAACCTCCTGTGGATATTGAGATGAATGAGAACCCATTGCCCTCCAGACACAGAATTAAAAATTCGATCCCTGACAGTCCAAGGCTGAGCATGCTACCTCTCTATGCCGGCCCAGTTGTTGGGCTAGCTATATAAGCGTGAACCGGTTTCGTCTAAGCGTCCTAGAGGAGCGCGCAGCGCGAGGGCTGACGCGAGATTATGCACTAGTTCTGGTATAAACCTTATAGTGCCTCTCTCTTTTCACCTGGTGAGGTAGGTGATTGTACAAGCAATGGCAAGAAGAAGTCCAGGAGACAAGGAACCAGGAAAGAGGCGACCAGCCACCAGAGTAAGGGCAAGGACTGACCCTTTGAAATGTGCTCTGCTTTCTGAGCAGTGTGTTTGAAACCACCATCATGAACCGTCATCGTCAGCCAACCATCCGTGTCCGCCGTGCCATCACCCAAGCTAGCAATGTAATGATAGAGAGCTCATTGCTTAAGACCAGAATCCGTCTCCTTCAGTGCTGTGTGTCTCACAAAACGGCTCCTTTCAGAGCCCCTGTTCTCTGTGGGAACAGGAGTTCAGGAGTTCAACCGATATCCGTCAACCGTCAACCGTCAACCGTGTTCTTGTCTCATGCAGTGGAGTGATAGGGAACTCCCTGCTTTTGGTATGTCACACAGAACGGCGCCCCCAGAGCCCCTGTTCTATGTGGGAACAGGAGCTCAACCGTTATCCGTCAATCGTCAACCGTCAACCGTCAACCGTGTTTAAGCGTCAGCCTGGATTTCAGCCAGCAATTGATCCAGAATTGTATTAGAGCCTGATCGTTTTTGAACGATCTCATGATTCAACACCAGATCCTTGAAACACTGTGTGTTTTCAAGTGATCTAAATGTTTTAACCGCCATTGCTGTCATCCTAGTTTTGATCATAGGGACGTTAGTGAGGTCATGCAGATCTATTGTTCTCATTCTGTCCAGGTAGGTTACCCCAAGTGCTAGTCTCAGGCACTTGTTTTGAAAGATCTGCATTTCCTTCACTTGTGATTCCCTTAAAGCTCCAGTTATCAGCGAACCATATTCAAGGACAGGGCGTATAAAGCACTTGTAGGCTTTTAAGATGGTATATGGTCTGGCGCCCCAGTTTGTCCCTTTGAGCAACTTCAACAGGTTCAGTCGCCTGTAGACCTTTGTCATTAGGTCTTTCATATGGTCTTTGAAGCTAAGCCTTCGATCAAATAGGATTCCAAGCAGTTTGGCTGTTTGAGTTTGAATAATAGGCTCACCAAACAGTTCCAGATCTATAAGTTCTGGTTTTGGACCGACACTAAACACAATCAGCTGAGTTTTTCCTGCGTTTAGTTTTATCCGCCATTTGGAACACCATGCTTCAATAAGTTTTAAAGCTTTTGATAGCTTTGCCTTCACCCATTTGGCATTGGTTGCATGTGCCCAGATTCCCATGTCATCTGCGAACTGGGAGAGCTTGACATTGAGTGAACTCATGTCTGGGATATCATTCACATAGATAATGAAAAGGAGAGGGCTTAGGACCGAGCCCTGAGGTGTGCCCGCATTGAGGGTCACCTCCTCTGAGCAGTTGTTACAGCAATTGACTTTGATCGTTCTGTCACTTAGGAAAGATGATATCAACCTGACCATCTTCCTAGGTAAGCTGCCGTTCATCAGCTTGTATCTTAGTCCGTCATGCCACACCGAGTCAAATGCTTTCTCAACATCGATAAAGATTGCTCCACCTTTCCATTTCTTAGTGAATCCCAGTTGAGTTTCCTCTACCAGTCTGAACACATGTTCCATGGCGATGCGCTTGCTCCTGAAGCCATTCTGCCATTTGTTAAAGAACTTTTCTTTCTCAAGAAAGTTCCTTATTCTACCAGCTAGCGTTTTTTCAAAGAGTTTGCCCATGCAGCTCAGCAGGCTGATAGGTCTATAGTTCCCCGGCATTTTTCCGTCTTTGCCTGGCTTAGGTATCATGATACCTTCAGCCTTCTAAGCGTCCCGTGCGTGTTGGATGATTTATAAGCGAGGTGATTGTGTCATAATTTAAAGTTTTTTGCTAGATTTTGAATGAAATAAATATAATTATAATTATCTATTCAGGGTGACCCCTATGAAAACAACACATAGTGTCTTAATAGGGGTCTCCCGACAAATTACTTTACATATCAAATAGTATTTCCCTTTTATATTAATATCGAATAAATAAGTATGAGTATGAGTTGGTCAAGTAGGCTCCCCACAATATTTAATCTTTACGAGTGATAGGGGAAGAAACTTTTGTTTCTTTGAAACCTCAATGCCAGAGAGGGGTTCGCACCCATGATCTCCGATTTTCCAGGCAGACAGCTTTAGCCACTGCACCAGAGTCCCCGCCCTCGCTGATGTACAGTATACAAAATATATAAATATCTCAAGGGAAACTCTAAATTCTAAAAAACTTGTCCGAGCTTTAGATATGCGTCCCCTGGATGCATGTATGTGTTCAGTAGATAGCCGCCGCCGTCTCCGCAGTCGATGCCGCCATATCTTGTGAACGCGATATCTACAGAACCGCTGGTCCGAATCACTCGTAATTTTGAATGTAGGCCATTACCCGCCTGACCACGAAATAAGAAGTTTTGACCACGGTTCAGTGATTTTCATAAAAATGGGGGCTATTTTTATTTTTACGGACCTTGTGAATGCGTTATCGCAGGAACCGCGAGTTCGAATCACTCGTAATTGTGTATGTACAGGCCCTCACCTGCCTGACCACGAAATGAAGGTATTGGTCGGATGTCAGAAATTAGAAATCAGAAAAATAGTCCACAGTTTTTCTCGCTCCATTCAATTAAAACCAGCGAAGCAGAAACACAGTAAGAAATACTGTAGAATCCTGTATGTACATCCACGGACTCATAAGACATTATCAATGGAAACTAGAGAATGTCAAATATATGTTAAACGTATCTATAATAGGAATGTGCACGCTGCGACACAAGAGACGACCAGCGCACACCTAACAGTTCATAAACCACTAATACATTATCACTGGCTTAGCATGAATGTATATATCGCATAAACGCGACAACTTATTATTACTATTATTATCCTCATTAAAAGGACATGTGCAGTATGTACATTGGATACGCGTAGCGACCAATATACACACTTACATAACTACCTATATGATACATTATCACTGGCTCGACATGAATGTATATATATCGCATAAATGCGACAACTTATTATTACTATTATTATCCTTATTATTATTATTATACTGTAATTATTAAACCGCCGCTTGGGGTTAAAGAACCTACGGCCGGATGACAGATTATTCACTATGCTGTGTGATCGTCTAATGAACAAACCTGTGATCTATTGAGATTGCTCCGATCACATGAGAAGTCTAATAACAAACCCTGACGCTAATTGTCCCGCAGGGTAATCAGCAAATATCAATGAAGATTAACGTAAGGCAAGTTTACATTAAACAAGCATCGCAAAACTCTAAGGAAACATTGTTGTTTAGCCGCTGTTGAGAGTGTTGTCACACCTGCCCAACAAACAACCAAACAACCAGGCGCGCCGCGCCTACTGTTTGTTCAATGCGGCCTAACAAGGGCCTTCTATGCTTATGACACCTGTTTACCAGCCCTACTAGGCGGCGGGCCCTGGGTTCGACCCCAGCCCCCGCCCCCTACCAGGGACCTAACTGGCATTATTGTATGTATGCAAATATATGGTTTTGAGATTGGTAATAAAAAGAGGCTGGGTAGAAGAAAAGGATAGTTTCTTTAAACGACCCTTGGAATCCCAAGGTCATCAAATTCAATTTCAACTTTCCAGGTTCCAGTCCTCCTTTCCACCCAGACATTTTGTATACAGAAGGAATTGGTAGGCTAAAAGGACTCACTAACAAGAAATCCTAATGCCATTATCTCACTCTCAGCACCCTTCGGGTGCTAGGGTTCCACACACGACAGGGACAGTTAAGTTTAGCACGAGACCGAGACGAGACGAGACGAAGACATGAACCGTGCTGTCACCTACCCAGAGATATTAAATTTAACAGTTTGTTGGAGTTGGTCATTTCCTGCTGATATTGCGATATCAGGAACTCGGACGCTGACATTCGAACAAGTGTCAGATGCGTTGCTAAGATTGGTCAACCCTGAGCACCGATCCTACAAATACCAACTTACAATATCATATGCTAATTTTAATGCAGTCGTGTACAATCGTTTAAGCTGTCGAACACATCTCGTATCTGTTTATTACTGGGAAATAATTCCCTCGCGTTATGCGTTTGTAGATTATTCCCCAGTAATCAATAGAGACTCGTGTATTCTCCATGGCAGTGATAGGACCAGTAAGCTATGTAGTACAATTAATCACTGCCTTAATAAAAACCCACATCTAGGGTTTTCACATGCTTTGCACATGGCGAACATTTGGTTAAATTATAATGATATGATCAAGTTATAGACCATCAGCTTATTACTTATGTTAGTTTAAATGTAAATTTATCTAGTCACGTTTAAACCATTATAAAATCGCCATAGATTTCAAAACAATGATAATCCATACTTTATATAGCATAGTTCCTCTAGTCTTCACATTGCTCCAACAGGCGTCCAACAATGTTTTAGCTACATAAGTCATTAAACAAAAAAGGTACCAGTGGCATAGAACAAACTTAATGTAGCATTATAAATATAGAGCAAATATTTAAAAAAAACATGTAAATGGAATCGTGTCAGTTTTGGGGTAGGGTACTAAAACAGTTATCACTAGTCTGAGAAATTTATTCAACTTTTTCATGCAAAGTTCCTGTGTGGAGATTAGCCCTTACAGCGCGGGGATAGACTCTAGTCGTCAGAATATGACGTCTTTAGACGTCAGATTCTGACCACTCAAGTCTATCCCTGCACTGTAAGAGTAAACATATTTCTAATGGCCGTAGACCCATAACATAGGTATTCAAATGAATCGGAAAGAACTAAACAAGGCATTTATGATAATATCAAGTTGAAATAAACCCTTTGGTCCCCAAGGTTTTTATAAAAAAAAATCAGCGATTTAAGGGTTAGTATGCTTTACTGCAGCAGTTACAAATTTGGCTCCGAGAAGCTTTACACTTCTCTTATAGGCGTGTTTTTGTATACCCCGTGTGAAATTTTAAACAACATTTTTGAAGATCATTAGTTTATATTAGAGTCCTTAGTTTTGTAATCATATGTATTGTTAATCATACTTAAGGTTTCTCCTTCAAATCCTCTGTAACTAATCTCGTAGTCTCTACTAGAATCTCCGAAGGTACATTTTTTGTAAATGACGTCTTTTTGCACATCGCTCCAATCGGTCATTTCAATCAACATATCCACACTCTCACTCGATACTTGGGAACTGTATCGATTTAAAAAATCATTACCTGGAAAAGTAGAGAAATAAATGTCATACCCAACACCCACGAGACGTTCGCCCATTGTTGGATTAATGTCGGCCCAGCGTCTACGACGGGGCACCAGCAGAAAGTCAGTACTAAGTAAACGTCAGGCAGACAGGCAGGTATGCAGGCAGACATGAAGACAGGCAGTCAGGCATGTAGGCATAGAGACAGGCAGGAAGGCAGGCAGAGAGACAGGCAGGAAGGCAGGCAGGTAGGCAGAAAGACAGGCAGGCAGATAGGCAAGCAAAAATACAGACAGCATGCAAAGAGACAGGGGGCAGGCAGGCAGGCAGGCAGGCAGGCAGGCAGGCAGGCAGGCAGGCAGGCAGGCAGGCAGGCAGGCAGGCAGGCAGGCAGGCAGGCAGGCAGGCAGGCAGGCAGGCAGGCAGGCAGGCAGGCAGGCATACATAACTAATAACTAATAGTGACATTATATTATGACTGACTTACCTAGCCAATACTCGCCATTAACATCACCAAAACCAGAGGCATAATCAGAAAGGCTCCTGTTGAATGATGTACTGCCGTCAAAACGTCTCTGAATAACCTGAGCAACAACACAAAACTAGAAGAGTCTAGTTTTTTGTGAACAAAAATCTGGAGATGTCTCCTCTCCAGCAGCATAACCATACAGGTTGATAGCTAATAGATGTAGTGTCAATGTAATTAATGTTATTTAATGGCTCCAGTGGACAGTAGTATTATTCCGTTTTGGTGCGAAACACTTGTCAGCACTCCCAGCAAACACGACGTTGACCCAATGCTGGACCAAAGCTGGCCCACCGGCTGCGACGCTGGCCCAGCATCAAACAAGCACTGGTTCAACGCCTCCTGTTTGCTAGGCTGCGTTCAATTAGCAGCTGGACTGGTATTGCTTAATACTGCTGGTGGCGATTACAAGCCGACACAGACCCAATGTCTGTTAATTGTTGGCCAGTATCCATTCAGTCCTAGTCAGTACTTAATGCTGCCGGTAACTGCGTGCTGGCAGTATGGGCATGATGCTTTGAACCAAAGCTGAGTTAATGTTGGCCCGCCGTCTGTGACGCTGGCCCACATTCAGCGGTGCGCCAAACACAACACGGTAACCCGATACTGGGCTAATGTTGGGTCAGCGTCGTAGACGGTGGGACGACGTTAGCCCAGCATTGGGTCAACGTCTCTTGTTTGAACGCCGGCAAGATAGAAAGCGCTGGAGAGAAATAAATGGGAGACAGACTCACAGCACAGACTAAGACAGACTAAGACAGACTGAGCGAACAAGAGTAAAGCAATATGTGCCCACCTCTGTCTACAGAGGGGAGACATAATAAGTGACCATCTATGGTTAAGGTGGTGAATTTGGCCAAAAATTATGGGAGACCGGGTAACCATGGGCATTGGTGGTTTTAAACACTTATATTTTTCAAAAGCAAGATGCGCAGCCTAAAGAGTGCTCTTGAGACCAGATATCTATACACGTGAATTGAGAAAAATATTTTATTGTCACTTATAACATATTTAGACCCGCCTCTGTATATCTCAACCCCATGACCAATCTCGTTATAACCCTTAAAGCGCTGAATACTTGTATGTAAATCATGGAGACCAAAGGTTTTTTTTCAATTTGAAATCATCATAAATGTCTTAGTTAGCTCTTTCCGGTTCATTTAAATATCTATGTTATAGGTCTACGGCCATTACATATATTTTAATTCTTACAGTGCGGGGGCCGACGTCAGATTCTGACGTCTAAAGTCGATCCCCGCGCTATAAGGGTTAAAGTTATTCATGGACGACATTACATGCCTTTAACCCTTTAACCGCCGGTGCCGCATATATTTTCGTTTTTTATTAGCACAATAAGTACCACCTTTTAAATATGTTAAAGATAAAATGTGACACCATCCAGCAATATTTGAAAAGAGTCGACCTCCATTTTGTCAAATCTGAATAATTTTCACTCACTTGAAGTTGTGGATCGCGTAAGCGAGACACAACTTCAAGTGGGTAAAAATTCAGATTGAATAATTTGGCGGTTAAAGGGTTAGGGATTATAAACCAGAGTTCCACCTGACATGAGCTGAACTCATGGGGCACCATGGGTGGGGCACCATGGTCAGACCATGGTGCCCCATTTATTGTCCATGATGCCCCATAGGATCATGACCCCCCCCCCCCATGACCATTGTGCCCCATTTGCAAATATCTGTGCTCAAATTAAACAAATAGATTTGCAAATATCTGTGCTCAAATTAAACAAATATACGCAGCCACATGAATTTGGGAGTCGCTGTAGCGACACACGTCAACTTCAAGTACGTGAAAAATTAAATAAATTAATGATAAGAGTAACAGTGGTAATATAACATAAATGACTATTGTTCCCGGGAGACCATCATGTCCAATGATGTGACACCTGGTTGGCCATTTTTTTTATTCTAAAAGTGTCATTCAAAGGAAATCCGCCAAGACCAAAGGCATACTTACGATCCAGCCGTTTCCACGTGAAGCCGTACTCATTCTACAGTAAACTGGTATAGGAGTATATGTCACAGGCTCTTTGATGTAATACACGCCATCTTGTGTTTGACTGTTGTTATAATGAACTTCACAGCTGTCCTCAGGGGGGACTGAAATATTTTTGTACAAAACATGAAAACCAAAGTGGGGTTTTTCAATTTGAAATCATCATACAAGTCTTAGTTAGCTCTTTCCACTCCATTAAAATACCCATGTGTTATGGGTCTATGGCCATTATAAATATTTTACTCTTACAGCGCGGGGATAGACTTTAGACGCCAGAATCTGACGTCTATTGACGTCAGATTCTGACGTCTAAAGTCAATCCCCACGCTGTAAGAGTTAATAAATGAGTCATACATAATTAATGAGGTATTCCTTTTTTTTCATTTTGTCAAATACTACTACAACTGAAACTAAAATATCATTTATTTGATGGGAAATTTACAAATAAAATATACGAGTTCACATTGTAGTATAGCACACGATAATGATCGCTGTTTTAAAAGTAATTAGATTTTCTATTCAATGTCAGATGTGCTCAAGTACTAGTTGAGCATAATAAAGAAATAACAAGAATAAACGTCACAAAAATGTCACTGTGAAACAAATTATCCTGTCAAATAGCCAGCACTATGTCGTTGCCTCAGTGGCCAAGTTAAATTAATGTAGACATCCTGATAATTGTCATGAGTATTTTAGCGACACGCTTACATTGTCTGACCGATTATTGTACTTTTTACAGCATCACGACGACCAGTAAACCGGTTTACGTCTTACGTAGGCTACATGGAACGAAAAAACTCGGTCTGCATAGCCAGATGGTGGCTACATTATTAAAATATGTATTTAAATTAGTCCAACGTTGACTAAGAGAATGCCTTTTCAATGTATACTAATGGTTGGGATTGGAGGGCGTTGTGTTCTTGTGTACTTTAACCTTAGCGTCATTAATGCCCGCTAAATTATCCCCGTTTCAACCAATTAAATGGTGAATTAAATCTCATTCCTGTATTATGCTTGTATAGTCATTCACCAGGTGGCACGTATTATTCTGACTATCTCTGTCACTTGCGCTGTGTTGTCTGGATATAACCTTAGGTGTATCGTTGAACCGATTTTGGAACACAGTGGACTACCCCTTGTCTATGGTCATTAACGCCCGACTTTAAATCCTCTCCTTATTTGAAGAGTTATATTACTGTAGGGCCCTAGGGTAGTGGTTAGCACCGCTGCCTTTCACGCTAGAGTTCCGGGCTCGGTTCCCGGTCTCGGCGGTTTGAAAGAAACAAAAATGTTTCTTCCCCATCCACGTGTAAAACTCAGTATTGTGGGGAGCCTTTGTGATCGAGAGGTAGCGTGCTCGGCCTCAGACCGCTAGGGCACGAATTTCGAATCCCGTGTCTGGAGAACAGTGTCATCTCACTCATCTCACCATCCTCAGGATGTTATCCTGGCCCAGTTTAGCCTATATGTGCACAAAGGTGGCCTAAAGCCCGATTTATTTCATTTATTTATATTACTGTAATTGATAATTATTTACAATTATATGATTATTTGTCTGCTGTGCAAATTTCAAATCTTGTGTCTGGAGAGAAGTGTCATTCATCTCACCATCCTTAGAAGGTTATCCTGACCCAGTTTAGCCTATATGTACACAAAGGTAGCATAAAACCCCATTCATTCATTCATTCATTCATTCATTCATTCATTCATTCATTCATTCATTCATTCATTCATTCATTCATTCATTCATTCATTCATTCATTCATTTATTCATTCATTCATTTATTCATTCATTCATTTATTCATTCATTCATTCATTCATTCATTCATTCTTTCATTCATTCATTCATTCATTCATTCATTCATTCATTCATTCATTCATTCATTCATTCATTCATTCATTCATTTATTCATTCATTTATTCATTCATTTATTCATTCATTCATTCATTCATTCATTCTTTCATTAATTCATTAATTCATTCATTCATTCATTCATTCATTCATTCATTCATTCATTCATTCATTCATTCATTCATTCATTCATTCAGGCATGCTGATCATCATTATCATTGACTGGTTTTGCTGCAATTTTGCTATTAACACAAAATATACAATTGAAAACTAGTGGATTTATAGCTAAATTACTTGTTGTAGTCTGTGTGGTTGATTCTGTTGTCGTGGTAGGCTGAATCATCGTCGTCGGGTCCATTGTGGTGGTAGCTTCTTGTGTAGTAGATTCCATTGCGGTGGTAGCTTCAATGGTAGTAGATTCTATTGCGGTGGTAGCTTCAATGGTAGTAGATTCCATTGTGGTGGTAGCTTCAATGGTAGTAGATTCTATTGCGGTGGTAGCTTCAATGGTAGTAGAATCCATTGCGGTGGTAGCTTCAATGGTAGTAGATTTCATTGCGGCGGTAGCTTCAATGGTAGTAGAATCCATTGCGGTGGTAGCTTCAATGGTAGTAGATTTCATTGCGGTGGTAGCTTCAATGGCAGTAGGTTCCATTGCGGTGGTAGCTTTTTGGGTGGTAGGATCCATTGTGGTGGTAGCTTCAATGGTAGTAGGTTCGATTGTGGTTGTAGTTTCAATGGTAGTTGGTCCGATTGCGCTGGTAGCTGCTTGGGTAGTTGGTTCCATTGCGCTGGTAGCTTCAATAGCAGTCGGCCCCATTACGCTGGTAGCTTCCTGTGTGGTTGGTGTAGGCTCAGGAGTAGTTTGTTCAATTGCACTGAATTGTCTATCAGTGGTAGCTATGCCTTCAGGAGAAAATGAAAATAAGTGATATTAGTTGGATCAATATACCATCCATATATACGCGGACCCTAACAAAATTGCCAGAATGCCAGAATTCTAGAAATCCATAGTATATGACCAAGAGAATGACATATTAAAAATTTTCTGCATTTGCAAGTAGTTATTATTATGTTGAATTGTACTTATTTTTCAATCAATAAACTGCTATAACGCATATATCCTCAGCGGACCGAGCTCAGAGGCCTAACCCATCAGCAACTTAATTTACATTATTGTAGTTTATAAACAACCACGACGTCAACCTTGCAAATGTACTCCCAAACCAGCTTATTACTGATTATGATTTGAGAAGTATGCGTAGAGTCAGACGCTGAATGATGCCTAGCTTCCTTGATTGATAATTTTTAGTTATTCAAAATGGCGTCCAAGATGGCCGCTGCCATATTCCCCGTACGTATAGCCTCCAAATTGGTTGATTTTAGTTCAATGTTTTTGTAGTACCTCACTTCAACTAGTTTGGTGATCGGTGAATCCATCTAGACCACTCCCAGAATATTTTCAAAAAATATTTAACCCTTTTGGCCCAAGAAGTATTTTTACCCAACATCTGTAAAGTCATTTATAAAAGGATTTATATTAAATAATTTTTAATAGTGAGGGGTCAGTATCAATACAAAAACTATGGTAATGACACGCTTATTGATCAATTCATTTTTGTTTTTAGTTATAAAAGGTAGCGTGCCGGCGTCAATTCAGATTTATTTAAAAAAATGTATTCAATTTTACCAATTTTCTTTGCAATGCACCATTTCAACAAGTAGATCAATACTATACCAGATACCTTTTGAAATATATGTAAGCCTTTTAGCCTAAGAACGCATTTTAGTAAACACCAGGCTTATAATTATTACCTTATGTCACTAATATTGAATTATCATTCATATCGATTAATTCATTAATAATGGTGATGATTTCCCACCGGCTGTTATCTTTGATCGGGCACTATTCTGAAAACGTAATCTGAGATATATGGTTGACAATTGTTCAATGAAAGATACTAGAGGTTGTTTTGTTATTGTGAAGGTGACTTTGTTGGGAGCTACAAGAACAGTAATATATAAAAGCGGGCCTAATTATATTTTAGTAACAAAAATATATGATGAATGGGAAAGTTATGATGTTTCCCACGCTACGACGTTTTTAGAACAATGAGTTTCAAGTCTCCCCTCGAATCCTGCCCTTGAGAGCCCTGTGTAAACCAATTAACAGCAAAATACCGACAGGCGATACCTAATGAACATAAAAATTTTATTTAAAATTATAGCGTTGAACTATAAAGCATGTACATGCATTTGCGTTATCCGACGGATGTGATATAAATTATCTCGCTCACTGTGCTATTTTTTTAACCAAATCAGTCCATGTTACATAGGCGCTATACAATTTTATTTTTATCATACTGCACCTGTTTGGTAGACAATTTTAGCAGTCCTGTCAGGTCTCAGTTGACCGTAAGACAAAATAGTAGTAGTAAGTTATTGTTTTACGTCACTTTTCGGCACAAATTGTCATTTAAGTGACATTATAATACGATAAAAACGTTATAGTCAATTGATGAGATGAATGATGTTCGTAAGACAAAATATAGGCCTAAACGTACGTGTCCAAGGAATGAGGTGTTCACCTGAAGGCTCACGTCGCCTTGGATGAGTGTTTTTTGTCCGATAAGATGCCGAACTTAAATGAACACTGCTTGCGTAACTTGATATACCAACATGATCAAGTTACCCAACAATTTCATATTGCCGGCGCATCAGTTCTGTTTACATGTCGATGACAACTAAACTTAATTGTTATTAGTTTGTTGTTTCTTGGTTTGAATATATCAACCTGATGTTGGGAAACATTGGATGATAATCTATAGGTCTACATTTAAACGCAATACCTAGGACAGAATTACCAACGCAGCGTATATAGTCCAGTTGCCGTCCAGAAAACCTAGAAATTGTGAGAAGTGTAAGGTTTTTCGATTGATTCATGTTCCCAATGGGTTTATGAACAAATTCAGCTTTGTTGCCCAGACGGCAACTTTGGGCAACTTTTTTAATTAGCATAATTAACATAATTAGCATAATTAGCAATGGGGAGTAATGCCAAATGTTAATTTTGAACTAATGGACGTACACAAATCTCCAATACCACATTTCAATATAATTCAGACATAAGGAATTCATTTCTGACATTAATGGTAATAAAGAGATCCAGGTCAAAGGGAATGATTATGATGCAAATCAAACTAGATTGACCAATAATATAAAATGGACAGTGCCCAGGACGCCCACGATCTAATCAGTGTAAAAGAGTAACGTTAGTCATAAATAAATTGCAATTTAATCTGAAGTTAGATTCACAGAATTGAGTGTATGCCTAAATATATACATATATCTAGGAGTTTTCCTTTAGGCGGGTAGGCCTAGTAGTTACGTTATATATTGATATAGATTATTAAAGTAAGTATTGTGTTAGCAAACGCCAGAATACCAATTATATTCTTCTTGTAGCTCATTATTTATAGGCTATGTAGACATAGGCCAACAATTGTTATACTTCACACATTAAAACAGTTGGGTTCTTTTGCTTCACTTTTACAATAAAACCCTTATATCTATGCAGCTGCTGTACCTGAAAACTCACCCTTGAATACTCCTAAACCTGCTATAGTCTAATTTTGTCTAGGTAGGTCAAAATTGGCTCTTCTGTGAGTATCAATTCTAGGGTAATTAGCCATATGCCTATCGCTGAGTCATTCACAGGTCCGTATACAAACTAAGACAAGGGGGGGGGGGGGGGGGTACAAAACGACCATCCCTAAATGTAATATGGGGGCTGGGGGCATCCCGCATAAATGTTGAAAAATAGTCTCTAGCTGCATTCTGGCGCAATTTAGAAGTAAAAATTCTTTCAATGGCAATTTTCATTCAATTTTTGGTCTAACCTGCAGCTATATCAGTAGGCCGACATACGTAAATAAACAGCGCATTATACTTGCTGGCAAAACAAAGAGGTTCGTGTCATGGGCCACACAAATTAAAGGCTGATGGAGGTCCACATAATTATCACCACATGAAAACGGCCCTGTTTCAATAAAAACAGTGAAATAATCAAAAAAATAGGTCAAGGTCACCCATGTTCGAATTTCAGCGAGATATTCGCCAGATACAAATGTGACCACTGCAGCTGAAACAGTTATTAATATATTAATAAGGCTAGTGATGAATGAACGGCACGACGGACGGACGGCCGGACGGACAGACGAAAAAAACTATTATCAGCGAGGCAGAGGATAAATATAAGATCAGAAGTGATTTGTTTTGATCTGACCTAAACATAAATTTGATATTGGCACAGGTTCAAAAGTAACATTTTATCTTGGATCATAATGAAGATTAAGCCGATTATGCTAATTATTTTAATTATGCTAATAAAAAAAGTTGCCCAAAGTTGCCACTTGGGCAACAAACCTAAATTTGTCCAGTGACATCATAATAATATGAATCAGTCGAAACAGCTTACACTTCTCATAATTTCTAGGTCCCCATTGAACATATGAGCGCAGCAACTGGACTATATAGGAGGAAATTTGTAGGCAAGCTGTGGCGTAAAAGCGTGGCATAATAACTTCGCCAGAACAATAAGGGTAAAAAAACACGGCACATGACGTGACGCAATATGTGAAGCACGACGCACAGGACGTTTCTTAGGACGTAGCGAAAGGAATGGTGCAATACACAGCATGAAATGCGACGTAAGACACAGTGCAAGAAGCGGTGCGCGCAAGTCATAGCGCAATGCACATAACATAACAAAGCACATGAATGGCTCCGTGCAATAACCTGTTAAGTGCATGTTTTATAGTTTTGAGAAAACGACTTCAAAGTTTAAGTTCAATATTGCTTTTCCACTAACATGAATAAGAGCTTGTAAGTAAAATAAGTGTGTTTATCAATACTATTGGAAAAGTAAATTGAGGAAGCATATCTAGAAGAAGACTCCCAGCATCCCTTGCGCAAATTTCCCATATTTGTTAACTAGTTGTTGCAAATAGTGTTCAAGTTCAATATCACAATATATTATGGTAAATGACATTACCATATTATTGTTAGCAAAACTATGCAAATTTAGCCAGAAATCATGGATATTGATTAGATATGTGTAAAACGGTGACTTCACAACCATTTATCTGAATACTTTTGCACACTCAAGATTCATAATGTGGATATTTGTAAGAACATGTTAAGTAAACTTACTGTTACGATTTCCTAAATGTTATTTGTAGGCCTACTTATACATAATATAACTGTATTTAGCAATATTTACTGGTAAACGAACTGGACAGTTTTTTTTATAGGTAAGTCTGTTTCACTAACAGCAATAAACATGTACCTGTTTGTGAGAAAAGTGCTTTATTATGGTCGTAAAACTCGTAAAACCCTTAAAAGATTAATACATGGAGCACTTCAAATATCAATGGAAACTAGAAATGACGCGAACGTCGGTATTTTGGAACTTTTAATCTTTTTGGAGGCAGTGTTTCTTGCCTATTAATTACACGTTTCAGATTTGTTAAACAAATACAGTATTGTGATGTTGAAACACACTTTTTATTCCGAATAACGATAATTACATTTTTTAGCAAAATGAATTTAAAACGATTATATTCGGTCATAGCGCTTAAAATGTTCACACATTTTAAATCTTATATGTAATTTGATACCCAAAAGTTACAAGCGTTGATGTTGAATTAACGCATAGTTTATTCTGAATAACAGTAAGTTGATCTGCTAACAAATAAATTAAAAAACGATTATCTTTGTAATAATATATTATGCTACTACTAGATTTGCAAAATGCTATCATATTTTAACTTGTCACACTAAAAAACAACGCAAAAACAGTAATTTGTATAGTATATTGGTGCAAATTGGCGACCATTTTGAAAATACATCTTGTAGAGACTTTTTCGCAGGTCAAATTTGGGAAAACTTTTGAAATGTACTTCATCAGGGGTGTACTGATCAAAAAGACTAGAAAACGTTTTCTTGCAGTTTTTGAGGATCATGTTGTATATCGATCCTACTAAATATTACATGGAGGCCTACACTTATATATATAAAGTTATTTTATATCCTGCTGTGGTATGCCTTTACACAGAGTTTCATTGCATAAAAAGAAAACCATTGAAGAAAACTGTCCATAACCCTTTCAGCGCCAAATCATCCACTTGAAATTTAATCCCAGTTAACCCTTTCAAGCCTGAATTTACCATTGTCATCATCATCGACTACAAGCCGCGAATTGCTGTCGCAATTCTCGACTTGTAGTAGATGCGATGATTTGGTGTGGGTGATAAATTAAAGAAAATTACTATTTATTCGTAGAACAATTTTATCGAAATCTGCCGTCTAAAACCCTTAGCTGTAAAAAAATCAAGTATGTTTTCAATAGTACAAAATGATGCTTTAATGCATCGTGAGGGCTGAAAGGGTTAATCCGCAAAGCTCCGAGTTATTCAAATGAAATATTCTGTCACTTAGCCCTTACAACGCTGAATTAATTTGGTATAAACCATGGAGACCAGAGGTGTTTTTTTCAATTTGAAATCATCATAAATGAATCTTTCTGCTTCATTTGAATACCTATGTTAAGGGTCTATGGCCATTATAAATATTTCAATTTTAAGTGACTGAAAATTACTTGGACTTGTAAAATTTAGTCGCAGCGTATATCAGTTTCACCTTCACAGATTTGAGGACATTTTTCAGTTCAAAAAAAGGCTTAACAAGTTGAAAAAACACAGAAACATTAGTGGGGACTACAAATACTACATTCGACATCAGTGCTCTAGGAGGTAAACCCCCCTAAAATCGGCTTAATGTTGTGTTATTGCTTAAGAGGTTCGAACCCCGCTTATCCTGCGTGTTTTTTTAGAGACATATAATTGCTTCTCCCTTCTCAATGTGAATAGGCGATCACATTGATTATCGAGTTATGGTTGATCTTTATTTTGCGCTTGGGCACGCGCTGCGTGCTCTTTCGTCATTATTGTTTATTCCAGTCAACAAATTCAGCACAAATCTTTCACCATACATGCTGGTTTAATGTTGGTTAGACAATCAACCAACATTAACATAAAACCAACAAACCCAGGAAATACAAGACGTTGACCCAATTCTGGTTTATCATTCAATCAAACGATAAAACTTCTACATCGCCTATATCCTCAGTGGACCGAGCTCGGAGGCGCACAATTTCTTAGCGTGATCATGTGTCATAATCGAGGCCAAAGCTGGTTCGTCAACAGAGAGCCGGGATGCTGAGGAGCTAGGGTGGGAAAGCCAGATCAAATAGGTGCGATTTAATTAATTTCCGGAATGTTAAAATTGTTTTGGCATTACGTATTAGCATAGACAGGGCGTTCCATAAGATATGGATGGATATAAAGGCCAGATATAGAGAAAGCTCTTGACCCAGTCTTAGTTTTTATACGAGAAACAACAATCTATTTGAATTTGTGGAGCGTAGATATTTTGAGCATTTCGGACGAACAAGTAAATCAACCAGATATGCAGGTTGGTTGTCTTTCAGAGTTCGGAAAGTTATTGTGCATATTTTAAAATGAATGCAAAACTTGACAGGAAGCCAATGTAATCGCTCTGAACGCGTTGTAATCTAGCGATATCTTTTTCTGGTATAATGTAAAAAAGTGAGTTACAATAATCTAACTTGCTACTGAACAGTGCCACTGCAATTTGCTTGGCAAGATCTAAGGACAGACTTTTTCGAATTCGACGCAAATCACGGATATGATGGAAGCATGCCCTAAATGTTTGTGATATGTGTTTTCGGAAATTCAAGCTACTGTCGAATACTACACCAAGATTTTTGGCTGATGTAGATGGATTTGTGTATTGACCTGAATTAGGCATGGGAAATTATTTAAGAATTTTTCTCGCTGAAGTTTGGTCCCAATGAGAAGAAATTTGTACTAGGATTAAGATCCAGTTTGTACCCTGTCATCCAGGCCGACACGGCCATTACACAATGTTGCAAATTATCAAGATATTCCTTAGCGTTGGAAACGGATAGACACACTTAAATTTGAGTATCATCGGCATAAAGATGGTGGTTTATGTCCAAACTGGAGATGATAACGCTGAGCCTGCCCAGATATCCCATACCAAACTGAAAGTCTATTTGTTAATGTAGCATGTCAATGGTGTCAAAAGCGGCCGAGAGGTCAAGCAAGGTCACAGCTGTAACCTCACCCTGGTCCCTACTAATAATTATATCGTGATGTACTTTCAGTAGCGTTGATTCTGTAGAATGATTTTTCCTGTATAAGAGATTAGATATCTGATGGTTATTTTTTATATGAGTTTGCAGCCGATTGGCTACTACCTTTCCTAAGATTTTGGTCCAGATCACATGATGAGTTCAAAATAAGCATTTTCAAAAACGTTCATTTTAGATCTAATCATGTATGTTTAATGCTAGGCCAACGTCCGTGAAGGTGGCTCAATGTTACACAAACATTGTTTAGGCGCATTTGCTTGCTGGGTTACAACAATTTTAACCCTTTGACTTCCAGGCCGGGGTGCATACCAGGATCCAGATATACTGGTGTAGGAGTTCTATTTTTCGTCATTTGAAAAATACATAAATGTAGTATATATTTGACGAAAATTTGTGTCATTTTATGGTTACGTTCATTGACGAATGACGACGGAAATTTCCGTCATGTATGGTAGTGAAAAGGTTAAATGGTCCTGTGTCCAAGAGTATTTATAACAGTAGCCATGAATCTAAAGTACATATTGTAGTAGTTTTCAAATAGAATTTCTAGTTAATGGGACAATTTTGTGTTTCAAATACCGATATTTAGGCAATTTTGATCTACTTAAAAAAGGGGGTCAGTTCCCCCGCCCCCTCCTCTGGATCCGCAATTGTATACTCACTTGTAATGTACTCTTCCAGATGGCAGGCAGCTGGATCGGAATCATGGACCAGTTTTCTTTTATAAGTGAATCCTTGTTGTGGTTCATCCATGACGTCATAGCTGCTCCACGATGACGTACTTCCGGTGTCCTTATAATCACTGGGTCGACATAGACAGCTGTACTTGGTACTACCACCAGGTGGGGCTGGATAACAGGTCTTGTTGACACAGCCACCACCAAGTGAACATCCGGGGCACGGAGGGCCAGGGGTCACCCCGCATACTAAGGCACGCTCGTCTGATTTCAAAGAGATCTGTTAAATAATCGATATTTTGTATTCAGACGAGAAGTACACGTATGGAAGGAAAGTCAAACTTGTAATCCAGGTCAACTTTCCAGCAAACACGAGACGTTGACCTAATGTCGGTTTAAGGTTGGGTCGACGTCGTATACGGTGGGCCAACATTAAATCAACAATGGGCCAACGTCTCATGCTTGCAGGATGTATATACTAATTGCTTTCGTTTGATTTTGTTTGGTTAATTCATAGTCCAGGCATAATGTAGCCCGACCTTTAACAAATTGCAATACAACGTTTTTTTCTGTTTTGGTTTCAGGGACAAAAAAAACGTCCTAAGGAATCCTCCCTGGCCAAATTTGTAAAAATCGTCATAGTTTCACCCTACCCCCCAAACCTGTCTACAAATAGGGGGTAGGTTTACGCAAACGTATGTCGTTGCTATTCTAGTTTACTAATCTACACTTGCAATATACCATATAAAGGGTACTTAAATTTCCGTTGTAATGATGTATTGCATGATGCAGTGGATTAAAGGATTTTCTGTACAAATACGTTGAGACATGTTTTTTTTATTACAAAATAATCAAAATCGACAACAAAACAAGCTAATTAACATGGTCAATGGAAACGACTTAATACAACATAATTATTGGCAATATCTATATTTAATTTTTTTTTTTTGAACCCAGATGTGTATTTGTTTAAACTGAGAGTTTTTTAGATTTGTACATGGCATATATATTTTTAAATTAGAGAATATTGCAGCCTTTTTTCGAAAATGTATTAAGCCTGGGCTGAAATATAAAATATTGAAATTTGCTCGACATTTCAGTGTAAAATATCTCTTTGCGCTTGTTTTTACATAATTTGGGTGCGCTGAAATCGAATATATCCGCTAACATTCTATCTTTGATGTCATTCACCTTCAAATAAGCAAAACAAAAAAATGGCGGTCAAAATCACATCTGTTCTATATTTTTGTTATATATTATTGCACGATTTCCGGTTTCTGCATGATTCAGAGTTGATAAATTTATGTCTCATGTTTTTCGATCAAAATGATCTATATTTGACTTCCAAGTTCAAAATGGTTACCGCCAACACACAAATAAAAGCTGTTTTCATGCACGTGAACTATGATATCATAAACAACATTTGTTTAATGGAAAACTAAAAAATAGACTACGTAATACGGCAGATTAGGTCGCAAGGCATTTTGTTTCTTGTTCATATGCATGTGAATTTCGCGGCCATTTTGGATTTTTTCATTCAAATTTACTCGTCAGTAACTTTTATTTCTGTTCCACTATGTTAACACAAATAAATCATACTATCGTCATCATTTTTAGCGGTATCAGTATTATAGTAACAGTAAATATATAAAAAAACGACGGAAATATTGTATATAAAGGTAAAATAAAGGATATATTTTCCAAAGACACTAGAAAAAAAATATAAAATAAAAACCTTTCAGAAATCATCAATTGTGCTTTCTTGTGCAAAAAACATAGAAAATACTGGGGTTTCTTCACATTTTGGCAGCCATTTTGTGTTTTGCTAATTTGAAGATGGAGGTCGCAAATATAGAGTGCCATCCAACAGATTCAAATACAGCACACATAAATTAGGTAAAAACAAGCGGATAAAAAATTATGCACAACAATTCTGAGAAAAAATTATGTTTCAGATTTCAGCCCATGCTAAATACAAATATTTTCATATAAGGATTTATTGTGTTTTCATTGAAAAAAATATAGGACATTTATAAATATAAATAGCACTCATTTTTAAGCACACACATATCTGGGTTCAGAAAATATAGGCCAGATTTGGATATGTCGGATAATTACATTTTCTTAAGTCGTTCTCTTTCACCATGTTGAATCGTTTGTTTTGTTGTTCATTTTGATTATTTTATAATAAAAAATCATGTTTGAACGTATATGGCGAGACAACTACTTACTCTACTGCAATGTGTTATATATCATAAAAACGGGAATTTCATTATCTGTTTTATGGTATATTGCAAATGCAGATTGGTTAAACAAAACATAAACGACAGACGTTTGCGTAACCCTACCCCCTAATTTTCGACAGGTTTGGGGGTAGGGTCAAACTATGACGATTTTCACAAAGTTGGCCAGGGAGGATTCCTTAGGACTTTTTTTTGTCATAGAGGTTATGTCCCCGAAACCACAACAGAAAAAAACCTTGTATTGCAATTTGTTTAAGGTTGACCCTTTTTTTCTCGTAAAATGCCTGGACTATCATACATCTGTAGCAATTCAGTACAGATTCGGTTCATTACATATTTAGTAGCCGGTTTTGCTACGTAGGTCTACACCATTCAGCCATTTTGTTATTTCATATTTAATGATTTGCTTGACATGCGTTATTATACACGGACCTTTACCAGTGTTTATAGAAGATAAACAGTAATGTGATTCATTATAATTATATCATCCCATCGGATGTAAGGTGTCCTATTTTTAGTGGAGGGCGAGATCGTTATAACTACCTATTTTGCACTCCGGTATGTCCGAGTGTAGAGGATCGTCCAAAATAAAAGTTACCTTTTCGTTAATAACCCAGTCAATTCTCAAGTGATTCTCACGAACTTTTGTAACCATTATTATCTAGTCATGTAGCAACAACTCGCGAGTATTGCAAAAGTTAGACCATTTGACATGCGACACAATTCTGAGAATAAAGCGGAATGAAGTTAATGGGCTTATACAGGGGCGTCATAATTAGAAATATACTAGGCTACATGTGAAATGGTCTAACTTTGAACTATACAAAATTGTTTACTTTATTTTTAGGATAGATGGCAAATCACTAGGAAATAGTGTTTACAAAAATTAATGTCATGGAAATCGCTTCAGAATTAATTTAGTAATCAACGAAAAGCTGATGTTAAACAAACAATCAACGTATTGTGTCTTTTGGGACGCACATGTAGTGCAAGGAGTGTGACAAGTATACGCTTGTCCATTCTACGATGTGTTTAACCCTTTCAAGACTGGATTTACCATTGTCATCTTCATCCACTACAAGCCGCGAATTGCTGTCGCAATTCTCGACTTGTAGTGGATGAAGATGATGTGATGTGGGTGAAAAAGTAAAGAAAATTGCCATGTATTTTAAACCAGTTTTATGGAAATTTTCATTATAAAACCCTTGGTTGTAGGAGAATTAAGGCTGATTTCAGGGATGATGCTGTAATGCATCGCGAGGACTTAAAGGGTTAATAAAACTATTAAGTTTAATTATGCCATTTACCCTTATATGTTTGTATAAACCATGGAGACCAAAGGGTTTTTTCAATTTAAAATGATCATTAATGACTTAGTTAGCTCTTTCTGTTTTATTTGAATACCTATGTTATGAGTCTTACGGCAATTATAAATATTTTACTATTTCCGCAATACACGATATGTCTATAGACGTCAGACTCGACATACCAGCGCAACGATGTGCGTGATAGGCAACGCGATCAGTTTTAAAACTGATACATTTTCGTCGCGCCGGCTGTCGCGCCTCATACATTACATTGGACGTCGTGTCGTCGTCGCGCTCGTGTGTGGACAGTCACGCGATTGTCGCGTATGTCGTCGCGTCCCACGTCGCGTACATAATCGCGCTCGATCCACAACTTCAAGTGAGTGAAAATTATTCAGATTTGACAAAATGAAGGTCAACTCTTTTCAAATTGTGCTGATTTATGTCACATTATGGCTTTAACATGCTTAAAAGGCGGTACTGAATGTGGTAATAATTAAGTGAAAAAACCCAATATATTCGGCACTGGCGGTGAAAGGGTTAAAAGAATACATTTTGCCATTCAGTGAAATATTCCAATCATACGCTTTGTCATAGTGTCGCGAATTCTGATTTCATGGAGTATCAACTTCGGAAAAAAATCGGGATTTTTTGTTGGCCAACCCTGAAGAAGGTTCAATTATTTGTACATTCATTATCAGAAAAAATGTCATTACCTCGCAGATTGGTCGATTCTCAGCAAAATCCACATCGCTGCAGCTTGGAAACTGTCTGCTGAACAGCAACTCCTCTAACAATGTCTTTTGAAAAGGTACACATAATTCTGAAGAAGCGTGTGTGTATGATATGCACGTCAGTGTCAACAGCAGAACCTCTGTCATGAAAATCACAATCCTATTTCGAAATAAAAAAAATGCCACAAGGCAGACCATTGTGCCAACAGAAGATCTCCAGATAAAAGGATCAATCTTCTTTTGTTGTGAATGTGTACAACTACCTTAAATAAAATAATATTCACTGCTGCTGGTATTTCAGTTTACGTTGGATACTGTGCGACATAGAGATCTCGACATTGCTTCAAATTTCAGACAATGCTATAAAGAGACAGAGATGATAGCCAAGAGAAGGACATATTGTAAACGTTATGTTATCTTTATTCTGGAGAAAAACAAAGTGTTGTCTCAGAGTCAGGATGCCGCTCTGATGCCACATTTTATGCAGGCTCATAAATCATGCATGATGCTCCACTTGGCGACCATCTGTTACTGACGCAAACTCTTGAATATAACATGTAATGGGGATATTGCCAAATATATCAGTCAGTGAGTACATACAAGCAGTGAGTTCTATACACAAAAATTAAATAAATGGGGTTTTAAATGAAATAAATGGGGTTTTAGGCTACCTTTGTGCACATGTAGGCTAAACTGGGCTAGGAGGACCTCACAAGGATGGTGAGATGAATGAGATGACACTGACTCCAGACACAGAATTGTTCTATACACAAGCGGACCGGTTTCAAAAACCGACTTAAGTCAAAATTTAACTTAACTAGAGGGGTCTAGTTTTTTTAAACAAAAAACTGGTGATGTCTCCCCTCAAGCAGCATAACCATAAACATGATAACGTTTATAGCTAATATATGTAGTGACAATGGCTTTTGAAATGAATGTTTCAAAAACCGACTTAAGTCAAAATTTAACTTAGCTAGAGGGGTCTAGTTTTATTTAAACAAAAAACTGGAGATGTCTCCCCTCCAGCAGCATAACCATAAACATGATAAAGGTTGATAGCTAATATATGTAGTGTCAATGGCTTTTGTAATGAATGTTTCTAAAACCAACTTAAGTCAAAATTTAACTCAACTAGAGTGGTCTAGTTTTTTTAAACAAAAAACTGGTGATGTCTCCCCTCTAGCAGCATAACCATAAACATGATAAAGGTTGATAGCTAATATATGTTGTGTCAATGGCTTTTGTAATGAATGTTAATAAATGGCTCCTGTGGACAGTAGAGACTATGTAATAAACGAAATTTATTATTTCGGAGACTTGAGTTTCGCTGTGCAATTTAATGCTGAAACTCCGTGGCATTTCGCGCAGCTCCGCTATCCTCGGGTCGGATAGTCACCAAAGGAACAAAAAGAAGGGAAACTCCAGACTGAACCCTTTCAGGCCTGAATTTACAATTGTCATCTTCATCCACTAAAAACCGCAAAATGCTGTCGCAATTCTTGACTTGTAGTGGATGAAGATGACTTGATGTCGTTTTAAAATTGAGGGAAATTGTCATGCATTGGTGAACCAGTTACATGGGAATTTTCGTTCTAAAACCCTTTGTTGTAGGAAAATTAGGTCTGTTTTCAGGGATGTAAAATGATGCTTTAATGCATCGTGAGGGCTTAAAGGGTTACCTGAGCCAGCTGGTGAAACCGGACCAGGTTTCCAGCAAACACGGGCATTCGCCCAATGCTGATGCAATGTTGAGCCGGTGTCGAAGACGGCGGGCCAACATTGCAACAGCATTGGGTGAATGTCCTGTGTTTTCCAGGTTTAGTCACCAAGTCTGTGTTGCGCGCGCCACAACGGAAACGTTAATCATTTAACCCTTGAAGCACTGAATATTTTTTATATAAACCATAAAGATCAAAGGGTCTATTCAATTTGAAATCATCATAAATGGCTCAGTCAGCTCTTAACGATTCATTTGAATGCCTATGTTATGGGTGTAACAGGAGGGTGACTGAGGAAGGGATAAGTAGTCACTGGTTTACATATACATCTCATCTAGTTCCGATGAGAGTGAGTGTGAAGAAACATCGTAAGTGTTGAAGCAATGTACAGCTTTATTAACTTTAATATACAGGTCCGTAACTGACTAACAACTACGTATAGCAACCGCCGTCTATCCACAGTCCACATTTACATAATTTATCTACCATGGGAACTATCAGTTTTCCAGTCTCCCAGGCACACCAGCCAAAGTTATTTCATCCCGTTGTCCATAACATCCGTAGTCCTCATAGCAATCGCTGGCACTCGGTACAGAAGTGAAAACATATCTGACACAATGATTAATAGGTTTCTGGGTGTTTCTAGTTCTACGTGACAAATATATGATTCATAACACAGTTAGCACTTTAAGAACTAAAATACTCTCTGTTACAATGCGTCTATGACCAATAGAAATATTTTTACTCTTACAGTGCGGGGATAGACTTTAGTCGTCAGAATATGCGTCTATAGACGTCATATTCTGACGACTAAAGTCTATCCCCGCGTCTATAGACGTCATATTCTGACGACTAAAGTCTATCCCCGCGCTGTAAGTAGGGTTAAAGCATCAGTTTGCATCACAGAAAAAAGTAATTTCCTAAGCCTAAGAATTTCTATAGCAAATAATTCATGAAACTGTTCTATCAATATATGATAATTTTTTTCGATTCGTTATACCCATTCGAGTCAACCTCATCTACAAATTACATAAAAAACACACTTTTTTGGGGATGAAGAATTGAATAAATAGCCCACAAATTTGACATTTACTATTTTTCAAAATAGTTTTGGATACAAATATCCACAACTTATCTGGAACCATATTTCAAGTGGCAATATTTTTATTTGACTACATGGGGATTGCCTATTTCAGAAGTAATGGCGTCCCCCCCTATTAAGCATGGAAAACGACTCTGATCATTAAGCTATTGCACATGTGATACACCTAGAGATGTGAAGGAAGAGAAGGAAAATAACGGGGAAATTGACATTTGTTGATTATAAAATGACAAAATGTAGTAAAAATACATCAAGAAGACAACTTTTTGAAGATGAACAATTGGAAAAATAACCCATAAATTTGACATCTTCTATTTTGCAAAATATTTTTTGGTTAAAAATATCAATAAATTACCTCGGAACATATTTGAAATAGTATTTTTTTTATTTGACTATTGGGGGCTTGCCCATTGCCATAATAATGACGCCACCCCCCCCCCCCCTGATCTTGTAATTTATATAATATTACACTATTCATCAGTTGAGCCTGGCAAACAATTCTGACCATTAAAATATTAAGCAGATATGTTATATGACGTCATAGAGAGGGGAAAGAATGACACAAGGTGATATTTGATGAATATAACATGACAAGATATATTTAAAAAAAAAAACCCATAAAAATGATGTTTTTTGAAGTTAAATAATGCTAAAAATCGTATACAGTTGCAATTTGATATTTTTCAAAGTAGTTTTTGGCTAAAAATATCTCTTCAAATTATCCAGGAAACCATTCCAAGCAACAAATTGACTATTAGACTCATTGGGGCTTTTCTATTGAAGAAATATTGACACCACCCCCCTTTTAACTTGGAATTCACACACTATTATGCTAATTGTCCGTAAAAATATAAATCATGGAAAAAAATGTAATCACATAAAGATTGCGCTATGATGTGATACCACATACTAGAGAAGGAGAATAATGAGAAAAATTGATGATCATAAAGCGTCCTGCTATCCTTATAATAGTACAATTATAGATGTTTTAATTAAGTATTGATTTACTCCATTTTACGAGTCACTTAATTATATTTCCCAAGAGCTAGTATAACATAGAGCAACGATTCCAGAGGCGTAGCATGTACTTTAGTATTGAAATGAAATCCCAACAAACACATCGGACATGGAATTAGGGGTTGATGAAGTAAAACCTGAAGAAGAGCTTATCGGGTCGCGGGGTGGTAGGCGATGGTCTGGTCAGCGGATCGCTACACTCTGCTGCCGATTTACTTTGATCCCCGTCGGGGCGACGGTAAACACAAATAATCTGACTCCTTGATGTTCTTGATTCTCTTTATTTAATTATGATTCATCTCGTAAATGAACGTTGTGCACAGATTCAGATGGAATGATGGCCTCGGCCCCGTGGCTGACTCTGCGGGGCTAGGATGGCACGTCCGCCTAGCCCGCTGGTTTGATCCCACGTTGGCGAGTGAGCGGGAAAAGATTAGTGGGGATAGCAAGGGTGAAACCGTTCGGGGAGTTCCGGAAAACCCAAACAGCCCCAGTCTCACCAACCAAAGAGGGGCAAGACGCTGTCCCCACATTACCCCCGGGCTAAGTGACAACGTATGATCACAAACTAACTTGTGGGTAAAGCGTCGAACAATCCGAAAAGTGCACAAAAACTACATTGAGTATAAAACATTAAAACTGGCTGAGTGTGAAAAATATACAGGGTGGATGGGTGGTGAACAGCACGTGCGTCGAATAAAAAAATTAAAGTCCTTTCCCATCCTCTTAACACCAGTGTTCTGCAATTTATGCTGCTGCTTGATGTGTGTCATCCAAACCTATTTATATTGAATTAGGACAATCTATATCAATCAATATAAAATGCTTTGCAAATTACTTACATGAATTACATGTGTAAAGGGTGCATTTAGTTAAAGTACATAACATGTGATACAATGTAATAGTAGTGTGATGCGTGTGGCTGGTCCCGCCGGTTTGGAGCTGCAATAGCGAGAACCAGCAACACGAATCGAGCAGGTGTGTGGATATGTCGTCCAACACATGCTAAACTATGGGAACGACTTAAAGCCGCAGTGTGTGATCGTTAAAAAGCAGTATATATATACTACATAAAACATCGTTCGTGTGGTTGTTTTATAGATAGCGTCTATAACGCAATATATACCCAGATCTCCGTTAGTGCAAGGAATAAAAATGCTAATGATCATGCTCGGGCCGTGTAAGCCTCTAATGTGAGAGATCACAGCTGGTGTCTCACATTGTGATCGGCCTTAGAGTGGGTTGCGTTATACGCTATGATGTGGGGTACCTGTCTCGGCCGCGCTGGTTGACAGTGCCTGCAGTGCATCTACCAGTCAACAGTGCCTTACTTGAGGATAAAAGTGAATGAAATTGCAATGTGTCGCAACAGACATGTTTGAACATTTTTCGGGGTGGAATGTAACGTGGAATGTGTCGTCCCGCAAAGTGTCACGTGAATTACATGACCGGCTACGCGAACGGCGTGCCACAAGCAAGAGTTGCCCTCTTACAGTGGCTAAACAGTTATGTAAAAGTAAACACGCACATGTCTGCGTCGTCACCAAATGTGCGGTAAAAAAACAGACCTGTGCATATATAGTGAAAGTCGGTATATATTTAAATTACAGAAAATTATTCAACTAGAAATTACAGTTTATAAAAAATCATCATTATTGAGTTGTGGTTGGTGAGAGTGAAAGTTGATCAGACTCTCAGAGCACCGATATCCAATAGCTGGTTGGTTACCAATAAAATATAAAAATGCAGAATAATAATTGATTTATATTCGGCAAGCCTAGTAGGCTACTGTACAGGTTGGTAGATCAAATATTAAAATGAGTGCTGAAATTCTGAAATGTCTGTGGAATTATTAAAAAAACAGCTGGACGAAAGTTCTGATGATATCAATTGGGCTGGTGCTGATGCAGTGAAGCTGGAAAAATTAGAATGTCATTACTGAAGGCTGTAAATCTGCATTGAAGTATGTTTATCGCTGTCTGTTAACATGCAGGGTTATTGCTAAAAAACTGGGGATTTCTCAACTGTTAACCACTGTCGCATACTTGCCAACCGCCCCTAATTTGGCGGGACAGTCCCGATTTTTCACCATGTGTCCTGCGTCACGAATCACATAGAAAATGTCCCGAATTGTACTACTTGTCTCTATTTTCACAAAGACTAAACCCTATTACTGTATTAAGTTTATTATTCTTCAGTTAAGTACAGTGTAGTTATTTTTTATCATGTTTTTATGCAGATTCTGACCAGTTTTGATGTAAATATTATTGCCCTAAAAATCCAGAGAAAATAAATTTAAAAAAAACCGGGTGCATGCCACTGGTCCCCAGCTGGTCCCCACTGGTCCCCAGCGGCGCAGGCCCAGTTGGCCCGTGATTCACGTATGCAGTCTTGTCGGGGTCTTGTGAACTAGCCTTTACACCAGATGTCCCTCTTTAGATTTCTCAAATGTTGCCAAGTATGCTGTCGTCTGCACAGGCGGTTGTATATAGGCTTGCTGATGCGACCAGACTGGTGAGCTGTGCAGCTCTACACTGTGTGCTGAGCAGTGTGCTATGTAGACCGTGCTGAGTGCCATTTATAGTCTGTAGCGTTGCAGTCTTGCAGGTTCAGCATATATATGCCGTCTGTCCACAGAATACTCCATACCAGCCTGTCAGAATCTGACAAGTCTCTCAAAAGCGTTTGACATAAAAAAAACAGTTTATATTTTTGACATTATTAATTAGTGAAACACTCAAATCTGCGGGTCTATATGACTAACTGTGAAGATTTGTGCGAGTTTGAAACAGCATACATGTAGATATGCCAGTCTATTAAAGTTCACACAATCTGCCCTTGTGTTGTACTTCTAGCCTACTGCTTGACTGATCTCTCTCCCTCAGCCACCCAGACACAATGTGGCTGCTATGGCCGGCCGTCGCGTTCCATCCAAAAAAAGTGCACAACAAAAAAGTTGAGAAAATATCTCTAAATATCATGAAGTTGTAGTAATTAAGTTGAGTAGGCCGCTGGTAGGAAGCACTTAAAGTATATTGTTGGGGTCTCTGAGTAGACTATAAGTTCAGTTAAGTAGACTAGTTGCCTGCTGATGTATGAATCGTGCTGGTCACATTATACCATGTACAAATGCCAAAATATGTGCTAAAATCCTACTCTAAGCTATAGGGTTGTTGTATTTAGTAATTCGACTTGCGTGAAAAAAATATTTTCACGGAAGTCGAAGAACCACAGTAACAGAATGGTCAAAATAACACCACTGTCGAGTCACATAAGTTAGACTAGATGAGTAAGATCCTACTATTTACAGAATTTCGTCCTGATAATGTTAGACCAGGTTTAAATGTACAATGTAATGATTTACAGTTCAAACCAAATTTTGAAAATTAATTTAGTTTAAAAGATATTTTATTGACCAATTGAAGCAATTCAGGATTGTAATACATAGGCTTCGCTCGGAAAAAAAATTCTGTAATTGTAAATTCTGACTGACAGTAGTCTATAAAGACTGACTGACGAATGCTTCCAAAAACAAATGCTCTTTTTTTAAAAAAAAACAGACGCTGTTACGTTAAAATCGGTTGCTCGTCTCGATGCTTTTCAAGGTGTTAGTCTAGTGCCCATCGGACAGTGTCGCTGTAGGCTGTACGACTGATATGTGTGGGGTTAGACGCCATGCTTATCAACTCATTAACATAATTACAGGCCGCTCTGCGCACTGGTTTTAGTTGAGTGCATTTTCCAAAACTTTAACTGCAGGCAATGCGTACTATAATCTATTTATTATAAATTTAGTTGTTGAAAAAACAAATTTATTTCAATTAATCATTCACGCAAAACCTCGGGGCTACAATGCTAGAAATTTTCAAGACACTGCCGTCCTTGACGTCGTCGCGGAATCAAACAGAATTACTTCTGGAAATAATAACGTCTTAATTTATGCAAATATATTCCGTTTTGCGCTGATGGTGTGATGCCCACCTACTTTTCGAAAAATGGAGGAAACACGTACGGCCCAGCGGCCTCAGTAGCTAACACTAGCGTCACCATGCCGCTAGAAAAAATGGCGGCTTTTACCAAGACTTAGATTACAAACGGCTTACCTGAAATAGAAATATAATTATTATTTGGAGGTTTTGACATACAGTCCTGTCATTATGATATTACAAACCAAATATTACATTTTATTGACATATAGTTCAGGTGAACAATGTTAACTTGCTGTATCCCTATTAAAAGTTGTTTGAGTCAAGGTTGTATTTTTCAAATCAATATTTTATATTTAAATCAGAAAAATGCGGAATATTCTTTAAATCGGCTGCAGGTTGCTAAAAATCGAGTCACCCAAATATGGTGATCAATGATTTAATATGAATTCAAAAATAATTTCTTCCAGGTGGTCTGAGCTGACGTAATTGGAAAAAAATGGTATTCCTAATTGTTAAAGACTAGACTATTCATTTTCTTAGACTATTCAGTCGAATTTTGTTTGCAATCCACTGTGTCGGCCATCTTGAAAAAAGTGAAAACACGTGTTTTTTTCTAAATTGTATGAAATTTTCATTATTTCTGCGAAAACGAGTATACCTCTCCTTAAATAACTTTTCTAACTAACTCTATTGGCATTATTTGTACTGTGACCTGCATTCCTCACGTACCTTATAAAAAATGAAGGTTCATTTTTACATCCCCTACAAATAAAACTATCCTCAGTTCTTATTGGAAATTATAAAACCAAAAGAACGTGAAAACACTAGCAGAAAGTTTCCTGTAGTTACAGAAATCCAAATCAGAAGTGTCGCATGAAAGTCTCAACGTCGGTAGTCACCAATCATTGAGAGGTGACTTAAAAATTTCAGATCTATCTGAAGGGTCTATCAGAAGGGTGATGCGTGTGCGAATCAACGTCGGGTTGTCACCAATTATCGGGTGGAGACCACAAAATGCTGGCAGAAGGTTGCGTGTAGGTCTCAACGTCGAGGGTTACCAATTATGGTGTGGTGACCACAAAATTCTGGCAGAAGGTTGCGTGTAGGTCTCAACGTCGAGGGTGACCAATTATCGTGTGGTGAACACAAAATGCTGACAGAAGGTTGCGTGTAGGTCTCAAAATCGAGGGTTACCAATTATGGTGTGGTGAACACAAAATGCTGGCAGAAGGTTGCGTGTAGGTCTCAACGTCGAGGGTTACCAATTATGGTGTGGTGACCACAAAATGCTGGCAGAAGGTTGCGTGTAGGTCTCAACGTCGAGGGTTACCAATTATCGTGTGGTGACCACAAAATGCTGGCAGAAGGTTGCGTGTAGGTCTCAACGTCGAGGGTTACCAATTATGGTGTGGTGACCACAAAATTCTGGCAGAAGGTTGCGTGTAGGTCTCAAAGTCGAGGGTTACCAATCATGGTGTGGTGACCACACAATGCTGGCAGAAGGTTGCGTGTAGGTCTCAACGTCGAGGGTTACCAATTATCGTGTGGTGACCACAAAATGCTGGCAGAAGGTTGCGTGTAGGTCTCAAAGTCGAGGGTTACCAATCATGGTGTGGTGACCACAAAATGCTGGTAGAAGGTTGCGTGTAGGTCTCTACGTCGAGGGTTACCAATTATCGTGTGGTGACCACAAAATGCTGGCAGAAGGTTGCGTGTAGGTCTCAAAGTCGAGGGTTACCAATTATCGGGTGGAGACCACAAAATGCTGGCAGAAGGTTGCGTGTAGGTCTCAACGTCGAGGGTTACCAATTATGGTGTGGTGACCACAAAATTCTGGCAGAAGGTTGCGTGTAGGTTTCAACGTCGAGGGTTACCAATTATCGTGTGGTGAACACAAAATGCTGGCAGAAGGTTGCGTGTAGGTCTCAAAGTCGAGGGTTACCAATTATGGTGTGGTGACCACAAAATGCTGGCAGAAGGTTGCGTGTAGGTCTCAACGTCGAGGGTTACCAATTATGGTGTGGTGACCACAAAATGCTGGCAGAAGGTTGCGTGTAGGTCTCAACGTCGAGGGTTACCAATTATCGTGTGGTGACCACAAAATGCTGGCAGAAGGTTGCGTGTAGGTCTCAACGTCGAGGGTTACCAATTATGGTGTGGTGACCACAAAATTCTGGCAGAAGGTTGCGTGTAGGTCTTAAAGTCGAGGGTTACCAATCATGGTGTGGTGACCACAAAATGCTGGCAGAAGGTTGCGTGTAGGTCTCAACGTCGAGGGTTACCAATTATCGTGTGGTGACCACAAAATGCTGGCAGAAGGTTGCGTGTCGGTCCCAAAGTCGAGGGTTACCAATCATGGTGTGGTGACCACAAAATGCTGGCAGAAGGTTGCGTGTAGGTCTCTACGTCGAGGGTTACCAATTATCGTGTGGTGACCACAAAATGCTGGCAGAAGGTTGCGTGTAGATCTCAAAGTCGAGGGTTACCAATCATGGTGTGGTGACCACAAAATGCTGGCAGAAGGTTGCGTGTAGGTCTCTACGTCGAGGGTTACCAATTATCGTGTGGTGACCACAAAATGCTGGCAGAAGGTTGCGTGTAGGTCTCAAAGTCGAGGGTTACCAATTATCGGGTGGTGACCACAAAATGGTGGCAGAAGGTTGCGTGTAGGTCTCTACGTCGAGGGTTACCAATTATCGTGTGGTGACCACAAAATGCTGGCAGAATTTTGCGTGTAGGTCTCAAAGTCGAGGGTTACCAATTATGGTGTGGTGACCACAAAATGCTGGCAGAAGGTTGCGTGTAGGTCTCAACGTCGAGGGTTACCAATTATCGTGTGGTGACCACAAAATGCTGGCAGAAGGTTGCGTGTAGGTCTCAACGTCGAAGGTTGCCAATTATCGTGTGGTGACAGCAAAATGCTGGCAGAAGGTTGCGTGTAGGTCTCTACGTCGAGGTTTACCAATTATCAGGTCGCGGGGTGGTAGGCGATGGCCTGGTCAGCGGATCGCTGCACCCTGCTGGACTATCTCACTCGATCCCCGTCGGGGAGATGGTAAACACAAATAATCTGACTCAATGATTTTCTTGATTCTCTTTATTTAATTATAATTCATCTTGTAAACGAATGATTCAATGATGGAATGATGGAATGATGGAATGATGGCCTCGGCCTTGTGGCTGACTCTGCGGGGCTAGGACGGCATGTCTTCCTAGCCTGGTGGTTTGATTGCAAGTGGGCGAGTGAGCGGGAAAAGATTAGCAGGGATAGCAAGGGCGAAACCATTCGGGGAGTACCGGAAAACCCGAACAGCCTCAGCCTCACCAACCGAAGAGGGATAAGACGCTATCCCCACAAACTAAACTACAGCATAATATGACCTCACATTACATAATATATACTGGTCCAGGTACAGGTATACTCGTATGTATATTATTGACTATTAGCTACTAACAACTACTGGGGATGTGCATAACATAGCCAGGAAATACCAATGAAATTCGAGCAAGTTTCAATTTTCTTCATGTTCGTAAAACTTTTTCTCAAATTTATGGCTAATTTTATGTTCTTTTATTATTGGTGAATATATTTCTGAGGTTATTATTAGGCTCCGGTATCCAATAATGATGATATCACAACTTAAAATGCTAGATACATATTGTCTTCTATTTAGTAGCAGCATGGCTTTAAGTTAGTTGTATATGTGTACTGTGAATCACCAATTTTTTTGAAGTGCATAAAAAATTGTTCTGTACAAAGTACCCAAAATACGATATGATTCTACAATTTGTGACACATACGGATACAACAGTATCCGTATGTGATGCAACAGTTAGCATAATATTTTGATATGATAGAACAAAATGTCATTAGTTTCACAAAACGTCCACTATTTCCCATTCATAAAAATATTCAGTTATGGGATGATATAGCATTATAAACGGCTTAAAATAATAGAATAAGGCACATCAAATATCCCCATCATATTACAATCATTATAGATTCGTCCCTGAGCTGTATTGTAGCGACATAAAGTTCCCAGCCAGACAAGTGAGTTATGGGATTGCAATGTCAGCTGGTATTAATGCAAAACTTCATCAACGTAGGAAGGAAGGGATCGCTTTCTTCGTGTCTTGTACAGTATTCAGTACAAACATTGATATGTGTATTATTCTAATGTTTTCCTCTATGTGACAATAATGATAACTATTACTAAATATTATATAGGCCTACTAGTGATTGTAAGTATGTAGGCTCTATTCTCCAAGGTGCGTGGACGCTTGGGAAATATAATTATTTTATTGATAAAATTGCAGATTACATCAACACTGAAATCATAATTATTTTTTTATAAGCACACTATTGTGTGACTTTTCATAAAATAGTATATTATTTTAAGAATTATGATATTATATAATGGGATGATCACTATCTCCCAAATAAAGTCCCAGATAAAGAAAACAATATGTTTCCAATTGGAAAATACTTGCTGTTTTTTTAAAAAAGCATACATTTTTATGCATTTTATCACTTTGTGATAGGCAATGTGTATTGTTCATTATTTGTTATATCTAGGGAGTAGTATGACAAAGCTGTGCATTATTTTATCTGTCAAAATTGGTTTCCATGAGATTGTTTTTTAGATTAGTATAACCAATTGAAGGGGGTGGCGTCACTAATACGGCGATGTTCAAGTCAAATAAAGATATTGTTATTTTAAATATGCTGCTAGGTAAATTAATTATAAATGTATGGGGATTTTTCGTATTGTGCATAAACCAAAAAAAGTGTTCAAGTCTTTTTTCTGAATTTGAGTACTTTAGGATCACAATTTTCTTATTTTAGTATTATTTCATTCTGTTCTCTCTACGACAGCACATCACACACATGTGCATTATTTGTATTTGTTCTTTCTATGGCATAGTATGACAGTATCATAGTATAATATATCTGTGCGGTATTTTATTGGTCAGAATTGATTTCCTTGATTAATTAGCTTTTAGGAGATAAATAGTATAATATTCTGGGAATTACGAAATTAAAGGGGTGGCGTAGTTATTTCGGCAGTAGGAAAACCACAGGTAGTCAAATAAAATATTTCTACTTGAAATATGTTTCTGAGTAATTTGTAAATATTTGTATCTAAAAATTAAATTGCAAAATGGTAAATTTCAAATTTATGAGCTATTTTTTTAATTGTCTGTTTAAAAAAATCAACTTTTAATGTAAATTGTGTACATTTTGTCACTTTCTGAACACAAAATAGCTTATTTCCCATTTGTTTTCCTCTTTAGGGCATATAGTCCAGGAGCTAGTTTTAGTTTTCCAAGCTTATTATGGATTAACATACCATAGATCGCATTTGTGCCAATTTTCATGCTTTTGTAAAATAACGACATTGGGCTATGATTACACCCTGTTAGGGCAGCCAAATATTTTTCTTTTAACATTTAATACAATCCCTTATATTACTTCTAAGCCTTCTCTTATAACTGCTTACATTTTTTTCTACTTCTGTATGTTCTCCTTCTGTCACACCAATTAGTACACTTTCCAATGGATCATGAGTAACTGGTTTTTGTTTCTTTTATTTTTCAACAATTACTAATTTATTACTCCATATAGTAATTTCATTATCAATTCATTTTTTTTCATATCAGATAATTTCTCATTCACGGCAGCTCCAACTGTCGTTTTGACGTTCTCTATTAATGTTTCCGTTACATCTGTGACAAAATATTGTGTAATTGCTTTTGCTAAGCCATCTAGTTTATTATTGACTAATTTGTTTGATTCATCTATCTCTGTTCCTAATAGTCCAGGAGCTAGTTTTTGTAGGGGCTCTATTTAGTGAGTTCGTTCAGCCGGCGTAGTATCTACAATCTGAATTGACAGAATGGTAGAATGGGCCTTCGGCAACAACCCCAGGTAGTATGTACTAACAAATTGTGGTATTAGTTTTTTTGCACAGCCCATTTTCTAACATAGGGGGTGTTTTTCGCTATGTTCGTCAAAGTGGAGGTCAAGCTCGAAAAATAGCCATATTTTTGCAATGAATGGACTAATTTTTACACTTTTGATATCACTACACTCAGTATTAAATTATCTAACTTTTGGGTTTGTCTGGCCTTAGATAAGATTGTGTATTAGGAGAATATAACAACTTACATCAAGTCACATCTCAATCGTAAATACGCTATGGATTTTTTTCCTAAATCTTTACAAGAAATGAAACAGAAATTATACTAAGCTTATTGGCTAAAAATGCCTTATTTGACCAAAATAAACAATGCTTCGGGAAAAAAGTAAAATTAAATTTGATTCCATAGGTGTCACTTTAATGGGACTGAGCTCACTTCATACTACATACTATCCTGATGATTATTGATATAATCCAGTGGTCATTGGGACCACCCAAACCTGTTTAGATTTAGGGGGTAGAGTCACGTAAACGTCTGTCGCTGCTGTTCTAATTTACCAATGCTCACATGCTCACATTCAATTCCCGTTACAAAGATATATTGCATGCTGCATTAGAGTAAATAGTCATCTCTCCACATACGTTGAAACATAATTGTATTGAGACAGGTAAACATTGCATGATCTGCCACAAAATATAACTATCCACAATAAATTATTTCATAGCATGATAACGTAAAATCAGGACAAACGCGATAATTGGCAGAACGATGCCAACCACTCCGATCAAAGTGTCAGCTGTCACCTGTTACTAGCCGGGCACTGAAGCGTCACTAACGCTGTGCCGTCATTAACCAGACGCTGTGCCGTCACTAACAAGACGCTGTGCCGTCACTAACCAGACGCTGTGCCGTCACTAACCAGACGCTGTGCCGTCACTAACAAGACGCTGTGCCGTCACTAAGAAGACGCCGTGCCGTCACCAACCAGAGGCTGTGCCGTCACTAACCAGATGCTGAGCCATCACTAACCAGACGTTGTCTGTCACTAACCAGACGTTGTCCCGTTTCTAACCAGGCGCTGTGCCGTCACAAACCATACGCTGTGTCGTCACTAACGGATGCTGTTTCATTTTATTATTGTGTCTTTTTGAAGTCAAATACTTGTTCCAATTGTTTGTTGACAAATCATTTTTGCCATTGAAATTTAGCTTAGACAGTTGAATTTTGCTTTTTTCCCCTAGCACAAATTCCTCAAGGTTGACAAGTTATCATCCGGTATTTTCTGAATATACCCCTATCATCAATAATCAACATTCCAAAAAGAGCTCATGCTCAAAATAGCTGTTTATCTTCCGGACTACAAGCGGCTTGCTCCAAAATTACCACCCAAGAATATTTTTTGAAGAAGTTGTTGGTCGAGGGGGGTATGGGTCGAGGGTTGTGTGTCGACAAAAAAACATGTTGGCAAGAATTACGGCAAAAAATCACACGAAATAACAAAAGGGTGTACACTACAACCCTATTATTAGGCCGGACATGACAGACAGAGAGCTTTACACACTAAACAAGGCAAATGTTTGTCTCGCTTCGCTCAGCATCATTTATTGCCACTTAAAATTTGTGAGGCTTCGAGTGTAAAATAAGGATCTGACCAGAACGGAACACGACAATCCATGATTGGATTGGGTCATTAATGGATTGGTCAGTACAGGCAAAGGTCAGCCGAGCCATCAAGGCTGATGGACTGGCGACCGTCGCCAGGAAATGTATGTTAGCTCAATGTGCCGATTATGATTATGTATGATTAGATGTACAATCAATGTTGTGATTATGATGATGTAAAGTGCATATAAGGGACGAACGTTGGCGAGGAGAGTAATGCGGGAATGATGCGGGACTAATGGGGGCTGGAGTGCTGTCTAATGCACGATGGTGAGCATTCTACTTTAGAACCAAGCTAGTTCATGTACTCTGTCATGGTTAGGAAGAGGGAGATGCCTATGTAACTGTATTTTATATATTATGTGTTCTACACAGAGGAGCAGAAATAAACACGACGTTCGACCCAGAAAATGGAGTTCTGTTCAGCGGACCTGGAATCTGAGTTTTTATAACCCGTCAGTCGCCGTTGGCCTTGTCGTGTTGGCGTCACAATGGCGTCATGGATGGAAGTATTTTATAAATGGCGGGGTCGCCAGCGATCTGTGTAGAACAGTTTTAAAAAATGTTTTGGCTGGTGATGTTACTGTGTTATAAGTGTTAGCGCCGAACCAGGACCAAGCTAGAAGTGATATGGCTTGGGATATTGATCTATTTTGGCGGAGAGCAGCAAACAGCTGCGAGCTGGGAGATGGACGAATGACTGCTGCTGATGAGGGTCATAGACTTAAAATTAAAATTGCTGCTGAAACCGCTGCTGGAGTTTAATTTGGGTGTTTGAAACGTGTACGAACAGTACTATGGCAACGTCCACGTCAAGTAAAGTATACTGTATTATGGCAATGTCCACGTCAATTAAAGGTCGTCGCCAACTGTCATGTAAAAAAGCAAAGACACGTTTAAGTCTGATTTTTGTCCATGTTGACTAGAGTAGCATTCTGAGAGCAGAGGTGAAACAAACACGCAGGACAGTCCAAAATGTAGAGATCAATTTCAGGCGACGTCTCTGCAACGTTTGCGATGACGCCAGCCCAGAGGAAAACAGAAGTGCTGATCAAAATTACATTTTGCTCGTGGTATTTGCCAGGGGGCTGCACGATGATGTTCCGCCGGACAAGCTGACATTTTGTGTGCTGGGCGCACAAATACACCTACCCACACCTGCGTCGCAGCGCAGTGAAAAAGATTGGGGACGTGCCGCCGCTCAAGAATGGGTCATTGGACTCATAAAAATTGTCAGGTCGGGCAGTGAACGCCCTGTGGTCGACATGTAGTCGACGGCGTTCACATCGGTCCGATAATGCAGAAGAGTCTCTTAAAATGCTCCTTGGACGGAACATGGGTAAAAACAGTGATTAGCACATTATCTAATTGAGCCTGATAAATACTGACAGGTTTTTGGAAAAAGGTATGTAAAATGTTTGTGATATAACTGATAATAATTAAACCACCCACACCTTTCGTACGTGAGGCCGCATATAACCGGAAAACATGGTTCGATTTGCTAAGTAGTATGTAGAGAAATGCTACCTCATTCTGTTGAATTATTTATCAAAATTGAAAGTAATTAGTCAAAATGTTTTTTTCATAATTAATGATAAGACGAAAACTTTGAATTTAATAATGAGTAATAATACGTTAACCAAATTGTTTTTCCATCAAATTGATAGCCTTGGAAGGAATATGACGGTATGGAGGGGCAAAGTGGGCAGGGTTTGGATTGGAAATAAATATCAGAATTACCACTCATAATCATGATAATGTTTGGGAACAAAGAATAACGGACATTGAGGATACGATGGCCCTCCCCAGATTCTTCCCATTACATTAATGAAAAGTGGTTTGTTGTTTAATTACCCTTGAATTCCTCAGGATACAATTACGAGTCAGGTGTCATATTTATCAAATATGTTTATTATAGAAAATGATAAAACCCATTAAAATAAGGATAATTCTCATTTGATGTGTTGTACTTGAATATTTTAACAAAATGATATATATATATATATAGGTAATTTGTAGCCTATTCACTAGGAGGTGAGAATTGCGATAGCAGTTCACCACTCACAGTGAATGGGAAGTGAGTAAAAGTTCAGAGTTATTAAAGGGTTAGTAAATTCTGATGGACGCGGAACCAGTTTCCCAGTACAATGTGATACTGGCAGGTTTCGTGGGAAATGTGACCGCTCATGGTAAGAGCTCACAGGTTAATCAGATTATGTTCGCCAAAGAGAGTGATCATGATTTTTGGCTCAACTGATCTGATTGGAACCAGCGCGAGGTGCGCAACTCTGGAGTTTGGAATAATTCTCAGAAGAGATATTGTTGTCCAGACGACGCTGCTAGTGAAGCAGGAATTTAGCGAGTGGAGCTGTTATAACCTGGTCTCACATGGTATCAACATGTATTGTGATAACCGAGTGACAGCAGACCTAACAAAGGTGTTCACAGTCCACGGAATCACTAGTAAATATTATGTGTATAATGTATCAGTACAGAACCGGTCCCACATAAGTAACCGAGGCCAAGTATGCGGTCGAGTGTCGCGGTTGACATGCGCAGCGTGGGGCAGGTTCGAACCCCACACAGGCACAGCCAATGAGATGTTGGCTGGGTTCGAGTATGTCATAACATAGGTGGCAAAATGACGCCTTCTCTGAAACCAACACATTTGTTGTGAATGGTGACGTCACTCAACGACGGGATCAGTTAGTTGTTATAACGCTGCCCTGGTGACAAGTCCCGAGGTTTCTGCAGAGAAGTCGCCCATGCCATGTGTCTATGTCATTGGTATATAAATGACGTGGGATTTTATGACATTGTTGTGGTTATCCACGAGACATTGTTAAACTATATTATGTACATCTTGAGAATTGCTGCTGAACGTTGACTGCAAGACTGCGAATGGACACCGGCGTGGTGTACCATCTGCAGGTCAACAGGGACAGCACTAGCTATTCTTAATAATCATTGATTGCATGCATTAATTAAAATATGTATTAATGTGACGCAAGAGCTCTTACAAACATCCCTCGAGCATCCGGACTGGCAAGCATTATAACATATTGAGGTCATAGCCCTGGAAAAATGAAATGCTCGATTATCCAGCTGGACATTGGATACGTATGGCCGTTGTTCCTTGTTCCGCTGGGCATTGCCGTGGTCTTTGTTGTCGCCGGTTGCTCTAGTCATTGGTTGTGCGTTTTTGCTATGGTGGACGTGCCATGCGTCAAAGTTGTGGAAGTTATGTTGTAAGCTTCAGTTGGAGGCGATATAACCTACCACTCTACCTACAGCTGGAGATCATTGGATCGCAATAAGGCGACCAGAGAGGACATGAGACAAAGTGTAGTGAATACAATCAAGGCATATTGTGTACTGCTTATTTAAGTAAGGAATCATGGACAGGTAGTCTACTATTACCGATGTGAACAATAACCGTTACCAAGAGTATTTAATAATGACTAATCGACATGTACTATCATTGTTGTGCTCTTCAGTGTTGTGCAGACGTGTTGTTACTTAAGACATCTTACACACATAAAGTCATTTACTGTTGTATGTCTATGCATAATTTTATAAGTGTTAGCTGGAGTTAAAAGAAAATAGTCTGTTTTTTAACTTTGTTTGGGTGACCTATGTAAACTTATGCATGCCTAACGCAGTAGGCAAGGCTGATGGACTGGCGATCGTCGCCAGGAAATGTATGTTGACTCAATGTGCCGATTATGATTATGTATGATTAGGTGCTAAATCAATGTTGTGATTATGATGATGTAAAGTGCATATAAGGGACGAGGGTCGGCGAGGAGAGTAATGCGGGAATGATGCGGGACTAATGAAACACGACGTTTGACCCAAAAAATAGAGTTCTGTTTAAGAACCTGGAATCTGAGTTTTTATAACCCGTCCTTCGCCGTTGGCCTTGTCGTGTTGGCGCCACAATGGCGTCATGGATGGACGTATTTTATATTGTGCTGATAAAGAAAAAATGTATCAATATAATAGAGAATACAAACGAGTTTTTTTTGTATAGGTGCACTTGTATATACGGACGTAGGTCAGCAAGTTGTGAATTGTGGGCCTATGTGGAGCGGGGGTATTATTGAAGATTATGGTTGCAATCGCACATCAACGTTCGGTTAATTTTGGTCCATTGTTTACAACGCTTCACAAACATTAAACCTACACTGGGGTTAAATATCTTGACCAGCTTTAGGAGACTATGTCAGACAGGTGACCAGCTGCCAGCATTCCTGCATAATATACGCCGTGATTATACCCAATGCTGGCGCCATGCCAGCGATAAATGTGGGCCACCATCACAGACGGCAGGCCAACATTAACCCAGCTTTGGTTTAAAGTAACTGCCGGTTCCACTATGCTACGTCAGCCCACTATTGACCCGGCAATGTGTTGATGTATCGTGCATTGGTCCGATGCCGGGCCATTGTCTACGAAGCTGGCCAACACTTAAACGGCATTGGGGTGGTGTGAGCGTGTATACGTTGAATGAATTCTGGCCAGAGCCAACTACAGCCGGCCAGCATTGAAACGGCCTTAGGTTAGTGTCGTGCGCACTTGTTACGAACACGTACATCATCTAAAAATTGTGATGAACATTTAGTTAAAGCCAAATTACGGTACAAAAACATATCCTAAGAAATTGTAATATGAATTACAACCAACCCTGAATGTCAAAGTTTGCGTGAGGTATATAATGGGTGGCGGTATTTCAGACATTAGGTCGGTGTCTACTTTTTCTCTCCCCAGCACTGTCAGACCAGCAAACACGAGGCGTTGAACTAGTGCTGGTTTTATACTGGGCCAGCGTCGCACACGGTAGGCCAGAATTGGATCAGCATTGGGTCAACGTCTTGTGTTTGCTGGGTGTGTTGTGACGCTACATTGTGTTTTAAACATCGCCGGGTGTGAAGATATTAAAACTGTTGCCCCACTGATTTAATCTAAAGACGATTTAGTTACTGTAGATCATCTTTCCGGCAGCAAGTCTTGACACAGCGAGGCCTCAGGGGTAGCGAATCTTGCGGGGGGAAATGCTGTAGATATGAATAACGGGTTCCACCGCATCAAAATACATGGTCTCCACTGTCCACAGAAGCCATTTAATAACAAAAATTACAAAAGCCATTGACATTACATCTATTAGCTATCAACCTTTATGGTTATGCTCCTGGAGTGGAGACATCTCCAGTTTTTTTTACAACAAACTAGACTCTTCTAGTTCTATTATAGTATAGATAGTATAGCTATACCAAGAGACCAAAGGGTTATTTTCAGTTTGAAATCATCATAAATGTCTTAGTTAGCTCTCTCCGCTTCGCTTAAATACCTACAGTATGTTATGGGTCCGCGGCCGTTATACATGTTTAATACTTTCAGCGCTCAGCTGGGACCTAGCTGGGATCAATAATTGCTATTGCAGTGCATGCAAACAAGTGAGAGTGGTAATGGTTGTAGTGCCATTTGATTTTATAAACTCTCTTTGTCTTCTCGAGCACGTGTTAAAAGCAGGTCACATGAATCTTAAGCTCAAGTGGGCGATACCCGGGTTTTCATGTCAAGTAGCGACACTAGATCACCTGTGTTTGACTGACTGACTGACTGACTGACTGACTACTGACTGACCGACTGACTGTCTGACTGACTGACTGACTGACGCTCACTCTCTCGCAGTCGCACACTCAATCACAGTTGGGTGAATTAAGAGGGAGGGGGGGGGGGAGGGACATTATTTAAAAAGTCCCCTGAAAGGCCAAATATACAAAATTTGGGGACAGGCCCTGGGCCCGCTTTCTTCAGATTTGGGATCCCCTGACTCACTCATTCAATTACTCACGCATAGACCAATCGACTTATGAATCGATTTACTGACTGATTGATCCATAGGTTTGACCAACTGATCAAAGTGACCGACTAACAGATCGATAAAAGTATATAAGATGTATCTATTATACTAAGCCTTATCCTGCTGATCACGACGATTGTTTTTTTTTAAGTTGTTTTATTTGTCTATAAAATCACTGTTATTTGGAATGAAATATGTATTTAGACATCAAGATTTGCAAATATTTGATCTGAAACTAAGCAAATATGAGTAAATTTTTCACCCACTTGAGGTTGTGGATCGCGGTAGCGAGACATGACCTCAAGTGGGTGATAATTTAAATTAATTAACTTAGCAGGATAAGGGTTAATACAAATTCAGCACGATCAGATGGGAAACCGCTTGTTTCTCATTCTGAGAAATCACAACATTTTTAATAGATTTATATCTCTACATTTTACAGATTCTGTTTGGGGGAGTCAGCACGCAAAGAACAATTGCCGCCCTAAGGTGAGCGAAAATGTCCTCATCTTAGTGAATACAGGAACCAGAGTGTAATAAATAGCAAATGAAAGATCAGAACGTGCTTCACAAGAAATTAATCCAATGCTGATTTAACGTTGGCCCATCGTCTCCAAGGCTGGGCCAACATTAAATAAACATTGAGTCATAGGCTTGTGTCATCTGAGTTATTCTTAAAACTTTTAGCGGGTGTCGACTTTAAGTCGACCCCCGCACTGAAGTAGCTAATTAAAATATTTATAATGGTCGTAGACCCGTATGCCTAATATAGTATACAAATGACACGGAAAGAGCTAGCTAAGATATTTATAATGATTTCAAATTAAAATAAAACCTTTGGTCTCCATGGTTGATAGATAAAATAATTCAGTGTTTTAGGTTTTAAGAAAGTATTTTCTTTGGAAATATGTGATATGTTCTCTGTTTGTTATAAAGCAACTACTGTGAAATTTTCATCAAAAAATATTATGTAGTTCAAAAGTTAGACCATTTGACGTGTAGTAAACCAGATGGTCTAGCTTTTTAGCTATACGATAGTCGCCGAATGACTCGCAAATAGTCCATACAAAATTTCATGAAAATAGGTTGAGAATTGACTGAGAAATCGGCGAAAAACATGCGATACAAGTTAATCTGACAGCAGGTATAGCCTTGTTTCAAAGGACATGACTGAATGGTTCTATATAGCGTAGCCCGTAGCACTTTGTAAATTAGCCGCTGCCTGCCGGGGGACTTCGATACCCGCTTGGTGATTTTCAAAGAAATATGTTTCTACCCTATCAACGCTGCACATCGTTTTTTCCAAGTGCTTGACGATGCTTTACTTCACTCAGATTTAATTGAGTACATGGAAGGTCAAAGATGGCAATTTGAACGGTAAGTTCATAGCGCCAAAAGGGCTGCAGTGCTGTATGCTCCAAAAGGGGAGTTGAAATGGTACATGGATGAACAGATCCAGTGACCAGGGGTAATGTGTGTGAAGCGCACAGAGCATTTTATGCGCGCCAAATTTATAAGAGATCCACCATTATTGTTATTATCGTTTCAATTATCGTTCATTATATTACGAATGTGACAAATAACATTTTGCGTCGAAAAAGTGATAAAGGCTATCGTAAATCTACCATAGTAGGCCTACTATGCTGTAGTACTATATAATTACAATTATAAGTGTGGTAATCTTCTCCAATTAATATAATGCGTCATTTAGTCACGTTGCCTTTTAACAGAATGACGGAGTGGGCGTGGTTGGAGAAGAGTGGTAATATTCGGCCACAATGGTCACTTGACCCCATTGTTATAAAGTGAACCTGTAGTATAATGTTCATTTTCAATGTAGCAGATTGGCATTTATAGCTCTTAGATGTTCCTTTTCAAGTACGTGGCAAAAGCAGGTCATGTGAATCTACGGGTTGAAGTGTGCGATATTTGATGTGCCTGATGTAGTACCGCAATTACACAGCCCAGCTGAGGGGGTCATCATTCAATCTCCAGGGGAGAAGGAGGGCTCGAGTTATTTCAGCCCGAATCGGCGGCGCGCTGAGGATTTTAAATTTTATTTTATGTAGGCCCCCTAACACGTGAAATTGATCCGATGTTAGGTTAATGCTGGTCCACCGTCTGCGACACTGGCCCAGCATTAAACAAACAACGGGTCAACAGTCCGTGCTTGCTTGGGAAAAGGACCATTATTAAGAGATTAATAAATACATCAAGTCAGTGTTCAAAGCGAGCAGGATCTCACCTCTTCACGAGAGTAAAATGTAACAAAAACGTATATTTTCTGATCACATTAATAAGGCTATATTTTATCAAAACAAGTTGATAATAAATTTACTTGCGCGATATTAATCTTATCTTGCTTCAAATGAAATCGACCACTTATATTTAACAACTTGGGCTCTCTTATTTCCATTATTGCATAAGCCACCAAAAATACTGACGTTCTTAACTCCCATTGCAGATATTAGTCTAAATTCACCGTCACTCCCAGGAGGGTCTGTAACAGCGAGAGTGCGGTCTTGATGATCCATGATCCCTGATCATAGGCAGACTAGGCAAGCTGTGATTGTTGTAGCAGAATCTTCATCATTTTTTTGTAAAATTGATGATAATATTAGAACAACGAAGACTTTAGTTTCGCTTTTGTTATACACCATAAATATCACCAGGACTGCATTTCACGCTATTAAAGACCCTACCGTGACATCTGGGTATTTTATAAAATTAGGACTTTTCATTCACTTCGCGCTAGAAATTTATCAGTTATTAGTGTGTATCAATATAATATACATGCACTGGTGACAGGCGAGAAGGTGGTAATAAATTGCGGCAGGTAAATGCAAATGAGAAGTAATGATGCATGATTAAATTAATAAATGAATGAATGAATGAATGAATGAATGAATGAATTCGGTAATTCATTAATTCATTAATTCATTAATTCATTAATGGGACATTAGACTACATGAGGATGATGAGATGAATCAGGTGACGCTGTCCTCCATACAGAAGATTCGAAATGAGCCCTATCTGAGGCCGATCATGCTACCTCTCGGTCATGTAGGCTCCCAACAATACTACACATTTACGATTAAGCGGAGAAAACCTTTTTGTTTTTTTGAAAGCTGAGGCTGTACGAACCCTTAAACTTCACAAGCAGTGGGCTTAACGGCTACACACCAGAGTAATTGTGCGCTGAACCAGTAAACACGATACATTGAATGCTGTTTTAAAGCAGCTGTGTCGTTTTGCTTCACTGAACTGTAATTTGCGGGCCCACTCTGTGGACGTTGACCATGATGCGCATGCGTGTTGGCCCACAATGTTTACTGAGCGAATCATGACGACTATGACTATGTATGACCCAATATTAAATCAGCATTAGGTATATAATGTATCGTGTTCACAAGCATTGCTGCGAATTTAATTGAAGAATTATATTGTTTACACATATATGACCTATGTGCCTTAGGAATTTTATTCATATTTATACGCACCGGATATATATGAATATATGGCCATCTCGACCAATCAGAAGCCTACGATATATCGTAGGCTTCTGATTGGTCGAGATGGCCATCTCGACCAATAAGTAGCCTACGATATATCGTAACTTGTACGAGAATACGGGCCCTGACCCGTAATTTATTGTGATCTGATCATTTTTTGAAATATATCCATTGAAAGAACTTATGACGTTCTTGCCAAAATTACTAAAGCAAGGATAGCCTTTTCAGCTTTTTGTTGGGGGAAGGGGGGTAATGCATTTGTTATCGCGAAAGAGGGGCAATTATTGTGATACAATAAATTACTCAAAATAGTTGAATCAAACTATTTAAAATTAAAAAAAAAATTGTGGGTGGGGGGATTCCCAAAAGAGGGGCTGAGTCCTGACTGACCGGGGATGCTTTTATTATTATCATGACGATAACAGTCACATATTATACGTAATAAAATTGTCTTCCTCTATCATCAACTATAAATAGTAAATGATCAGAAATAGTGAACATGTCAGGGGCTTTTTAATTTACATTTCTCATGGTTTTGGAATCTCCAACATTTTCTGACACGCATATAAAATAGACTGATAATTCAAATGTGTTTGCAAGAAATGTCTCAGGACAATTATAGTACTAGGCCTACTAGCAAGGTATTTTTGTCCAGTGTATGGTTTCTATCCCTCGATTTTACCTTAAGTAACACATTTTTTCCCCAACATTTATCAATATATACTTCGATATGCTCGGATCATATGATACCGGGTTGGAAACAGGAGAAATTATATTTCACAACCGTCTACAGTTACGACTACACCAGGGCCCTTGTCCTATCTTCTTCTCAGAGGTGGAATTTGAACCCACGCCCAGATTTCTATAATAACGCGGGAGAAACATTTTTTTTCTTTTAGAGTTGAGCACCGAAAGCAGGGAACACACTTAATCATCGTGTCATGATCAGGCGGTAGCGCTAACTACTACATCAGGGCCACCGCCTTAGGAAGAGTAGGCTAGTATGCGGTTTATAATTATATTTTGCTCTGTTAATTTGCAAAATATATATACACATATAAACGCAATAAGGTTAATAGTAGGCTGCAATAATCGTCCGATGCATATAAATCACTATGCAAATATATACAAACATATATACAAAAGAACGGGTACGAATTATGAAGACAAGATCAAGTATCCAGTAAATAATAATAAAAGTTTATTAAAGTCTTCAGTGAAGGGAACATTAAACAAACTCTGATATCTTGTGAAGATATCATTTAAGTTGTAGGAACGCTGAACCAACAGCAAAATTATCTTCTTTCCCCAGCAGGCGCAGGGTGTTGAATCGCTTTGGCGTTGGTTCGGTGTCGTCGATAGTGGACCGGCGTTGCTTTCACCACCTTGTGTCTGGTGGGTCATGTATTGTCAACTGTGATACCATACCACATAGCCAGAAAACGGGAGACGCTGGCATTGTGTTAGTTCAGTGCCGGGCCAGCGTTTATGGCCCGACATTGATCTGGTATTGTGACAGTCTCTCGCGTTCACTGAGTACTAGTTGTTGTTTTTTTTCTGTGAACATGACTGTGTCAGTAACTCGCATTGGGCCGATGTCGATTCTTTGTTTTTTTACAATGAGTCGGCAACGGCTTCAATGAATGTGCTTTTAAATGAACAATTTATTTACTGATAATACATAATTTGTATTTGTATTGTACATTTTAATCAATTAAAAAAAAAAAAAAGTAGGAACGCACATGAAACAACCTAGTTTATAATAAATTATATTTCTAAATAAAACATTTTTGCAATAACAAAACGTTACCTTTTAAGGTATATGTAGCCATTATTTAGGTAATGTAGAAAGTCCTTCAAAAACTAAGCCGTAAAATCAACTATCAACACGTTATTAGTGTTTTTTTTTATTTATCGTGTATTTTTTTCTGTGGTTGATTGAGGACGATGGTGGTCAATTAAAAGTAATTGGGTCTTTTTTAATACTGATTTTTCGTTTTCTAATTTTTAATTGCATAATAGTAAAGACTACAGATTTAACTTCATTGAAAAGATTATTGAGAGAAAGCAAATGAAGCTATAATCACTATGATCATTGTAAGGCTGAGGTATGGAGCGCCATCAGAGCCAGAATTGTCGTTGCACAGAGCCGTAGAACATCCACACCTCCTGTTCACGTACCATCCTGATTCAGCCACGGTTCCATCAACATCTTCACATTCGTCAGACACAAATGGAGCAGCGCATCCTCTGCGGACACCGGCAAGTACTCCTGTGATAGTAAATACATATTGTTAAATATGTCTACATTAAAGATGAGATGGTCCGTGTGGTGTGCCATCGAGACTGCCAGTGATTTCGGACCTCGACTATTTCTGATCTAGTGATTCCGGAAGCCTATCGGTGATTTCGGGCGGTAATTTCGGACGGTGTGCGGTGAAATAGAACGGTGATTTCGGACGGTGTGCGGTGAATTCGGACGCTCACTTAGTAGCTTTTTATATCACTATATTGGTACTAATAACGCTAATTTCGGATGGTGATTTCAGGCGGTGATTTCGGACGGTGATTTCGGGCATTGTGATGTAGAAAAAACCTTAACAGAGGACTATTCCTGTTCTAATATCGATAATTTAGGACGGTGATTTCGGACGGCATTATGCATAAGGAAACGTAATACAGTTATATAGTCATCTTTTTTAAAATACTTATGCATATCGTTTTAGAAATACAAAAATCAAAATATATCTTGATACATATATTTATGTACAAAATCATCGAATTTGGCTTTTTTTTTATGGATATCACATTTTATGGACATCACACACCTTTGAGGTACTACTTCGCAGATAACGGTCATACTTTTGTGGCAAAACGGACATTTCAATAATGCAAGCACAATTTTCAAATGGATGGAAATTATAGATATTTTTCATTATAATTATTATCATTTTCACGACCCTAGCGCGTTATTAACAGGAAATAATACAATGATAATTATTTAAACAATAAATTTTCTATGTTAGAATGTTGACTGTGATAATCATAAGAGTTAATTACTTGCTGATAACGGGTGCCGCGATTTAAGACCATTAACAGTCTGCGTGCTGCAATAAGCCTATCGTAACCTACGAATATGCCATAATTATACAACAAAACACTCCACTTTGTAGTTGATTTTGCAGCTGACCTTAACCGGATTTAAAGTAATTCTTAATGCATGTTTAATTTTAAAACAAATAATTGACGTGGAATATACGTCTGTCTTGTTGTCATGGTTATCGGGACGCAGAGGGTGTTAACCCGGTGTGTCTGCGCTCACGGCCCGCGCGTCCAGCGTAGACGGACCAGTGTCACACATAAATGTTGAACAACCATATTGTAAACAATGCGGACAGTTAAGTAGTTAATAGTAGTATACTTGTTCAAACACTTCTTTGAACTCCTATCTACAACTCTTATTAGCATGATTAGTGAGTCACTCAATAGCTTTAATAGGCCCCTACGCTCAAAATATTAATGTATCATTCATAAAAATAACATCTGTGTGGCATGTACATGTAGTAACGGTGCAACTCTCTGTGCATTGATATGTCTTCCATCTCGCTTAAAGCGACACAATAAGGCTAAAATCATAAAAAAAATCGGTAATTTTATTTTGGCTTCTTAATATGACCATATAATGTAAACATGTCCATAGACTAGAACTGCGATTTCTTATTTCGGACATGCATGTCCAAAATAAGAAATACGGGAATTTCGTCTCTATATATCGCTTAACTGGTGAATGCACAACACAAAAATTAAAAAAACTTTTGCAGTTCTAGTCTGTGGACAAGTTTACATCATATGTTCATAAGGAATCTTTTAAGAAGCCAAAATAAAATTACCGTTTTTTTATGATTTAAGCCTGATTTTGTCGCTTTAATCACTTAATTGACTGTATGAAGAGAAGAATGGGCTATGTGAAAATACGGTATGTCAGCACCGTTTCTAAGTTGCTGTATGTAACTATCTATTTCACGCAAACATCATGATAATATTTTTTTTATAAAAAAAATGATTATAAACGTACCTGTTGGGTATTATGTACATCTTAAGCTGCATAAATGTTTAAGAAGATAACATACTTTCGACCTTGGTAGCGGTGCTGACAAGTACGCTATAACAATCACATAGGGCCAAGCTATTCAAATTATTCCTGCCGCATAAATAATAGTAGGTAAGCTCTAATTTATTTACTATAGTAATTCTAAATTGATTGTTTTCACATTAAGAATACAAAAATTCACATAAAACAATTTTCCTTTTTCATTTTTCAGAAGTCCCAAAATGTGCTCCAATTTTATAGTGACCCATATGTTTGCCGCACCAAAAACAAAGATAAAATAACTTTTATTACTATACATATCTATACAGTTTATTTATTATAATATATATCTTTATTTTGTATACTAGTATATAAAATGATGTTTATAAAAAGTATATTATATTGTATAGCAATTTATGTATGTAGCATCTATATTTGTATATATAAAATGATATTTCTATATATTTTATGTATCATATTAGGCTTCCCTATAAATAATACCGTCCGAAATTACCGATATAAGTACAGAAATAAACATAAATAAGAGTACTATGCTAGGGTGTTTTAAACATCACACCGTCCAAAACCACGGTCCGAAATCACCGTCCGAAATTACCATCCGAAATTAGCGATATTAATACCAAAATAGTGATATAAAAGACTACTGACTTGGGCATTCGAATTCACCGCACACCGTCCGAAATCACTGTCCGAATTCATCGCGGCGTCCGAATTCACCGCACATCGTCCAAAATCACCGTCCTATTTCACTGCACACCATTCCGTTCTAGTCTGTGGACAAGTTTACATCATATGTTCATAAGGAATCTTTTAAGAAGCCAAAATAAAATTACCGTTTTTTTATGATTTAAGCCTGATTTTGTCGCTTTAATCACTTAATTGACTGTATGAAGAGAAGAATGGGCTATGTGAAAATACGGTATGTCAGCACCGTTTCTAAGTTGCTGTATGTAACTATCTATTTCACGCAAACATCATGATAATATTTTTTTTATAAAAAAAATGATTATAAACGTACCTGTTGGGTATTATGTACATCTTAAGCTGCATAAATGTTTAAGAAGATAACATACTTTCGACCTTGGTAGCGGTGCTGACAAGTACGCTATAACAATCACATAGGGCCAAGCTATTCAAATTATTCCTGCCGCATAAATAATAGTAGGTAAGCTCTAATTTATTTACTATAGTAATTCTAAATTGATTGTTTTCACATTAAGAATACAAAAATTCACATAAAACAATTTTCCTTTTTCATTTTTCAGAAGTCCCAAAATGTGCTCCAATTTTATAGTGACCCATATGTTTGCCGCACCAAAAACAAAGATAAAATAACTTTTATTACTATACATATCTATACAGTTTATTTATTATAATATATATCTTTATTTTGTATACTAGTATATAAAATGATGTTTATAAAAAGTATATTATATTGTATAGCAATTTATGTATGTAGCATCTATATTTGTATATATAAAATGATATTTCTATATATTTTATGTATCATATTAGGCTTCCCTATAAATAATACCGTCCGAAATTACCGATATAAGTACAGAAATAAACATAAATAAGAGTACTATGCTAGGGTGTTTTAAACATCACACCGTCCAAAACCACGGTCCGAAATCACCGTCCGAAATTACCATCCGAAATTAGCGATATTAATACCAAAATAGTGATATAAAAGACTACTGACTTGGGCATTCGAATTCACCGCACACCGTCCGAAATCACTGTCCGAATTCATCGCGGCGTCCGAATTCACCGCACATCGTCCAAAATCACCGTCCTATTTCACTGCACACCATTCCGAAATCACCGTCCGAAATCACCGATTGGCGTCCGAAATCACCAGTCCGAAATAGTCGAGGGCCGAATCACCGGACAACCCATACGGATAAATATTACTTCTGCAACAATTGCCCTTTATTTACATCAAGGATATGTGTACTGTAAATAGGGTACACTTTGCAAGGTTATATTTGGCACGCTATCACTGTCAATAAAGCATTCTTTTTTCAATATAATTGGTGTAGGCCCTACCTTAAATGAAAGCATGGACGAGCTTAATTTAGATATTTTTAACTGTTGATACAATTAAGGCAGCCTTGCTTGAGCCACAATTCCACTCTGTGACGGATGTAAGTTCTGTTCCCAGAATTTGTTCTTAATATTTTTTTTACAATTTAACTAACAATCATTCTGGGATGATGTAAGGTATCTTCCAGGTAAAAATACAACATGGGCTACGATGTAGTAAAACAATTTTGCTGTCCCGGAGTGATAATTTTTGCAATATATTGCCATTGTGATAAAATACTTGCCTGTCTAGTATACATTCGGTGCATAAGAAAAATACAGAAAGGTAGATACAATAATTTGTCAAAGTATAAAATTTCTGACAAATTCCACCTATAAGTGCCTATACGTGACAATGCCATAATTTAGCCAGCCAAAAATAGTGTTCAATCGACTCCAGTAGGCCTACAAGGGAAAATTAAACATAGCTCAACTTGTTCATACTTCCAGAAACATCGTCACGGAATGGAAGAGGATAAACCACACCCATAAAACAGGATGCAAACAATGTCAATGTCAATATGTGCAAATATGTAATCTTTTGGTTGAGCATAGGTAAGCAGCGTGTGTTGCAGTAATACCGTTCTTCTTAAATGTAAGTTTGATGAAGTGAACGATCTCTTGAAGGTCGATTAATGTATCTAAAATATATTAAAAACATCGAACTGGTCAACTCATCGAAAAGAAATGTATTGAGAAGTGAATGCCTATCTATATGTATGTGAAATGTATGTACTTCGTGATTATTATCAAAGAACTATAAAATATAAGGGTGCTACCATATGGAATAATATATCTTCAAAATTTAATACAAATGGTGCTATTAATAAATTTAAATCATTTTAAAAATGATATTGCTTGTCATGTTGAATATCTAAAATTTGTTGATAGATGTGTAATTTTTGTTTTGTCTGTCCCAAAGTTGTAGTATATATAGGCCGGGAGCCAGACCTAACCCTCGTACTCACAAAAGCTAAGAAACTTTCACTGCGATTTTTATTTAGCTTGACCCTTGTTTTTTTTTGTCAAACAGGACGCTTTAAGTCCTAGGGCCTATTTTACCATTTTTTAGAAGGACACAAAATTAAAATTGACAGCAATTCAAACATTTTTTTCAAAATAGAAGTAGTTTTATTTAATTTGACTATTGTTTTAGTCATAGCCCTCGGCCAAATACATATGTAGGTCACTGAAAAATATTTGTGCCGAGATTTCATTTTGAATATTTGATATGATATCTCTGCGACCAATATGCTATAATAATAAACTCATGCTCTGGATATTTATCATTATATTTATTATGAATTTTTTATGTGAATCTCATATTGATGTTTATGCTTACATGTTTATGAAAAAAAATATGTAAAATGACACTTTGAATGCTAAAACCAATTTTTTGCTTACAGTGTATATATATACAAGCAAAGATAAGTTTGTGTAAATATTTATTGTTTATTCTGTTACGGGAAGAATAAACCGATTGAGCTTCATTCCCTTTTTATATGTTATAATGAATGTATATTTTTTAATGGAGTTTGGAATCGTGGTTGTGAGGAATAATAATAAAACATAAAATAAATATATCGTAAAAATAGAAAACAATTCTTAGTCATTGTGAAGAATGAGTCGTCGTTTGATTTAGAAAATAAGCTCTGGTCAAACCATATCTAATTCACACTTTGTATACTGTGGAATTACCTGGAAATATCAAACATATTAGGCACTAGTATTAGCGTTTATCCGTGTATTTAGCACTAGTTGAATCAATGTTAGCTTATTGTTAGGCCACTGTTTACGACGCTTCCCTAACATTAACTTAACTTTGGCCTAAATTCCTCGTGTTGTTGTTTTGCGCGCATTTTAAGACATCTTGGCTACAGGCTATCTCCCAACAATCACCATTGTGCTGGATTAGGGTTGTACCAGCGTCACAAACATAAATGGTTCGAGGTCTTTTGTAGCCTACGCTGTTCTCGTGCACATTATTATTATTATTATTATTATTATTATTATTATTGTATTTCTTTAGACGCTTGTATCCAGCTGCATAGCCGATCACAGCGCTTACAGAATAAAAAGTCATGTGTGCTAAAAGTTTCAGTATCTTATTAAAACAAGGCTAAAAACGTGGGCCATCAGAGTAATCTATATGCAGATTGGAATAGGTGTGTTTTCAATGTCTGTCTAAAAGATTGCAGTGTAGGAATTCTCCTAATGTTCAGTGGCATTTTGTTCTGGGGCACGTGTACCAAACGCCTGTTTACCAACAACTTTGGCACAGGAATGAGTGCTAAGTTCATGGCACACCTGTTTTTGACGAAGTCGATTGTCTCGTGTTCTGGTAGTCAGGATAGATGATAGATAGTTTGGAGCTAGTCTATGGACACATTTGTATAATGTCACAATGATCTTATAATTTATTCTCTCTTGAATGGGCAGCCAGTGTAAGTCTTTGCGGATAGGTGTTATATGCATTGCAGCCTTCGAGCGTGTTACGAGCCTTGCTGCACGGTTCTGGAGCCGCTGAAGACGTTCCACATCTTTTGCAGCCAGACCACCTAAGAGTCCGTTACAGTAGTCAATATTAGATGTTACGAGTGCAACAACTAATCTGTGGCAAATACCAGCTGTGATGTAGTTGCGAATTGATCCTACACACGTCAGATTCTGACGACTAAAGTCGATCCCCGCGCTGTAAGGGTTATTATGGTTCTGTACCCAGCAAAAAACAATGCTCTTGTGTCTATGTAAGTAATGGTAACGTACATATGTAAGATATTGGATACAAAATGTTGAGCATTTGACTTTTAAGAGCCTGCAACGATGAAATCGAATCTGTGATGATCATGAATTCAGTTCCGCTACTTTACCATAATATACCCATCTGTAGATAATGAGTCTCGTGTCGGAAAAATACAATATACAGTTGATGGGACCATTGAATAGCACACAGCTGGAGCTTTAGTATGACACCAAGAACATGAAATTATGTTTATCTGGAGTTGAGTTATGATCATTTTATGTTTATCTGGAGTTGAGTTATGATCATTTTAGTGACGCGAATGAGACAATATTTCAAAAATTAAAAATGGAGAAAATTATGATAATTCCAGGCATAAAGTATAAAAATTTGACAGAAAACAAAATTCGTTATTTTTAGCCCATATCATGCATATTGACCATTTTCTATTTTTGTAGAATGCCGACATGCGACTCGTTTCGTGCAGCTGGGTCACAATATACTCCACAGGCGTTTCAATGGCTAGTAGCTCTGCAGAGCAGATTGAGGCCTCATTTGTGATACGACAGTAAATTCATGATCATTGTAACAGTGTATACGTAGTCTCCCTGTTATTTTGACAGAATATAATGTGAGTAGTAGATATATGTAAATCCCCACCTGGTACTTAGGAACCCAAGGGTTAATTCCAATCCCGTAAACCTAATTGTCTCTTATCTTGTTCCCAACAGCCATGAAGCACCGGGCAATGAAAACCCGGGCGCATGTCACCCTATCACAAACAGCGCTTCCTGTGTTCATGGCCAGGGTACTCAATTTAATTACCCCACGCCCAGGGTTTGTTAGGATTAGATGCTCACCATGGAGCACTCTCGGCCCGTATTCTCGTACAAGTTACGATATATCGTAGGCTTCTGATTGGTCGAGATGGCCATCTCGACCAATCAGAAGCCTACGATATGTCGTAACTTGTACGAGAATACGGGCCCAGAAAACAAGAACCGCCGCTACTGGCAAGTTGGGTCAACAATGCGATTGGGCAACAGAGGGCAAGCAGACGCGTGTAATTTTAACGCCTCTGAACAGCCCAACTGAGACACCTCACCTACACGGAAGTGTGAATTAACGATGTTGTCACCCCAGCCCTATTTGGCCAGGATTAACGGGGCGTGGACAAAGTACACAACGCTGACCTGACCGGGCCTGTAGCGCTCAGAGCTCCATGGTTGGCTGGCAATTTGTTGGCAGGTTCCATAAAGATTCATACAACTGTAAAATGCGCATGTGTGGGACGGTCAAGTGTAGGACTACATTGGCCTATAGAGTACACTTTGACGGTATTAATATCAGCGACTGAACTGATTACAAGATACTACTCCAACGAGAAATTGGCCCAATGCTGTTTTAATGTTAGACCAACGTATGCGACGTTGGCCGACATTAAACCAACATTTGGTGAGTGTGCCATGTTGGCTAGGAAAGCTATTACTGTCAATATATATATATATCCTCAGGAGGTTCTCCTGGCCCAGTTTAGCCTATATGTGCACAAAGGTGGCCTAAAGCCCGATTCATTTTATTTCATTTTTTTACTGTCAATATGCTGGAGGTCAACTGTTTCCAGAACCCCACGGTAACACAACCTTTTGTGTCTCAACGCATAGCCCACATGAGAGAAATGGTGAATTATTTCCTCATAGATGTCGCTCAAGTATATAGAGTTTGTATGATTTGGAAACTTGCTCTTAATGCGGCGATCGGTATGAAACACATATAATATTATTATCTTGGCTGATAACTGTGGATGTGAGGTGATATGTCATTGTGGAATGTCCAGGGGCCACTGTTGCATTCTGGGGACCACATTGTCTCGCGTATTTTGACAGTTGACCACACCTTTAATTAAGCAGTCACTTGGGCTCAGTCTGTATTCTCATCACAGTAAAATTCTGACAGTGTTAAATGTTTCTGTGGAGGAGGATTTTTAAAGTGGACTCACCACTACGTAATTTATGCTGTTATTTTGCTGCCCGATATATTGGGTATGGTGATGTATTTCCTCAAACTTTAGCAGCTAACGTAATTAATATGGGGCTCCACTTATTTTGAAGGCATTTAAATGTAAGCACCACAGAAAAATATAAACAAAGTCAAATAAGATGGTTTTGTGGACACCCTCAGAGTACTATTACATAGTCATGACTATGACCTTAGACGCTCCAGACCACACACTCTAGTCAGACTTCTTACTAGATTTTAAAATATTTTGTCAGAGCAATTACATATTACATTTTAGTATATTTGTATTTTGATGCTGTTATAATATGTTGTAAGTGTATGTTTTATTTCTACATCTATGGAGGTGCAATAATAATGGGAACTGGGAACTGTTGGTCGATTTTGACCACCAGGGGGCGCTGACCGCGGGATAAGGAGGAATCGGTATGCTTATATGACATAGTAATTTAGCTTTGCTAAGTCAGGTTCAGTTTGGTTTTTACTAAGTTTTTAAGTTAGTTTCATTTTAGCTTTTACTCAGTTTTCAAGTTAGTTTCAGTTGGGAATTTACGTACAAATTAGACCAGGGAAAAGCTGTTAGTCTTGATATACTCTGAGCTGGCATATGTACCAGGGGAGAGCGAAGAGGCTATAACGGCCAGAACCTACAGTGTTTAGAAAAATCACAACGAGAGGTACGAGAAGAAATTGAGAAGAAATTATAAAAAATAATTGAATTACATCATCATGAACAATATGCTGCTGCCTTGTTACTTTGACGGGGGAATAGTCTGGCAGCCATGGTGGTATACCTGGACTCGGAGTATATAGTTTTTTTCTTTGTAGAATACCGCTGCCCAGACCCCCTGTTTAAAGATTCCTGAGGGTGTGGAGCTGTCACCCTTGGGCAATTTTAGTTATTCACGCTTTTCAAAATGGCCGCCAAGAGCCATAGTGGAAATATAACTTTTTCACTTTTTGGCCTAGAAATATGTATAATACCACTTTTCTAACTAAATTGACCACGAAAAATTCATGTCCGGCATTATGTTTTAATTTAGAAGTCGCCGTCGTGCATAAATTCAAGATAGCCGCCACTATACTCAACCACTAAAGTACATTTCTGAACAGAAACAAGTGTGAAACTACATTGCTGACCACACGTTCTCTGTGGACTAATTTTGTACGTGGATTTAGATCATATATAATAAAAATTATGAGAGCACGATCAAAACAAAAACGTAATAACAGCAAAAATATTAGTAGAACAATATTTACTGCAGCAATGACATACAGGCAAATGCTCATGTATTCACCACATACACTACCTTAGTTATATATAAATGAACAACATAGGTAGGGCTATATAAAATATAATTACCATCACTCTATAATGACTGTTTGTGCATTCGGAGGCTCAGTTGTTACGAACATCTTAAATTGTATAGGCCTATACGTACATTAAAATCACCATGAATCATAACTTTACTTGAAAAACTAAAAAGGTGACGACGATTATGCCTCAGCTGCAGAGATTAATTCGCATGAACCGACAGGAGGAATTGGAGATGGCTCTGCAGACAGATAGATGGACAAACTGATTACTTAATGTCACCGGCCTAAGGCAGATGGAGACACAGTAGTAGTAGTAGTAGTAGTAGTAGTAGTAGTAGTAGTAGTAGTAGTAGTAGTAGTAGTAGTAGTAGTAGTAGTAGTAGTAGAATAATGCTTAACGTCACTTTTCCACACCAATTTTAAATGTCATTTGACATTGTAATACACTAAAACCAGTGCAGTCCATTGATGAGATAAATGATGTACTAATGATGATTTGAGGGTGGGGTGATAGAGCATGGTGGGTTATTGAAAGTGGTTTTCTTCACTCGCCCGATAAGGGGTTAAGAGGATTTACCCCCAGATATGTCCAGACCTAATGTCAAACACTCTATTGCCGATAGCTTATGGCCTCAACACGGCCAACACTAGTGCCTTTGCACCGTTGTTGAGCGGAGGAACCAGGGTACGCCGCTGGCAATCCGCCCAAAACCATTTTGCGAGCCAAAGTCATTTGGGTCAAAATTAGGAGGGGATTTTAGAGCACATTTTCAAAGCTGTATCTGTAGATGTGCTGTTTTAACGTTTTTCTGTGAAGGCATCCGTTGTTGGAGGCAATGAGCACAGTTATTGGGCAGTGGTCAGGTGCTTGCTTGCCAGCCCACTGATTCTGACTACATTCAGTCATGGTAGAGTATTGTGGCTGACCATAAAATGCTGCCATAAATGTAGTTGTTTGATCAAAAATATCTGTGATTTAACGAGTTAGGTCACACATATGCGACAGAAAGAATAACCAGCTTGAACACGTATTTGGGTGAATATACAATTTAAGGGTCATTTAGTGTCTTTTGGCTATTCTGAGCGAATTTATGCATTGTGTAGGTCCGAATTTTTTTAATATTGTCCTATGGGCAATACGATAAACTGAGAAAAAAAAATAATTCAATATCTCTGACGAATATTTTTTTATTCAACATGCAATGTGCTAAAATACACGAATTTGTACACAAATGCAATGTCTCCCAATATCTAACACCTGAAACATAGACTGTTTTAACATGGAAGATCTCTTGGAAATAAAAGTTTTTTTTTATTTTGAAATCATCATAAATGTTTTAGTCGGCTCTTTCCGATTCATTTGAATACCTGTGTTATGGGTCTAGGAAACATTTTTACTCTTACAGTGCGGGGATCGACTTTAGTCGTCAGAATCTGACGTTTACAGACGCCAGATTCTGACAACTAAAGTCGATCCCCGCGCTGTAAAGGTTAATAAGGCTCTGTACCCAGCAAAAAACAATGCTCTTGTGTCTATGTAAGTAATGGTAACGTACATATGTAAGATATTGGATACAATAGGGTTGTTGAGCATTTGATGTTTTTAAGAGCCTGCAACGATGAAATCGAATCTGTGATGATCATGAATTCAGTTCAACTACTTTACCATAATATACCCATCTGTACATAATGAGTCTCGTGTCGGAAAAATACAATATAGAGTTGATGGGACCATTGAATAGCACACAGCTGGAGCTTTAAGTATGACACCAAGAACGTGAAATTATCTTGATCCGGAGCTGAGTTATGATCATTTTAGTGACGCCAATGAGACAATATTTCAAAAATAAAAAATGGAGAAAATTATGATAATTCCAGGCATTAAGTATCAAAATTTGACAAAAAACAAAATTCGCTATTTTTAGCCCATATCATGCATATTGACCATTTTCTATTTTTGTAGAATGCCGTCATGCGACTCGTTTCGTGCAGCTGGGTCACAATATACTCCACAGGCGTTTCAATGGCTAGTAGCTCTGCAGAGCAGATTGAGGCCTCATATGTGATACGACAGTAAATTCATGATCATTGTAACAGTGTATACGTAGTTCCCTTGTTATTTTGACAGAATATAATGTTAGTAGTAGATATATGTAAATCCCCACCTGGTACTTAGGAACCCAAGGGTTAATTTTAATCCCGTAAACCTAATTGTCTCTTATCTTGTTCCCAACAGCCATGAAGCACCGGGCAATACAAACCCGGGCGCATGTCACCCTATCACAAACAGCGCTTCCTGTGTTCATGGCCAGGGTACTCAATTTAATCACCCCACGCCCAGGGTTTGTTGGGATTAGATGCTCACCATGGAGCACTCTGGGCCCGTATTCTCGTACAAGTTACGATATATCGTAGGCTTCTGATTGGTCGAGATGGCCATCTCGACCAATCAGAAGCCTACGATATGTCGTAACTTGTACGAGAATACGGGCCCAGAAAACAAGAACCGCCGCTACTGGCACGTTGGGTCAACTAGGCGATTGGGCAACAGAGGGCAAGCAGACGCGTGTAATTTTAACGCCTCTGAACAGCCCAACTGAGACACCTCACCTACACGGAAGTGTGAATTAACGATGTTGTCACCCCAGCCCTATTTGGCCAGGATTAACGGGGCGTGGACAAAGTACACAACGCTGACCTGTCCAGGCCCGTAGCGCTCAGAGCTCCATGGTTGGCTGGCAATTTGTTGGCAGGTTCCTTAAAGATTCATACAACTGTAAAATGCGCATGTGTGGGACGGTCAAGTGTAGGACTACATTGGCCTATAGAGTACACTTTGACGGGATTAATATCAGCGACTGAACTGATTACAAGATACTACTCCAACGAGAAATTGGCCCAATGCTGTTTTAATGTTAGACCATCATCTGCGACGTTGGCCGACATAAAACCAACATTTGGTGAGTGTGCCGTGTTGGCTGGGAAAGCTCTTACTGTCAATATGCTGGAGGTCAACTGTTTCCAGACCCCCACGGTAACACAACCTCTTGTGCCTCAACACACAGCCCACATGAGAAAAATGGTGAATTATTTCCTCATAGATGTCGCTCAAGTATATAGAGTTTATATGATTTGGGAACTTGCTCTTAATGCGGCGATCGGCATGAAACACATATAGTATTATTATCTTGGCTGATAACTGTGGATGTGGGGTGATATCTCATTGTGGAATGTCCAGGGGCCACTGTTGCATTCTGGGGACCACATTGTCCTGCGTATTTTGACAGTTGACTACACCGTTAATTAAGCAGACACTTGGGCTCAGTAAGTATTCTTATCACAGTAAAATTCTGACAGTGTTAAATGTTTCTCAGTGCATCGAGACTATCAATAATTGTAGAATCAATCTGTGGAGGATGATTTTCAAAGTATACTCACCCCTATGTAATTTATGCTGTTATTTTGCTGCCCGATATATTGGGCATGGTGATGTATTTCCTCAAACTTTGGCACCTAACGTAATGAATATGGGGCTCCACTTATTTTGAATAATTACATATTACACTTTAGTATTTTTGTATTTTGATGCTGTTATAATATGTTGTATGTGTATGTTTTATTTCTCCATCTATGCAGGTGCAATAAAAAAATAAAAAAATGGGAACTGGGGAAGGTGGTTGCCTGAAACCCCGCCAAGGGAAGCGTGAGATTTAGTTGGCCAATTTTGACCACCAGGTGGCGCTGACCGTGAGGTAAGGAGGAATCGGTATGCGTATATGACTTAGTTATTTAGCGTTGCTAAGTCAGTTTTAGTTTAGTTTTTACTAAGTTTTTAAGTTAGTTTCAGTTTAGTTTTTACTCAGTTTTCAAGTTATTTTCAGTTGAGAATTTATGTACAAATTAGACCATGGGAAAAGCTGTTAGTCTTGATATACTCTGAGCTGGCATATGTACCAGGGGAGAGCGAAGAGGCTATAACGGACGGAACCTACAGTGTTTAGAAAAATCACAACGAGAGGTACGAGAAGAAATTGAGAAGAAATTATATAAATAAATTTTGAATTTCATCATCCTGAACAATCTGCTGCTGCCTTGTTACTTTGACGGGGGAAGGTTGAGTGTCCCCGCCTCCGAGTCTAAGAACTTCAAAGACCGAGGACCCTGTCACATCATCAGACAAAGTGTATGCCTGTTCTGTTGTCTTTTGGTCCACCAGTAGGCATACATAACTTCTTCTATTGTTGATATATCTAAAAAAAATGACTCCTGTAACTAACATGCTCTGGAAGATAAGGGGAGAAGTGTCTCCCTCCCTGAGATCCTATAGGTTGAAAGTATACTTGGCTGTTGAAAAAGCCATGGTAAAGTAGGTACAGCCACTGGCTTGCTTCTGAGCAATCTCCGGAGCTCAGGGTTTACAACACACGAGTGTGCTGGGTTATAAAGATCAACTTTCAATTTTATATAGTATTGCAAGCTCAACTTCATCCGCCGAGTCTGTAATGAGGGCTCATCGGTATCCACTTTATCTTTCCTCCTGTCACTGATTCTCCGTATCAGCTGTCATGGTTGTTATACAGATGTATTTAGTGTGGAGACGTAATATCCTCTCCAGGGTTGACACGTGGCCTCAATAACACTACGGCGGGCCTAAGCGTAATTTTCTTTTTATATCCGTCAAGGTTTTGTTTTGTTGAATGTTTTTTTAAATTTACTTAAGATCTTTTTCATTTTCTCAATTGCCTTAATGCAATTGTCATCAAATCAGGACTTATTAGGTTTTGTGGAGCTGTCGAGGTTTTTGATATGTTCATTTCGGCTATTGTATTAATTTTTGTTGTAAAAAGGGCTATATGGCCTCCTCGCTCTCAAATTGAGAGATTGTGAAGCTCTCCCTACTTGCAAATGGTATGTGTATGGTATGTGTGTGCGAAAGTCGACATCATCTTGACAGAGACTAGTGTTCAAATTTATGTACTAAATAGCCACCGGACGGGAATAAGGAAGGAACTAATATAGTACTGAAGTTCTGTGGCTAACACAGTGAAGATGGGAATCGGTTTGGAGCTGTGGAGAGTGAGAATTGGGAGTTTTTCCAATTCAGGATGCAAAGTGAAGAGGAGTTCACAGGGGTACGCATACCTACGGGTGCACTGCATGCTGTGAGATTCCTGGTATTGTTCACTCTGTTCAATGTGTTGGTCTGTACAGCCGCGCATCCATGTCGTGTAGATTTGGACAGCAGCAATACAGTAAACGAACACATCTCGAATACATTTAGGCCACATGGAACTATGTCAATCGACTGTGATACATTTTGTAATGGTGAACACTTGTCACGGGTCACTGACTGTACACCGTCCGAGGACAACTTGCACTGTACAACAAACAACCTATGGCAAACAAGTGTGCACTCAAGAGCTAAAATAACTTGTGCTGGTGATATTGAGATGAATCCGGGACCGGGACAGGATAATGAGCCTCAACCCCCACACGCAGAACACTACATTGTCAACGGCTTGGAAAGTGGTAAATCCTGACAAGTTAAACTTGGGAGATGTTATGAGAGAACTCAAACTGATCCGCACAGAGATGGCGGAGTCTTTACAGCGCCTACAAGCAAAGCTAGACGAGGTGACAGCAGACGTGACCGCATTAAAGGATACAACAACAACACTGGCGGCTGAAGTAGCGGAGCTGCGTCAAGAAAACGGTGAGATGAGAAAACAGTTGGAAAATTTAGACAGTCAGTCAAGAAGAAATAATGTGATTATCAGAGGGGGTGGATGAGCCTGATCACAGAGAAACCTGGGAACAATGTGAATTGACTGTGCGTGATAAATTGTCCTCTACACTAGGTATGGATAAATATCGAATAAAGAGTATTCCTATTAAACGGGCACATCGATTGCCAAGACCCGGAAGACAGACGGAACAGTTGAGGGATAAACCAAGATATATAATCGTCAAATTTTCTTTATTTGAAGACAGAGACGTAGTTCTTGAAGCAGCACGAACCAAGAAACCGCCAGGAGTATACTTCATGGAGGACTCAAGTAAGTCAGTGAGATTGATTCGTAGTACCTTAAAATATAAATTGACTGATGCTCGTAAGGCTAGATATAAATCATTTTTTAGCCATGATAAACTGATCATTGTGAACGACGAAGGCAAACGTAACGCCTATACATATGACACTATGAATAAGACAATAAAAACGGTCAACAAAAACTTCAACGAAGCAGAAAGATGAGAAGTAGGCCACGGTCCTGATATTTTCAATTCATCTGACAAAACAATAAACCAGATTCGCCCTATTAATAAGATATCATTTGTACTTTGGAATATAGAGGGTTTATCTTCTAAACTAGACGATCCTGATTTTGTCAATTATTTACGTTTATTTTCTGTTGTTTGTCTCTCAGAAACATTATTAGATGTGTTCGATAACATCTGTTTACAACAATATAACTGTTATGCTGCATCTGCTCGTAAACTGTCTCAGCCCGGTGGACAATCAGGGGGAATGATCTGTTTTGTTGAGCAATCTAAATCAAAGTATTTTGAACAACTAAATGTTACCATAGAGAATACTATTGTTTTTAAAATAAGCAAACTGCCATTCGGATCTTCTGAAGACATTCTGTTTATATCTACGCACATTCCGCCTATGGGATCTCGATTCTACGATCACAAAGATATATCAGGCGGGATTTTGTTGCTAGAGCGAGCTATATTAGATTTAATCGTAAGCCGCGAGGACTGTAGCGTGCTATTGTGTGGTGACCTAAATGCACAAACAGGTGTGAAAAATACTTATTTCTGAACCGATATTATGCATGTGATAAATCTTGCCAATCGCAAGATAATGTTATTAACTCATTCAGCAGATATCTTCTGTCGCTGTGCTCTGGACTTGATTTTGGCATCTTAAATGGCTGCACTCCTGGTAATTCAGATAAATATACGTACAGTCAGTTCACGGTAATAGTCTGGTGGATTATTTTATTGTCTCGAAAGAACCAAGAGAATTTTGCAAAATGTAATAGTAAACGAAAAGGTAATTTCTCCACATATGCCTATAGAAGCATATTTTAAAAGTCATATCGCAGGGTCATATAATGTTGCAGATAATGGTATTGAGCAAGTTACCAAATCACGCTTTAAATGGACTGATGAAGGTACGCCAATTTATATTCGGGATGTTAGTCTGCGTGATTCAACTAGATTTTGGAATTTACTACGTGGAATGAATAGGACAGGTAGATCTCGCTTTTGTAATATAAGTATTAACGATTGGTTTAATCATTTTTCCGCTTCGTTTGAAACACGTTTTGAAAATGGAAGAGGTGATAGAGATAATACTAATCCTCTGTTAAACGATATTTTAAACAATATAACAACGCCTCAGAAAGAAGCATGTGAGCCTAACTCTCCAATCACAGAACAAGAGATAAAGCAAAGTATACAGCATTTAAAGAATAATAAAGCTGCTGTTGCAGACAGTGTTGTGAGTGAAATGTTTAAATTCGCAGGGAACTGTTTAATTTCTTATATCCACAGCCTGTTTAATAGGATTTTTGATACTGGTGTATACCCCGTACTCTGGTCAAATTCGACCATAATACCAATCCATAAAAAAGGTAGTGTCAACGTCACTGATAATTACAGAGGTATATGTCTGTCAAGTATTTCCAGTAAAATTTTTACTCGGATTTTAAATGTAAGATTACAAAAATGGGCGGACGATAATAACCTTATATCAGGAGAACAAGCAGGGTTCCGTCGAGGTTACTCTACTATAGATAATGCTTTTATTTTGAATTCATTTGTACAAAAATACCTTGATAAACGGCGTAAAGTGTATGTGGCTTTCATTGATTACAGAAAAGCTTTCGATTCTGTTAACACAAGTGTTTTATGGAAAATCTTATGTAAAAATGGTATAATCGGAAAAATGCTCGTCATTCTCCAAGGTATTTATGAGGACGTACGCTGTAATGTTCGCTGTGATAAGGGTGAAACAGATTTTTTCCAATCTTTAGGCGGGCTCAAACAAGGATGTATTTTACGTCCGCTACTATTTTCTTACCTTATTCAAGTTGTTGCAAATGAAGTACGCTTGAGAGGACGTCACGGCCTCCAATTTCACCCTGATGTGTCTGAATTACTAATTTTATTGTTTGCAGATGATATTGTTCTTATTTCTGACACCGTCCAGGGGCTCCAACGGAAAATTAATATCTTGCTTCAAATTTCAGAACTGCTGGGTTTGCCCGTACATACTGGGAAATCCAAGGTAGTGGTCTTTAGAAATGGTGGTCACTTGGCCGCACACGAGAAGTGGTTTATAAATAATACACCTTTGAAAGTAGAAGGGGAATACACCTATCTATCTATTGTGTTTTCAACGAGGTTAAGACACACTTGTACCCAAAATTATTTGGCTACAAGATCAAAGACTGCATTCATACGCATCGATAAAATTTTAAGAAATGTTCCAAACATTTCCTTTAATGTTTTCCTTAATGTATTTGATACCCCAATTAAACCAATACTGTTATATGGCGCAGAAATTTGGGGAGTGAGTAGTAACACTACAGCTATTGAAAATATTCATCTGCTTGCATTGAAGAGATTTTTGAATGTACCTGTATTAAGTCCCAATGTTATTGCTTACGGTGATAAAGGAAGATATGAATTGTACATATATTCAATATTGTCTAGTATAAAGTATTCATGTAAAATTTTGAAAATGAGTGATTCGCGGTATGTCAGGAAAGCTTACAACATGATGGTACATGAAAATAACACGAACTGTTGGTCAAATAAAATTAAAGAAATACTTTACAGATTCCACCTTGGAGAATATTGGTTGTCGCTAAATGTTGGTAACGAAGTTAGCTTTCTCAATACTCTGAAACAGCGGTTAATGGAAGCTAGTGATCTACGATGGCTTGAAATTGTGCAAACAAGAGAAACAAATGTTTGTCACGCTTCAGAATGGGGATATGTTGTATCAATTCGAATCAGTTAAGATTTGCTAATATCCAAGATAACGTATACCCACTCTGTATGGAAAACAAAGAGGATGATATTCATATTTTGTTACAGTGCCCTGTTTACCAAGATTTTCGCATTAGATATTTATATCCATTCAATGAACCAAATAATCAATCATTTATAAGAATTATGTCCAATGATGAATCGTCATATATACAGAATTTAAGCCTCTTTCTTTACCATGCCTTTAAACGTCAAAATAATAATTTAATTACGCTTCTGATACCATGTGAGTATGGTTTTAATTACTCAGCTGACGCGGGACGTTGAGTCGGTGTTGGTTTGACGTTGGTTCAGCGGCGTGGATGGCGGACCAGCGTTAGACCCACATTGATTCGGCGTATTGTGTCTACTTCATAACCTGCTTTGTTCTAAAAAAAACATTATATTTATTTTTGTATTTATTATTAATGAATTAATTATCCATTGTTCCGTTTGGATTGTATGATATATTTTTATATTGTATATATTACTGCACACTTCGATGTATTCCTGTATGATTTTGAAAGGGTCATAGGCATGTCAATAATCAATCAATCAATCAATCAATCAATCAATCAATCAATCAATCAATCAATCAATCAATCAATCAATCAATCAATCAGTCAGTCAGTCAGTCAGTCAGTCAGTCAGTCAGTCAGTCAGTCAGTCAGTCACTCAGTCAGTCAGTCACTCAGTCAGTCAGTCAGTCAGTCAGTCAGTCAGTCAGTCAGTCAGTCAGTCAGTCAGTCAGTCAGTCAGTCAGTCAGTCAGTCAGTCAGTCAGTCAGTCAGTCAGTCAGTCAGTCAGTCAGTCAGTCAGTCAGTCAGTCAGTCAGTCAGTCAGTCAGTCAGTCAGTCAGTCAGTCAGTCAGTCAGTCAGTCAGTCAGTCAGTCAGTCAGTCAGTCAGTCAGTCAGTCAGTCAGTCAGTCAGTCAGTCAGTCAGTCAGTCAGTCAGTCAGTCAGTCAGTCAGTCAGTCAGTCAGTCAGTCAGTCAGTCAGTCAGTCAGTCAGTCAGTCAGTCAGTCAGTCAGTCAGTCAGTCAGTCAGTCAGTCAGTCAGTCAGTCAGTCAGTCAGTCAGTCAGTCAGTCAGTCAGTCAGTCAGTCAGTCAGTCAGTCAGTCAGTCAGTCAGTCAGTCAGTCAGTCAGTCAGTCAGTCAGTCAGTCAGTCAGTCAGTCAGTCAGTCAGTCAGTCAGTCAGTCAGTCAGTCAGTCAGTCAGTCAGTCAGTCAGTCAGTCAGTCAGTCAGTCAGTCAGTCAGTCAGTCAGTCAGTCAGTCAGTCAGTCAGTCAGTCAGTCAGTCAGTCAGTCAGTCAGTCAGTCAGTCAGTCAGTCAGTCAGTCAGTCAGTCGATCAGTCGATCAGTCGATCAGTCGATCAGTCGGTCAGTCGGTCAGTCAGTCAGTCAGTCAGTCAGTCAGTCAGTCAGTCAGTCAGTCAGTCAGTCAGTCAAATGCCCTGATATCCTACGTTAACCCTGTACATGCTCTTCATGTTGTTGATACAGGACACATGTTACACAATGTAATGTGACCCAACTACTGTACATATAACGATGTCATCAATGAATATTTGCTATACAAGAATATTTGGATAACTAATTACAGCCCAGTGACTGGTGCTGAGAATGTATTAAATGATGATATTCTCAGCCCAATATACACAGACGGACCGGCTGCACCTGATTATGTACTACATAAGCTATCATATATATGGTGTAAAACTGGTTGTTGAAGACGGTGCTCATGTCTCAAGACTGGCCTGGACTGGTCGGTCATATCGTAAAATTATCAGAAATGTAGCCTATATATGCTTGTATCGATATGCATACTTCATCAAATAGTATTAGATCCTTGATATATATTTAACACAATCAGTTTTATCTTTCTTCGTGCAACCTAACCCTCCCATTATGTATTTTGTTTCGATGTGCTCTTTTCAGGATGGCATACATTTGCATATCTCAAAAACCATCACTTTGAATGCATTTTTTGCGTTGATGAAATAGTTTATGAAGTGATGGGTTCCCTTCAATCTCTACTGCAGCCTTTTTCCCCAGTGACAGCAAGTGTTCAACCACTAACTTTGGTAAGAACTGCTCCATATATATCATTCACCATCTTCACAAATTTGAATGCATACTTCGGTTCAAGTCAAGGTTATTTTACTTCACACTTTTTGTCGGATACAGAAACTGTCCGACACATTTTCACACCCATCTTAATGGAAAGGTATTGATATCACCTTTCTTATTTTGTTAAAAGACACACGCTTCTGATTTAAAATCAACGATCAAATGATAGCATCAGTGCTTCACTTTTTTTCTTTGAGTGAGCAAATTATTGTCGATGAACATACAGTATCGATGCTGTATATATAAAGAAATGCTTAAACGCAGAAGTATGAGATTGAAGGAGAAATATCACTTTACCATGACTTTATCCCAAATAATGACAAATTTGCAACTGTGTAATCTTGTAAAAGAGCAATTATATAGGGATTAAAACACATGAAAATAGGTCTGTTGTTGGGCTGCATGAAGGAAGGCGAGACTTGTGTCAAATCAGACAAAACTTAGACGAAATCGATATATAATTCTTTTTATATAGTATCTTTTTATAGAGATATCAGCGAATGGACACGAATGGACATAAATGAGAGGAGGTAAATCTACAAATATGGCTCTAGTCATCCTGCCCAGTCGTAATCAGTGCTAATAGCTGAATATGGGCTGTATTGTAGACAAGTTATCATCAAACCCAAAAGTCCCATATTATTAGAGAACTTATGAATGCCTTCCGATATGATACGTAGTACGCCTATGTACAACACTGGGAATGAGATCACAAAAAATCTTACAGCATCCCATGCTCAGAGAGGGGATGATTCCACCAGAAAGTTCCAAACTTACAACCCAGAATGTGCAAGCCTGACTATATAATGTCTAGTGTACCCAGCTGATACATATACCAATAGAAAGGGCAGAAAAATCAACATTTTGTGACAACTTCCTATGTCACATTATTATTTGCCTCATAATTAGTTTTGATGCGATGAAAACCGTGTTTTTTGTAAAAAGGTCCAGAATTCGCTTACACAAGATATATAAAAAATTCAAAAGAAATCCTGAAATATTATTGTAGGAACTGATAAATATGGATATTCTACATAATTTAAATGTCACAGAGATTATTATATATTGAACTTAAATTTACATTCGCGATGCAAAAAAATGTTTTTGTAAAAAAGTCAAAAATAATGTGCAAAATAATAAAATCTAAGAACATTATTTAACCTGATAAACACGGGTATTTTGCATAATTCAAGTGTTTCAGGACATAAATTGCATGAAAAGATAAGAATATATAATTAAATATGTTAATTCAGCATTCGCGATGAAAAATACAGGTTTTCGAAAAGTGATGCCATTTTTCAGACTTTTCGTCCCGGATAGAGCATTTGGCACACATCCCATGTTGTTCTTTGGGGTCGAATTAGTCTAAAACAGTTCATCTAGCCTATCCTAAATAAGGTGCATACACAACTTTCTCAGAATAAGGTAGGCTAATTCTGGACCATCAGTGAAAAAATGCATTTGACTATGACCTCTGGTCATCATTTTTTTTAACTCCATGTGGTGTTTGAAGGTAACAGAGGCCTAGAATTATAATTTCAGGTCGATAAATGGGTACCACACCTCAAAATTAATCAGAAATGACATACTACATTTGGTTATATAATTCTTAGTTGAAAATCATTTATTTATTAATGGCACGCTGGCAGCCATCTTAGATTTTTGCTGTTTACCGTGAAAGTCGACACAGGGTGTACGGGGAGAGTGATATATGGCTACTTGGGATAGGCCTACTCAAGCCAAAGTTCAGCTCTTGACACCCAAATGTCTACCCCAAATCTAAAATGACTATAGTCCATAATGTGTATTGCTGTTTGGGCGAACAAAGTATTTTTTTCAGATTCGAAAGATGCACTTGACAACAGCAGTGCAGCTCAAATGTGATATTTTATAATTCTTGGGGCCACAATACGTTGTGATAACAATACTGTAAAGGAATCAGTAATTATTGAGTAATTTACTGCTACCTTGAAACCTCAATTGTCCAAGAACCTCCAACCGACGGCGTGCCGAAGACCAGGAGGGACGTCCAGACCGGAGGAAAGCACAATAAACACTGACGAATCTCGTATGTCTGCCTGTCAGCGTGACGTCATGCAACGGCCCTGCATGAATTTGGTCTGATGTCAATGGGGCCGAGAGGAAAATCCCACTCTTCCCCGTTCTAATTGGATGAAAGTGGGGCCAATTTGGAGCCAGTGGCCCAAAAGGTCGTGTCCCCGTACACACTTTTGGTGTGGGATACTCGAGATGTTATAAGGTTTATAATGTTAGTCTGGCGCAGTTGCTGTGGAGAAGGGAGGATATAGCTCATCCACCTGTTGCACCACCAAATGCTAATGCTGGTGCTGAGAAGGGGTTGTCAGCTCAAATAGCCGTCAACTCCTCCCAGGTATATGAGAAGGTATATATCAATAGCCGTCGATATTTTCCAAGAAACGATGTGCTAGATTAAAGTTCTAGTGCTGAGAAGGCGACGTCGGCTCAGATAGCAGTTGACTCTTCCCTGGGGTAGTGCTAGTGCTGGGAAAGCCCTAATAGCCGTCGCCCTCCACATTCTGGGGGCATAGGCAACAGTTACTGGTGGCCATCGCCAGCTCCGCACGTGTAAAAGTAGTGTGGGAAAGGACTCCGGGAGGCCACGTTCAACTCACAGGATCGCCTCGTTATCACCAGGCAGAAGGGAAAGGTAGTGCAAGGGGGGGGGGGCAGTGTAGGCATCCGGCGTACATGCATTTTGGCGTGTTGCCTCCAGAACCAACTATGGTGAAACGCCCTTCATGAGTGGACCCATCTGTATGAAACGAGACGTCCATTTTTAAATAGATGACTACTAATATGATCACTATGTAAATGGTGTATTTAGGTACCTATTCCGTCACATAGATGATGATGCCGTCACCAAAAAGCAATGACGTCCAAGAGGAACAAGTGGAAACAAGCAAGGGGATCGGGTAATCTTACCAGTACAATAAAGGGATAAAAGGAAGGGTATTTATGTCAGCACAGATGCCGTCACTCAATACTGTATTATTTATGTTCTTAGTATGGTGTATTCGTGCCAGCACAAAAGCCGTCACTGAAAAAATTAAACGATACAAGGAAGGGTATTTGTGTCACTTATTGCTGTAATTTTTCCAATCAGTTCCTGATCACTCGCGCAAAAAGTACCTAACGTGGTCACGTAGTCTAGTCTACCTGAGTTGGGGTGGGAGTTGGGGTGCTTAGGGCACCGGATCACATAATGGCCACTATCACCTCAAGTGAAACAATTGTCCGCTGGAGAACGGGAACTAGGTGGGATTGGTTGCCGGACTAATGCAGCCTGTACCCTATCCATTAGTTTAGTCAGCCGGTTCAACGTTTCATCCAGTTTCTTTCTGATGTGTTGAGAAGGTTACCGTGCCGCTGAGCGAATTGAATTTGGAACTTTGCTCCTCAGTCTTTATCGAGCTAACCATCTCCCCATCGTTAGGAGACAATTCTGATTGGGGATCTGTAAAAATTGCCTTGTCGCACCTTCTCTATCCGACCCCTCTCCCCAAATAAGGCCCTCCTGCTATGAATAGAACCCTTAAGTATAACCATGGCTTCTGACAGCGTGAATGGATGATGATCCATAGCCCACAACGCTGCACATTTATCTCGACAGCTGTGTAATAATGCGTCTACGGAAGCATCATTTATTGCTTTGTCTCGTGCATTTGGATAAGCCACAAACACAAGCTGTTGGATGCTCTCTACGAACTCTTCCAACTATACTTGATAATTTTCTGCAACTGGTGTCGCTTGGTGTGAGGTGGGTCCTGCATACCATACCTCCCTTTCAAAAGCTTGGTCAGTTTGGTGGAATCTTCGCGATCTTGGGATCGCAACTGACCATAGTAGCTGGCTGCTTTCCCTCGTAATGAGTCTATGGGGGGCGGGGGGGGGGGGGTGGATCGATCGTGTTGTTGACATGAATATGGTGAAGTGTTACGTTCCACCATCTTCCATCAACTCCTCCGTCGTGACGACGGGATTAAATAATTCTCATTAAATTCATCTTCAGGTATTTCTCACTTTATTGAAGTCTAGACATTCATATAACACACAGTTCCCAAGCGGAGCGCGGCGATCGGTGCGATGCGGCTAAGCCCCTGAGCTTCAGTGGCAACGAGTTAACTGGAGGCGCGCTTGGCTGAAGGCGCGCTCGATTCGTGGCGTGGGTTAGTCAGAAAGAGGCTTGGCGGTCCCTGGCCACTCGTCAGTGATCGCTGGACCCCGAGCAGTCTCGAACGGTGAGACGCTAACCCCACATTACCCCCGGGTTAAGTGTAAACGTATGAACCAAGCCAACTTGTGGTGGTAGCGTCGGTTCGTCGCTCCGTCTGGGAAACGCACAAAACCAAAATATAGTAATTAAACAGTAAAACAGTCAGTCGTGAAAATACAGCGTTGGTGGTTGGTAACATCGCAGGCGCAGCATAGAGGTAATATGTAGTAATTATATCTGAGTTCCCATCCTCTTAACACCATTGTTCCAATCCTCTTTAAACCAATGTTCCAATCCTCTTAACACCAATGTTCCAATACTCTTAACACCATTGTTCCTTGTTTATGAATTATGCTGCTGCGCTACGGGTAACGGCCAACCTTTAAAAATCTGATTAATACATTTGTACTTAATAATAAAACTACTTCTATAAGTAACTAAATTAAGTAAAATTTGACATTATTATTTTAATTACTCCAGGCCTGGCAAACTTTATATTTACAAATTATGATTGTTACGGCTCGTGCAGCTGGTCCCGCAGTAGATGTCGTTAGGCGCTACTAAAGCGTGGACCATCTGTATGAAATGTGCGGGAGTGTAGATTTTTCGTCCAACCCTGGTTTGTTTTGCGGTTGCGTCTGGTACAATTCGATCGCCGTTGGCGATATTCGAATTGTTTTTAACATTCGGTGGTTTGGTCGTTTCGTTTGAATAAGGGGTTTTATCCCGTAAGTGTAAAGGTACACGTGAATACGTTTGAAAACCACCGCCGCTCTCATTAGCGCGGGAAACCGCGGGGATTCGCGAATGCTGCGCTACATAAGGGGCAAATTGTTTAGGCATATTTACTCTATTAGCCTTATGCTGTGAAGTAGTAGCCAAATTCGTACCATTTTGAACCGCCATAGACCGTGTCTGTGTTTTCGCTTTCGGTTCAGCTCTCTTCTTTTCGGAATTCTGTTTGAGAGCCGGTGCCCTTCGAACTGTCGCAGTATTTTTCGAATTCTTTGTATTATTTTGCTTTTTACGCTGTTTCTCTGTACCTTTGTCGGGCTCGATGTCTAAGTGTGCAGGTTTAACTCGATCAAGGGAGACCGTTTCTACCTTGCCTTTAACTAGGATTTTCATGACTCTGCCGCTCCTCACGATGACCTTATATGGGCCGTTGTAAGGGGCGGTCAGAGGCGGTGCAATTGTGATTCGTCGCAAAAATACATGTGAGCATGTGTCGATTTCCTTATATTGGAAAATGTTGTTCTGAGGTGAGTCGCGCAGTGGGCAAAGACAGAAACGCGACATGGCTACGCGGAGCTTATCAGAATAGTTGTCTAAGTCTGTATGTGCATCAACAATGTACTTACGTGAAAATTCGCCCGGTAGTCTGAGTGTCGTTTTGTAAACGTTTTCGGCAGCTGACCTACCCAATAACGGCGGAACGTTCACCTAGTAATACCGCAGGTAGTGTTGTCGTCCGTGGATTCGGTGATTCGTGTGCCATAATGGCTGCTTTAAGCTGACGGTGGAAACGTTCGACCATGCCGTTCGATTGGAGGTGGTAACTCGTTGTGCGGTTTCGTACTATCCCGAACTGGTTACAAAAACCATCCCATAATTTTGATTTAAACTGGGTGCCCCTATCCGTGGTGATAGTGGCGGGAGTCCCAAACCGTGCTATCCACCAGCTGAAGAAGGCATCGGCGACCGTTTCAGCTCTTATATCCACTAGCAGTATGGCTTCTGGCCAAGGTGTGAAACGATCTACACAAGTCAGTAGATATCTGAAACCATCGGCATATGGCAAGGGTCCGACTATATCCAAATGTATGTAGTCAAATCTCTCGGTGGGTTCGTCGAATTTGCCAAAAACTGGCTTATTATGGCGAGATATTTTAGCGGTCTGGCAACCATTGCAAGAACGGCACCATTTAGCAATATCTATATTCATTCCATGCCAGACAAATCTTGTATTGATCAACGGCTTTGTAGCCCTATGCGATGGATGACCTAATCCGTGTAAGTTCGAGAAAACCTGTTTTCGAAATTTTGCTGTAACGTACGGCCGAATGTGTCCTGTTGATCCATCACACCAAATCAAATTGTTATCAAATTATTCAAGTAATTTAAAATTTATGGTAGATGACTTTGAATGTCGCAACTGCGTGAATTCTGTGTCCAAAGCTTGATCTGTACCTAAATCTTTATAATTTATGGTTGATGTATTGTCTATGAAGGACACGGTCGGTCGTGACAAAGCGTAGGCCACGAAATTTGTCTCTCCTTTCACATATCTTATGTCTGTTGTGAACTCAGCGATAAAAGCCAGCTGCCTTGTTTGTCGCAGTGACCGGCGTTCAGTGACTGTTGACATTACGAAAGTTAAAGGTTTATGATCGGTGTTCACAAAAAAATAACGGCCTTCTAAGTTGTGCCTGAAATGTCTAATAGTAGCGTACACTGCTAAAAGTTTGCGATCGAACGCACTGTAATGTGTCTCTTACTAAAAAATGAAAGTGGCTGCCAGACATTATCGATGTAGTGTTGCAAAACGCCACCTACGGCGAAATCACTGGCATCGCACATGATATTCAACGGTGCAGAGTGCTCTGGGTGTACCAAAAGGGTAACATTAGCAAGTATTTGCTTAAACTCGATAAATGCAGAATTTGCACTTTTATTCCACTTCAAGTCGAAATTTGACTTAGGTGACAATCTTGTATGGCCTTCATTGGCAGCCGTGAGTAATTCATTTAACGGTATCAACTTATCCGCATAAAAAATCTATGGTAATAGTTTATCATTTCCAAACATCGACGTAAAGCTCTTTGCTTTTCAGGCCTAACAAAATTTACTATCGCGTCTACAGCACTGGGTAGTGGTGAAAGTGCTGCACTAACATGATGTCCTAGAAAACTTAATTCGGTAGTACCGAGCTGACATTTCTCTAGTCCTATGATTATCCCATATTCTGCTAAACGGGGTAAAAAGAATCTTCAAATGTTTTTTATGCGTACGATCGGGGTTTGTGACTAACAAATCGTCCAAATATACGAGCACGAAATCTAGTCCGCGCGTAGCGTGATCTATAAAACGGTGGAAAGTTTGGCCAGAATTTCTTAAACCAAACGGTGTCCTAGTGAAATTGAACAAACCGGTACTGTCTGAGCGTTCAAACTTCTATAATCTCTGCACTGTCTCCAGTCTCTGTTTTTCTTAGGCACTATATGAAGCGCTGACGACCACTCACTGTCGCTGGGTTCGATAATGCCTAACTTTATCATGTTATCGAACTCGCGTTTTGCAGTGACTAGTTTATCAGGTGCTAAATGTTGTGGGCGCGCGGTGGCGTTTGGTCACTATTTTGTGTGTAATACGGTGTTTAACTGGTTCGCCCTTTGTTGTGGGACGAGTCAGTTCTGGAAACTGACCTAATAATTTTGTATAATCGTTTTGAACGGTGTCGACTCTATTCAGTGATAACGGTTTAATAGATGATAAAGTAGCTGATATAGCTGAACCTGTTCGCATGTCTCTCAGATAACGCCTTTTTAAGTCTACCAGTAAGCTGTAATGTATAAGAAAATCAGCTCCTATGATTGGTTGTTTGACGTCCGCTACTATGAAAGTCCACGCGTAATCTCGTTTAAGACCAACGTCGACGACGCGTCTACAATTACCCTAGGTGTTTATAGTAGTATTATCAGCTGCAACTAAGGACAGACAGGCAGCATGTGAAGTCCTGTTAGCGCAAGACTTGGGAAACACGCTGACAGCTGCGCCCGTGTCGATTAAATAGTTACACTTGTTGTGTTTGTCTGCGACGTATAAAAAATTAGAGGGGGATAATCTGGGAAAGGGAGCTTCCGCAGAGCCATGTTGCGCCTCGGTTATTTTGCCAGATGCAAGAGACGCTGCCTTGCTCTGGCCGATTAGTTTAAAGAAAACGCGCAAGGCTCTCTGCATGTACGTGCTCTGTCACCAAATTTTTGGTGATAAAAATAAACAGGTGCATCGGCTCTATCGATCAGTTGAGCAACGTTATTTTGAGGCGTTTGCGGCGGCGATGCGTTAGGACGACTTTTTTTTTGTTATTGTTTGATACATCTTGCCTAGTAACAGCTTGATTATTGGGTATAAACGGTTTTGCTTGCACATTGGAACAAACTGTGTCTTGGCGGCACGGTTCTCGTTTGTTTGTGAGCGTCCGTATGTCTTCTTCTGTGTTGCCTTGGCTGTGGCTGTCTCTAGTTTTTTGAGCCTGCGAGACAGGTCTTCCAACAGTCCAACGAGCTTTCCACTCCCACTGAAGTTTATCTCAGCAACCCCCGGCTTAGCTTCATCGACATCCTTCTCGGCTGCGACAGCATGGTCGTCCAACATGGCCAAATTTTCTAGCGACACACTATCTGGTTGTGTAGCTAAATGAGCACGTACTGAAGGTGGCATTTGTCGAATAAAGACTTGGCGGATAACTGCCTTGCCTACTACCGCTTTTGTTCCAAAGTCTTGTGCAACCGCCTAAGAAATTTAGACGGTATGTCGGATCCCAGTTTTTTACCTGAAATCACCTTGTTGACTCTTTCTGGTGTCGTTAAGCCTCGTCGTTCGATTAGGATCGCTTTCAAATTTTCGTACTTATGAGTGAGGAATGGCTGTAATAATACGACTCTAATATCAGACGCTACTTCACCAGTGAGTGCAACACATGTCAATCTGTAACGTTCGTCATTGTATGTTAAATGGTGTAAATCAAATTGTGTTTCGATTTGATTAAACCATAACTCCACATCTGTTGAATAAAAGGTTGCTATATTGAATTTCGGCAGATTGGCTGAACGTCGTTGAGGCTGACGTCTGACTGGCGAAGGGCTTCTTGATTAATCACTCCTTGACAACCCTCTCCTACGTCTGTTGCGTGCAATCTGCAGGAGATCAGCTTTTAACCGGCGAATCTCAGCATCCGTGTTTCTAAGTTCTACTGCATTCTCCTCACTCATAGGATAGTACGAATCTTTATGACGAGCCCCTTGTCCGTCGAGGGGTGATGACACGAAACCTTCAGTGTCGCCTTTCGTGGCCATTTTTAAATGTTAGTTTGTTGAAATTAGTTTAAAAAGTGAAACGTCTGAGTTGCTGGCCTATTGGCTACTGTGCAATTCTCAGACGGGTATTAAAATGGTATGCATTTAAAACACACCAACTAGTTTGATTGCCGCACTCCGTGTGAGAAACTGTGTGCTAAGTTGTCTAGCTTGATAAAAGTCTAGATGTGAGATAATTCTGTTTATGAAGATTGTCCATTTATATTCGCAGATAGTAGAGTGCAGGTGTTGCTGAAATAACTGAAAAGTCTCTATGCAGAAATGTATGCGTGGAAGGGTTTATTGTATTTCATTAAACATATGAATTGTGATGATTATAGGTCGTTAACTTCATGCAAAAAAAATGCCAGAATTAATGCTATATTGCTATTTAAGGCTATATGGTAATAATATTTGGTAATTCGACCCGTGTGGAAAAAAAATATTTTTAACACAAGTCGAAAAACATACAGTGTATCAAAGTAGTCGCCGTAGTTCAACTTTCAAGTCTCAATTAAGATTTAATAAGAAATAATTGAATCCTTGCCCATCCTTAGAAAATTTCATTCTCGTAAAAATAGGCTGAGTGCGACAGTATTATGAGTGTACAGTTCGACTTAATTTTTAGAATTACTTGTTGAAATTTTGACTGACAGATGTCTAAAAAAAAGACTGCTTAAATAAATCTATTGATGAATATTTCCCATAATGAACATCCCCCGTTTTATTTTAATGTGCACCATTGGAATTATTCTTATCAACGTACAAATCGGTCGCTCGCTTCGATTTGTATCGGTGCGTGTAGACTAGTGCCCATCGATGTAGACTGTACGCTTTTATGATGTGCGAGCTGTATGCATGGCGGCACACTCTCGGGTGGTGTGTGCCTCGGCCGTGTGGTTGGTTGGCGTGACGCATCATTTCAGGAGTCATTAGCAAATCTAGCAGCTGAGTGACCGTCTGGAAAAGTAGACTACCAAATTTTCATTCACAAAATATCACACAATGTGTGACCTGATTTGCAATATTTAGTAACACATGTTAAAATAAAATCAGTCTCTCTTTCCTGACTGAGAAAGATATTTTGGGAAAATGTTTTCTTGAATAAACTTTATTTACAGACGCTGTGCAGGTCTATGTGGCCTTGACGCCATTGGCCGTGCGCGCCGCTGATTCAAAATGGCGGCCTAATTTATGCTAATTATGCCGATCTGAGCTGATGGGCTGATGCCGCAATGCATGACGGGTAGGGGGGAACACGTGAGGCTATGCTGCGGCCAATTTTGCTAAGATTAGGGTCACCGGCTGCCAAGATGGCGGCCTCTTACCAATTCACATTAAAATAACTCTGCTGCCACTGAAATAAAAATTATGATAACAGTCATAAAATGTTGACCTACAGTCCTAACAATGATGTATTTATAGACCGAATAAGACCTTTTATTCACATATATTTCAGGCGAACAGTTTTAAGTGGCTCTAATCCTATTTAAAATATATCTGAGTCGAGGCATAATTTCGTTCCTTAAAAAAATTTTGCATCAGCACAAAAAATATAGCGGGTATTCTCATGAAAACCGCGACACCTGAATGAGGTGTCAAAACGGTTTAAAAGACAAAAATTTCAAAATATTATTCTCTCAGTCGACGGCAGTGGCGTAATTGAGAAAATAACATTGAAATCTGTTATAATTTATGAAAGTAGACTATTCCATCTAACATGAATTTGTCTAGGCTGGATGTCTGCAAGATCCGCCATTTTAAAAATTCTCGAAACCAAGTGGGTTTCTAGAAAAATCTTTCGATTTTTTTCGCAGTTTTAATCGAACCGCGAAAACCTCTGTTCAGATAACCTTCCTAACTAACATCACTGGCATATTTTTATTTTTGACCTACAATCACCATGTACCTTGCAAAAAATGGTGTGTCATTTTTTGAAAAAATCTCCTAATTTTAAAACTATCCTTGCTGGCTCAAAATCGATGGTTTTTTTGGTTGCTCAGTGAAAGCTATATGCTTGAATGAAGCTGCGATTACGTTTAACGTCGGGTCACCAATATGGGGGGGGGGGTGATGGATCGATCGTGTTGCTGACATGAATATGTTGAAGTGTTACGTTCCACCATCTTCCATCAACTCCTCCGTCGGGACTACGGGATTAAATAATTCTCATTAAATCATTCTTCAGGTATTTCTCACTTTATTGAAGCTTAGACATTCATATAACATACAGTTCCCAAGCGGAGTGTGGCGATCGGTGCCATGCGGCTAAGCCCCTGAGCTCTTGACGGAACGTCCGCCTGCTTCAGTGGAAACGAGTTAACTGGAGGCGCGCTTGGCTGAAGGCTCGTGGCGTGGGTTAGTCAGAACGAGGCTTGGCGGTCCCTGGCCACTTGTCAGTGATCAGGGAACGCCAAGCAGTCCCGAACGGTGAGACGCTAACCCCACAACTCTACCAATCTTTCCAATTTGGTAAGGCTATCCCACTTATAACTCTTTGCGATATGGTCAAAGTGCACGTGAAAGGCACGCCAATCATACGTAGGCCTCCCTTTCAAGGTAGGCATTTTCTGCGCTGGTGGGCTCTTGCGGTCACTTGATTTCGGCCTCGCACCTGACTCAGTTTGGTGTTCCAACTCGGAAACATTGTCGCCTTCCCCAAAACAATTGCAATGGCTGTCTCCTTTTGCATACTGTTGCATAATTTAGTCCAGCCCCCCAGGCATTCCACTAAAACGGCCTGCATTTTGGCCGACATACTCTCCGGGGACTTTAACTGGGCATTGGTGGTTTAGACGGGGCGGCAAACATAATGGCATTATCATCCAAGAGCCCCCGAATCGTTCCCTTTAAATCATTGTTGTCCAACAAGTCCCGGGTATGCAGCTGCCCTTCTGCGTCATGCACTCCAATATAAGATTGGCCCTTGCCTCTCAAATCCCCTTTAGGATCATTAATTCCTCTCGGGTGGCTAAATTTATGTTCAAAGCCATGTTTTCCGTAAATATATTCTACAGATTACTACTTACCAAGCTAGGGCCTATGCTATAGTGATTAAACAGACAAAGTCAAACAGAAAGAGGACTATGGGAATTAATCACATCTTCAAGTCAAAATCAGTACAAACATGACAATAAATAATAAATAATCAAACAAATGAAACATGAAATATAATTGTAAGGTAAATCAGGCCTACCTTACACTTTGTCGGCTTTGAAGCTTGAATGTAGGCTTGAAAGTTGACTGGGGTTAGAGCAAGGTCAGGCCAAGGTCATTTCAAGGTTATTTCAAGGTCAAATCATATGCAAACGTATCTAATTTTGTACTGTTTATAGCATTCTACTGAAGATCTAAACGTTGAACATTAGCTTTTTAATTTCAGCTGAGCACTCTCCCCATACATGTCAGGGCTGGTTATTGATATACCGGATCAAAGCGGCGGGGGTGGTAGTAAGCTTTTGTGAATTTTCCAAGGTGATCTCAGAAACTAAAATATTTTTGACCTTGGATAAAAGTGTGCAAGTTATTTATCTCTGCCTCTAATATCATTTGGTATAAAGGGTAGCATATGGTCTGCAGCTGCGATTTTTACTTTTTACACGGGAAACCCAGCGAGGTCAATGTCATTTTAAATGGGCTCACAAATGATAAAAAATCTACTTTGGTCACATTTTTTTGCCAATTTTACCTTGAAATGGCCTTGACATGACCTCGAGGAGATACCTAGTTAACGAACAATCCCAGATCATGTTATTATTTGCGACTATAGACATGGGTCATGTTTGTGAAATCAGAATAATTAGGCACTACAAATATCCCCTCCCCACGAACTAAACGGGAGAGAAACAGGCTGTGATGGGATTTCAGCGTTTAAAGGGTTAAACCCCCCCCCCCCCCCCCTCATTGTAAAGAAGAAGTGGATTCTACAGACATAGGCTACAAAATGACACTGAATGCTGCACAACACAACTTGATTATTAATTTAGTTGCTCCGGGAGCCGCATGGAAAGGGTTACGCCACCCGCCTGATTCATCTCACCATGTTTGGGAGGTTCTCCTGGCCCAGTTTGTCCATCTTCCCTTGGCCAGGCTCACGCGAGTGCATACCGCAGGAGCCTGGCCGTATCGACTACTATAATCAGTTATTCAGTCTACTTGGTCATCTTGGGGGTGTGTCTGAGATTCAAACCTCATTGGATATTTCAGATTTATAAATATGTCATAAAAGGTCGCGATCTCTCATACACAGTCACATGTTTCCGTTGCTAGATGTACTATATAGTTGGGAATCTCTCATTTGGACAGTGACGTGTACCGCCATTCAGGGAGCTGAGAAGACAATGACAGCAGCGTGAGATTCCGAGCTTATCTATCTATCTGATCAATCATACCAATACAACCAATACAACGGAAACAAGCAGGCTATGCTCTCAGCCACCTGTCAACGCCTGGTCAAGGGCTCTCTGATTGGCCGGTCTGGCGACCCGCGACATTCAAGGTATCTGGCTATTTAAAATAGTTGGACTGTATGCTCGATAAAGCAGGGTATCGCACTGCGTGCTCGTGGGTAAGATAACTTGTTGTGGAAGATGAGTTTGTCATAAGAGGCATACAGCTTTATTCATTAATTCACTAAGGGTCGGTGCTGTTTTAACGTTGGTCCAACGTCGTAGACGGTGGGCCATCGTTGGACTGGCATTGATTGGCGCCTGGTGTCTGCTGAGGTTGAAATTACTATATGAAATGTATGTTAAATGTGTGGTCAACTGTAAAAATTCGCGGGACAAGGGTCCCCCAGAAGGCAATAGTGCCCGTGGGTAGGCCAAGGTCCATTCCATAATAATACTAAATATGCGTTTCATACACAAAGCCTCATTAAGAGCAAGTTCTCAAATCACAGCAAGTTCATATATACTTGAGCGACATCTATGAGTTAATAATTCAAAGCACTTTGCCCTTACCCCTACTTGGTCGCTGGCTTGCAAACAAACTGACTGTATTACTGGGGAAACTGCTTGACACCAAAAGCTTGTATTGACACTCAGTAAACACAAAACATTTGTATGATTTCATGCAATGTTGGACCAACGTTGAAAACGTTGGGCCGACGTTGTATAAATATTATACAAATGTCTTCTGTTTGCTGGGCTGCAGGAGGACTTTCTCTCAAACATTGTACATTTATTCAATGTTGGTTCAATGTTGGGCCAGCGTCGCAGACGTTGGCCTAGCATTAAAACAGCATTGGATCAATGTCTCGTTGTAATCAGTTCAGTGGCTATATCAATGCCGTCAATCTGTACTCAATAGGCAACTGTTGGCCTACAATTGACCGTCCCAGGCATGCGCATTTTGCAGTTGAACACTAAAAACTAAATATATAACAATCAATAAACAAACGCCCAATGCTATCCAGAATTTTAAAGAAGAACTTTTATGCTCCAATATTATGGAATTACTTGATGTGAATTTGGAATCTAATCCCAACAATAATTATGATGTAATACACGACATAATATGTGCACTAAAACAAAAACATTTTCCAAATAGAAGAAAAAAATAAATAAATACAAACACAAGAGTACGTCATGGATTTCAACAAGTATTTTAAAGTCAATCAAATTCAAAAATAAAATACACTTGGCACTTGTTTAGAATGGCAAGTCAGCAATAAATGAAATGTTATGCAAGAGAGGAGAAAAAGTAAATTTCCCTGAATTTTGAAAATTCACAATACCGTAGTTACAAATACAACTAGTATTGCGAATAAATTTAACTTTTTCTTTACAAATATCGGACCAGAACTGGCAAAAGAAATATGCGTCCCGTCTAGAAATAATTTAAAAAACTATTTATTAAATCAAAATGGTAACAATTTTACCTTTAAACTCATAGGGGAAGATGTTGTTGGCAAACTGATAGACGATTTAGATAGCAAAAATAGCACAGGATGTGATGGGTTATCAAACACCTTATTTAAATCTATTAAACTAAACCTAGTTAAAACAATAACACTCATTGTGAACCAAATGCTAACAACGGGTATATTCCCTGACAAATTAAAAATAGCAAAAGTCATACAATTATTCAAAAATGGAGATAAAACTATATTTTCGCATTACAAGCCCATTTCTCTATTACCATCAATAGCCAGACTTTTTGAAAAAGTAATTTATCAACAACTATACGAATATTTTGAAGATTCAAATTTATTCTACGAGAGTCAATACGGTTTTCGGAAGGGTCATTCCACAAAATTGGCCTCTCTAGAACTAGGAAACAGGTAGTTATCTAAAATAAATAAAGGCGAGGTACCTCTATGCAAATTAAAATGCTATGGGCTAACAGGAAAATCTATAAATTTATTAAAATGTTATTTAACAAATAGACAACAATATGTACATTATGATAATACTGATTCAAATTTCTTAAAAATAACTACTGGGGTACTTCAAGGTTCCATATTTTGGCCTTTACTATTCTTAATTTACATGAATGATATACATAAATCTTCCAATCTCTTTCATTTCATCCTTTTTGCAGACGACACGACTCTAATAAAGAATAATAATATTTATAATACAGATAGTATCAATGCAGAACTAGCAAAAATCTCAATATGGTTTAAAGTAAACACATTTTCTCTAAATATTTCCAAATCCAAATGTATTGTTTTTCGTTCGCCAAGACAACAAACACCTATACCATTAATAAAAATAGACAATAACGTTATTGAATGCGTCGAAAACTTAAATTTCTTAGGTTTAATTATTAATAAGCAATTGAAATGGAATGATCACATAGACCACATTGTCCTAAAAATATCACGCATGATCGGCGTCCAAACAAGATTGAAAAATCATAAACCATTAAATATTTTAATCACGCTTTACAACTCACTGTTATTACACACATAAGTTATTAGCTCATAGTTTGGGGACACCAGCTATCGAAATTAACTAATATAACTTGCAAAAGAAATGTATTCGAATCATAACAAAAAACAAAATGTTTGCCCATACAGATCAACTATTTAAAAACTTGCATATTTTAAAAGCAGGGTATTGTTTTAAAATACAACAATTTAAATTATATTACAAATACTAAAAAACCCACTTTACCCATATTCTTTCTGAATCTCCAGTTTAGAACAAGAGAACAGAATTATAATACAATGGAACAAGATCTATATAAATATTGTATAAAACATGAATTTGCTAGACAGTGCTTATTATATAATATACCCAATGCAATCAATAACTGCCCAACAAATATAAAGGAAAAGTTTTTTACTCACAGTTTGCAAGGTGACATCACCTATGCAAAATCATCCATATTAAACAGCTACAACAGTATTTGTAATATTCCCCGGTGTTATGTTTGTAGCGCAATTCGATAATATATGTTTGTGTATTACGACAAAGTTTCCTACATTTGTATTATTATATTGCCTATACCTTACAGTCTGACAGCGTGTTAATTTTTGAAGGGTCTTACATTTATTAGTCATTGTATTATAATAAACTTTCATGATACTTAGGCCTACTATAAGATATATTATTATATTCATAATATTGTTTATATTGTCTGATCATAGCTCCCTGTCTGTTGCCTTGGTCTTCGATCTATCTTAGTACAGAGGTGAGAGCCAGGCAGTTAACATCACTTTCATCAATATGTACTTGAAATATTTAATAAACCTGCAATATAAATGTAATGTAATGTAGGTGGCCTCCACGCCAGCGACCATTGCTTGGTCTTAGTGGAGGTCTCCAGATCAACAACAAAAATATACCACTGCTTATATATTACGATGTACTTACTCTCTTTGATCAAATAAATGAATCTGAATCTGAATCTAATTAATAAAATACACAATTATTAAGCAGTCTTTGCTGGGCCTTAACGTGAGTTGACCCAAATGTATGTAGTGTTAAATGAGTTGCTCTGATATATTTAAACTTGGAAGTTTGTGTTTAAGTAGGCTCCAGGTGTGGCGCAGCAAACTCCATGTAGACTCCAGGTGTGGTGCAACAAATTCTATGTAGACTCCAGATGTGGCGCAGCAAACTCTATGTAGACCCCAGATGTGGCGCAGCAAACTCCATGTAGGCTCTAGGTGTGGTGCAACAAACTCTATGTAGAATCCAGGTGTGGCGCAACAAACTCTATGTAGACTCCAGGTGTGGCGCAGCAAACTCTATATAGACTCCAGGTGGGGCGCAGCAAACTTTATACAGACCCCAGGTGTGGCGCAGCAAACTCTATGTAGACTCCAGGTGTGGTGCAGCAAACTCCATGTAGGCTCCAAATGTGGTGCAACAAACTCCATGTAGGCTTTAGGTGTGGTGCAGCAAACTTTATATAGGCTTCAGGTGTGGTGCAGCAAAATATATGTAGGCTCCATGTGTGGTGCGACAAACTCTATGTAAGCTCTAGGTGTGGTGCAGCAAACTCTATGTAGGCTCCAGGTGTGGTGCAGCAAACTCATTGTAGACTCCAAATGTGGTGCAACAAACTCCATGTAGGCTCCAGGTGTGGTGCAGAAAACTTTATATAGGCTTCTGGTGTGGTGTAGCAAAATATATGTAGCCTCCATGTGTGGTGCGGCAAACTCTATGTAAGCTCTAGGTGTGGTGCAGCAAACTCTATGTAGGCTCCAGGTGTGGTGCAGCAAAATACATGTAGGCTCCATGTGTGGTGCAGCAAACACTATGTAGGCTCCAGGTGTAGTGCAGCAAAATATATGTAGGCTCCATGTGTGGTGCAGCAAACATTATGTAGGCTTTAGGTGTGGTGCAGCAAACACTATGTAGGCTCCAGGTGTGGTGCACCAAACACTATGTAGGCTCCAGGTGTGGTGCAGCAAGCTCCATGTAGGTTCCAGGTGTGGTGCAGCAAACTCTATGTAGGCTCCAGGTGTGGTGCAGCAAACTCTATGTAGACTCCAGGTGTGGTGTAACAAACCCCATGTAGACTCCAGGTGTGGTGCAGCAAACTCTATGTAGACTCCAGGTGTGGTGTAACAAACTTCATGTAGGCTCCAGGTGTGGAGCAGCTACCTCTATCGTTCATCACGCCTGTGTGGTGCAGCAATTTAAAATTGCAATTTCAACCAAATAGAGTTCCCATATAAGCATCAGCTTTTTCATTTCTTCATCAAGAAATAACTATAGGCATATGCCTTAGATTTATTAAATCACAATTAATATTATAAAGGACTTCTCTACCATCTAAACATGTTGGTATTTGACATTTGGTCAAGATCATAAAATTATTTTCTAACTTTGATCCATTAAATAGTCAATTAGTCAATTAGTGTTTTAACATGCAAACAAGATATATTTAATCCATGTTGACTTGAAGTTAGCCAATCGTCTGCGACGTTAAACCTGCATTGATTCAATATATTTTGTTTGTAGTGTATGGAACTGTGTGTATGGCCGTAAGATGTTACCATGGAATTAACCGGGTATGAGATTTTCACGTTGCTTTACAATCGTCCTACATAATTATTTTGTAGATAACAAGCCAGCAAACATGAGACGTTGAAGCAAGTTTGATTTAATGTTGCTCATCGTCTGCGACGCTGGCCCAACATTAAACCAACCTAGGTTCAGCATTTATATGGTTATACACAGTTATATTCACACAGCAATGTACCGCAGTATATGCTTCATTTACTGTCTCAATAACATGCAGTAGTACAATACACAGTGTCAATAAACAAAACAATACATTGTAATAATGAGAAACTGACACCCAATGACGAATACGTCCTCAACAGCTCACTCATCAAATATATCAACCAGTTATATAACAAGTTTGGTGGCTGCAAAACCAGACATATTTTACCAGTCTCCCATTGTTTGTTGAACAAGAATCATTATACAAGAATACTATACAACAAAAACCTGGCGTCTGATCATATCAACCTAAAGCAGGAGGGTCGTCATGATTCGCTGAGTAAAAATTGAGGGCGCACAATGAAATGGCACACATACGCAGCATGGTCAACGTCCACAGGAGTGGGGTTGTCCGCAATGTAAATATTATGGTTCAGTGAAGCATGTCGATCCAGCTGCTTAAATATCTCAGTAACATACATAATATCACATACACCCCATGCGTGCATGAAAATATAACCTAACATATTGACCAGCAAAAGCAAACAAAAGTAATAATTTTGAATAATTATTTGCTAACTTTGGTGCCCACCAATAAGGTGTTTTTAATTATTTGGTACGCACAAATAACTACTTTCAGTTACATTTGTTTCAAATGTATCTTAAAAACCTACATAAAATGGCAACATGTTACTTTTCAAATCTTAGCCCGCTGCTGGCGCCGTCCCTGCCCCTAAGGATACACTATGATATACGGGCAGAAATACATGTAATTGGGGGTAAATATGCCTTTGAAAAAGAAATACAATGTTAACCTCAACACAGAATAAAATGTATGACAGTCCGATTCAATGTGTTACCAAAGCAACATATAGATATGCTATGATGAGCACAGACGAAGAATAATATTTGGAATAAATCAGATTGTTCAGAGATAAATGTAAAGGTTGAATAGAAACTCTACAGAATAATTAATTAACCCTTGCGGTGCTGTGACGGGCCTAACCCTTGTGCTGCTGTGACTGTATATATACAAGGGTTGAAGCTAGTTTCAAACCAAATAACATGCCACTGAAATTGATAAAATTGTGATAGATGTTCAGTTAATCAAATAATTTAATTTGGGACATGCTTATTTTTCATATAGGCCTAAAGGCTATATTTTTCTTTCATTTGAAGCTGGAAATTGCGTTAGCAATTCCAGCTTCTAATGAATGAAAAAACAATAGAAACAATTGAGCAGCACAAGGGTTTCTAACCAATTAAAATGTCGCTGAAAATGATAAAATTATTTGTGATTCTCAGTTCATCAAATAGTTAAATGTGCGTGATGTCTCTTTTTCATAAATAAACATTATTTTCATTCACTTTGTTCATACATTAGAAGCTGGAAATTGCAGACCAAACAGTCGAGTAGTGTTCAAGGCTAATGCGAACAAGTGTACTGTACAAGTACATTTACAAGAAGTTTGTAATCGACAGAAAGTTTTTTTTATCATTTCCATTATTCTGTTACATTTGTATACTAATGCATTTATATGATAATTCCATGACAAAACACTAGTGATAGAAACACCAAGATTCTTCATACATTGCACTTGACGGACTGGTATATTGTTGATAGTACAAGTAAAATCAATGAGAATCTTCTCCTTAGTAACACATAATATAGTCGGCTACATTTCACAAAACTAAATTTTAATCCCCAACGTATTCATTCTGTAACAATTGACAGTCATTGTGACTTAAAAACTGTATCACGTGTTTTGCATCACGTGTTTTACGAGGACTGTATAGGCTTCTACAACACTTGTCTCACCAGGACTGTATAGAGCCCTAGTTGTTTTCGAACCAAAATAAAATGTCCTCGAAATAAAAAAAGTAGGTTGTGGTATATCCTCAATTATCAAATAATTTAATTTAGGATATGTTCATTTTCTTCTTTTGAGGCTGAAAATTGCGTTATCAATTTCAGCAAATAGAAACAACAAATTCAGCAACACAAGGGTTATTACAGAAGGCAGCGCAGCATCAAATTTGAATCCTCGGTTTTATTTTGCCTCGAAGATAAATCACGTTTTTGGCCACTCGATTGCTTCGCGCATCATCATTGTTGTCTTTTTCAGTGAGTAGTACTTGTCGTGAAAACTTTTATAAAATATTCCATTTGACATACCGTCCGCCTGGGCGTCTGTGTAGTCATCGTGAAAGTAAAGTCCATTCAGGCATGCGGATAGGTCACAACCATCCATCCACCACCCGCCTCCAGCACATGACGTACCGCACTCAGAGTCGTTAGCAAGAAATTCTGTCTTTTGGAATTCGTTGTCTAAAACAACAAAACACAGACTTAAATTCATATAGATGTTACCACGAATTGGCAATGTATCCCAGATTGCCTGCAAGATGAAGATAGTGAGACAGAGGTATGCAATTCAAGTATGATTATTAAAATTTTAATATCTTGGTGTTTAAACACCGATCTTATCCCCAATATCAGAGGTTTGATCGGCTAATACAACGGATTAAAAACGCGCTTAGCCAGAAAAGGGTTAACCAGATTTATTATAATTTCAGAACTTCCTGGGGGTAAGAGGAAACACACACACATTGTTAAAAGTGTAACGCTCTAATCATTATAAGTTTCATGTCTTAACTAATGTAGTGGATACATTTGTGTGCGATATGGGAAAATAGCCTACTCAACTCGTAAGGTATGAGCCTTTATGAGAACACCTTATTCATCGGACATGCTGTATTTACCACTATCACTAAAAATGTACAACGTTTTTATCAAGTGACACATGATATGATACTGTGACTTCGTAGCGCCAGTATCTCTCAATAATATTAAGACTCAATTGCGCTTTGGGCTAAAATAGGTAATCCGTTGGGATATCTGAAAAGGACTTCATGATACGATGGTCGGTGGATGCTCAGATTAAGGTAGTAGGCCTAATGTAAAATGTTCATATTTTTAGAAAAAATGGTGACAATGGGCCTACGTCTAATGCTAAATTATTCCACAAACATGGTGCAGCAACCACGAAAGATTAATGGTCGTAATTTCTCTTTGGCCGCAGTCCAAGATGCAACAACTTCGTAGTTTCGGATATCAGTGTTTGCTGACGATTCTTGAAATGCAATAAATAACTGAGATATGAGGGATTGCCAGTTCATAGTGCTTTATTCGAATGCGACTGAGATCGCCAATATGGTAGAAAGCCGACTTACAAATATTCGAGCCTGGATCAAATGCCACACCCAGGTTCCGTATACGGTCTGTTTAGACAAATTGATGGTTAAGAAGTTCAACTGGAAATATATAAGCGACTTTCTCACGTTGAGATATATTTCCAATCATCATAAATTCCGTCCTATTAGGGTTTAATTTGAGCATGTTTGATCCATTCAGACCTGAATAGCCAGCATACAATTTTGTAGAAACATTAACGCCTGTGTTATATTTAATGTAACAAAAGATGTGTAGATTTGTGTGTCATCAGCATAAAGATGATGTTTCAGACCAAACGAGCTCTGTTATTATTGAGCTGAGAAGATACACAGTAAAAAGAAGTGGATCCAGCACGGAACCTTGCGGAACCCTACATATCAACAATTGCGGAGTAGAAAGTACACCGTTGACATTCACAAACTGAGAAGGACCAGTCAGATAGGAACACTGTACCACCACACCATCAATGCCAAGCCAATCAGTCAATCTACCGAGCAAGAGATCGTGATAGATCGTGTCAAAGCCGCAGACAAATCCAGTGAACACGGGCTGGAGCTGATAAAATGCCATTCTGAATATACAAAAGGGCTGTTTTGGTAGAATGACCAACTTTATAATTACGCTGATGGAATGTTATTTGAAATACCTGAATAATACATGTGATCCTTTATTTGCCTGGAGACGATTTTCTAGATTAATTTGGAAACGCAATTTAGTGCAGATACAGGTCTAAAAATGCTTAATTCTAGAATTTCTGCGAATTTCCCCTCATCATCTCATCCTTGAACAATTTGCATTAGGGGGGTTTCAAGGTCAAAGGTCATTTTTTGGGACGCTATTATGAAAAATCTATGTCTACTTATAACTGTTAAAACAATCCATCAGAAGATTCATTTTGGTGTCTACACCTAGGTTTATAGGTATACGGAATTCCAAAAAATCAAAATAAAAGATTTCAAAACAATACAATGTGCAGAAATCCAATATGGCAGCCATGCTAATATGAAAAATCGATGTATTCTCATAACTTTCCAAAAACATGACCCAGAAGATTTATTTCCATGTCTACAACTCTGTTTTTGTCCGACTGGAAAAATAAAAATTTAGTCTAATTTTGAGCCCTGGGAAGAGTTTAATGATGCTGGGAAGGCGTTAAAGGGCGATGGGGAGGTACTAACCTAGGTAGAGATGTTAAAGGGCGACAAGGAAAGTTTAATGATGCTCGGAAGGTGTTAAAGAGCGACGGGAAGGTATTAACCTAGGTGTTGACACCAAAATAAATCTTCTAGGTAAATTTTGTATCATTTTGGTGATCTTCCTCAAAGTCAAAAGATCAATTTCAATGTCAAATATGATTTAGCATAATATATGCTACAAATTGGAACACTATATAGTATATATTTACCTCGTTTAGGTGTGATTTTGACTAGATGATTAATAATAAATTTGAGCATTAATTTGAGTGTTAACAGTCGATAAAAAAGCGTTAAAATGTGACAGATGAGTGCTATAGTGCAATGTGGATGTGCTAAAGGGACACAAAGAGAAGTTAAAGTGTGAACGGTCCGTTAAAAGATGGCAGAGATGCATTAAAAAGCTATGGAGAGGTGTTAAAGGGCGACGAGAAAGAGTTAAATGACACTGGAGATGCGCTAAAAGGTGATGGTGAGGAATGAAAGAGCGATTGACATTGCTGTTTTATCTGACACTGTGGATGTGTCTTCTCTACTGACTGACCACCATGCAGTTGAATTCAGTATGCGACTGTCAAGACCAGATATGATAGTGTCAAGCAGGTGATCCAGTACCGTAGTTTGCGTAAGATCAATCACAATGAACTAAGATGTGACATGCGCCAGTTGTCAGCTGTCACACATCCAGATGATTCTCTACCAACACTGGTCAATCAGTTCAACAGTGATCTCAGCAAATTCCTAGATAAGCATGCTCCCTAACATCGAAAAGCTTGCCGATACGCCTGTTCCCTCTCTAGTAGTAGTAAATCATTGCTTTACGTCACTTTTCGGCACAAATGGTCTTTTAAGTGACATTATAATACGATAAAAACGTTGTAGTCAATTGATGAGATGAATGATGTACAGATGATGATGTGAGGGTGGGGGTGATAGGGCATGGTGGGTTATTGAGAGGGTTTTCCTTCGCTCGTCCGATAAGGGGTTCTGGGCATATCTAGAGGATCTACCCCCAGGCATGCCCAGACGGCCAGAGACTTGGGTCGGGTCAGATAGTCCCCAGAGGAACAAAAGGAAGGGTGACTCCATTCATCCCCCGTGAGAGACCTAATGTCAAACACTCTATTGCTGGTTATTTAAGGCTACCACGCCCCTACACCAGCACCAGCACTGATGCGAGCATTGGCACCGCATTTGAGCAGAGGAATCAGGGTATGCCACTGGCAATTTGCCTGAAGATTTTGGACAGATACGAGGAGGCTGCAGCTTCCCTTGGATGATTTCTGTAGACTAGTGCTTCCGTACCATGCTATACAGCATGCAACTGACGGAACAGATCCCTAATGACCCTCTTCGGATGGGGGCGAAAAGTACTACTACTAGCAATCATCCCAGTACCTCCCTTCTCTCCCTGGTATGACGACAAATTCATTGCTGCCAAACAGGGAAGAAGGCTGTGATGTTTTCGGTAAGCAGACTGTGACGGCTCCAACATGGAGTTTTGAGCCATATGTGTGTTGAAGCGCGAAAGTCTAGAGTATCTTGGACACAAATGGCAAGTTCGATACAGGCCGATAGTTCTTCATTGTGTCGGGATCCAGCGAGCTTATAGATTGAAGGGAAACAGCCAGATGTTATAGGCTTGTTCACGATCTTGGCTATGGATGGTGAAATGATGTTAATTTCTTCTTTGGGCAGAGATGCTGGTAGTGGATCCAGGCTGCAGGACTTAGGTAAGGATGTGCTGATGATCTTCCGTACCTCTTCCTCATCGACGACACCAAAATTCGATAAAAAAGGTGCTCCATGTGATAGTTCAGTGGGCTGTTGCGAATCAACTGTGTCCTGGCCAATTCAATGGTTAATTTGTGTTTTGGCAGTGGTTTTTCAATATTTCTTTGGAGAAGATTATTGGCTGTGCCAAAGATTACCGTGGCATTGGAAGGATTTTCCCGTGCCTGGTTGTCGTATAATTCTATTCTTTTAGTTCATAAAAGCTTCATCACCAACTATCATTTCTGGACTAATAAATTTAATATATTGAACAGGGGTGTTTCCCCAGAATTTTAAAAACGGCATCGGTAAGCTGACAAGCCAGAAACAGGTAACTACCGTCCAATAAGTATTTTACCAATTTTGGCCAAAATTTTCGAGAAAGTATTACTTAGCAAACCAGACTTCTCTTTTTCTAAATGATGTACTTTTCCCACACCTCTTTGCTTTTCGTCGAGGCTATAGCTGTCAGGATGCCTTGCTCGGTCTATTGGAACATTGGCGCAAATATCTTCTTGCCAAAAAGAAAATCGGAGCTCTTCTAATGTATCTGAACAAGGCGTCAGACTGTGCCTTAGGAGCTGCTGGTGTCAAAGCTGAAAGCCTATGGTGCTCAGCCAAAATCTACTAAATTTATTTTATCCTATCTTTCCAACAGACAACAGCGTGTCCGTGCTGACGAAAAGTGCAGTTCATGGCAAACCACCAGCAAAAGAGTTCCACAAGGATCTGTTCTATGTTTTCCAATGTTTTTATTAATGATCTATTTTATTTTGTCAAGACTGTCCTGCTTACAAATTATGCAGATGATAACACTCTTTCTTTGCAAATAATTAGAAATTTCCAAATTGTCAAATTACACCTGGAAAGGGAAGCAGAAAAATGCATCTGGTGGTTTGTTATAAACTGCATGACCTAGTTTTTGACCTTAGAAGGGCCAGACCATTGATTTTGAGGCGATTATTGACTTTAATTAATTGCGGATGATAAGTTGAGTTTCTGAACGATATCTCATTAAGCGTTTGCTGGATTGTTTTCATACTGCACACACACACATCCCTCAGAGGGGTAGATGTGCCTTTTGGGCGTTATGACCTTTGACCTAATTTTTGCCCTTTGATTTTGAGCCGATTATTGACTTTAATTGATTTTGGATGATAAGTTCAGTTTCCGGACGATATCTCGCAAAGCGTTTGCTTGATTGTTCTCATACTGCACACACACATCACTCAGGGGGTGTAGATGTGCCTTTTGGGGGTTGTAATCTTTGACCTAATTTTTTACTTTTGCTTTTGACTTTGGCAGACGATAAGTTCATTTTCCGGACAATAGCTCGAAAAGTGTTTGCTGGATTGTCTGCATATTGCCACACACTCCCCTTAGGGGTGTAGACGTGCCTTTTAGGAGTTATGACCTCTGACCTATTTTTAAACCTTTGACTTTGAGGCCATTATTGAATTTAATTAATGGCGGGGGATATCGTTAGCGTCAGCGCTCTTGTTACAATAGGGACAAGGAACAAATTCATTTTTTTATTTTTTTTATTTTTACTTAGTACGAATGCGCTTTTTGTATCACCTTTATACAATTTTACCTAAGCTCCAGGTATCTGCAGAAATGAGTCAGCCAAACTGCCTGTTTTAAATGTTATTGCTGTATCATGTTTTATATCACAAGTCGCTGAAATAGCTATTGTTAGCTCATGTTTTATATTGTATACACTTACGACTATAAATTTTTATCTTTTAAAAAGGCCCAATATGCCATACAGTATAACAAAGTTATTGTTATGCCTCGATGCGATGATTGTCTATGGATTGCTACTGACGGTTCTGTCAAGAACCGTGGCATTGCAGCCACGCTATAGTTTACGTGATGATGAACTTCACCTGCTGGATTTTAAATGCCAAACTCCATCGTCACCAGGTGGCTGCCTTGTGAAATTGAAGTTTTATGCATAGGAGCTGCCATAAAACATTTTTCTCCTTACATTGTACAGTCAAGTCATACTACCCAAGTCTTAACTGATAGCAAACCTTGTGTGCTGGAGAGTTTTCAGCCAGTTCTCGCCTTGCTCGGTCTATTGGAACATTGGCGCAAATATCTTCTTGACGAAAAGAAAATCGGAGCTCTTCTAATGTATCTGAACAAGGCGTCAGACTGTGCCTTAAGAGCTGCTGGTGTCAAAGCTAAAAGCCTATGGTGCTCAGCCAAAATCTACTAAATTTATTTTATCCTATCTTTCCAACAGACAGCAGCGTGTCCGTGCTGACGAAAAGTGCAGTTCATGGCAAACCACCAGCAAAAGAGTTCCACATGGATCTGTTCTATGTTTTCCAATGTTTTTATTAATGATCTATTATATTTTGTCAAAACTGTCCTGCTTACAAATTATGCAGATGATAACACTCTTTCTTTGCAAATAATTATAAATTTCCAAATTGTCAAATTACACCTGGAAAGGGAAGCAGAAAAATGCATCTGGTGGTTTGTTATAAACTGCATGACCTAGTTTTTGACCTTAGAAGGGCCAGACCATTGATTTTGAGGCGATTATTGACTTTAATTAATTGCGGATGATAAGTTGAGTTTCTGAACGATATCTCATTAAGCGTTTGCTGGATTGTTTTCATACTGCACACACACACATCCCTCAGGGGGGTAGATGTGCCATTTGGGCGTTATGACCTCTGACCTAATTTTTTCCCTTTGATTTTGAGCCGATTATTGACTTTAATTGATTTTGGATGATAAGTTCAGTTTCCGGACGATATCTCGCAAAGCGTTTGCTTGATTGTTCTCATACTGCACACACACATCACTCAGGGGGTGTAGATGTGCCTTTTGGGGGTTGTAATCTTTGACCTAATTTTTTACTTTTGCTTTTGACTTTGGCAGACGATAAGTTCATTTTCCGGACAATAGCTCGAAAAGTGTTTGCTGGATTGTCTGCATATTGCCACACACTCCCCTTAGGGGTGTAGACGTGCCTTTTAGGAGTTATGACCTCTGACCTATTTTTAAACCTTTGACTTTGAGGCCATTATTGAATTTAATTAATGGCGGGGGATATCGTTAGCGTCAGCGCTCTTGTTACAATGGGGACAAGGAACAAATTCATTTTTTTATTTTTTTTATTTTTACTTAGTACGAATGCGCTTTTTGTATCACCTTTATACAATTTTACCTAAGCTCCAGGTATCTGCAGAAATGAGTCAGCCAAACTGCCTGTTTTAAATGTTATTGCTGTATCATGTTTCATATCACAAGTCGCTGAAATAGCTATTGTTAGCTCATGTTTTATATTGTATACACTTACGACTATAAATCTTATCTTTTAAAAAGGCCCAATATGCCATACAGTATAACAAAGTTATTGTTATGCCTCGATGCGATGATTGTCTATGGATTGTTACTGACGGTTCTGTCAAGAACCGTGGCATTGCAGCCACGCTATAGTTTACGTGATGATGAACTTCACCTGCTGGATTTTAAATGCCAAACTCCATCGTCACCAGGTGGCTGCCTTGTGAAATTGAAGTTTTATGCATAGGAGCTGCCATAAAACATTTTTCTCCTTACATTGTACAGTCAAGTCATACTACCCAAGTCTTAACTGATAGCAAACCTTGTGTGCTGGAGAGTTTTCAGCCAGTTCTCGCGTTACTTCATTTCTGCCGCTTGCGATTCGCTATTGTATGTGACTGCCCAGAAAACACGATGCGTTGGCCCAATGTTGGGCTGGTGTTGAGCCAGCGTCGTAGACGATGGACCAACGTCAGCCCAGCATTGGGCCAACGCCACTTGTTTGCTGGGTGTCCGCCACATTGCTGGGGTTTCTAATCTTCCATCAGATTACGCAAGCCGCAATCCGTCTATTTGCTCTGATCAAAGCTGTCAACTTTGCAAGTTCATCATGGAAACTGAGGATAGTGTCATTCGTCACCTTTCAGTTAAGGATGTCATGGAAGGCTCAGTCAGGTGAGCCGCTGTCATTCATACCTAAGGTCACTATGTTTTAGATGAGCGCGCGCATTAGATTTAGGCCACGCATTACCAAAAAAAACATGTGTTTTTTTTATAACTTTTTTCCAGCTATGTTTTTTTTGCTTGTTTTGTTCGTCGCCCTCATTACCTTTATTTAAAATAGGTCAAAAGTTTTTTTTTATTTTATAGCCCTCAATAAGTTTTCCAGAAATTTGTCCATTGTTTCTCGCCAATAAGTTGAATGATTTTTTTTCTTAAATGTTTTTTTTACCGCCCTCCCTCATTAGATTTTGGATTTTTCTGATCTAAAATAAAACACAGTGGCCTAACACACGGAACAATACCATCTAAAAGAAGCAACTTAGATTCCAGATGTCAAGAGATACTTGCAAAGTGTGACTGTTTAATCTGACGGTCTCCTTGTTGTTTCTAATAACCAGCCCTTGCAATCTAAATATGACAGAATAGTCGTGCCAAGGGAAGTACTCAATGGCTTGCTCACTGTTATTCACTGACGATTTACACATTCTACTTAAAATAAAATGAAACAACTTTTCAACAGATATTTTGGGCACTCGACCTTGACAAAACTCGTCAACATACGCATGCATCCCGTCATCATTGTGCCTCACTGTGATCAGTACCACAACATCTTCAACCACAGTCAACATGCATACCTCCCAAATCTGTAGGTGTCTATTTTGCCGCTGATGTAATGTGACGCTACAGACAATACAAAAAACTCATGGTATCGCCTTAGAGATCGGTCACATAAAAAAACATAAATAAAAGTTGAATGTTGAATGGTGCATTACAGAGCTGGGAACTGAGTGTTTACACATTACTTCAAATGGTGGTCCCCTCTCTCGCCTAACATTAGGTCTTGTCACTGCTAACATGAAGTCTAGAATAAGGAAAGTAGGATTGTCTGCTCGTGAAGTCTGGACGCAACGCTACCACATAACTGGTGTTCAGCTGCCAGTTGAGGATCGAGAGCTGATTACTCAACAACATCGAGAGCGCCTCGCTAACCATCCCATAAGTGCCAAATTTAAGTCTGGAGGTAAACCTCCACTTGAAACTCCTCAAATCTCCATAGGCGACCTTGCTTGTCTGACCTGTGATAGTGATAAGACCGAAACTCGTAACAAATATACTGTCACTAAATTAGGTGGCAAACACTGCTTGCTCTCCTGATGGTCGTCTTGGACTCAGTGTACGTCCTTGTACACTCCTTGTACGCTCAGCTTACGTATGTCGTCTGATGCAGTGATGCATCTATTGCCAGTTAGTATAGTTAGTATAGTTATAGGCCGCACCCATGGTAGGCAGCTGTATAGGTAGATAGCTGTGACCTCTCCATCACAAATATGCCCATTGAGGCTCAATATTGTTGAGAGATACTGGCGCTATAGAAGTCATTATATTATTATTATTATTGAACATCAGAATGCAAGGGCGGTAAGGAAGTGTGCCAACACTGGCAGACCAACGGTGGCTGGTTTGAGAGCCGGGATGATGATGAAAGCCTTTCTGGTTTTTGTACATCCTTGTTTCTCTCCCCTGCTAGTTTTGCTGTAATTAAAACTGTGCTGATATTCTGAATTACTCGACGTCCGCGTTAACATCAATGATACCGGACATTATGTGATGTTTCTTTGTCTGTCATATGCAGATGTATAAACTGTAGGTGATAAACCATTTCGCGTCTGTCTGTGGAAGGCGGACGTTTATTGAACTATAAGTGTTTATTACCTCGTCTGTCTGTCGGTGAAAACATTATAAACTGTAGGTACCCGCAGTTACGCGTCGTGAAGAAGAGGAAATTCCAGTCATTGAATAGACCAGTCATCTAAACACGGCTCCTGTTAGAGCCCGGCTGATTGCTGTCAGCAGTTTAATAAGATGAACTGAGATTATGTGATTACGACGTATCAATTTTTTGTATCATTTTTACAAATGTCAAATTAAAAATCAACATTTTATATTTCTAACATGCTGTGTTTTCTTGTTTTCAGCTGATTGATTACCGACTATACTGTTCGCACTCTCACTCTTTTTCTCACTATAACTGCCTACCCTTAGCATGCTTAGTTAGCCGGTATTTCATTTTCCCAATTAAAATATGAATTAGTTTGTACGTAGCTGTCTTGGGCAACTTTTCTATTGAAGTTCGGCCTAGCTTACAGGTTTGGCTGAAGCTGTGTCCGAACTGTGAAGGTTCGCAAGGTCAAGGTCGCAAGAAGTGTCATGTCCATAAATTCACCAATTACGCACAAGAGCTTATGATATCTTATGTTCAAGCTGTTACCCCGTTATGTCGACAACATCACCTGTAGATACTGGTCCAGTACGTGGATTAAATCATTCTGACAGAGTCAGATACTATTCAAGCTGATCAGCCCAGTACACAGCCTCTTGATGATTCCACTCCTATTGTCCCTGATACACGTACAGCCCCTCCTGAGAAAGTGACTCTCACCCTAACCCCCCAACCCTGTCCCTAAGGCTGGTCTTCATCCCGTATCCGTAAGCCACCATCCTGGCAAAAGAATGACTGGATTTTGGACAAGTGACCACGGGCCATAATAAAGCCCTTCAACCGCCAGTGACGCATATATTCGGGTTTTCATTTTTTATTAGCACATTAATTACCACCTTTTAAACACGTTGAAGATAAAATGAAACATCGATCAGCAAGATTTTAAAAGAGTTGACCACTACTATGAAAGCAACACATAGTGTCTTAATAGGGGTCTCCCGAAAAATTACTTTACATATCAATTAGTATTTCCTTTTTATATTAATGTCGAATAAACAAGTATGAGTATCAGTTGGTCAAGGAGGCTCCCCACAATATTTAATCTTTACGAGTGATTGGGGAAGAAACTTTTGTTTCTTTGAAACCTCAATGCCCGAGAGGGGTTCGCACCCATGATCTCCGATTTTCCAGGCAGACAGCTTTAGCCACTGCACCAGAGTTCCCGCCCTCGCTGATGTACAGTATACAAAATATATAAATATCTCAAGGGAAACTCTAAATTCTAAAAACTTGTCCGAGCTTTAGATATGCGTCCCCTGGATGCATGTATGTGTTCAGTAGATAGCCGCCGCCGTCTCCGCAGTCGATGCCGCCATATCTTGTGAACGCGATATCTACAGAACCGCTGGTCCGAATCACTCGTAATTTTGAATGTAGGCCATTACCCGCCTGACCACGAAATAAGAAGTTTTGACCACGGTTCAGTGATTTTCATAAAAATGGGGGCAATTTTTATTTTTACGGACCTTGTGAATGCGTTATCGCAGGAACCGCGAGTTCGAATCACTCGTAATTGTGTATGTACAGGCCCTCACCTGCCTGACCACGAAATGAAGGTATTGGTCGGATGTCAGAAATTAGAAATCAGAAAAATAGTCCACAGTTTTTCTCGCTCCATTCAATTAACTGTAGAATCCTGTATGTACATCCACGGACTCATAAGACATTATCAATGGAAACTAGAGAATGTCAAATATATGTTAAACGTATCTATAATAGGAATGTGCACGCTGCGACACAAGAGACGACCAGCGCACACCTAACAGTTCATAAACCACTAATACATTATCACTGGCTTAACATGAATATATATCGCATAAACGCGACAACTTATTATTACTATTATTATCCTCATTAAAAGGACATGTGCAGTATGTACATTGGATACGCGTAGCGACCAATATAACACTTACATAACTACCTATATGATACATTATCACTGGCTCGACATGAATGTATATATATCGCATAAATGCGACAACTTATTATTACTATTATTATCCTTATTATTATTATTATACTGTAATTATTAAACCGCCGCTTGGGGTTGAAGAACCTACGGCCGGATGACAGATTATTCACTATGCTGTGTGATCGTCTAATGAACAAACCTGTGATCTATAGAGATTGCTCCGATCACACGAGAAGTCTAATAACAAACCCTGACGCCTTCTATGCTTATGACACCTGTTTACCAGCCCTACTAGGCGGCGGGCCCTGGGTTCGACCCCAGCCCCCGCCCCCTACCAGGGACCTAACTGGCATTATTGTATGTATGCAAATATATGGTTTTGAGATTGGTAATAAAAAGAGGCTGGGTAGGAGAAAGGGATAGTTTCTTTAAACGACCCTTGGAATCGCAAGGTCATCAAATTCAATTTCAACTTTCCAGGTTCGAGTCCTCCTTTCCACCCAGACATTTTGTATACAGAAGGAATTGGTAGGCTAAAAGGACTCACTAACAAGAAATCCTAATGCCATTATCTCACTCTCAGCACCCTTCGGGTGCTAGGGTTCCACACACGACAGGGACAGTTAAGTTTAACACGAGACCGAGACGAGACGAGACGAAGACATGAACCGTGCTGTCACCTACCCAGAGATATTAAATTTAACAGTTTGTTGGAATTGGTCATTTCCTGCTGATATTGCGATATCAGGAACTCGGACGCTGACAACCGAACAAGTGTCAGATGCGTTGCTAAGATTGGTCAACCCTGAGCACCGATCCTACAAATACCAACTTACAATATCATATGCTAATTTTAATGCAGTCGTGTACAATCGTTTAAGCTGTCGAACACATCTCGTATCTGTTAATTACTGGGAAATAATTCCCTCGCGTTATGCGTTTGTAGATTATTCCCCAGTAATCAATAGAGACTCGTGTATTCTCCATGGCAGTGATAGGACCAGTAAGCTATGTAGTACAATTAATCACTGCCTTAATAAAAACCCACATCTAGGGTTTTCACATGCTTTGCACATGGCGAACATTTGGTTAAATTATAATGATATGATCAAGTTATAGACCATCAGCTTATTACTTATGTTAGTTTAAATGTAAATTTATCTAGTCACGTTTAAACCATTATAAAATCGCCATAGATTTCAAAACAATGATAATCCATACTTTATATAGCATAGTTCCTCTAGTCTTCACATTGCTCCAACAGGCGTCCAACAATGTTTTAGCTACATAAGTCATTAAACAAATAAGGTACCAGTGGCATAGAACAAACTTAATGTAGCATTATAAAACATATAGAGCAAATATTTAAAAAAAAACATGTAAATGGAATCGTGTCAGTTTTGGGGTAGGGTACTAAAACAGTTATCACTAGTCTGAGAAATTTATTCAACTTTTTCATGCAAATTTCCTGTGTGGAGATTAGCCCTTACAGCGCGGGGATAGACTCTAGTCGTCAGAATATGACGTCTTTAGACGTCAGATTCTGACCGCTCAAGTCTATCCCTGCACTGTAAGAGTAAACATATTTCTAATGGCCGTAGACCCATAACATAGGTATTCAAATGAATCGGAAAGAACTAAACAAGGCATTTATGATAATATCAAGTTGAAATAAACCCTTTGGTCCCCAAGGTTTTTATAAAAAAAAATCAGCGATTTAAGGGCTAGTATGCTTTACTGCAGCAGTTACAAATTTGGCTCCGAGAAGCTTTACACTTCTCTTATAGGCGTGTTTTTGTATACCCCGTGTGAAATTTTTAACAACATTTTTGAAGATCATTAGTTTATATTAGAGTCCTTAGTTTTGTAATCATATGTATTGTTAATCATACTTAAGGTTCCTCCTTCAAATCCTTTGTAACTAATCTCGTAGTCTCTACTAGAATCTCCGAAGGTACATTTTTTGTAAATGACGTCTTTTTGCACATCGCTCCAATCGGTCATTTCAATCAACATATCCACACTTGCACTTGATACTTGGGAACTGTATCGATTTAAAAAATCATTACCTGGAAAAGTAGAGAAATAAATGTCATACCCAACACCCACGAGACGTTCGCCCATTGTTGGATTAATGTCGGTCCAGCGTCTACGACGGGGCACCAGCAGAAAGTCAGTACTAAGTAAACGTCAGGCAGACAGGCAGGTATGCAGGCAGACATGAAGACAGGCAGTCAGGCATGTAGGCATAGAGACAGGCAGGAAGGCAGGCAGAGAGACAGGCAGGAAGGCAGGCAGGTAGGCAGAAAGACAGGCAGGCAGATAGGCAAGCAAAAATACAGACAGCATGCAAAGAGACAGGGGACAGGCAGGCAGGCAGGCAGGCAGGCAGGCAGGCAGGCAGGCAGGCAGGCAGGCAGGCAGGCAGGCAGGCAGGCAGGCAGGCAGGCAGGCAGGCAGGCAGGCAGGCAGGCAGGCAGGCAGGCAGGTAGGCAGGCAGGCAGGCAGGCAGGCAGGCAGGCAGGCAGGCAGGCAGGCAGGCAGGCAGGCAGGCAGGCAGGCAGGCACGCAGGCAGGCACGCAGGCAGGCAGGCAGGCAGGCAGGCAGGCAGGCAGGCAGGCAGGCAGGCAGGCAGGCAGGCAGGCAGGCAGGCAGGCAGGCAGGCAGGCAGGCAGGCAGGCTGGCAGGCAGGCAGGCAGGCAGGCAGGCAGGCAGGCAGGAAGGCATACATAACTAATAACTAATAGTGACAATATATTATGACTGACTTACCTAGCCAATACTCGCCATTAACATCACCAAAACCAGAGGCGTAATCAGAAAGGCTCCTGTTGAATGATGTACTGCCGTCAAAACGTCTCTGAATAACCTGAGCAACAACACAAAACTAGAAGAGTCTAGTTTTTTGTGAACAAAAATCTGGAGATGTCTCCCCTCCAGCAGCATAACCATACAGGTTGATAGCTAATAGATGTAGTGTCAATGTAATTAATGTTTTTTAATGGCTCCGGTGGACAGTAGTATTATTCCGTTTTGGTGCGAAACACTTGTCAGCACTCCCAGCAAACACGACGTTGACCCAATGCTGGACCAAAGCTGGCCCACCGGCTGCGACGCTGGCCCAGCATCAAACAAGCACTGGTTCAACGCCTCCTGTTTGCTTGGCTGCGTTCAATTAGCAGCTGGACTGGTATTGCTTAATACTGCTGGTGGCGATTACAAGCCGACACCGACCCAATGTCTGTTAATTGTTGGCCAGTATCCATTCAGTCCTAGTCAGTACTTAATGCTGCCGGTAACTGCGTGCTGGCAGTATGGGCATGATGCTTTGAACCAAAGCTGAGTTAATGTTGGCCCGCCGTCTGTGACGCTGGCCCACATTCAGCGGGGCGCCAAACACAACACGGTAACCCGATACTGGGCTAATGTTGGGTCAGCGTCGTAGACGGTGGGACGACGTTAGCCCAGCATTGGGTCAACGTCTCTTGTTTGAACGCCGGCAAGATAGAAAGCGCTGGAGAGAAATAAATGGGAGACAGACTCACAGCACAGACTAAGACAGACTAAGACAGACTGAGCGAACAAGGGTAAAGCAATATGTGCCCACCTCTGTCTACAGAGGGGAGACATAATAAGTGACCATCTATGGTTAAGGTGGTGAATTTGGCCAAAAATTATGGGAGACCGGGTAACCATGGGCATTGGTGGTTTTAAACACTTATATTTTTCCAAAGCAAGATGCGCAGCCTAAAGGGTGCTCTTGAGACCAGATATCTATACACGTGAATTGAGAAAAATATTTTATTGTCACATATAACATATTTAGACCCGCCTCTGTATATCTCAACCCCATGAACAATCTCGTTATAACCCTTAAAGCGCTGAATACTTGTATGTAAATCATGGAGACCAAAGGTTTTTTTTCAATTTGAAATCATCATAAATGTCTTAGTTAGCTCTTTCCGGTTCATTTAAATATCTATGTTATAGGTCTACGGCCATTACATATATTTTAGTTCTTACAGTGCGGGGGCCGACGTCAGATTCTGACGTCTAAAGTCGATCCCCGCGCTATAAGGGTTAAAGTTATTCATGGACGACATTACATGCCTTTAACCCTTTAACCGCCGGTGCCGCATATATTTTCGTTTTTTATTAGCACAATAAGTACCACCTTTTAAATATGTTAAAGATAAAATGTGACACCATCCAGCAATATTTGAAAAGAGTCGACCTCCATTTTGTCAAATCTGAATAATTTTCACTCACTTGAAGTTGTGGATCGCGTCAGCGAGACACAACTTCAATTGGGTAAAAATTCAGATTGAATAATTTGGCGGTTAAAAGGTTAAGGATTATAAACCAGAGTTCCACCTGACATGAGCTGAACTCATGGGGCACCATGGGTGGGGCACAATGGCAGACCATGGTTCCCCATTTATTGTCCATGATGCCCCATAGGATCATGACCCCCCCCCCCCCCCCATGACCATTGTGCCCCATTTGCAAATATCTGTGCTCAAATTAAACAAATAGATTTGCAAATATCTGTGCTCAAATTAAACAAATATACGCAGCCACGTGAATTTGGGAGTCGCTGTAGCGACACACGTCAACTTCAAGTACGTGAAAATTTAAATAAATTAATGATAAGAGTAACAGTGGTAATATAACATAAATGACTATTGTTCCCGGGAGACCATCATGTCCAATGATGTGACACCTGGTTGGCCATTTTTTTTATTCTAAAAGTGTCATTCAAAGGAAATCCGCCAAGACCAAAGGCATACTTACGATCCAGCCGTTTCCACGTGAAGCTGTACTCATTCTACAGTAAACTGGTATAGGAGTATATGTCACAGGCTCTTTGATGTAATACACGCCATCTGTTTGACTGTTGTTATAATGAACTTCACAGCTGTCCTCAGGGGGGACTGAAATTTTTTTGTACAAAACATGAAAACCAAAGTGGGTTTTTTCAATTTGAAATCATCATACAAGTCTTAGTTAGCTCTTTCCACTCCATTAAAATACCCATGTGTTATGGGTCTATGGCAATTATAAATATTTTACTCTTACAGCGCGGGGATTGACTTTAGACGCCAGAATCTGACGTCTATTGAGTCATACAGTACATAATTAATGAGGTATTCATTTTTTTTCATTTTGTCAAATACTACTACAACTGAAACTAAAATATCATTTATTTGATGGGAAATTTACAAATAAAATATACAAGTTTACATTGTAGTTTAGCACACGATAATGATCGCTGTTTTAAAAGTAATTAGATTTTCTATTCAATGTCAGATGTGCTCAAGTACTAGTTGAGCATAATAAAGAAATAACAAGAATAAACGTCACAAAAATGTCACTGTGAAACAAATTATCCTGTCAAATAGCCAGCACTATGTCGTTGCCTCAGTGGCCAAGTTAAATTAATGTAGACATCCTGATAATTGTCATGAGTATTTTAGCGACACGCTTACATTGTCTGACCGATTATTGTACTTTTTACAGCATCACGACGACCAGTAGACCGGTTTACGTCTTACGTAGGCTACATGGAACGAAAAAACTCGGTCTGCATAGCCAGATGGTGGCTACATTATTAAAATATGTATTTAAATTAGTCCAACGTTGACTAAGAGAATGCCTTTTCAATGTATACTAATGGTTGGGATTGGAGGGCGTTGTGTTCTTGTGTACTTTAACCTTAGTGTCATTAATGCCCGCTAAATTATCCCCGTTTCAACCAATTAAATGGTGAATTAAATCTCATTCCTGTATTATGCTTGTATAGTCATTCACCAGGTGGCACGTATTATTCTGACTATCTCTGTCACTTGCGCTGTGTTGTCTGGATATAACCTTAGGTGTATCGTTGAACCGATTTTGGAACACAGTGGACTACCCCTTGTCTATGGTCATTAACGCCCGACTTTAAATCCTCTCCTTATTTGAAGAGTTATATTACTGTAGGGCCCTAGGGTAGTGGTTAGCACCGCTGCCTTTCACGCTAGAGTTCCGGGTTCGGTTCCTGGTTTCGGCGGTTTGAAAGAAACAAAAATGTTTCTTCCCCATCCACGTGTGATCGAGAGGTAGCGTGCTCGGCCTCAGACCGCCAGGGCTCGAATTTCGAATCCTGTGTCTGGAGAACAGTGTCATCTCACTCATCTCACCATCCTCAGGAGGTTATCCTGGCCCAGTTTAGCCTATATGTGCACAAAGGTGGCATAAAGCCCGATTTATTTCATTTATTTATATTACTGTGATTGATAATTATTTACAATTATATGATTATTTGTCTGCTGTGCAAATTTCAAATCTTGTGTCTGGAGAGAAGTGTCATTCATCTCACCATCCTTAGAAGGTTATCCTGACCCAGTTTAGCCTATATGTACACAAAGGTAGCATAAAACCCCATTCATTCATTCATTCATTCATTCATTCATTCATTCATTCATTCATTCATTCATTCATTCATTCATTCATTCATTCATTCATTCATTCATTCATTTATTCATTTATTCATTCATTCATTCATTCATTCATTCATTTATTCATTCATTCATTCATTCATTTATTCATTCATTCATTTATTCATTCATTCATTCATTCATTCATTCATTCATTCATTCATTCATTCATTCATTCATTCATTCATTCTTTCATTAATTCATTCATTCATTCATTCATTCATTCATTCATTCATTCATTCATTCATTCATTCATTCATTCATTCATTCATTCAGGCATGCTGATCATCATTATCATTGACTGGTTTTGCTGCTATTTTGCTATTAACACAATATATACAATTGAAAACTAGTGGATTTATAGCTAAATTACTTGTTGTAGTCTGTGTGGTTGATTCTGTTGTCGTGGTAGGCTGAATCATCGTCGTCGGGTCCATTGTGGTGGTAGCTTCTTGTGTAGTAGATTCCATTGCGGTGGTAGCTTCAATGGTAGTAGATTCTATTGCGGTGGTAGCTTCAATGGTAGTAGATTCCATTGTGGTGGTAGCTTCAATGGTAGTAGATTCTATTGCGGTGGTAGCTTCAATGGTAGTAGATTCCATTGCGGTGGTAGCTTCAATGGTAGTAGATTCCATAGCGGTGGTAGCTTCAATGGTAGTAGATTCTATTGCGGTGGTAGCTTCAATGGTAGTAGAATCCATTGCGGTGGTAGCTTCAATGGTAGTAGATTTCATTGCGGCGGTAGCTTCAATGGTAGTAGAATCCATTGCGGTGGTAGCTTCAATGGTAGTAGATTTCATTGCGGTGGTAGCTTCAATGACAGTAGGTTCCATTGCGGTGGTAGCTTTTTGGGTGGTAGGATCCATTGTGGTGGTAGCTTCAATGGTAGTAGGTTCAATTGTGGTTGTAGTTTCAATGGTAGTTGGTCCGATTGCGCTGGTAGCTGTTTGGGTAGTTGGTTCCATTGCGCTGGTAGCTTCAATAGCAGTCGGCCCCATTACGCTGGTAGCTTCCTGTGTGGTTGGTGTAGGCTCAGGAGTAGTTTGTTCAATTGCACTGAATTGTCTATCAGTGGTAGCTATGCCTTCAGGAGAAAATAAAAATAAGTGATATTAGTTGGATCAATATACCATCCATATATACGCGGACCCTAACAAAATTGCCAGAATGCCAGAATTCTAGAAATCCATAGTATATGACCAAGAGAATGACATATTAAAATTTTTCTGCATTTGCAAGTAGTTTTTATTATGTTGAATTGTACTTATTTTTCAATCAATAAACTGCTATAACGCATATATCCTCAGCGGACCGAGCTCAGAGGCCTAACCCATCAGCAACTTAATTTACATTATTGTAGCTTATAAACAACCACGACGTCAACCTTGCAAATGTACTCCCAAACCAGCTTATTACTGATTATGATTTGGGAAGTATGCGTAGAGTCAGACGCTGAATGATGCCTAGCTTCCTTGATTGATAATTTTTAGTTATTCAAAATGGTGTCAAAGCTGCCATATTCCCCGTACGTATAGCCTCCAAATTGGTTGATTTTAGTTCAATGTTTTTGTAGTACCTCACTTCAACTAGTTTGGTGATCGGTGAATCCCTCTAGACCACTCCCAGAATATTTTCAAAACATATTTAACCCTTTTGGATCCAAGAAGTATTTTTACCCAACATCTGTAAAGTCATTTATAAAAGGATTTATATTAAATAATTGTTAATAGTGAGGGGTCAGTATCAATACAAAAACTATGGTAATGACACGCTTATTGATCAATTCATTTTTGTTTTTAGTTATAAAAGGTAGCGTGCCGGCGTAAATTCAGATTTATTTAAAAAAATGTATTCAATTTTACCAATTTTCTTTGCAATGCACCATTTCAACAAGTAGATCAATACTATACCAGATACCTTTTAAAATATATGTAAGCCTTTTAGCCTAAGAACACATTTTAGTAAACACCAGGCTTATAATTATTACCTTATGTCACTAATATTGAATTATCATTCATATCGATTAATTCAATAATAATGGTGATGATTTCCCACCGGCTATTATCTTTGATCAGCCGCTATTCTGAAAACGTAATCTGAGCTATATGGTTGACAATTGTTCAATGAAAGATACTAGAGGTTGTTTTGTTATTGTGAAGGTGACTTTGTTGGGAGCTACAAGAACAGTAATAAATACAAGCGGGCCTAATTATATTTTAGTAACAAAAATATATGATGAATGGGAAAGTTATGATGCTTCCCACGCTACGACGTTTTTAGAACAATGAGTTTCAAGTCTCCCCTCGAATCCTGCCCTTGAGAGCCCTGTGTAAACCAATTAACAGCAAAATACCGACAGGCGATACCTAATGAACATAAAATTTTTATTTAAAATTATAGCGTTGAACTATAAAGCATGTACATGCATTTGCGTTATCCGACGGATGTGATATAAATTATCTCGCTCACTGTGCTATTTTTTTAACCAAATCAGTCCATGTTACATAAGCGCTATACAATTTTATTTTTATCATACTGCACCCGTTTGGTAGACAATTTTAGCAGTCCTGTCAGGTCTCAGTTGACCGTAAGACAAAATAGTAGTAGTAAATTATTGTTTTACGTCACTTTTCGGCACAAATTGTCATTTAAGTGACATTATAATACGATAAATACGTTATAGTCAATTGATGAGATGAATGATGTTCGTAAGACAAAATATAGGCCTAAACGTACGTGTCCAAAGAATGAGGTGTTCACCTGAAGGCTCACGTCGCCTTGGATGAGTGTTTTTTGTCCGATAAGATGCCGAACTTAAATGAACACTGCTTGCGTAACTTGATATACCAACATGATCAAGTTACCCAACAATTGCATATTGCCGGCGCATCAGTTCTGTTTACATGTCGATGACAACTAAACTTAATTGTTATTAGTTTGTTGTTTCTTGGTTTGAATATATCAACCTGATGTTGGGAAACATTGGATGATAATCTATAGGTCTACATTTAAACGCAATACCTAGGACAGAATTACCAACGCAGCGTATAGGAGGAAATTTGTAGGCAAGCTGTGGCGTAAAAGCGTGGCATAATAACTTCGCCAGAACAATAAGGGTAAAAAAACACGGCACATGACGTGACGCAATATGTGAAGCACGACGCACAGGACGTTTCTTAGGACGTAGCGAAAGGAATGGTGCAATACACAGCATGAAATGCGACGTAAGACACAGTGCAAGAAGCGGTGCGCGCAAGTCATAGCGCAATGCACATAACATAAAAAAGCACATGAATGGCTCCGTGCAATAACCTGTTAAGTGCATGTTTTATAGTTTTGAGAAAACGACTTCAAAGTTTAAGTTCAATATTGCTTTTCCACTAACATGAATAAGAGCTTGCAAGTAAAATAAGTGTGTTTATCAATACTATTGGAAAAGTAAATTGAGGAAGCATATCTAGAAGAAGACTCCCAGCATCCCTTGCGCAAATTTTCCATATTTGTTAACTAGTTGTTGCAAATAGTGTTCAAGTTCAATATCACAATATCTTATGGTAAATACCATATAATTGTTAGCAAAACTATGGCTGCATTAACTATGCAAATTTAGCCAGAAATCATGGATATTGATTAGATATGTGTAAAACGGTGACTTCACAACCATTTATCTGAATACTTTTGCACACTCAAGATTCATAATGTGGATATTTGTAAGAACATGTTAAGTAAACTTACTGTTACGATTTCCTAAATGTTATTTGTAGGCCTACTTATACATAATATAACTGTATTTAGCAGTATTTACTGGTAAACGAACTGGACAGTTTTTTTTATAGGTAAGTCTGTTTCACTAACAGCAATAAACATGTACCTGTTTGTGAGAAAAGTGCTTTATTATGGTCGTAAAACTCGTAAAACCCTTAAAAGATTAATACATGGAGCACTTCAAATATCAATGGAAACTAGAAATGACGCGAACGTCGGTATTTTGGAACTTTTAAACTTTTTGGAGACAGTGTTTCTTGCCTATTAATTACACGTTCAGACTTGTTAAACAAATACAGTATTGTGATGTTGAAACACACGTTTTATTCCGAATAACGATAATTACATTTTTTAGCAAAATGAATTTAAAACGATTATATTCGGTCATAGCGCTTAAAATGTTCACCCATTTTAAATCTTATATGTAAGTTGATACCCAAAAGTTACAAGCGTTGATGTTGAATTAACACATAGTTTATTCTGAATAACAGTAAGTTGATCTGCTAACAAATAAATTAAAAAACGATTATATTCATTTTTAGCGCCCAAAGGGTTAGTACATGAAATCTTTGTAATAATATATTATGCTACTACTAGATTTGTAAAATGCTATCATATTTTAACTTGTCACACTAAAAAACAACGCAAAAACAGTAATTTGTATAGTATATTGGTGCAAATTGACGACCATTTTGAAAAATACATCTTGTAGAGACTTTTTCGCAGGTCAAATTTGGGAAAACTTTTGAAATGTACTTCATCAGGGGGTGTACTGATCAAAAAGACTAGAAAACGTTTTCTTGCAGTTTTTGAGGGTCATGTTGTATATTGATCCTACTAAATATTACATGGAGGCCTACTCTTATATATATAAAGTTATTTTATATCCTGCTGTGGTATGCCTTTACACAGAGTTTCATTGCATAAAAAGAAAACCATTGAAGAAAACTGTCCATAACCCTTTCAGCGCCAAATCATCCACTTGAAATTTAATCCCAGTTAACCCTTCCAAGCCTTAATTTACCATTGTCATCATCATCGACTACAAGCCGCGAATTGCTGTCGCAATTCTCGACTTGTAGTAGATGCGATGATTTGGTGTGGGTGATAAATTAAAGAAAATTACTATTTATTCGTAGAACAATTTTATCGAAATCTGCCTTCTAAAACCCTTAGCTGTAAAAAAATCAAGTATGTTTTCAATAGTACAAAATGATGCTTTAATGCATCGTGAGGGCTGAAAGGGTTGAAAAAAGCTCCGAGTTATTCAAATGAAATATTCTGTCACTTAGCCCTTACAACGCTGAATTAATTTGGTATAAACCATGGAGACCAGAGGGTTTTTTTTCAATTTGAAATCATCATAAAGGCATCTTTCTGCTTCATTTGAATACCTATGATAAGGGTCTATGGCCATTATAAATATTTCAATTCTTTCAGTGTGGGGATCGAATTTATGCGTCAGAATCTGACGTCTGCAGAAGAAGTGCAGACGACGTCTGCAGAAATATATTCTGACGTATAGAGACGGTCGCCGCGTCGAAAGGGTTACAGTTGTGTATCGCTAACGCGATCCACAATTTAAAGTGGCTGAAAATTACTTGGATTTGTAAAATTTAGTCGCAGCGTATATCAGTTTCACCTTCACAGCATTTTTCAGCTCTAAAAAAGGCTTCACAAGTTGAAAAAACACAGAAAAATTAGTAGGGCCTGCAAATAGTACATTCGACATCAGTGCTCTAGGGGGTAAACCCGCCTAAAATCCGCCTAATGTTGTGTTATTGCTTAATAGGGAAGGGGACGTGGCGCTTCGTTAGAGCGACCGATTTCCTCGGTAGTCATGCATGCGTCCCTGGTTCGAACCCCGCTTATCCTGCGTGTTTTTTTAAAGACATATAATTGTTTCTCCCTTCTCAATGTGAATAGGCGATCACATTGATTATCGAGTTATGGTTGAAACCAGTGTATCGATCTTTATTTTTCGCATGGCCACGCGCTGTGTGTCTTTCGTCATTATTGTTTATTCCAGTCAACAAATTCAGCACAAATCTTTCACCATAGATGCTGGTTTAATGTTGGTTAGACAATCAACCAACATTAACATAATACCAACAAACCCAGCAAATACGAGACGTTGACCCAATGCTGGTTTATCATTCAATCAAACGATAACACTTCTACATCGCCTATATCCTCAGTGAACCGAGCTCAGAGGCGCACAATTTCTTAGCGTGATAATGTGTCATTATCGAGGCCAAAGCAGGTTCGTCAACAGAGAGCCGGGATGCTGAGGAGCTAGGGTGGGAAAGCCAGATCAAATAGGTGCGATTTAATTAATTTCCGGAATGTTAAAATTGTTTTGGCATTACGTATTGGCACAAGAAGGGCGTTCCATAAGATATAGATGGATATAGAGGCCAGATATAGAGAAAGCTCTTGACCCAGTCTTAGTTTTTATACGAGGAACAACAATCTATTTGAATTTGTGGAGCGTAGATATTTTGAGCATTTCGGACAAACAAGTAAATCAACCAGATGTGCAGGTTGGTTGTCTTTCCGAGCTCGGAAAGTTATTGTGCATATTTTAAAATGAATGCAAAACTTGACAGGAAGCCAATGTAATCGTTCTGAACGCGTTGTAATCTAGCGATATCTTTTTCTGGTATATTGTAAAAAACTTGCTACTGAACAGTGCTACTGCAATTTGCTTGGCAAGATCTAAGGACAGACTTTTTCGAATTTGACGCAAATCACGGATATGATGGAAGCATGCCCTAAATGTTTGTGATATGTGTTTTCGGAAATTCAAGCTTCTGTCGAATACTACACCAAGATTTTTGGCTGATGTAGATGGATTTGTGTATTGACCTGAATTAAGCATGGGAAATTATTTAAGAATTTTTCTCGCTGAAGTTTGGTCCCAATGAGAAGAAATTTGTACTAGGATTAAGCTCCAGTTTGTACCCTGTCATCCAGGCCGACACGGCCATTACACAATGTTGCAAATTACCAAGATATTCCTTAGCGTTGTAAACGGATAGACACACTTAAATTTGAGTATCATCGGCATAAAGATGGTGGTTTATGTCCAAACTGGAGATGATAACGCTGAGCGGTGTAGTGTATAAAGTTAGAAACACTGGTCCTAGCACAGAGCCCTGCGGAACTCCATATGAGAGTGTGACTTTAATTTGTACCGATTGGTGCCTATTATGCAAAATAGAAGAAAACCAAATTTGAGCCTGCCCAGATATCCAATACCAATCTGAAAGTCTATTTGTTAATGTAGCATGTCAATGGTGTCGAAAGCGGCCGAGAGGTCAAGCAAGGTCACAGCTGTAACCTCACCCCGGTCCCTACTAATAATTATATCGTGATGTACTTTCAGTAGCGTTGATTCTGTAGAATGATTTTTCCTGTATAAGGAATTAGATATCTGATAGTTATTTTTTATATGAGTTTGCAGCCGATTGGCTACTACCTTTCCTAAGATTTTGGAAATGAAACTCAAGTTGGATACAGACCTGTAATGTTTCAGCTCGTTTTTAAGAAGAGATGTGTTTTTTAAGTAGTGGTCTTACATGAGCTTCTATTAAATTGTGAGGAAATGTACTAGTTTCCATTGAAATGTTGATTATATCAGTGATGAGAGCTATTAATATATCAAGACAATTTTTCAGCATGTTTGTACGAATGGGGTCCTGATCACATGATGAGCTCAAAATAAGCTTTTTACTTTCATCTTCTGTCGCATTTTCAAAAACGTTCATTTTGGATCTAATCATTTATGTTTAATGCTGGGCCAACGTCCGTGAAGGTGGCTCAATATTACACAAACATTGTTTAGGTGAATGTGCTAGCTGAGTTACAACAATTTTAAATGGTCCTGTCTCCAAGAGTATTTATTACAGTAGCCGTGAATCTAAAGTACAGATTGTAGTAGTTTTCACATAGAATTTCTAGTTAAAATTCATTCTTTAATGGGACAATTTTGTTTTTCAAATACCGATATTTAGGCAATTTTGATCTAGTTAAAAAAGGGGGTCGGGACCCCCGCCCCGTCCTCTGGATCCGCCATTGTATACTCACTTGTAATGTACTCTTCCAGATGGCAGGCAGCTGGATCAGAATCATGGACCAGTTTTCTTTTATAAGTGAATCCTTGTTGTGGTTCATCCATGACGTCATAGCTGCTCCACGATGACGTACTTCCGGTGTTCTTATAATCACTGGGTCGACATAGACAGCTGTACTTGGTACTACCACCAGGTGGGGCTGGATAACAGGTCTTGCTCACACAGCCACCACCAAGTGAACATCCGGGGCACGGAGGGCCAGGGGTCACCCCGCAAACTAAGGCACGCTCGTCTGATTTCGTGGAGATCTGTTAAATAATCGATATTTTGTATTCAGACGACAAGTACACGTATGAAAGGAAAGTCAAACTTGTAATACAGGTCAATTTCCCAGCAAACACGAGACGTTGACGTAATGTCCGTATAAGGTTGGGTCGACGTCGTATACGGTGGGCCAACATTAAATCAACAATGGGCCACCGTCTCATGCTTTCTGGATGTATATACTAATTGCTTTCGCTTGATTGTGTTTTGTTAATTCATACATCTGTAGCAATTCAGTACAGATTCGGTTCATTACATATTTAGTAGCCAGTTTTGCTACGTAGGTCTACACCATTCAGCCATTTTGTTATTTCGCATTTAATGACGAATCGATGACAATGTTCACCATGACCGTGTTGGATTTGTTTGACATGCGTTATTATACACGGACCTTTACCAGTGTTTATAGAAGTTAAACAGTAATGTGATTCATTATAATTATATCATCCCATCGGATTTAAAGTGTCCTATTTTTAGTTAGCAAACGCACCCTCCACAATGTGTTACGGAACGTAGTAGAGGGCGAGATCGTTATAACTACCTATTTTGCACTCCGGTATGTCCGAGTGTGGAGGATCGTCCAAAATAAAAGTTACCTTTTCGTTAATAACCCAGTCAATTCTCAAGCGATTCTCACGAACTTTTGTAGCCATTATTATCTAGTCATGTAGCAACAACTCGCGAGTATTGCAAAAGTTAGACCATTTGACATGTGACACAATTCTGAGAATAAAGCGGAATGAAGGTAATGGGTTTATACAGGGGCGTCATAATTAGAAATATACTAGACTACATGTCAAATGGTCTAACTTTAAACTATACAAAATTTTTTACTTAATTTTTAGGATAGATGACAAATCACTAGGAAATAGTGTTTACAAAAAGTAATGTCATGCAAATCGCTTCAGAATTAATTTAGTAATCAACGAAAAGCTGACGTTAAACAAACAATCAACGTATTGTGTCTGTTGGGACGCACATGTAGTGCAAGGAGTGTGACAAGTATACGCTTGTCCATTCTACGATGTGTTTAACCCTTTCAAGACTGAATTTACCATTGTCATCTTCATCCACTACAAGCCGCGAATTGCTGTCGCAATTCTCGACTTGTAGTGGATGAAGATGATGTGATGTGGGTGAAAAAGTAAAGAAAATTACCATGTATTTTAAACCAGTTTTATGGAAATTTTCATTATAAAACCCTTGGTTGTAGGATAATTAAGGCTGATTTCAGGAATGATGCTGTAATGCATCGCGAGGACTTAAAGGGTTAATAAAACTATTAAGTTTAATTATGCCATTTACCCTTATATGTTTGTATAAACCATGGAGACCAAAGGGTTTTTTCAATTTAAAATGATCATTAATGACTTAGTTAGCTCTTTCTGTTTCATTTGAATACCTATGTTATGAGTCTTACGGCAATTATAAATATTTTACTATTTCCGCAATACACGATATGTCTATAGACGTCAGACTCGACATACCAGCGCGACGACGAGCGTGATAGGCAACGCGATCAGTTTTAAAACTGATACATTTTCGTCCCGGCGGTCGTCGCGCCGGCCGTCGCGCCTCATACATTACATTGGACGTCGTGTCGTCGTCGCGCTCGTGTGTGGACAGTCACGCGATTGTCGCGTATGTCGTCGCGTCCCACGTCGCGTACATAATCGCGCTCGATCCACAACTTCAAGTGAGTGAAAATTATTCAGATTTGACAAAATGAAGGTCAACTCTTTTCAAATTGTGCTGATTTATGTCGCATTATGGCTTTAACATGCTTAAAAGGCGGTACTGAATGTGGTAATAATTAAGTGAAAAAAACCAATATATTCGGCACTGGCGGTTAAAGGGTTAAAAGAATCCAATTTGCCATTCAGTGCAATATTCCAATCATACGCTTTGTCATAGTGTCGCGAATTCTGATTTCATGGAGTATCAACTTCGGAAAAAAATGTCATTACCTCGCAGATTGGTCGATTCTCAGCAAAATCCACATCGCTGCAGCTTGGAAACTGTCTGCTGAACAGCAACTCCTCTAACAATGTCTTTTGAAAAGGTACACATAATTCTGAAGAAGCGTGTGTGTATGATATGCACGTCAGTGTCAACAGCAGAACCTCTGTCATGAAAATCACAATCCTATTTCTAAATAAAAAAAATGCCACAAGGCAGACCATTGTGCCAACAGAAGATCTCCAGATAAAAGGATCAATCTTCTTTTGTTGTGAATGTGTACAGCTACCTTAAATAAAATAATATTCACTGCTGCTGGTATTTCAGTTTACGTTGGATACTGTGCGACATAGAGATCTCGACATTGCTTCAAATTTCAGACAATGCTATAAAGAGACACAGATGATTGCCAAGAGAAGGACATATAGTAAACGTTATGTTATCCTTATTCTGGAGAAAAACAAAGTGTTGTCTCAGAGTCAGGATGCCGCTCTGATGCCACATTATATGCAGGTTCATAAATCATGCATGACGCTCCACTTGGCGACCATCTGTTACTGACGCAAACTCTTGAATATAACATGTAATGGGGATATTGCCAAATATATCAGTCAGTGAGTACATACAAGCAGTGAGTTCTATACACAAAAATTAAATAAATGGGGTTTTAGATGAAATAAATGGGGTTTTAGGCTACCTCTGTGCACATGTAGGCTAAACTGGGCTAGGAGGACCTCACAAGGATGGTGAGATGAATGAGATGACACTGACTCCAGACACAGAATTGTTCTATACACAAGCGGATCGGTTTCAAAAACCGACTTAAGTGAAAATTTAACTTAACTAGAGGGATCTAGTTTTTTTAAAACAAAAAACTGGTGATGTCTCCCCTCAAGCAGCATAACCATAAACATGATAACGTTTATAGCTAATATATGTAGTGACAATGGCTTTTGTAATGAATGTTTCAAAAACCGACTTAAGTCAAAATTCAACTTAGCTAGAGGGGTCTAGTTTTATTTAAACAAAAAACTGGAGATGTCTCCCCTCCAGCAGCATAACCATAAACATGATAAAGGTTGATAGCTAATATATGTAGTGTCAATGGCTTTTGTAATGAATGTTTCTAAAACCAACTTAAGTGAAAATTTAACTTAACTAGAGTGGTCTAGTTTTTTTAAACAAAAAACTGGAGATGTCTCCCCTCTAGCAGCATAACCATAAACATGATAAAGGTTGATAGCTAATATATGTTGTGTCAATGGCTTTTGTAATGAATGTTAATAAATGGCTCCTGTGGACAGTAGAGACTATGTAATAAACGAAATTTATTATTTCGGAGACTTGAGTTTCGCTGTGCAATTTAATGCTGAAACTCCGTGGCATTTCGCGCAGCTCGGCTATCCTCGGTTCGGATAGTCACCAAAGGAACAAAAAGAAGGGAAACTCCAGACTGAACCCTTTCAGGCCTGAATTTACCATTGTCATCTTCATCCACTAAAAACCGCAAAATGCTGTCGCAATTCTTGACTTGGATGAAGATGACTTGATGTCGTTTTAAAATTAAGGGAAATTGTCATGCATTGGTAAACCAGTTACATGGGAATTTTCGTTCTAAAACCCTTTGTTGTAGGAAAATTAGGTCTGTTTTCAGGGATGTAAAATGATGCTTTAATGCATCGTGAGGGCTTAAAGGGTTACCTGAGCCAGCTGGTGAAACCGGACCAGGTTTCCAGCCCAATGCTGATGCAATGTTGAGCCGGTGTCGAAGACGGCGGGCCAACATTGCAACAGCATTGGGTGAATGTCCTGTGTTTTCCAGGTTTAGTCACCAAGTCTGTGTTGCGCGCGCCACAACGGAAACGTTAATCATTTAACCCTTGAAGCACTGAATATTTTTTATATAAACCATAAAGATCAATGGGTCTATTCAATTTGAAATCATCATAAATGGCTCAGTCAGCTCTTAACGATTCATTTGAATGCCTATGTTATGGGTGTAACAGGAGGGTGACTGAGGAAGGGAGAAGTAGTCACCGCTTTACATATACATCTCATCTAGTTCCGATGAGAGTGAGTGTGAAGAAACATCGTAAGTGTTGAAGCAATGTACAGCTTTATTAACTTTAATATACAGGTCCGTAACTGACTAACAACTACGTATAGCAACCGCCGTCTATCCACAGTCCACATTTACATAATTTATCTACCATGGGAACTATCAGTTTTCCAGTCTCCCAGGCACACCAGCCAAAGTTATTTCATCCCGTTGTCCATAACATCCGTAGTCCTCATAGCAATCGCTGGCACTCGGTACAAAAGTAAAAACATATCTGACACAATGATTAATAGGTTTCTGGGTGTTTCTAGTTCTACGTGACAAATATATGATTCATAACACAGTTAACACTTTAAGAACTAAAATACACTCTGTTACAATGCGTCTATGACCAATAGAAATATTTTTACTCTTACAGTGCGGGGATAGACTTTAGTCGTCAGAATATGCGTCTATAGACGTCATATTCTGACGACTAAAGTCTATCCCCGCGCTGTAAGTAGGGTTAAAGCATCAGTTTGCATCACAGAAAAAAGTAATTTCCTAAGCCTAAGAATTTCTGTAGCAAATAATTCATGAAACTGTTCTAACAATATATGATAATTTTTTTCGATTCGTTATACCCATTCGAGTCAACCTCATCTACAAATTACATAAAAAACACACTTTTTTGGGGATGAAGATTTGAATAAATAGCCCACAAATTTGACATTTACTATTTTTCAAAATAGTTTTGGATTCAAATATCCACAACTTATCTGGTACCATATTTCAAGTGGCAATATTTTTATTTGACTACATGGGGATTGCCTATTTCAGAAGTAATGACGTCCCCCCCTATTAAGCATGGAAAACGACTCTGATCATTAAGCTATTGCACATGTGATACACCTAGAGATGTAAAGGAAGAGAAGGAAAATAACGGGGAAATTGACATTTGTTGATTATAAAATGACAAAATGTAGTAAAAATACATCCAAAAGACAATTTTTTGAAGATGAACAATTGGAAAAATAACCCATAATTTTGACATTTTCTATTTTGCAAAATATTTTTTGGTTAAAAATATCAATAAATTTCCTCGGAACATATTTGAAATAGTAATTTTTTTCTTTGACTATTTGGGGCTTGCCCATTGCCATAATAATGACGCCACCCCCCCCCCCCCCCCTGATCTTGTAATTTATATAATATTACACTATTCATCAGTTGAGCCTGGCAAACAATTCTGACCATTAAAATATTAAGCAGATATGTTATATGACGTCATAGAGAGGGGAAAGAATGAAACAAGGTGATATTTGATGAATATAACATGACAAGATATATTTTAAAAAAACCCCATAAAAATGATGTTTTTTTGAAGTTAAATAATGCTAAAAATCGTATACAGTTGCAATTTGATATTTTTCAAAGTAGTTTTTGGCTAAAGATATCTCTTCAAATTATCCAGGAAACCATTCCAAGCAACAAATTGACTATTAGACTCATTGGGGCTTTTCTATTGAAGAAATATTGACACCACCCCCCTTTTAGCTTGGAATTCACACACTTTTATGCTAATTGTCCGTAAAAATATAAATCATGGAAAAAAATGTAATCACAAAAAGATTGCGCTATGATGTGATACCACATACTAGAGAAGGAGAGTAATAAGAAAAATTGATGATCATAAAGCGACCTGCTATCCTTATAATAGTACAATTATAGATGTTTTAATTAAGTATTGATTTACTCCATTTTACGAGTCACCTAATTATATTTCCCAAGAGCTAGTATAACATAGAGCAACGGTTCCAGAGGCGTAGCATGTACTATAGTATTGAAATAAAATCCCAACAAACACATCGGACATGGAATTAGGGGTTGATGAAGTAACACAAATAATCTGACTCCATGATGTTCTTGATTCTCTTTATTTAATTATGATTCATCTTGTAAATGAACGTTGTGCACAGATTTAGATGGAATGATGGCCTCGGCCTCGTGGCTGACTCTGCGGGGCTAGGATGGCACGTCCGCCTAGCCAGCTGGTTTGATCCCACGTGGGCGAGTGAGCGGGAAAAGATTAGTGGGGATAGCAAGGGTGAAACCGTTCGGGGAGTTCCGGAAAACCCAAACAGCCTCAGTCTCACCAACCAAAGAGGGGCAAGACGCTGGCCCCACATTACCCCCGGGCTAAGTGACAACGTATGATCACAAACTAACTTGTGAATAAAGCGTCGATCAATCCGAAAAGTGCACAAAAACAACATTGAATATAAAACATTAAAACTGGCTGAGTGTGAAAAATATACAGGGTGGATGGGTGGTGAACAGCACGTGCGTCGAATAAAAAAATTAAAGTCCTTTCCCATCCTCTTAACACCAGTGTTCTGCAATTTATGCTGCTGCTTGATGTGTGTCGTCCGAACCTATTTAAATTTAATTAAGACAATCTATATCAATCATTATAAAATGGTAATATGCTTTGCAAATTACTTACGTGAATTACATGTGTAAAGGGTGCATTTTGGTAAAGTACATAACATGTGATACAATGTAATAGTAGTGTGATGCGTGTGGCTGGTCCCGCCGGTTTGGAGCTGCAATAGCGAGAACCAGCAACACGAATCGAGCAGGTGTGTGGATATGTCGTCCAACACATGCTAAAATATGGGAACGACTTAAAGCCGCAGTGTGTGATCGTTAAAAAGCAGTATATATATACTACATAGAACATCGCTCGTGTGGTTGCTTTATAGATAGCGTCTATAACGCAATTTATACCCAGATCTCCGTTAGTGCAAGGAATAAAAATGCTAATGATCATGCTTGGGCCGTGTAAGCCCCTAATGTGAGAGATCACAGCTGGCGTCTCACATTGTGATCGGCCTTAGAGTGGGTTGCGTTATACGCTATGATGTGGGGTACCTGTCTCGGCCGCGCTGGTTGGCGGTGCCTGCAGTGCATCTACCAGTCAACAGTGCCTTACATGAGGATAAAAGTGAATGAAATTGCAATGTGTCACAACAGACATGCTTGAACATTTTTCGGGGTGGAATGTAACGTGGAATGTGTCGTCCCGCAAAGTGTCACGTTAATTACATGACCGGCTACGCGACCGGCGTGCCACAAGCAAGAGTTGCCCTCTTGCAGTGGCTAAACAGTTATGTAAAAGTAAACACGCACATGTCTGCGTCGTCACCAAATGTGCGGTAAAAAAACAGACCTGTGCATATATAGTGAAAGTCGGTATATATTTAAATTACAGAAAATTATTCAACTAGAAATTACAGTTTATAAAAAAATCACCATTATTGAGTTGTGGTTGGTGAGAGTGAAAGTTGATCAGACTCTCAGAGCACCGATATCCAATAGCTGGTTGGTTACCAATAAAATATAAAAATGCAGAATAAAAATTGATTTATATTCGGCAAGCCTAGTAGGCTACTGTACAGGTTGGTAGATCAAATATTAAAATGAGTGCTGAAATTCTAAAATGTCTGTGGAATTATTAAAAAAACAGCTGGACGAAAGTTCTGATGATATCAATTGGGCTGGTGCTGATGCAGTGAAGCTGGAAAAATTAGAATGTCATTACTGAAGGCTGTAAATCTGCATTGAAGTATGTTTATCGCTGTCTGTTAACATGCAGGGTTATTGCTAAAAAACTGGGGATTTCTTGACTGTTAACCACTGTCGCATACTTGCCAACCGCCCCTAATTTGGCGGGACAGTCCCGATTTTTGACCATGTGTCCTGCGTCCCGAATCACATAGAAAATGTCCCGAATTTTACTACTTGTCTCTATTTTCACAAAGACTAAACCCTATTACTGTATTAAGTTCATTATTCTTCAGTTAAGTACAGTGTAGTTATTTTTTATCATGTTTTTATGCAGATTCTGACCAGTTTTGATGTAAATATTATTGCCCTAAAAATCCAGAGAAAATAAATTTAAAAGAAACCGGGTGCATGCCACTGGTCCCCACCAGCGGCGCAGGCCCAGTTGGCCCGTGATTCACGTATGCAGTCTTGTCGGGTCTTGTGAACTAGCCTTTACGACCAGATGTCCCTCTTTGGATTTCTCAAATGTTGCCAAGTATGCTGTCGTCTGCACAGGCGGTTGTATATAGGCTTGCTGATGCGGTCAGACTGGTGAACTGTGCAGCTCTACACTGTGTGCTGAGCAGTGTGCTATGTAGACCGTGCTGAGTGCCATTTATAGTCTGTAGCGTTGCAGTCTTGCAGGTTCAGCATATATATGCCGTCTGTCCACAGAATACTCCATACCAGCCTGTCAGAATCTGACAAGTCTGTCAAAAGCGTTCGACATAAAAAAAACAGTTTATATTTTTGACATTATTAATTAGTGAAACACTCAAATCTGCGGGTCTATATGGCTAACTGTGAAGGTTTGTGCGAGTTTGAAACAGCATACATGTAGATATGCCAGTCTATTAAAGTTCACACAATCTGCCCTTGTGTTGTACTTGTAGCCTACTGCTTGACTGATCTCTCTCCCTCAGCCACCCAGACACAATGTGGCTGCTATGGCCGGCCGTCGCGTTCCATCCAAAAAAAAGTGCCCAACAAAAAAGTTGAGAAAATATCTTTAAATATCATGAAGTTGTAGTAATTAAGTTGAGTAGGCCGCTGGTAGGAAGCACTTGAAGTATATTGTTGGGGTCTCTGAGTAGACTATAAGTTCAGTTAAGTAGACTAGTTGCCTGCTGATGTATGAATCGTGCTGGTCACATTATACCATGTACAGATGCCAAAATATGTGCTAAAATCCTACTCTAAGCTATAGGGTTGTTGTATTTAGTAATTCGACTTGCGTGAAAAAAATATTTTCACGGAAGTCGAAGAACCACAGTAACAGAATGGTCAAAATAACACCACTGTCGAGTCACATAAGTTAGACTAGATGAGTAAGATCCTACTATTTACAGAATTTCGTCCTGATAATGTTAGACCAGGTTTAAATGTACAATGTAATGATTTACAGTTCAAACCAAATTTTGAAAATTAATTTAGTTTAAAAGATATTTTATTGACCAATTGAAGCAATACAGGATTGTAATACATAGGCTTCACTCGGAAAAAAAAATTCTGTAATTGTAAATTCTGACTGACAGTAGTCTATAAAGACTGACTGACGAATGCTTCCAAAAACAAATGCTCTTTTTAAAAAAAAAACAGACGCTGTTACGTTAAAATCGGTTGCTCGTCTCGATGCTTTTCAAGGTGTTAGTCTAGTGCCCATCGGACAGTGTCGCTGTAGGCTGTACGACTGATATGTGTGGGGTTAGACGCCATGCTTATCAACTCATTAACATAATTACAGGCCGCTCTGCGCACTGGTTTTAGTTGAGTGCATTTTCCAAAACTTTAACTGCAGGCAATGCGTACTATAATCTATTTATTATAAATTTAGTTGTTGAAAAACAAATTTATTTTAATTAATCATTCACGCAAAACCTCGGGGCTACAATGCTAGAAATTTTCAAGACACTGCCATCCTTGACGTCGTCGCGGAATCAAACAGAATTACTTCTGGAAAAAATGACGTCTTAATTTATGCAAATATATTCCGTTTTGCGCTGATGGTGTGATGCCCACCTACTTTTCGAAAAATGGAGGAAACACGTGCGGCCCAGCGGCCTCAGTAGCTAACACTAGTGGGCCACCATGCCGCTAGAAAAAATGGCGGCTTTTACCAAGACTTAGTATTACAAACGGCTTCCCTGAAATAGAAATATAATTATTATTTGCAGGTTTTGACCTACAGTCCTGTCATTATGATATTAAAATCCAAATATTACATTTTATTGACATATAGTTCAGGTGAACAATGTTAACTTGCTGTATCCCTATTAACAGTTGTTTGAGTCAAGGCTGTATTTTTCAAATCAATATTTTATATTTAAATCAGAAAAATGCGGAATATTCTTTAAATCGGTTGCAGGTTGCTAAAAATCGAGTCACCCAAATATGGTGTTCAACGATTTAATATGAATTCAAAAATAATTTCTTCCAGGTCGTCTAAACTGACGTAATTGGAAAAAAAATTGTATTCCTAATTGTTAAAGACTAGACTATTCATTTTCTTAGACTATTCAGTCGAATTTTGTTTGCAATCCACCGTGTCGGCCATCTTGAAAAAAGTGAAAACACATGGTTTTGTCTAAATTTTATGAAATTTTCATTATTTCTGCGAAAACGAGTATACCTCTCCTTAAATAACTTTTCTAACTAACTGTATTGGCATTATTTGTACTGTGACCTGCATTCCTCACATACCTTATAAAAATGAAGGTTCATTTTTACATTCCCTACAAATAAAACTATCCTCAGTTCTTATTGGCGTGTGCGAATCAACGTCGGTTGTCACCAATTATCGGGTGGTGACCACAAAATGCTGGCAGAAGGTTGCGTGTAGGTCTCAACGTCGAAGATTACCAATTATGGTGTGGTGACCACAAAATTCTGGCAGAAGGTTGCGTGTAGGTCTCAACGTCGAGGGTTACCAATTATCGTGTGGTGACCACAAAATGCTGGCAGAAGGTTGCGTGTAGGTCTCAAAGTCGGGGGTTACCAATTATGGTGTGGTGACCACAAAATGCTGGCAGATGGTTGCGTGTAGGTCTCAACGTCGAGGGTTACCAATTATGGTGTGGTGACCACAAAATGCTGGCAGAAGGTTGCGTGTAGGTCTCAAAGTCGAAGGTTACCAATCATGGTGTGGTGACCACAAAATGCTGGCAGAAGGTTGCGTGTAGGTCTCAAAGTCGAGGGTTACCAATTATGGTGTGGTGACCACAAAATGCTGGCAGAAGGTTGCGTGTAGGTCTCAAAGTCGAAGGTTACCAATCATGGTGTGGTGACCACAAAATGCTGGCAGAAGGTTGCGTGTAGGTCTCAACGTCGAGGGTTACCAATTATCGTGTGGTGACCACAAAATGCTGGCAGAAGGTTGCGTGTAGGTCTCAAAGTCGAGGGTTACCAATTATCGGGTGGTGACCACAAAATGGTGGCAGAAGGTTGCGTGTAGGTCTCTACGTCGAGGGTTACCAATTATCGTGTGGTGACCACAAAATGCTGGCAGAAGGTTGCGTGTAGGTCTCAAAGTCGAGGGTTACCAATTATGGTGTGGTGACCACAAAATGCTGGCAGAAGGTTGCGTGTAGGTCTCAACGTCGAGGGTTACCAATTATCGTGTGGTGACCACAAAATGCTGGCAGAAGGTTGCGTGTAGGTCTCAACGTCGAAGGTTGCCAGTTATCGTGTGGTGACAACAAAATGCTGGCAGAAGGTTGCGTGTAGGTCTCTACGTCGAGGGTTACCAATTATCAGGTCGCGGGGTGGTAGGCGATGGCCTGGTCAGCGGATCGCTGCACCCTGCTGCACTATCTCACTCGATCCCCGTCAGGGAGATGGTAAACACAAATAATCTGACTCAATGATTTTCTTGATTCTCTTTATTTAATTATAATTCATCTTGTAAACGAATGATTCAGATGGAATGATGGAATGATGGCCTCGGCCTTGTGGCTGACTCTGCGGGGCTAGGACGGCATGTCTGCCTAGCCTGGTGGTTTGATTGCAAGTGGGCGAGTGAGCGGGAAAAGATTAGCAGGGATAGCAAGGGCGAAACCATTCGGTGAGTACCGGAAAACCCGAACAGCCTCAGCCTCACCAACCGAAGAGGGACAAGACGCTATCCCCACAAACTAAACTACAGGATAATATGACCTCACATTACATAATATATACTGGTCCAGGTACAGGTATACTCGTATGTATATTATTCACTATTAGCTACTAGCAACTACTGGGGATGTGCATAACATAGCCAGGAAATACCAACGAAATTCGAGCAAGTTTCAATTTTCTTCATGTTCGTAAAACTTTTTCTCAAATTTATGGCTAATTTTATGTTCTTTTATTAATGGTGAATATATTTCTGATGTTATTATTAGGCTCCGGTATCAAATAATGATGATATCACAACTTAAAATGCTAGATACATATTGTCTTCTATTTAGTAGCAGCATGGCTTTAAGTTAGTTGTATATGTGTACTGTGAATCACCAATTTTTTTGAAGTGTATAAAAAATTGTTCTGTACAAAGTACCCAAAATCCGATATGATTCTACAATTTGTGACACATACGGATACTCTTTAGAAAATTGATTCTAAAAATGCAACAGTTAGCATAATATTTTGATATGATAGAACAAAATGTCATTAGTTTCACAAAACGTCCACAATTTCCCATTCATAAAAATATTCAGTTATGGGATGATATAGCATTATAAACGGTTTAAAATAATCAAATAAGGCACATCAAATATCCCCATCATATTACAATCAATATAGATTCGTCCCTGAGCTGTATTGTAGCGACATAAAGCTCCCAGCAAGACAAGTGAGTTATGGGATTGCAATGTCAGCTGGTATTAATGCAAAACTTCATCAACGTAGGAAGGAAGGGATCGCTTTCTTCGTGTATTGTACAGTATTCAGTACAAAAATTGATAAGTGTATTATTCTAATGTTTTCCTCTATGTGACAATAATGATAACTATTACTAAATATTAAATAGGCCTACTAGTGATTGTAAGTATGTAGGCTCTATTCTCCAAGGTGCGTGGACGCTTGGGAAATATAATTATTTTATTGAAAATATTGCAGATTACATCAACACTGAAATCATAATTATTTTATTATAAGCACACTATTGTGTGACTTTTCATAAAATAGTATATTATTTCAAGAATTATGATATTATATAATGGGATGATCACTATTTCCCAAATAAAGTCCCAGATAAAGAAAACAATATGTTTCCAATTGGAAAATACTTGCTGTTTTTTTAAAGATATTTTTATATGAAAACAATTTTGAAAAATGGTTAATGTTAAATAGATCATGGATTTTTTTATTTATCTACAAAAAAGCACCCATTTTTTATGCATTTTATCACTTTGTGATAGGCAATGTGTATTGTTCATTATTTGTTATATCTAGGGAGTAGTATGACAAAGCTGTGCATTATTTTATCTGTCAGAATTGGTTTCCATGACATTGTTTTTTAGATTAGTATAACCAATTGAAGGGGGTGGCGTCACTAATACGGCGATGTTCAAGTCAAATAAAGATATTGTTATTTTAAATATGCTGCCAGGTAAATTAATTATAAATGTATGGGGATTTTTCGTATTGTGCATAAACCAAAAAAAGTGATTAAGTCTTTTTTATGAATTTGAGTACTTTAGGATCACAATTTTCTTATTTTAGTATTATTTCATTCTGTTCTCTCTACGACAGCACATCACACACATGTGCATTATTTGTATTTGTTCTTTCTATGGCATAGTATGATAGTATGATAGTATCATAGTATAATATATCTGTGCAGTATTTTATTGGTCAGAATTGATTTCCTTGATTAATTAGCTTTTAGGAGATAAATAGTATAATATTCTGGGAGTTACGAAATTAAAGGGGTGGCGTAGTTATTCCGGCAGTAGGAAAACCCTAGGTAGTCAAATAAAATATTTCTACTTGAAATATGTTTCTGGGTAATTTGTAAATATTTGTATCTAAAAATTAAATTGCAAAATGGTAAATTTCAAATTTATGAGCTATTTTTTTAATTGTCTGTTTAAAAAAATCTACTTTGAATGTAAATTGTGTACATTTTGTCACTTTCTGAACACAAAATAGCTTATTTCCCATTTGTTTTCCTCTTTAGGGCATATAGTCCAGGAGCTAGTTTTTGTTTCCCAAGCTTATTATGGATTAACATACCATAGATCGCATTTGTGCCAATTTTCATGCTTTTGTAAAATAACGACATTGGGCTATGATTACACCCTGTTAGGGCAGCAAAATATTTTTCTTTTAACATTTAATACAATCCCTTATATTACTTCTAAGCCTTCTCTTATAACTGCTTACATTTTTTTCTACTTCTGTATGTTCTCCTTCTGTCACACCAATTAGTACACTTTCCAATGGATCATGAGTAACTGGTTTTTGTTTCTTTCCTTTTTCAACAATTACTAATTTATTACTCCATATAGTAATTTCATTATCAATTCATTTTTTTCATATCAGATAATTTCTCATTCACGGCAGCTCCAACTGTCGTTTTGACGTTCTCTATTAATGTTTCCGTTACATCTGTGACAAAATATTGTGTAATTGCTTTTGCTAAGCCATCTAGTTTATTAATGACTAATTTGTTTGATTCATCTATCTCTGTTCCTAATAGTCCAGGAGCTAGTATTTGTAGGGGCTCTATTTAGTGAGTTCGTTCAGCCGGCGTAGTATTTACAACCTGAATTGACAGAATGGTAGAATGGGCCTTCGGCAACAACCCCAGGTAGTATGTACAAACAAATTGTGGTATCAGTTTTTTTGTACAGCCCATTTTCTAACATAGGGGGTGTTTTTCGCTATGTTCGTCAAAGTGGAGGTCAAGCTCGAAAAATAGCCATATTTTTGCAATGAATAGACCAATTTTTACACTTTTGATATCACTACACTCAGTATTAAATTATCTAACTTTTGGGTTTGTCTGGCCTTAGATAAGATTGTGTATTAAGAGAATATAACAACTTACATCAAGTCACATCTCAATCGTAAATACGCTATGGATTTTTTTCATTAATCTTTACAAGAAATGAAACAGAAATTATACTAAGCGTATTGGCTAAAAATGCATTATATGACCAAAATAAACAATGCTTCGGGAAAAAAGTAAAATTAAATTTGATTCCATAGGTGTCACTTTAATGGGACTGAGCTCACTTCATGCTACATACTATCCTGATTATTATTGATATAATCTAGTGGTCATTGGGACCACCCAAACCTGTTTAGATTTAGGGGGTAGAGTCAAGTAAACGTCTGTCGCTGCTGTTCTAATTTACCAATGTTCACATGGAGATTCAATTCCCGTTACAAAGATATATTGCATGTTGCATTAGAGTAAATAGTCATCTCTCCACATACGTTGAAACATAATTGTATTGAGACAGGTAAACATTGCATGATCTGCCACAAAATATAACTATCCACAATAAATTATTTCATAGCATGATCAGGATAAAACGATGCCAACCACTCCGATCAAAGTGTCAGCTGTCACCTGTTACTAGCCGGGCACTGAAGCGTCACTAACGCTGTGCCGTCATTAACCAGACGCTGTGCCGTCACTAACAAGACGCTGTGCCGTCACTAACCAGACGCTGTGCCGTCACTAACAAGACGCTGTGCCGTCACTAAGAAGACGCCGTGCCGTCACCAACCAGAGGCTGTGCCGTCACTAACCAGATGCTGAGCCATCACTAACCAGACGTTGTCTGTCACTAACCAGACGTTGTCCCGTTTCTAACCAGGCGCTGTGCCGTCACAAACCATATGCTGTGTCGTCACTAACGGACGCTGTTTCATTTTATTATTGTGTCTTTTTGAAGTCAAATACTTGTTCCAATTGTTTGTTGACAAATCATTTTTGACATTGAAATTTAGCTTAGACAGTTGAATTTTGCTTTTTCCCCCTAGCACAAATTCCTCAAGGTTGACAAGTTATCATCCGGTATTTTCTGAATATACCCCTCCCATCAATAATCAACATTCCAAAAAGAGCTCATGCTCAAAATAGCCGTTTATCTTCCGGACTACAAGCGGTTTGTTCCAGAATTACCACCCAAGAATATTGTTTGAAGAAGTTGTTGGTCGAGGGGGGTGTGGGTCGAGGGTTGTGTGTCGACAAAAAAACATTTTGGCAAGAATTACGGCAAAAAATCACACGAAATTACAAAAGGGTGTACACTACAACCCTATTATTAGGCCGGACATGACAGACAGAGAGCGTTACACACTAAACAAGGCAAATGTTTGCCTCGCTTCGCTCAGCATCATTTATTGCCACTTAAAATTTGTGAGGCTTCGAGTGTAAAATAAGGATCTGACCAGAAAGGAACACGACAATCCATGATTGGATTGGGTCAGTAATGGATTGGTCAGTACAGGCAAAGGTCAGCCGAGCCATCAAGGCTGATGGACTGGCGACCGTCGCCAGAAAATGTATGTTAGCTCAATGTGCCGATTATGATTATGTATGATTAGATGTACAATCAATGTTGTGATTATGATGATGTAAAGTGCATATAAGGGACGAACGTTGGCGAGGAGAGTAATGCGGGAATGATGCGGGACTAATGGGGGCTGGAGTGCTGTCTAATGCACGATGGTGAGCATTCTACTTTAGAACCAAGCTAGTTCATGTTCTCTGTCATGGTTTGGAAGAGGGAGATGCCTATGTAACTGTATTTTATATATTATGTGTTCTACACAGAGGAGCAGAAATAAACACGACGTTCGACCCAGAAAATGGAGTTCTGTTCAGCGAGCCTGGAATCTGAGTTTTTATAACCCGTCAGTCGCCGTTGGCCTTGTCGTGTTGGCGTCACAATGACGTCATGGATGGACGTATTTTATAAATGGCGGGCTCGCCAGCGATCTGTGTAGAACAGTTTAAAAAAATGTTTTGGCGGGTGATGTTACTGTGTTATAAGTGTTAGCGCCGAACCAGGACCAAGCTAGAAGTGATATGGCTTGGGATATTGATCTATTTTGGCGGAGAGCAGAAAACAGCTGGGAGCTGGGAGATGGACGAATGACTGCTGCTGATGAGGGTCATAGCACAATCATTTAGTGGAAAAATAAGTATTTTCTAGAGCCACAGAAAAAGGACACAAATTATTTCTGCCAATAGTTACCAGGTACTTGACTTAAAATTAAAATTGCTGCTGAAACCGCTGCTGGAGCTTTAATTTGGGAGTTAGAAACGTGTACGAACAGTACTATGGCAACGTCCACGTCAAGTAAAGTATACTGTATTATGGCAATGTCCACGTCAATTAAAGGTCGTCGCCAACTGTCATGTAAAAAAGCAAAGACATGTTTAAGTCTGATTTTTGTCCATGTTGACCAAGTAGCATTCTGAGAGCAGAGGTGAAACAAACACGCAGGACAGTCCAAAATGTAGAGATCAATTTCAGGCGACGTCTCTGCAACGTTTGCGATGACGCCAGCCCAGGGGAAAACAGAAGTGCTGATCAAAATCACATTTTGCTCGTGGTATTTGCCAGGGGGCTGCACGATGATGTTCCGCCGGACAAGCTGACATTTTGTGTGCTGGGCGCACAAATACACCTACCCACACCTGCGTCGCAGCGCAGTGAAAAAGATTGGGGACGTGCCGCCGCTCAAGAATGGGTCATTGGACTCATAAAAATTGTCAGGTCGGGCAGGGAACGCCCTGTGGTCGACATGTAGTCGACGGCGTTCACATCGGTCCGATAATGCAGAAGAGTCTCTTAAAATGCTCCTTGGACGGAACATGGGTAAAAACAGTGATTAGCACATTATCTAATTGAGCCTGATAAATACCGACAGGTTTTTGGAAAAAGGTATGTAAAATGTTTGTGATATAACTGATACTAATTAAACCAGCCACACCTTTCGTACGTCAGGCCGCATATAACCGGAAAACATGGTTCGATTTGCTAAGTAGTATGTAGCGAAATGCTACCTCATTCTGTTGAATTATTTATCAAAATTGAAAGTAATTAGTCAAAATGTTTTTTTCATAATTAATGATAAGACGAAAACTTTGAATTTGATAATGAGTAATAATACGTTCACCAAATTGTTTTTCTATCAAATTGATAGCCTTGGAAGGAATATGACGGTATGGAGGGGCAAAGTGGGCAGGGTTTGGATTGGAAATAAATATCAGAATTACCACTCATAATCATGATAATGTTTGGGAACAAAGAATAGCGGACATTGAGGATACGATGACCCTCCCCAGATCCTTCCAATTACATTAATGAAAAGTGGTTTGTTGTTTAATTACCCTTGAATTCCTCAGGATACAATTACGAGTCAGGTGTCATATTTATCAAATATGTTTATTATAGTAAATGATAAAACCCATTAAAATAAGGATAATTCTCATTTGATGTGTTGTATTTGAATATTTTAACAAAATTATATATATATATAGGTAATTTGTAGCCTATTCACTAGGAGGTGAGAATTGCGATAGCAGTTCACCACTCACAGTGAATGGGAAGTGAATAAAAGTAATTAAAGGGTTAGTAAATTCTGATGGACGCGAAACCAGTTTCCCAGTACAATGTGATACTGGCAGGTTTCGTGGGAAATGTAACCGCTCATGATAAGAGCTCACAGGTTTTATCAGATTATGTTCGCCAAAGAGAGTGATCATGATTTTTGGCTCAACTGATCTGATTGGAACCAGCGCGACGTGCGCAACTCTGGAGTTTGGAATAATTCTCAGAAGAGATATTGTTGTCCAGACGACGCTGCTAGTGAAGCAGGAATTTAGCGAGTGGAGCTGTTATAACCTGGTCTCACATGGTATCAACATGTATTGTGATAACCGAGTGACAGCAGACCTAACAAAGGTGTTCACAGTCCACGGAATCACTAGTAAATATTATGTGTATAATGTATCAGTTCAGAACCGGTCCCACATAAGTGACCGAGGCCAAGTATGTGGTCGAGTGTCGCGGTTGACATGCGCAGCGTGGGGCAGGTTCGAACCCCACACAGGTACAGCCAATGAGATGTTGGCTGGGTTCGAGTATGTCATTACATAGGTGGCAAAATGACGCCTTCTCTGAAACCAACACATTTGTTGTGAATGGTGACGTCACTCAACGACGGGATCAGTTAGTTGTTATAACGCTGCCCTGGTGTCCCGAGGTTTCTGCAGAGAAGTCGCCCATGCCATGTGTCTATGTCATTGGTATATAAATGACGTGGGATTTTATGACATTGTTGTGGTTATCCACGAGACATTGTTAAACTATATTATGTACATCTTGAGAATTGCTGCTGAACGTTGACTGCAAGACTGCGAATGGACACTGGCGTGGTGTACCATCTGCAGGTCAACAGGGACAGCACTAGCTATTCTTAATAATCATTGATTGCATGCATTAATTAAAATATGTATTAATGTGACGCAAGAGCTCTTACAAACATCCCTCGAGCATCCGGACTGGCAAGCATTATAACATATTGAGGTCATAGCCCTGGGAAAATGAAATGCTCGAAAACCCAGCTGGACATTGGATACGTATGGCCGTTGTTCCTTGTTCCGCTGGGCATTGCCGTGGTCTTTGTTGTCGCCGGTTGCTCTAGTCATTGGTTGTGCGTTCTTGCTATGGTGGACGTGCCATGCGTCAAAGTTGTGGAAGTTATGTTGTAAGCTTCAGTTGGAGGCGATATAACCTACAACTCTACCTACAGCTGGAGATCATTGGATCGCAATAAGGCGACCAGAGAGGACATGAGACAAAGTGTAGTGAATACAATCAAGGCATATTGTGTACTGCTTATTTAAGTAAGGAATCATGGACATGTAGTCTACTATTACCGATGTGAACAATAACCGTTACCAAGAGTATTTATTAATGACTAATAGACATGTACTATCATTGTTGTGCTCTTCAGTGTTGTGCAGACTTGTTGTTACTTAAGACATCTTACACACATAAAGTCATTTACTGTTGTATGTCTATGTATAATTTTATAAGTGTTAGCTGGAGTTAAAAGAAAATAGTCTGTTTTTTAACTTTGTTTGGGTGACCTATGTAAACTTATGCATGCCTAACGCAGTAGGCAAACGCAGAGATGATAACTACTGTTGATCTGACCAGAACAGAACACGACAATCCATGATTGGATTGAGTCAGTAATGGATTGGTCAGTATAGGTCAGCCGAGCCATCAAGGCTGATGGACTGGCGATCGTCGCCAGGAAATGTATGTTGACTCAATGTGCCGATTATGATTATGTATGATTAGATGTTAAATCAATGTTGTGATTATGATGATGTAAAGTGCATATAAGGGACGAACGTCGGCGAGGAGAGTAATGCGGGAATGATGCGGGACTAATGCGGGCCGGAGTGCTGTCTAATGCACGATGGTGCGCGCTGTTCTTTAGAACCAAGCTGGTTTATGTTTTCTGTCATAGTTAGGCAGAGGGAGATGCCTATGTAACTGTATTTTATATATTATGTGTTCTACACAGAGGAGCAGAAAAAAACACGACTTTTGACCCAAAAAATAGAGTTCTGTTTAGCGAACCTGGAATCTGAGTTTTTATAACCCATCCGTCGCCGTTGGCCTTGTCGTGTTGGCGCCACAATGGCGTCATAGATGGACGCATTTTATAATGTGCTGATAAAGAAAAAATGTATCAATATAATAGAGAATACAAACGAGTTTTTTTTGTATAGGTGCACTTGTATATACGGGCGTAGGTCAGCAAGTTGTGAATTGTGGGCCTATGCGGAGTGGGGGTATTATTGAAGATTATGGTTGCAATCGCACATCAATGTTCGGTTAATTTTGGTCCATTGTTTACAACACTTCACAAACATTAAACCTACACTGGGGTTAAATATCTTGACCAGCTTTAGGAGACTATGTCAGACAGGTGACCAGCTGCCAGCATTCCTGCATAATATACGCCGTGATTATACCCAATGCTGGCGCCATGCCAGCGATGAATGTGGGCCACCGTCGCAGACGGCAGGCCAACATTAACCCAGCTTTGGTTCAAAGTAACTGCCGGTCATGCTATGCTACGTCAGCCCACTATTGACCCGACAATGTGTCGATGTATCGTGCATTGGTCCGATGCTGGGCCATTGTCTACGAAGCTGGCCAACACTTAAACGGCATTGGGGTGGTGTGAGCGTGTATACTCTGTGTCAGCCAGCATAAAGTACTGCCCAGCGTTGAATGAATTCTGGCCAGAGCCAACTACGGCCGGCCAGCATTGAAACAGACGTTCAACCACCGACGAAGCCTAAAACCCTTATTATTATGTCTCCCCTCTTTAAAGGTGGAGACATATAGCTTTACTTCTCACCGCTCATGCTGTCTGTGTGTCTCTGTGTGTGAGTGTGCAGGCGGTCAAACACGACACGCTCACCCAATGCTGGGCTAATGTTGGCCCACCGTCTACGACTCTGACCCAACATTAGCCCAGTATTGGGTTACTGTGTCGTGTTTGGCGCCAGGCTGAATGTGGGCTAGCGTCACAGACGGCTGGCCAACATTAACCCAGCTTTGGTTCAAAGCATCTTGCTGGTAGTAGCATACAGCCAGCATTAAGTAGGCCTACTGAGTAGGGTTGAATGGATACGGCACCGGCACCGGCGACGCTGGCCTAACATTTAACAGACAATGGGTCGGTGTCTGATTTTTCTCGCCCCAGCACTGCCAGACCAGCAAACACGAGGCGTTGAACCAGTGTTGGTTTTATGCTGGGCCAGGGTTGCACACGGTGGGCCAGAATTGGACCAGCATTGGGTCAACGTCTCGTGTTTGCTGGGAGTGTTGAGAAGTCACATTGTGTTTTAAACATCGCCGGGTGTGAAGATATTAAAACTGTTGCCCCACTGATTTAATCTAAAGACGATTTAGTTACTGTAGATCATCTTTCCGGCAGCAAGTCTAGACACAGCGAGGCCTCAGGGGTAGCGAATCTTGCGGGGGGGGGGGGAATTCTGTAGATATGAATAACGGGTTCCACCGCATCAATATACATAGTCTCCACTGTCCACAGAAGCCATTTAATAACAAAAATTACAAAAGCCATTGACATTACATCTATTAGCTATCAACCTTTATGGTTATGCTCCTGGAGTGGAGACATCTCCAGTTTTTTTTACAACAAACTAGACTCTTCTAGTTTTATTATAGTATAGATCGTATAGCTATACCAAGAGACCAAAGGGTTATTTTCAGTTTGAAATCATCATAAATGTCTTAGTTAGCTCTCTCCGCTTCGCTTAAATACCCATGTTATGGGTCTGCGGCCGTGCTGAAAAGATCAATAATTGCTATTGCAGTGCATGCAAGCAAGTGAAAGTGGTAATGGTTGAAGTGCCATTTGATTTTATAAACTCTCTTTGTCTTCTCGAGCACGTGTTAAAAGCAGGTCACATGAATCTTCAGCTCGAATGGGCAATACCCGGGTTTTCATGTCAAGTAGCGACACTAGATCACCTGTGTTTGACTGACTGACTGACTGACTGCCGCTCACTCTCTCGCAGTCGCACACTCAATCACAGCTGGGTGAATTAAGAGGGAGGGGGAATTATTATTTAAAAAGTCCCCTAAAAGGCCAAATATACAAAATTTGCGGACAGGCCCTGGACCCGCTTTCTTCAGATTTGAGATCCCCTGACTCACTTAGTCAATTATTCACGCATAGAGCAATCGACTTATCAATCGATTTACTGACTGATTGATCCATGGGTTTGACCAACTGATTGAAATGACCGACTAACAGATCGAGAAAAGTATATAAGATGTATCTATTATACTAAGCCTTATCCTGGTGATCACGACTATTGTCTTTTTTAAGTTGTTTTATTTGTCTATCAAATCACTGTGATTTGGAATGAAATATGTATTTAGACATCAAGATTTGCAAATGTTTGATCTAAAATTAAGCAAATATGAGTAAATTTTCACCCACTTGAGCCTGTGGATCGCGGTAGCGAGACACAGCCTTAAGTGGGTGAAAATTCAAATAAATTACCTTAGCATGATAAGGGTTAATACAAATTTAGCTCCATAGGTTTAGCTCGATCAGCTGTGGAAACCGCTTGTTTCTCATTCTGAGAAATCACGACATTTTTAATGGATTTATATCTCCACACTTTACATATCTCTTTTGGGAAAAATCAGTTCGCAAAAGCACAACTGCCGCCGCAAGTTGAACGGAAATGTCCTAATCTTAGTGAATACAGGAACCAGAGTGTAATAAATAGCAAATGAAAGATCAGAGCGTGCTTCACAAGAAGTTAATCCAATGCTGATTCAACGTTGGCCCATCGTCTCCAAGGCTGGGCCAACATTAAATAAACATTGAGTCAACTGCTTGTGTCGTCTGAGTTATTATTAACACTTTTAGCGGGTGTCGACTTTAAAGTCGACCCCCGCACTGAAGTAGCTAATTAAAATATTTTTTATGGTCGTAGACCCGTAGGCCTAATATAGTATACAAATGACACGGAAAGAGCTAACTAAGATATTTATAATGATTTCAAATTAAAATAAAACCTTTGGTCTCCATGGTTGATAGATAAAATAATTCAGTGTTTTAGGTTTTAAGAAAGTATTTTCTTTGGGAATATGTGATAATTTCTCTGTTTGGTATAAAGCAACTACCGTGAAATTTTCATTAAAAAATATTATGTAGTTCAAAAGTTAGACTATTTGACGTGTAGTAAACCAGATGGTCTAGCTTTTTAGCTATACGATAGTCGCCGAGTGACTCGCAAATAGTCCATACAAAATTTCATGAAAATAGGTTGAGAATTGACTGAGAAATCGGCGAAAAACATGCGATACAAGTTAATCTGACGGCAGGTATAGCCTTGTTTCAAAAGACATGACAGAATGGTTATATAGAGCGTAGCCCCGTAGCACTTTGTAAATTAGCCGCTGCCTGCCGGGGGACTTCGATACCCGCTTGGTGCAAGATTTTCAAAGAAATATGTTTCTACCCTATCAACGCTGCACATCGTTTTTTCCAGGTGCTTGACGATGCTTTACTTCACTCAGATTTAATTGAGTACATGGAAGGACAAAGATGGCAATTTGTACGGTAAGTTCATAGCGCCAAAAGGGCTGCAGTGCTGTATGCTCCAAAAGGGGAGTTGGAATGGTACATTGTTGAACAGATCCAGTGACCAGGGGTAATGTGTGTGAAGCGCACAGAGCATTTTATGCGCGCCATAATTAAAAGAGATCCACCATTATTGTTATTATCGTTTCAATTATCGTTCATTATATTACGAATGTGACAAATAACATTTTGCGTCGAAAAAGTGATAAAGGCTATCTTGAATACAACCATAGTAGGCCTACTATGCTGTAGTACTATATAATTACAATTATAAGTGTGGTAATCTTCTCCAAATAATATAATGCGTCATTTAGTCACGTTGCCTTTTAACAGAATGACGGAGTGGGCGTGGTTGGAGAAGAGTGGTAATATTCGGCCACAATGGTCACTTGACCCCATTGTTATAAAGTGAACCTGTAGTATAATGTTCATTTTCAATGTAGCAGATTGGCATTTATAGCTCTTAGATGTTCCATTTCAAGTACGTGGCAAAAGCAGGTCATGTGAATCTACGGGTTGAAGTGTGCGATATTTGATGTGCCTGATGTAGTACCGCAATTACACAGCCCAGCTGAGGGGGTCATCTTTCAATCTCCAGGGGAGAAGGAGGGCTCGAGTTATTTCAGCCCGGTTCGGCGGCGCGCTGAGGATTTTAAATTTTATTACATGTTTATATACAACAGATTGAAGTATATTATTTATTTCATGTAGAATCTGCCAGAAATTACTTCAAAAATACTCCAGCCCTCCCCCTGTGGGCCCCCTAACACGTGAAATTGATCCGATGTTAGGTTAATGCTGGTCCACCGTCTGCGACATTGGCCCAGCATTAAACAAACAACGGGTCAACAGTCCGTGCTTGCTTGGGAAAAGGACCATTATTAAGAGATTAATAAATACATCAAGTCAGTGTTCAAAGCGAGCAGGATCTCACCTCTTCACGAGAGTAAAATGTAACAAAAACGTATATTTTCTGATCACATTAATAAGGCTATATTTTATCAAAACAAGTTGATAATAAATTTACTTGCGCGATATTAATCTTATCTTGCTTCAAATGAAATCGACCACTTATATTTAACAACTTGGGCTCTCTTATTTCCATTATTGCATAAGCCACCAAAAATACTGACGTTCTTAACTCTCATTGCAGATATTAGTCTAAATTCACCGTCACTCCCAGGAGGGTCTGTAACAGCGAGAGTGCGGTCTTGATGATCCATGATCCCTGATCATAGGCAGACTAGGCAAGCTGTGATTGTTGTAGCAGAATCTTCATCATTTTTTTGTAAAATTGATGATAATATTAGAACAACGAAGACTTTATTTTCGCTTTTGTTATACACCATAAATATCACCAGGACTGCATTTCACGCTATTAAAGACCCTACCGTGACATCTGGGTATTTTATAAAATTAGGACTTTTCATTCACTTCGCGCTAGAAATTTATCAGTTATTAGTGTGTATCAATATAATATACATGCACTGGTGACAGGCGAGAAGGTGGTAATAAATTGCGGCAGGTAAATGCAAATGAGAAGTAATGATGCATGATTAAATGAATAAATGAATGAATGAATGAATGAATGAATTCGGTAATTCATTAATTCATTAATTCATTAATTCATTAATGGGACATTAGACTACATGAGGATGATGAGATGAATCAGGTGACGCTGTCCTCCATACAGAAGATTCGAAATGAGCCCGATCTGAGGCCGATCATGCTACCTCTCGGTCATGTAGGCTCCCAACAATACTACACATTTACGATTAAGCGGAGAAAACCTTTTTGTTTTTTTGAAAGCTGAGGCTGTACGAACCCTTAAACTTCACAAGCAGTGGGCTTAACGGCTACACACCAGAGTAATTGTGCGCTGAACCAGTAAACACGATACATTGAATGCTGTTTTAAAGCAGCTGTGTCGTTTTGCTTCACTGAACTGTAATTTGCGGGCCCACTCTGTGGACGTTGACCATGATGCGCATGCGTGTTGGCCCACAATGTTTACTGAGCGAATCATGACGACTATGACTATGTATGACCCAATATTAAATCAGCATTAGGTATATAATGTATCGTGTTCACAAGCATTGCTGCGAATTTAGTTGAGGAATTATATTGTTTACACAGATATGACCTATGTGCCTTAGGAATTTTATTCATATTTATACGCACCGGACAAAAAAAGGCAGATGACAGTCTTGTGAACGCGATATCTCCTGGTGCCGTATTCTCGTACAAGCTACGATATATCGTAGGCTTCTGATTGGTCGAGATGGCCATCTCGACCAATAAGTAGCCTACGATATATCGTAACTTGTACGAGAATACGGGTCCTGACCCGTAATTTGATGTGATCTGATCATTTTTTGAAATATATCCATTGAAAGAACTTATGACGTTCTTGCCAAAATTACTAAAGCAAGGATAGCCTTTTCAGCTTTTTGTTGGGGGAAGGGGGGTAATGCATTTGTTATCGCGAAAGAGGGGCAATTATTGTGATACAATAAATTACTCAAAATAGTTGAATCAAACTATTTAAAATTTAAAAAAAAATTGTGGGTGGGGGGATTCCCAAAAGAGGGGCTGAGTCCTGACTGACCGGGGATGCTTTTATTATTATCATGACGATAACAGTCACATATTATACGTAATAAAATTGTCTTCCTCTATCATCAACTATAAATAGTAAATGATCAGAAATAGGGAACATGTCAGGGGCTTTTTAATTTACATTTCTCATGGTTTTGGAATCTCCAACATTTTCTGGGACACGCATATAAAATAGACTGATAATTCAAATGTGTTTGCAAGAAATGTCTCAGGACAATTATAGTACTAGGCCTACTAGCAAGGTATTTTTGTCCAGTGTATGGCTTCTATCCTTCGATTTTAACTTAAGTAACACATTTTTTTTCCCAACATTTATCAATATATACTTCGATATGCTCGGATCATATGATACCGGGTTGGAAACAGAAGAAATTATATTTCACAACCGTCTACAGTTACGACTACACCAGGGCCCTTGTCCTATCTTCTTCTCAGAGGTGGAATTTGAACCCACGCCCAGATTTCTATAATAACGCGGGAGAAACATTTTCTTTCTTTTAGAGTTGAGCACCGAAAGCAGGGAACACACTTAATCATCGTGTCATGATCAGGCGGTAGCGCTAACCACTACATCAGGGCCACCGCCTTAGGAAGAGTAGGCTAGTATGCGGTTTATAATTATATTTTGCTCTGTTAATTTGCAAAATATATATACACATATAAACGCAATAAGGTTAATAGTAGGCTGCAATAATCGTCCGATGCATATAAATCACTATGCAAATATATACAAACATATATACAAAAGAACGGATACGAATTATGAAGACAAGATCAAGTATCCAGTAAATAATAATAAAAGTTTATTAAAGTCTTCAGTGAAGGGAACATTAAACAAACTCTGATATCTTGTGAAGATATCATTTAAGTTGTAGGAACGCTGAACCAACAGCAAAATTATCTTCTTTCCCCAGCAGGCGCAGGGTGTTGAATCGCTTTGGCGTTGGTTCGGTGTCGTCGATAGTGGACCGGCGTTGCTTTCACCACCTTGTGTCTGGTGGGTCATGTATTGTCAACTGTGATACCATACCACATAGCCAGAAAACAGGAGACGCTGGCATGGTGTTAGTTCAGTGCCGGGCCAGCATTTATGGCCCGACATTGATCTGGTATTGTGACAGTCTCTGGCGTTCACTGAGTACTAGTTGTTGTTTTTTTTCTGTGAACATGACTGTGTCAGTAACTCGCATTGGGCCGATGTCGATTCTTTGTTTTTTTACAATGAGTCGGCAACGGCTTCAATGAATGTGCTTTTAAATGAACAATTTATTTACTGATAATGCATAATTTGTATTTGTATTGTACATTTTAATCAATAAAAAAAAAAAAAAAAGTAGGAACGCACATGAAACAACCTAGTTTATAATAAATTATATTTCTAAATAAAACATTTTTGCAATAACAAAACGTTACCTTTTAAGGTATATGTAGCCATTATTTAGGTAATGTAGAAAGTCCTTCAAAAACTAAGCCGTAAAATCAACTATCAACACGTTATTAGTGTTTTTTTTTTATTTATCGTGTATTTTTTTCTGTGGTTGATTGAGGACGATAGTGGTCAATTAAAAGTAATTGGGTCTTTTTTAATACTGATTTTTCGTTTTCTAATTTTTAATTGCATAATAGTAAAGACTACAGATTTAACTTCATTGAAAAGATTATTGAGAGAAAGCAAATGAAGCTATCATCACTATGATCATTGTAAGGCTGAGGTATGGAGCGCCATCAGAGCCAGAATTGTCGTTGCACAGAGCCGTAGAACATCCACACCTCTACACTCAGCTATCAGTGAGTGTCACAGTCACCCACTGAGATTTTGTGTGGCACTTACACATATCCAACACCATGGGTCTCTGTCGTCTGTTACGTCACCGTCTGCCAACCAGCAGCCAGCAGTTCATAAATGAGCCACCAGCGGTGAGGTAGATCGTGATTGGCCAGTTGTGTTTAAATGCACACCTGCCCATCTGCTGCCAGCACATGGAAATTTGTGCACGCAGTGCTCGTCATACAAACCTGAGGGTATCCATGAGTGTTCCACTTTCAATTTTATATTTATTGATAATTAATTTAATGGAGTTTTTAAAAGTATGAGCTAAGCACAATTTTTACTACATACGGTATATATCAGTGTATATTCAGCCTAGATATTTTTATCTCATTTTTAGAAGCGTCAATGGTAATAACATGAATCGAGTTATTTTGCACTCTGTGAGGCCATCATTCTGAAAGAAGCGGGCTTTTTCCCACGCAACTAGATGCGGCAGTACAGAGAGTGGCTGTGAAATCTCTGTCCCCTGGTGGTTAATATTAGCTGATCTGGGGAAGATGACCAGTGTCTGAAGTAGAGATAGAGACACTGGTGACATGAGTGAACCACACCTCCTGTTCACGTACCATCCTGATTCAGCCACGGTTCCATCAACATCTTCACATTCGTCAGCCACAAATGGAGCAGCGCATCCTCTGCGGACACCGGCAAGTACTCCTGTGATAGTAAATACATATTGTTAAATATGTCTACATTAAAGATGAGATGGTCCGTGTGGTGTGCCATACGAGACTGCCAGTGATTTCGGACCTCGACTATTTTTGACCTAGTGATTCCGGAAGCCTATCGGTGATTTCGGGCGGTAATTTCGGACGGTGTGCGGTGAAATAGAACGGTGATTTCGGACGGTGTGCGGTGAATTCGGACGCTCACTTAGTAGCTTTTTATATCACTATATTGGTACTAATAACGCTAATTTCGGATGGTGATTTCAGGCGGTGATTTCGGACGGTAATTTCGGGCAGTGTGATGTAGAAAAAACCTTAACAGAGGACTATTCCTGTTCAAATATCGATAATTTAGGACGGTGATTTCGGACGGCATTATACATAAGGAAACGTAATACAGTTATATAGTCATCTTTTTTAAAATACTTATGCATATCGTTTTAGAAATACAAAAATCAAAATATATTTTGATACATATATTTATGTACAAAATCATCGAATTTGGCTTTTTTTTTTATGGATATCACATTTTATGGACATCACACACCTTTGAGGTACTACTTCGCAGATAACGGTCATACTTTTATGGCAAAACGGACATTTCAATAATGCAAGCACAATTTTCAAATGGATGGAAATTATAGATATTTTTCATTATAATTATTATCATTTTCACGACCCTAGCGCGTTATTAACAGGAAATAATACAATGATAATTATTTAAACAATAAATTTTCTATTTTAGAATGTTGACTGTGATAATCATAAGAGTTAATTACTTGCTGATAACGGGTGCCGCGATTTAAGTCCATTAACAGTCTGCGTGCTGCAATAAGCCTATCGTAACCTACGAATATGCCATAATTATACAACAAAACACTCCACTTTGTAGTTGATTTTGCAGCTGACCTTAACCGGATTTAAAGTAATTCTTAATGCATGTTAAATTTTAAAACAAATAATTGACGTGGAATATACGTCTGTCTTGTTGTCATGGTTATCGGGACGCAGAGGGTGTTAGCCCGGTGTGTCTGCGCTCACAGCCCGCGCGTCCAGCATAGACGGAGCAATGCCACACATAAATGTTGAACAACCATATTGTAAACAATGCGGACAGTTAAAGAATCATTCAGCTTCAAAACGCGCATGCCTGGGACGGTCAAGTGTAGGCCAACAGTAGCCTATTGAGTACAGATTGACGGCATTATTATAGCCACTGAACTGATTACAAGATACTACTCAAACGAGACATTGATCCAATGCTGTTTTAATGTTAGGCCAACGTCTGCGACGCTGGCCCAACATTGAACCAACATTAGATAAATGTACAATGTTTGAGAGAAAGTCCTCCTGCCCAGCAAACGCAAGACATTTGTATGACATTTATGCAATGTCGGCCCAACGTCTTCGACGTTGGTCCAACATTGCATAAAGTCATACAAATGTTTTGTGTTTACTGGGTGACAATACAAACTTGGGGGTCAAGCAGTTTCCAAATCCCCCAGTAATACAGTCAGTTTGTTTGCAAGTAGGCGACCAAGTAGGGGCAAAAGACAAGGGCTTTGAATTATTATCTCATAGATGTCGCTCAAGTATATATGAACTTGCTGTGATTTGAGAACTTGCTCTTAATGAGGCTTTGGGTATGAAACGCATATTTAGTATTATTATAGAATAGGGCCTTGGCTTACCCACGGGCACTTTTGCCTTCTGGGGGACCCTTGTCCCGCAAATTTTGACAGTTGACTACACCTTTAAGTAGTTAATAGTAGTATACTTGTTCAAACATTTCTTTGAACTCCTTTCTACAACTCTTATTAGCATGATTAGTGAGTCACTCAATAGCTTTAATAGGCCCCTACGCTCAAAATATTAAGGTATCATTCATAAAAATAACATCTGTGTGGCATGTACATGTAGTAACGGTGCAACTCTCTGTGCATTGATATGTCTTCCATCTCGCTTAAAGCGACACAATAAGGCTAAAATCATAAAAAAAATCGGTAATTTTATTTTGGCTTCTTAATATGACCATATAATGTAAACATGTCCATAGACTAGAACTGCGATTTCTTATTTCGGACATGCATGTCCAAAATAAGAAATACGGGAATTTTGTCTCTATATATCGCTTAACTGGTGAATGCACAACACAAAAATTAAAAAAACTTTTGCAGTTCTAGTCTGTGGACAAGTTTACATCATATGTTCATAAGGAATCTTTTAAGAAGCCAAAATAAAATTACCGTTTTTTTATGATTTAAGCCTGATTTTGTCGCTTTAATCACTTAATTGACTGTATGAAGAGAAGAATGGGCTATGTGAAAATACGGTATGTCAGCACCGTTTCTAAGTTGCTGTATGTAACTATCTATTTCACGCAAACATCATGATAATATTTAAAAAAAAAAAAAATGATTATAAACGTATCTGTTGGGTATTATGTACATCTTAAGCTGCATAAATGTTTAAGAAGATAACATACTTTCGACCTTGGTAGCGGTGCTGACAAGTACGCTATAACAATCACATAGGGCCAAGCTATTCAAATTATTCCTGCGGCATAAATAATAGTAGGTAAGCTCTAATTTATTTACTATAGTAATTCTAAATTGATTGTTTTCACATTAAGAATACAAAAATTCACATAAAACAATTTTCCTTTTTCATTTTTCAGAAGTCCCAAAATGTGCTCCAATTTCATAGTGACCCATATGTTTGCCGCACCAAAAACAAAGATAAAATAACTTTTATTACTATACATATCTATACAGTTTATTTATTATAATATATATCTTTATTTTGTATACTAGTATATAAAATGATGTTTATAAAAAGTATATTATATTGTATAGCAATTTATGTATGTAGCATCTATATTTGTATATATAAAATGATATTTCTATATATTTTATGTATCATATTAGGCTTCCCTATAAATAATACCGTCCGAAATTACCGATATAAGTACAGAAATAAACATATAAAAGAGTACTATGCTAGGGTGTTTTAAACATCACACCGTCCAAAACCACGGTCCGAAATCACCGTCCGAAATTACCATCCGAAATTAGCGATATTAATACCAAAATAGTGATATAAAAGACTACTGACTTGGGCATTCGAATTCACCGCACACCGTCCGAAATCACTGTCCGAATTCATCGTGGCGTCCGAATTCACCGCACATCGTCCAAAATCACCGTCCTATTTCACCGCACACCATTCCGAAATCACCGTCCGAAATCACAGATTGGCGTCCGAAGTCACCAGTCCGAAATAGTCGAGGGCCGAATCACCGGACAACCCATACGGATAAATATTACTTCTGCAACAATTGCCCTTTATTTACATCAAGGATATGTGTACTGTAAATAGGGTATACTTTGCAAGGTTATATTTGGCACGCTATCACTGTCAATAAAGCATTCTTTTTTCAATATAATTGGTGTAGGCCCTACCTTAAATGAAAGCATGGACGAGCTTAATTTAGATATTTTTAACTGTTGATACAATTAAGGCAGCCTTGCTTGAGCCACAATTCCACTCTGTGACGGATGTAAGTTCTGTTCCCAGAATTTGTTCTTAATATCTTCTTTTTTACAATTTAACTAACAATCATTCTGGGATGATGTAAGGTATCTTCCAGGTAAAAATACAACATGGGCTACGATGTAGTAAAACAATTTTGTTGTCCCGGAGTGATAATTTTTGCTATATATTGCCATTGTGATAAAATACTTGCCTGTCTAGTATACATTCGGTGCATAAGAAAAATACAGTAAGGTAGATACAATAATTTGTCAAAGTATAAAATTTCGGACAAATTCCACCTATAAGTGCCTATACGTGACAATGCCATAATTTAGCCAGCCATAAATAGTGTTCAATCGACTCCAGTAGGCCTACAAGGGTAAATTAAACATAGCTCAACTTGTTCATACTTCCAGAAACATCGTCACGGAGTGGAAGAGGATAAACCACACCCGTGAAACAGGATGCAAACAATGTCAATGTCAATATGTGCAAATATGTAATCTTTTGGTTGAGCATAGGTAAGCAGCGTGTGTGCAGTAATACCGTTCTTCTTAAATGTAAGTTTGATGAAGTGAACGATCTCTTGAAGGTCGATTAATGTATCTAAAATATATTGAAAACATCGAACTGGTCAAATCATCGAAAAGAAATGTATTGAGAAGTGAATGCCTATCTATATGTATGTGAAATGTATGTACTTCGTGATTATTATCAAAGAACTATAAAATATAAGGATGCTACCATATGGAATAATATATCTTCAAAATTTAATACAAATGGTGCTATTAATAGATTTAAATCATTTTAAAAATGATATTGCTTGTCATGTTGAATATCTAAAATTTGTTGATAGATGTGTAATTTTTGTTTTGTCTGTCCCAAAGTTGTAGTATATATAGGCCGGGAGCCAGACCTAACCCTCGTACTCACAAAAGCTAAGAAACTTTCACTGCGATTTTTATTTAGCTTGACCCTTGGTTTTTTTGTCAAACAGGACGCTTTAAGTCCTAGGGCCTATTTTACCATTTTTTGGAAGGACACAAAATTAAAATTGACAGCAATTCAAACATTTTTTTCAAAATAGAAGTAGTTTTATTTAATTTGACTATTGTTTTAGTCATAGCCCTCGGCCAAATACATATGTAGGTCACTGAAAAATATTAGTGCCCAGATTTCATTTTGAATATTTGATATGATATCTCTGCGACCAATATGCTATAATAATAAAGTTAACTCATGCTCTGGATATTTATCATTATATTTTTTATGAATATTTTATGTGAATCTCATATTGATGTTTATGTTTACATGTTTATGAAAAAAAATATATAAAATGACACTTTGAATGCTAAAACCAATTTTTTGCCTACAGTGTATATATATACAAGCAAAGATAAGTTTGTGTAAATATTTATTGTTTATTCTGTTACGGGAAGAATAAACCGATTGAGCTTCATTCCTTTTTTATATGTTATAATGAATGTATATTTTTAAATGGAGTTTGGAATCGTGGTTGTGAGGAATAATAATAAAACATAAAATAAATATATCGTAAAAATAGAAAACAATTCTTAGTCATTGTGAAGAATGAGTCGTCGTTTGATTTAGAAAATAAGCTCTGGTCAAACCATATCTAATTCACACTTTGTATAGTATGGAATTACCTGGAAATATCAAACATATTAGGCACTAGTATTAGCGTTTATCCGTGTATTTAGCACTAGTTGAATCAATGTTAGCTTATTGTTAGGCCACTGTTTACGACGCTTCCCTAACATTAACTTAACTTTGGCCTAAATTCCTCGTGTTGTTGTTTTGCGCGCATTTTAAGACATCTTGGCTACAGGCTATCTCCCAACAATCACCATGGTGCTGGATTAGGGTTGTACCAGCGTCACAAACATAAATGGTTCGAGGTCTTTTGTAGCCTACGCTGTTCTCGTGCACATTATTATTATTATTATTATTATTATTATTGTATTTCTTTAGACGCTTGTATCCAGCTGCACAGCCGATCACAGCGCTTACAGAATAAAAAGTCATGTGTGCTAAAAGTTTCAGTATCTTATTAAAACAAGGCTAAAAACGTGGGCCATCAGAGTAATCTATATGCAGATTGGAATAGGTGTGTTTTCAATGTCTGTCTAAAAGTTTGCAGTGTAGGAATTCTCCTAATGTTCAGTGGCATTTTGTTCTGGGGCACGTGTACCAAACGCCTGTTTACCAACAACTTTGGCACAGGAATGAGTGCTAAGTTCATGGCACACCTGTTTTTGACGAAGTCGATTGTCTCGTGTTCTGGTAGTCAGGATAGATGATAGATAGTTTGGAGCTAGTCTATGGACACATTTGTATAATGTCACAATGATCTTATAATTTATTCTCTCTTGAATGTGCAGCCAGTGTAAGTCTTTGCGGATAGGTGTTATATGCATTGCAGCCTTCGAGCGTGTTACGAGCCTTGCTGCACGGTTCTGGAGCCGCTGAAGACGTTCCACATCTTTTGCAGCCAGACCACCTAAGAGTCCGTTACAGTAGTCAATATTAGATGTTACGAGTGCAACAACTAATCTGTGGCAAATACCAGCTGTGATGTACTTGCGAATTGATCCTACACACGTCAGATTCTGACGACTAAAGTCGATCCCCGCGCTGTAAGGGTTATTATGGCTCTGTACCCAGCAAAAAACAATGCTCTTGTGTCTATGTTAGTAATGGTAACGTACATATGTAAGATAATGGATACAAAATGTTGAGCATTTGACTTTTAAGAGCCTGCAACGATGAAATCGAATCTGTGATGATCATGAATTCAGTTCCGCTACTTTACCATAATATACCCATCTGTATATACCCATCTCGTGTCGGAAAAATACAATATACAGTTGATGGGACCATTGAATAGCACACAGCTGGAGCTTTAGTATGACACCAAGAACATGAAATTATGTTTATCCGGAGTTGAGTTATGATCATTTTAGTGACGCGAATGAGACAATATTTCAAAAATTAAAAATGGAGAAAATTATGATAATTCCAGGCATAAAGTATAAAAATTTGACAGAAAACAAAATTCGCTATTTTTAGCCCATATCATGCATATTGACCATTTTCTATTTTTGTAGAATGCCGACATGCGACTCGTTTCGTGCAGCTGGGTCACAATATACTCCACAGGCGTTTCAATGGCTAGTAGCTCTGCAGAGCAGATTGAGGCCTCATTTGTGATACGACAGTAAATTCATGATCATTGTAACAGTGTATACGTAGTCTCCCTGTTATTTTGACAGAATATAATGTGAGTAGTAGATATATGTAAATCCCCACCTGGTACTTAGGAACCCAAGGGTTAATTCCAATCCCGTAAACCTAATTGTCTCTTATCTTGTTCCCAACAGCCATGAAGCACCGGGCAATGAAAACCCGGGCGCATGTCACCCTATCACAAACAGCGCTTCCTGTGTTCATGGCCAGGGTACTCAATTTAATTACCCCACGCCCAGGGTTTGTTAGGATTAGATGCTCACCATGGAGCATTCTGGGCCCGTATTCTCGTACAAGTTACGATATATCGTAGGCTTCTGATTGGTCGAGATGGCCATCTCGACCAATCAGAAGCCTACGATATGTCGTAACTTGTACGAGAATACGGGCCCAGAAAACAAGAACCGCCGCTACTGGCAAGTTGGGTCAACAATGCGATTGGGCAACAGAGGGCAAGCAGACGCGTGTAATTTTAACGCCTCTGAACAGCCCAACTGAGACACCTCACCTACACGGAAGTGTGAATTAACGATGTTGTCACCCCAGCCCTATTTGGCCAGGATTAACGGGGCGTGGACAAAGTACACAACGCTGATCTGTCCGGGCCCGTAGCGCTCAGAGCTCCATGGTTGGCTGGCAATTTGTTGGCAGGTTCCTTAAAGATTCATACAACTGTAAAATGCGCATGTGTGGGACGGTCAAGTGTAGGACTACATTGGCCTATAGAGTACACTTTGACGGGATTAATATCAGCGACTGAACTGATTACAAGATACTACTCCAACGAGAAATTGGCCCAATGCTGTTTTAATGTTAGACCATCATCTGCGACGTTGGCCGACATAAAACCAACATTTGGTGAGTGTGCTGTGTTGGCTGGGAAAGCTCTTACTGTCAATATGCTGGAGGTCAACTGTTTCCAGACCCCCACGGTAACACAACCTTTTGTGCCTCAACACACAGCCCACATGAGAAAAATGGTGAATTATTTCCTCATAGATGCCGCTCAAGTATATAGAGTTTATATGATTTGGGAACTTGCTCTTAATGCGACGATCGGTATGAAACACATATAGTATTATTATCTTGGCTGATAACTGTGGATGCGGGGTGATATTTCATTGTGGAATGTCCAGGGGCCACTGTTGCATTCTGGGGACCACATTGTCCTGCGTATTTTGACAGTTGACTACACCGTTAATTAAGCAGACACTTGGGCTCAGTAAGTATTCTTATCACAGTAAAATTCTGACAGCGTTAAATGTTTCTCAGTGCATCGAGACTATCAATAATTGTAGAATCAATCTGTGGAGGATGATTTTCAAAGTATACTCACCCCTATGTAATTTATGCTGTTATTTTGCTGCCTGATATATTGGGCATGGTGATGTATTTCCTCAAACTTTGGCACCTAACGTAATGAATATGGGGCTCCACTTATTTTGAATAATTACATATTACACTTTAGTATTTTTGTATTTTGATGCTGTTATAATATGTTGTATGTGTATGTTTTATTTCTCCATCTATGGAGGTGCAATAAAAAAATAAAAAAATGGGAACTGGGGAAGGTGGTTGCCTGAAACCCCGCCAAGGGAAGCGTGAGATTTAGTTGGCCAATTTTGACCACCAGGTGGCGCTGACCGTGAGGTAAGGAGGAATCGGTATGCGTATATGACTTAGTTATTTAGCGTTGCTAAGTCAGTTTTAGTTTAGTTTTTACTAAGTTTTTAAGTTAGTTTCAGTTTAGTTTTTACTCAGTTTTCAAGTAATTTTCAGTTGAGAATTTATGTACAAATTAAACCATGGGAAAAGCTGTTAGTCTTGATATACTCTGAGCTGGCATATGTACCAGGGGAGAGCGAAGAGGCTATAACGGCCGGAACCTACAGTGTTTAGAAAAATCACAACGAGAGGTACGAGAAGAAATTGAGACGAAATTATATAAATAAATTTTGAATTTCATCATCCTGAACAATCTGCTGCTGCCTTGTTACTTTGACGGGGGAAGGTTGAGTGTTCCCGCCTACGAGTCTAAGAACTTCAAAGACCGAGGACCCTGTCACATCATCAGACAAAGTGTATGCCTGTCCTGTTGTCTTTTGGTCCACCAGTAGGCATATATAACTTCTTCTATTGTTGATATATCTAAAAAAATGACTCCTGTAACTAACATGCTCTGGAAGATAAGAGGAGAAGTGTCTCCCTCCCTGAGATCCTATAGGTTGAAAGTATACTTGGCTGTTGAAAAAGCCATGGTAAAGTAGGTACAGCCACTGGCTTGCTTCTGAGCAATCTCCGGAACTCAGGGTTTACAACACACGAGTGTGCTGGGTTATAAGGATCAGCTTTCAATCTTATATAGTCTTGCAAGCTCAACTTCAACCGCCGAGTCTGTAATGAGGGCTCATCGGTATCCACTTTATCTTTCCTCCTGTCACTGATTCTCCGTATCAGCTGTCATGGTTGTTATACCGATGTATTTAGTGTGGGGACATAATATCCTCTCCAGGGTTGACGCATGGCCTCAATAACAGTACGGCGGGCCTAAGCGTAATCCTTTTTTATATCCGTCAAGGTTTTGTTTTGTTGGGTGTTTTCTTAAATTCACTTAGATCTTTTCATTTTCTCAATCGCCTTTTTGCAATTGTCATCAAATCAGGACTAATTAGGTTTTGTGGAGCTGTCGAGGTTTTTGGTATGTTCTTTTCGGCTATTGTATTAAATTTTGTTGTAAAAAGGGCTATATGGCCTCCTCGCTCTCAAATTGAGATATTGTGAAGCTCTCCCTACTTGCAAATGGTATGTGTATGGTATGTGTGTGCGAAAGTCGACATCATCTTGACAGAGACTAGTGTTCAAATTTATGTAATAAATAGCCACCGGACGGGAATAAGAAAGGAACTAACATAGCACTGAAGTTGTGTGGCTAACACAGTGAAGATGGGAATCGGTTTGGAGCTGTGGAGAGTGAGAATTGGGAGTTTTTCTAATTCAGGATGCAAAGTGAAGAGGAGTTCACAGGCGTACGCCATACCTACGGGTGCACTGCATGCTGTGAGATTCCTGGTATTGTTCACTCTGTTCAATGTGTTGGTCTGTACAGCCGCGCATCCATGTCGTGTAGATTTGGACAGCAGCAATACAGTAAACGAACACATCTCGAATACATTTAGGCCACATGGAACTATGTCAATCGACTGTGATACATTTTGTAATGGTAAACACTTGTCACGGGTCACTGACTGTACACCGTCCGAGGGCAACTTGCACTGTTCAACAAACAACCTATGGCAAACAAGTGTGCACTCAAAAGCTACAATAACTTGTGCTGGTGATATTGAGATGAATCCGGGACCGGGACAGGATAATGAGCCTCAACACTGGCGGCTGAAGTAGCGGAGCTGCGTCAAGAGAACGGTGAGATGAGAAAACAGTTGGATAATTTAGAAAGTGAGTGAAGAAGAAATAATGTGATTATCAGAGGGGTAGATGAGCCTGATCACAGAGAAACCTGGGAACAATGTGAATCGACTGTGCGTGATAAATTGTCCTCTACACTAGGTATGGATAAAGATTGAATAAAGAATATCCCTACTGAACGCGCACATCGATTGCCAAAACCCGGAAGACAGACGGAACAGTTAAGGGATAAGCCAAGAGATATAATCGTCAAATTTTCTTTCTTTAAAGACAGAGACGTAGTTCTTGAAGCAGCACGAACCAAGAAACCGCCAGGAGTATACTTCATGAAGGACTTAGTTAAGTCAGTGAGATTAATTCGTAGTACCTTAAAATATAAACTGACTGATGCTCGTAAGGCTGGATATAATCATTTTTTAGCCATGATAAACTGATCAGTGTGAACGTCAAAGGCAAACGTAACGCCTATACATATGACACCATGAATAAGACAATAAAAACGGTCTACGAAAACTTCAACGAAGCAGAAAGATGAGAAGTAGGCCACGGTCCTGATATTTTCAATTCATCTGACAAAACAATAAACCAGATTCGCCCTATTAATAACATATCATTTGTACTTTGGAATATAGAGGGTTTATCGTCCAAACTAGACGATCCTGATTTTGTCAATTATTTACGTTTATTTTCTGTTGTTTGTCTCTCAGAAACATTATTAGATGTGTTCGATAACATCTGTTTACAACAATATAACTGTTATGCAGCACCTGCTCGTAAACTGTCTCAGCCCGGTAGACGATCAGGGGGAATGATCTGTTTTGTTGAGCAATCTATATCAAAGTATTTTGAACAACTAAATGTTACCATAGAGAATACTATTGTTTTTAAAATAAGCAAACTACTATTCGGATCTTCTGAAGACATTCTGTTTATATCTACGTACATTCCGCCTATGGGATCTCGATTCTACGATCACAAAGATATATCAGGCGGGATTTTGTTGCTAGAGCGAGCTATATTAGATTTAATCGTAAGCCGCGAGGACTGTAGCGTGCTATTGTGTGGTGACCTAAATGCACGAACAGGTGTGAAAAATACTTATCTCTGAACCGATATTATGCATGTGATGAATCCCGCCAATCGCAAGATAATGTTATTAACTCATTCAGCAGATATCTTCTGTCGCTGTGCTCTGGACTTGATTTTGGCATCTTAAATGGCTGCACTCCAGGTAATTCAGATAAATATACGTACATGTCAGTTCACGGTAATAGTCTGGTGGATTATTTTATTGTCTCGAAAGAACCAAGAGAATTTTGTAAAATGTAATAGTAAACGGGAAGGTAATTTCTCCACATATGCCTATAGAAGCATATTTTAAAAGTCATATCGCAGGGTCATATAATGTTGCAGATAATGGTATTGAGCAAGTTACCAAATCACGCTTTAAATGGACTGATGAAGGTACGCCAATTTATATTCGGGATGTTAGCTCATATCTAGAAAGTTTGGCAGTGGTGAGCTGTTTTGATAAAGAGCAGTTGGATATAAATGAAGCTACTAAATGTATTACCACAAGTTGTATTCAATCAGCAAGTATTGTGTCTTATTCATATGTCGCGAAACAGAAGACTGGCAAGTGTAAATGGTTTGATAAACAGTGTTTCTTAAAAAAAAAACTGAGAAAGCTTTTGAGAAAATATAATAATACATCACATGATGATGATAAATGTCGATACTTGAATGCTCGTCGAGATTATAAACATATTCTTAAGGTTAAAAAGAAATCATATTTTTCCAGTGTGTCTGATAATATTAATTCTAGTCTGCGTGATTCAATTAGATTTTGGAATTTACTACGTGGAATGAATAGGACAGGTAGATCTCGCTTTTGTAATATGAGTATTAACGATTGGTTTAATCATTTTTCCGCTTCGTTTGAAACACGTTTTGAAAATGAAAGAGGTGATAGAGATAATACTAATCCTCTGTTAAACGATATTTTAAACAATATAACAACGCCTCAGAAAGAAGCATGTGAGCCTAACTCTCCAATCACAGAACAAGAGATAAAGCAAAGTATACAACATTTGATGAATAATAAAGCTGCTGGTGCAGACGGTGTTGTGAGTGAAATGTTTAAATTCGCAGGGAACTGTTTAATTCCTTATATCCACAGCCTGTTTAATAGAATTTTTGATACTGGTGTATACCCCGTACTGTGGTCAAATTCGACCATAATACCAATCCATAAAAAAGGTAGTGTCAACGTCACAGAGGTATATGTCTGTCAAGTATTTCCAGTAAAATTTTTACTCGGATTTTAAATGTAAGATTACAAAAATGGGCGGACGATAATAACCTTATATCAGGAGAACAAGCAGGGCTCCGTCGAGGTTACTCTACTATAGATAATGCTTTTATTTTGAATTCATTTGTACAAAAATACCTTGATAAACGGCGTAAAGTGTATGTGGCTTTCATTGATTACAGAAAAGCTTTCGATTCTGTTAACACAAGTGTTTTATGGAAAATCTTATGTAAAAATGGTATAATCGGAAAAATGCTCGTCATTCTCCAAGGTATTTATGAGGACGTACGCTGTAATGTTTGCTGTGATAAGGGTGAAACAGATTTTTTCCAATCTTTAGGCGGGCTCAAACAAGGATGTATTTTAAGTCCACTACTATTTTCTTACCTTATTCAAGTTGTTGCAAATGAAGTACGCTTGAGAGGAGGTCACGGCCTCCAATTTCACCCTGATGTGTCTGAATTACTATTTTTATTGTTTGCAGATGATATTGTTCTTATTTCTGACACCGTCCAGGGGCTCCAACGGAAAATTAATATCTTGCTTCAAATTTCAGAACTGCTGGGTTTGACCGTACATACTGGGAAATCCAAGGTAGTGGTCTTTAGAAATGGTGGTCACTTGGCCGCACACGAGAAGTGGTTTATAAAAAATACACCTTTGAAAGTAGAAGGGGAATACACCTATCTATCTATTGTGTTTTCAACGAGGTTAAGACACACTTGTACCCAAAATTATTTGGCTACAAGATCAAAGACTGCATTCATACGCATCGATAAAATTTTAAGAAATGTTCCAAACATTTCCTTTAATGTTTTCCTTAATGTATTTGATACCCCAATTAAACCAATACTGTTATATGGCGCAGAAATTTGGGGAATGAGTAGTAACACTACAGCTATTGAAAATATTCATCTGCTTGCATTGAAGAGATTTTTGAATGTACCTGTATTAAGTCCCAATGTTATGGTTTACGGTGATAAAGGAAGATATGAATTGTACATATATTCAATATTGCCTAGTATAAAGTATTGATGTAAAATTTTGAAAATGAGTGATTCGCGGTATGTCAGGAAAGCTTACAACATGATGGTACATGAAAATAACACGAACTGTTGGTCAAATAAAATTAAAGAAATACTTTACAGATTCCACCTTGGAGAATATTGGTTGTCGCTAAATGTTGGTAACGAAGTTAGCTTTCTCAATACTCTGAAACAGCGGGTAATGGAAGCTAGTGATCTACGATGGCTTGAAATTGTGCAAACAAGAGAAAGGTACCACATATATGGAAATTTTAAGCCATGCAGATATAAAGAACTTTACCTTAATGTAATTAACTTTACTATTTATAGGAAATGTTTGTCACGCTTCAGAATGGGGATATGTTGTATCAATTCGAATCAGTTAAGATTTGCTAATATCCAAGATAACGTATGCCCACTCTGTATGAAAAACAAGGAGGATGAGATTCATATTTTGTTACCAAGATTTACGCATTAGATATTTATATCCATTCAATGAACCAAATAATCAATCATTTATAAGAATTATGTCCAATGATGAATCGTCATATATACAGAATTTAAGCCTCTTTCTTTACCATGCCTTTAAACGTCAAAATAATAATTTAATTACGCTTCTGATACCATGTGAGTATGGTTTTAATTACTCAGCTGGCGCGGGACGTTGAGTCGGTGTTGGTTTGACGTTGGTTCAGCGGCGTGGACGGCGGACCAGCGTTAGACCCACATTGATTCGGCGTATTGTGTCTACTTCATAACCTGCTTCTTTCTAAAAAAAAACATTATATTTATTTTTGTTTTTATTATAAATGAATTAATTATCCATTGTTCCGTTTGGATTGTATGATATATTTTTATATTGTATATATTACTGCACACTTCGATGTATTCCTGTATGATTTTGAAAGGGTCATAGCCCCAACCACCAATCAATCAATCAATCAATCAATCAATCAATCAATCAATCAATCAATCAATCAATCAATCAATCAATCAATCAATCAATCAATCAATCAATCAATCAATCAATCAATCAATCAGTCAATCAGTCATTCAGTCAGTCAGTCAGTCAGTCAGTCAGTCAGTCAGTCAGTCAGTCAGTCAGTCAGTCAGTCAGTCAGTCAGTCAGTCAGTCAGTCAGTCAGTCAGTCAGTCAGTCAGTCAGTCAGTCAGTCAGTCAGTCAGTCAGTCAGTCAGTCAGTCAGTCAGTCAGTCAGTCAGTCAGTCAGTCAGTCAGTCAGTCAGTCAGTCAGTCAGTCAGTCAGTCAGTCAGTCAGTCAGTCAGTCAGTCAGTCAGTCAGTCAGTCAGTCAGTCAGTCAGTCAGTCAGTCAGTCAGTCAGTCAGTCAGTCAGTCAGTCAGTCAGTCAGTCAGTCAGTCAGTCAGTCAGTCAGTCAGTCAGTCAGTCAGTCAGTCAGTCAGTCAGTCAGTCAGTCAGTCAGTCAGTCAGTCAGTCAGTCAGCCAGTCAGCCAGCCAGCCAGCCAGCCAGCCAGCCAGCCAGCCAGCCAGCCAGCCAGCCAGCCAGCAGCCAGCCAGCCAGCCAGCCAGCCAGCCAGCCAGTCAGTCAGTCAGTCAGTCAGTCAGTCAGTCAGTCAAATGCCCTGATATCCTACGTTAACCCTGTACATGCTCTTCATGTTGTTGATACAGGACACATGTTACACAATGTAATGTGACCCAACTACTGTACATATAACGATGTCATCAATGAATATTTGCTATACAAGAATATTTGGATAACTAATTACAGCCCAGTGACTGGTGCTGCGAATGTAATAAATGATGATATCCTCAGCCTAATATACACAGACGGACCGGCTGCACCTGATTATGTACTACATAAGCTATCATATGGTGTAAGACTGGTTGTTGAAGACGGTACTCATGTCTCAAGACTGGCCTGGACTGGTCGGTCATATCGTAAAATTATCAGAAATGTAGCCTATATATATGCTTGTATCGATATGCATACTTCATCAAATAGTATTAGATCCTTGATATATATTTAACACAATCAGTTTTATCTTTCTTCGTGCAACCTAACCCTCCCATTATGTATTTTGTTTCGATGTGCTCTTTTCAGGATTGCATACATTTGCATATCTCAAAAACCATCACTTTGAATGCATTATTTGCGTTGATGAAATAGTTTATGAAGTGATGGGTTCCCTTCAATCTCTACTACAGCCTCTTTCCCCAGTGACAGCAAGTGTTCAACCACTAACTTTGGTAAGAACTGCTCCATATATATCATTCGCCATCTTCACAAAATTGAATGCATACTTCGGTTCAAGTCAAGGTTATTTTACTTCACACTTTTTGTCGGATACAGAAACTGTCCGACACATTTTCACACCCATCTTAATGGAAAGGTATTGATATCACCTTTCTTATTTTGTTAAAAGACACAGGCTTCTGATTTAAAATCAACGATCAAAGAGTTAGTTTTTGATAGCATCAGTGCTTCACTTGTTTTCTTTGAGTGAGCAAATTATTGTCGATGAGCATACAGTATCGATGCTGTATATATAAAGAAATGCTTGAACGCAGAAGTATGAGATTGAAGGAGAAATATCACTTGACCATGACTTTATCCCAAGTAATGACAAATTTGAAACTGTGTAATCTTGTAAAAGAGCAATTATATAGGGATTAAAACACATTAAAATAGGTCTGTTGTTGTGCTGCATGAAGGAAGGCGAGACTTGTGTCAAATCAGACAAAAACAGACAGACGAAATCGATATATAGTTCTTTTTATATAGTGTCTTTTTATAGAGATAACAGCGAATGGACACGAATGGACATAAATGAGAGGAGGTAAATCTACAAATATGGCTCTAGTCATCCTGCCCAGTCGTAATCAGTGCTAATAGCTGAATAAGGGCTGTATTGTAGACATGTTATCATCAAACCCAAAAGTCCCATATTATTAGAGAACTTATGAATGCCTTCCGATATGATACGTAGTACGCCTATGTACAACACTGGGAATGAGATCACAAAAAATCTTACAGCATTCCATGCTCAGAGAGGGGATGATTCCACCAGAAAGTTCCAAACTTACAACCCAGAATGTGCAAGCCTGACTATATAATGTCTAGTGTACCCAGCTGATACATATACCAATGGAAAGGGCAGAAAAATCAACATTTTGTGACAACTTCCTATGTCACATTATCATTTGCCTCATAATTAGTTTTGATGCGATGATAACCATCTTTTTCGTAAAAAGGTCCAGAATTTGCTTACACAAGATATATAAAAAATTTAAAAGAAATCCTGAAATATTATTGTAGTAACTGATAAATATGGATATTCTACATAATTTAAATGTCACAGAGATTATAATATATTGAACTTAAATTTACATTCGCGATGCAAAAAAAATGTTTTTGCAAAAAAGTAAAAAATAATGCGCAGAATAATAAAATCTAAAAATATTATTTAAACTGATAAACACGGGTATTTTGCATAATTCAAGTATTTCAGGACATAAATTGCATAAAAAGATAAGAATATATAGTTAAATATGTGAAATCAGCATTCGCGATGAAAAATACAGGTTTTCGAAAAGTGATGCCATTTTTCAGACTTTTCGTCCCGGATAAAGCATTTGGCACACAACCCATGTTGTTCTTTGGGGTTGAATTAGTCTAAAACAGTTCATCTAGCCTATCCTAAATAAAGTGCATACACAACTTTCTCAGAATAAGATAATTCTGAACCATCAGTAAAAAAATGCATTTCACTATGACCTCTGGTAATCATTTTTTTTTAACTCCATGTGGTGTTTGAAGGTAACAGAGGCCTAGAATTGTAATTTCATGTCGATAAATGGGTACCACACCCCAAAGTTAATCAGAAATGACATTTGGTTATAGAATTCTTAGTTGAAAATAATTTTTTTAATAATGGCCCGCTGGCAGCCATCTCAGATTTTAGCTGTTTACGGTGAAAGTCGACACAGGGTGTATGGGGAGAGTGCTATATGACTACTTGGAATAGGCCTACTCAAGCGAAATTTTAGCTCTTGACACCCAAATGTCTACTCCAAATCTAAAATGACTATAGTCCATAATGTGTATTGCTGTTTGGTAGAACAAAGTATTTTTCAGATTCGAAAGATGCACTTGACAACAGCAGTGTAGCTCAAATGTGATATTTTATCATTCTTAAGGCCACAATACGTTAACAATACTGTAAAGGAATCAGTAATTATTGAGTAATTTACTGTTACCTTGAAACCTCAATTGTCCAAGAACCTCCAACCGACGGCGTGCCAAAGACCAGGAGGGACGTCCAGACCAGAAGAAGGCACAATAAACACTGACGAATCTCGTCTGTCTGCCTGTCAGCGTGACGTCATGCCCTGCATGAATTTGGTCTGATGTCAATGGGGCCGAGAGGAAAATCCCACTCTTCCCCGTTCTAATTGGATGAAAGTGGGGCCAATTTGGAGCCAGTGGCCCTAAAAGGTGTGTCCCCGTACACACTTTTGGTGTGGGATACTCGAGATGTTATAAGGTTTGTAATGTTAGTCTGGCGCAGTTGCTGTGGAGAAGGGAGGATATAGCTCATCCAGCTGTTGCACCACCAAATGCTAATGCTGGTGCTGAGAAGGGGTTGTCAGCTCAAATAGCCGTCAACTCCTCCCAGGTATATGAGAAGGTATATATCAAAAGCCGTCGATATTTTCCAAGAAACGATGTGCTAGATTAAAGTTCTAGTGCTGAGAAGGCGACGTCGGCTCAGATAGCCGTTGACTCTTCCCTGGGGTAGTGCTAGTGCTGGGAAAGCCCTAATAGCCGTCGCCCTCCACATTCTGGGGGCATAGGCAACAGTTACTGGTGGCCATCGCCAGCTCCGCACGTGTAAAAGTAGTGTGGGAAAGGACTCCGGGAGGCCACGTCCAACTCACAGGATCGCCTCGTTATCACCAGGCAGAAGGGAAAGGTAGTGCAAGGGGGGGGGGGCAGTGTAGGCACCCGGCGTACATGCATTTTGGCGTGTTGCCTCCAGAACCAACTATGGTGAAACGCCCTTCATGAGTGGACCCATCTGTATGAAACGAGACGTCCATTTTTAAATAGATGACTACTAATATGATCACTATGTAAATGGTGTATTTAGGTACCTATTCCGTCACATAGATGATGATGCCGTCACCAAAAAGCAATGACGTCCAAAAGGAACAAGTGGAAACAAGCAAGAGGATCGGGTAATCTTACCAGTACAATAAAGGGATGAAAGGAAGGGTATTTATGTCAGCACAGATGCCGTCACTCAATACTGTATTATTTATGTTCTTAGTATGGTGTATTCGTGCCAGCACAAAAGCCGTCACTGAACAAATAAAACGACACAAGAAAGGGTATTTGTGTCACTCATTGCTATAATTTTTCCAATCAGTTCCTGATCACTCGCGCAAAAAGTACCTAACGTGGTCACGTAGTCTAGTCTACCTGAGTTGGGGTGGGAGTTGGGGTGCTTAGGGCACCGGATCACATAATGGCCACTATCACCTCAAGTGAAACAATTGTCCGCTGGAGAACGGGAACGAGGTGGGATTGGTTGCCGGACTAATGCAGCCTGTACCCTATCCATTAGTTTAGTCAGCCGGTTCAACGTTTCATCCAGTTTCTTTCTGATGTGTTGAGAAGGTTACCGTGCCGCTGAGCGAATTGAATTTGGAACTTTGCTCCTCAGTCTTTATCGAGCTAACCATCTCCCCTTCGTTAGGAGACAATTCTGATTGGGGATCTGTAAAAATTGCCTTGTCGCACCTTCTCTATCCGACCCCTCTTCCCAAATAAGGCCCTCCTGCTATGAATAGAACCCTTAAATATAACCATGGCTTCTGACAGCGTGAATGGATGATGATCCATAGCCTACAACGCTGCACATTTATCTCGACAGCTGTGTAATAATGCGTCTACGGAAGCATCATTTATTGCTTTGTCTCGTGCATTTGGATAAGCCACAAACACAAGCTGTTGGATGCTCTCTACGAACTCTTCCAACTCCAGTTGAGAATTTTCTGCAACTGGTGTCGCTTGGTGTGAGGTGGGTCCTGCATACCATACCTCCCTTTCAAAAGCTTGGTCATTTTGGTGGAATCTTCGCGATCTTGGGATCGCAACTGACCATAGTAGCTGGCTGCTTTCCCTCGTAATGAGTCTATGGGGGGGGGGGGGGGTGGATCGATCGTGTTGTTGACATGAATATGTTGAAGTGTTACGTTCCACCATCTTCCATCAACTCCTCCGTCGTGACGACGGGATTAAATAATTCTCATTAAATTCATCTTCAGGTATTTCTCACTTTATTGAAGTCTAGACATTCATATAACACACAGTTCCCAAGCGGAGCGCGGCGATCGGTGCGATGCAGCTAAGCCCCTGAGCTCTCGACGGAACGTCCGCCTGCTTCAGTGGCAACGAGTTAACTGGAGGCGCGCTTGGCTGAAGGCGCGCTCGATTCGTGGCGTGGGTTAGTCAGAAAGAGGCTTGGCGGTCCCTGGCCACTCGTCAGTGATCACTGGACCCCGAGCAGTCTCGAACGGTGAGACGCTAACCCCACATTACCCCCGGGTTAAGTGTAAACGTATGAACCAAACCAACTTGTGGTGGTAGCTCCGTCTGCGAAACGCACAAAACCAAAATATAGTAATCAAACAGTAAAACAGTCAGTCTTGAAAATACAGCGTTGGTGGTTGGTAACATCGCAGGCGCAGCATAATGAGGTAATATGTAGTAATTATATCTGATTTCCCATCCTCTTAGAACCATTGTTCCAATCCTCTTTAAACCAATGTTCCAATCCTCTTAACACCAATGTTCCAATACTCTTAACAGCATTGTTCCTTGTTTATGAATTATGCTGCTGCGCTACGGGTAACGGCCAACCTTTATAAATCTGATTAATACATTTGTACTTAATAATAAAACTACTTCTATAAGTAACTTAATTAAGTAAAATTTGACATTATTATTTTAATTACGCCAGGCCTGGCAAACTTTATATTTACAAATTATGATTGTTACGGCTCGTGCAGCTGGTCCCGCAGTAGATGTCGTTAGGCGCTACTAAAGCGTGGACCATCTGTATGAAACGTGCGGGAGTGTAGATTTTTCGTCCAACCCTGGTTTGTTTTGCGGTTGCGTCTGGTACAATTCGATCGCCGTTGGCGATATTCAAATTGTTTTTAACATTCGGTGGTTTGGTCGTTTCGTTTGAATAAGGGGTTTTATCCCGTAAGTGTAAAGGTACACGTGAATATGTTCGAAAACCACCGCCGCTCTCATTAGCGCGGGAAACGGCGGGGATTCGCGAATGCTGCGCTACATAAGGGGCAAATTGTTTAGGCAAATTTACTCTATTAGCCTTATGCTGTGAAGTAGTAGCCAAATTCGTACCATTTTGAACCGCCATAGACCGTGTCTGTGTTTTCGCTTTCGGTTCAGCTCTCTTCTTTTCGGAATTCTGTTTGAGAGCCGGTGCCCTTCGAACTGTCGCAGTATTTTTCGAATTCTTTGTATTATTTTGCTTTTTACGCTGTTTCTCTGTACCTTTGTCGGGCTCGTTGTCTAAGTGTGCAGGTTTAACTCGATCAAGGGAGACCGTTTCTACCTTGCCTTTAACTAGGATTTTCATGACTCTGCCGCTCCTCACGATGACCTTATATGGGCCGTTTTAAGGGGCGGTCAGAGGCGGTGCAATTGTGATTCGTCGCAAAAATACATGTGAGCATGTGTCAATTTCCTTATATTGGAAAATGTTGTTCTGAGGTGAGTCGCGCGTTGGGCAAAGACAGAAACGCGACATGGCTACGCGGAGCTTATCAGAATAGTTGTCTAAGTCTGTATGTGCATCAACAATGTACTTACGTGAAAATTCGCCCGGTAGTCTGAGTGTCGTTTTGTAAACGTTTTCGGCAGCTGACCTACCCAATAACGGCGGAACGTTCACCTAGTAATACCGCAGGTAGTGTTGTCGTCCGTGGATTCGGTGATTCGTGTGCCATAATGGCTGCTTTAAGCTGACGGTGGAAACGTTCGACCATGCCGTTCGATTGGAGGTGGTAACTCGTTGTGCGGTTTCGTACTATCCCGAACTGGTTACATAAACCATCCCATAATTTTGATTCAAACTGGGTGCCCCTATCCATGGTGATAGTGGCGCGAGTCCCAAACCGTGCTATCCACCAGCTAAAGAAGGCATCGGCGACAGTTTCAGCTCTTATATCCACTAGCAGTATGGCTTCTGGCCAAGGTGTGAAACGATCTACACAAGTCAGTAGATATCTGAAACCATCGGCATATGGCAAGGGTCCGACTATATCCAAATGTATGTAGTCAAATCTCTCGGTGGGTTCGTCGAATTTGCCAAAAACTGGCTTATTATGGCGAGATATTTTAGCGGTCTGGCAACCATCGCAAGAACGGCACCATTTAGCAATATCTATATTCATTCCATGCCAGACAAATCTTGTATTGATCAACGGCTTTGTAGCCCTATGCGATGGATGACCTAATCCGTGTAAGTTCGAGAAAACCTGTTTTCGAAATTTTGCTGTAACGTACGGCCGAATGTGTCCTGTTGATCCATCACACCAAATCAAATTGTTATCAAATGATTCAAGTAATTTAAAATTTATGGTAGATGACTTTGAATGTCGCAACTGCGTGAATTCTGTGTCCAAAGCTTGATCTGTACCTAAATCTTTATAATTTATGGTTGATGTATTGTCTATGAAGGACACGGTCGGTCGTGACAAAGCGTAGGCCACGAAATTTGTCTCTCCTTTCACATATCTTATGTCTGTTGTGAACTCAGCGATAAAAGCCAGCTGCCTTGTTTGTCGCAGTGACGGGCGTTCAGTGACTGTTGACATTACGAAAGTTAAAGGTTTATGATCGGTGTTCACAAAAAAATAACGGCCTTCTAAGTTGTGCCTGAAATGTCTAATAGTAGCGTACACTGCTAAAAGTTTGCGATCGAACGCACTGTAATGTGTCTCTGCGGGAGTTTGATTTTTACTAAAAAATGAAAGTGGCTGCCAGACATTATCGATGTAGTGTTGCAAAACGCCACCTACGGCGAAATCACTGGCATCGCACATGATATTCAACGGTGCAGAGTGCTCTGGGTGTACCAAAAGGGTAACATTAGCAAGTATTTGCTTAAACTCGATAAATGCAGAATTTGCACTTTTATTCCACTTCAAGTCGAAATTTGACTTAGGTGACAATCTTGTATGGCCTTCATTGGCAGCCGTGAGTAATTGATTTAACGGTATCAACTTATCCGCATAAAAAATCTATGGTAATAGTTTATCATTCCCAAACATCGACGTAAAGCTCTTTGCTTTTCAGGCCTAACAAAATTTACTATCGCGTCTACAGCACTGGGTAGCGGTGAAAGTGCTGCACTAACATGATGTCCTAGAAAACTTAATTCGGTAGTACCGAGCTGACATTTCTCTAGTCCTATGATTATCCCATATTCTGCTAAACGGGGTAAAAAGAATCTTCAAATGTTTCTTATGCGTACGATCGGGGTTTGTGACTAACAAATCGTCCAAATATACGAGCACGAAGTCTAGTCCGCGCGTAGCGTGATCTATAAAACGGTGGAAAGTTTGGCCAGAATTTCTTAAACCAAACGGTGTCCTAGTGAAATTGAACAAACCGGTACTGTCTGAGCGTTCAAACTTCTATAATCTCTGCACTGTCTCCAGTCTCTGTTTTTCTTAGGCACTATATGAAGCGCTGACGACCACTCACTGTCGCTGGGTTCGATAATGCCTAACTTTATCATGTGATCGAACTCGCGTTTTGCAGTGACTAGTTTATCAGGTGCTAAATGTTGTGGGCGCGCGGTGGCGTTTGGTCACTATTTTGTGTGTAATACGGTGTTTAACTGGTTCGCCCCTCGTTGTGGGACGAGTCAGTTCTGGAAACTGACCTAATAATTTTGTATAATCGTTTTGAACGGTGTCGACTCTATTCAGTGATAACGGTTTAATAGATGATAAAGTAGCTGGTATAGCTGAACCTGTTCGCATGTCTCTCAGATAACGCCTTTTTATGTCTACCAGTAAGCTGTAATGTATAAGAAAATCAGCTCCTATGATTGGTTGCTTGACGTCCGCTACTATGAAAGTCCACGCGTAATCTCGTTTAAGACCAACGTCGACGACGCGTCTACAATTACCCTAGGTGTTTATAGTAGTATTATCAGCTGCAACTAAGGACAGACAGGCAGCATCTGAAGTCCTGTTAGCGCAAGACTTGGGAAACACGCTGACAGCTGCGCCCGTGTCGATTAAATAGTTACACTTGTTGTGTTTGTCTGCGACGTATAAAAACTTAGAGGGGGATAATCTGGGAAAGGGAGCTTCCGCAGAGCCATGTCGCGCCTCGGTTATTTTGCCAGATGCAAGAGTCGCTGCCTTGCTTTGGCCGATTAGTTTAAAGAAAACGCGCAAGGCTCTCTGCATGTACGTGCTCTGTCACCAAATTTTTGGTGATAAAAATAAACAGGTGCATCGGCTTTATCGATCAGTTGAGCAACGTTATTTTAAGGCGTTTGCGGCGGCGATGCGTTAGGACGACTTTTTTTTTGTTATTGTTTGATACATCTTGCCTAGTAACAGCTTGATTATTGGGTATAAACGGTTTTGCTTGCACATTGGAACAAACTGTGTCTTGGCGGCACGGTTCTCGTTTGTTTGTGAGCGTCCGTATGTCTTCTTCTGTGTTGCCTTGGCTGTGGCTGTCTCTAGTTTTTTTGAGCCTGCGAGACAGGTCTTCCAACAGTCCAACGAGCTTTCCACTCCCACTGAAGTTTATCTCAGCAACCCCCGGCTTAGCTTCATCGACATCCTTCTCGGCTGCGACAGCATGGTCGTCCAACATGGCCAAATTTTCTAGCGACACACTATCTGGTTGTGTAGCTAAATGAGCACGTACTGAAGGTGGCATTTGTCGAATAAAGACTTGACGGATAACTGCCTTGCCTACTACCGCTTTTGTTCCAAAGTCTTGTGCAACCGCCTAAGAAATTTAGACGGTATGTCGGATCCCAGTTTTTCACCTGAAATCACCTTGTTGACTCTTTCTGGTGTCGTTAAGCCTCGTCGTTCGATTAGGATCGCTTTCAAATTTTCGTACTTATGAGTGAGGAATGGCTGTAATAATACGACTCTAATATCAGACGCTACTTCGCCAGTGAGTGCAACACATGTCAATCTGTAACGTTCGTCATTGTATGTTAAATGGTGTAAATCAAATTGTGTTTCGATTTGATTAAACCATAACTCCACATCTGTTGAATAAAAGGTTGCTATATTTAATTTCGGCAGATTGGCTGAACGTCGTTGAGGCTGACGTCTGACTGGCGAAGGGCTTCTTGATTAATCACTCCTTGACAACCCTCTCCTACGTCTGTTGCGTGCAATCTGCAGGAGATCAGCTTTTAACCGGCGAATCTCAGCATCCGTGTTTCTAAGTTCTACTGCATTCTCCTCACTCATAGGATAGTACGAATCTTTATGACGAGCCCCTTGTCCGTCGAGGGGTGATGACACGAAACCTTCAGTGTCACCTTTCGTGGCCATTTTGAAATGTTAGTTTGTTGAAATTAGTTTAAAAAGTGAAACGTCTGAGTTGCTGGCCTATTGGCTACTGTGCAATTCTCAGACGGGTATTAAAATGGTATGCATTTAAAACACACCAACTAGTTTGATTGCCGCACTCCGTGTGAGAAACTGTGTGCTAAGTTGTCTAGCTTGATAAAAGTCTAGATGTGAGATAATTCTGTTTATGAAGATTGTCCATTTATATTCGCAGATAGTAGAGTGCAGGTGTTGCTGAAATAACTGAAAAGTCTCTATGCAGAAATGTATGCGTGGAAGGGTTTATTGTATTTCATTAAACATATGAATTGTGATGATTATAGGTCGTTAACTTCATGCAAAAAAATGCCAGAATTAATGCTATATTGCTATTTAAGGCTATATGGTATTAATATTTGGTAATTCGACCCGTGTGGAAAAAAAATATTTTTAACACAAGTCGAAAAACATACAGTGTATCAAAGTAGTCGCCGTAGTTCAACTTTCAAGTTGAACAATTAAGATTTAATAAGAAATAATTGAATCCTTGCCCATCCTCAGAAAATTTCATTCTCGTAAAAATAGGCTGAGTGCGACAGTATTATGAGTGTACAGTTCGACTTAATTTTTAGAATTACTTGTTGAAATTTTGACTGACAGATGTCTAAAAAAAAGACTGCTTAAATAAATCTATTGATGAATATTTCCCATAATGAACATCCCCCTTTTTATTTTAATGTGCACCATTGGAATTATTCTTATCAACGTCTAAATCGGTCGCTCGCTTCGATTTGTATCGGTGCGTGTAGACTAGTGCCCATCGATGTAGACTGTACGCTTGTATGATGTGCGAGCTGTATGCATGGCGGCGCACTCTCGGGTTGTGTGTGCCTCGGCCGTGTGGTTGGTTGGCGTGCCGCATCATTTCAGGAGTCATTAGCATATCTAGCAGCTAAGTGACCGTCTGGAAAAGTAGACTACCAAATTTTCATTCACAAAATATCACACAATGTGTGACCTGATTTGCAATATTTAGTAACACATGTTAAAATAAAATCAGTCTCTCTTTCCTGACTGAGAAAGATATTTTGGGAAAATGTATTCTTGAATAAACTTTATTTACAGACGCTGTGCAGGTCTATGTGGCCTTGACGCCATTGGCCGTGCGCGCCGCTGATTCAAAATGGCGGCCTAATTTATGCTAATTATGCCGATCTGAGCTGATGGGCTGATGCCGCAATGCATGACGGGTAGGGGGGAACACGTGAGGCTATGCTGCAGCCAATTTTGCTAAGATTAGGGTCACCGGCAGCCAAGATGGCGGCCTCTTACCAATTCACCAAATAACTCTGCTGCCACTGAAATAAAAATTATGATAACAGTCATAAAATGTTGACCTACAGTCCTAACAATGATGTATTTATAGACCGAATAAGACCTTTTATTCACATATATTTCAGGCGAACAGTTTTAAGTGGCTCTAATCCTATTTAAAATATATCTGAGTCGAGGCATAATTTCGTTCCGTAAAAAAATTTTGCATCAGCACAAAAAATATAGCGGGTATTCTCATGAAAACCGCGACACCTGAATGAGGTGTCAAAACGGTTTAAAAGACAAAAATTTCAAAATATTATTCTCTCAGTCGACGGCAGTGGCGTAATTGAGAAAATAACATTGAAATCTGTTATAATTTATGAAAGTAGACTATTCCATCTAACATGAATTTGTCTAGGCTGGATGTCTGCAAGATCCGCCATTTTAAAAATTTTCGAAACCAAGTGGGTTTCTAGAAAAATCTTTCGATTTTTTTCGCAGTTTTAATCGAAACGCGAAAACCTCTGTTCAGATAACCTTTCTAACTAACATCACTGGCATATTTTTATTTTTGACCTACAATCACCATGTACCTTGCAAAAAATGGTGTGTCATTTTTTGAAAAAATCCCCTAATTTTAAAACTATCCTTGCTGGCTCAAAATCGATGGTTTTTTTGGTTGCTCAGTGAAAGCAAAATGCTTGAATGAAGCTGCGATTACGTTTAACGTCGGGTCACCAATATGGGGGGGGGGTGATGGATCGATCGTGTTGCTGACATGAATATGTTGAAGTGTTACGCTCCACCATCTTCCATCAACTCCTCCGTCGGGACTACGGGATTAAATAATTCTCATTAAATCATTCTTCAGGTATTTCTCACTTTATTGAAGTTTAGACGTTCATATAACATACAGTTCCCAAGCGGAGCGCGGCGATCGGTGCCATGCGGCTAAGCCCCTGAGCTCTCGACGGAACGTCCGCCTGCTTCAGTGGCAACGAGTTAACTGGAGGCGCGCTTGGCTGAAGGCTCGTGGCGTGGGTTAGTCAGAACGAGGCTTGGCGGTCCCTGGCCACTTGTCAGTGATCAGGGAACGCCGAGCAGTCCCGAACGGTGAGACGCTAACCCCACAACTCTACCAATCTTTCCAATTTGGTAAGGCTATCCCACTTATAACTCTTGGCGATATGGTCAAAGTGCACGTGAAAGGCACGCCAATCATACGTAGGCCTCCCTTTCAAGGTAGGCATTTTCTGCGCTGGTGGGCTCTTGCGGTCACTTGATTTCGGCCTCGCACCTGACTCAGTTTGGTGTTCCAACTCGGAAACATTGTCGCCTTCCCCAAAACAATTGCAATGGCTGTCTCCTTTTGCATACTGTTGCATACTTTAGTCCAGTCCCCCCAGGCATTCCACTAAAACGGCCTGCATTTTGGCCGACATACGCTCCGGGGACTTTAACTGGGCATTGGTGGTTTAGACGGGGCGGCAAACATAATGGCATTATCATCCAAGAGCCCCCGAATCGTGCCCTTTAAATCATTGTTGTCCAACAAGTCCCGGGTATGCAGCTGCCCTTCTGCGTCATGCACTCCAATATAAGATTGGCCCTTGCCTCTCAAATCCCCTTTAGGATCATTAATTCCTCTCGGGTGGCTAAATTTATGTTCAAAGCCATGTTTCCCGTAAATATAATCTACAGATTACTACTTACCAAGCTAGGGCCTATGCTATAGTGATTAAACAGACAAAGTCAAACAGAAAGAGGACTATGGGAATTAATCACATCTTCAAGTCAAAATCAGTAAAAACATGACAATAAATAATAAATAATCAAACAAATGAAACATGAAATATAATTGTAAGGTAAATCAGGCCTACCTTACCCTTTGTCGGCTTTGAAGCTTGAATGTAGGCTTGAAAGTTGACTGGGGTTAGAACAAGGTCAGGCCAAGGTCATTTCAAGGTTATTTCAAGGTCAAATCATATGCAAACGTATCTAATTTTGTACTGTTTATGGCATTCTACTGAAGATCTAAACGTTGAACATTAGCTTTTTAATTTCAGCTGAGCACTCTCCCCATACATGTCAGGGCTGGTTATTGATATACCGGATCAAAGCGGCGGGGGTGGTAGTAAGCTTTTGTGAATTTTCCAAGGTGATCTCAGAAACTAAAATTATTTTTGACCTTGGATAAAAGTGTGCAAGTTATTTATCTCTGCCCCTAATATCATTTGGTATAAAAGGTAGCATATGGTCTGCAGTTGCGATTTTTACTTTTTACACGGGTAACCCAGCGAGGTCAATGTCATTTTAAATGGGCTCACAAATGATAAAAAATCTACTTTTGTCACATTTTTTTGCCAATTTTACCTTGAAATGGCCTTGACATGACCTCGAGGAGATACCTAGTTAACGAACAATCCCAGATCATGTTATTATTTGTGACTATAGACATGGGTCATGTTTGTGAAATCAGAATAATTAGGCACTACAAATATCCCCTCCCCACGAACTAAACGGCGGAGAAACAGGCTGTGATGGGATTTCAGTGTTTAAGGGGTTAATACCCCACCCCCTCATTGTAAAGAAGAAGTGGATTCTACATACATAGGCTACAAAATGACACTGAATGCTCCACAACACAACTTGATTATTAATTTAGTTGTTCTGGGAGCTGCATGGAAAGGGTTACGCCACCCGCCTGATTTATCTCACCATGTTTGGGAGGTTCTCCTGGCCCAGTTTGTCCATCTTCCCTTGGCCAGGCTCACGCGAGTGCATACCGGAGGAGCCTGGCCGTATCGACTACTATAATCAGTTATTCAGTCTACTTGGTCATCTTGGGGGTGTGCTGAGATTCAAACCTCATTGGATATTTCAGATTGATAAATATGTCATAAAAGGTTGCGATCTCTCATACACAGTCACATGTTTCCGTTGCTAGATGTACTATATAGTTGGGAATCTCTCATTTGGACAGTGACGTGTACCGCCATTCAGGGAGCTGAGAACACAATGACAGCAGCGTGAGATTCCGAGCTTATCTATCTATCTGATCAATCATACCAATACAACCAATACAACGGAAACAAGCAGGCTATGCTCTCAGCCACCTGTCAACGCCTGGTCAAGAGCTCTCTGATTGGCCGGTCTGGCGACCCGCGACATTCAAGGTATCTGGCTATTTAAAATAGTTGGACTGTATGCTCGATAAAGCAAGGTATCGCACTGCGTGCTCGTGGGTAAGATAACTTGTTGTGGAAGATGAGTTTGTCATAAGAGGCATACAGCTTTATTCATTAATTCACTAAGGGTCGGTGCTGTTTAAACGTTGGTCCAACGTCGTAGACGGTGGGCCATCGTTGGACTGGCACTGATTGGCGCCTGGTGTCTGCTGAGGTTGAAATTACTATATGAAAGGTATGTTAAATGTGTGGTCAACTGTAAAAATTCGCGGGACAAGGGTCCCCCAGAAGGCAATAGTGCCCGTGGGTAGGCCAAGGTCCATTCCATAATAATACTAAATATGCGTTTCATACACAAAGCCTCATTAAGAGCAAGTTCTCAAATCACAGCAAGTTCATATATACTTGAGCGACATCTATGAGTTAATAATTCAAAGCACTTTGCCCTTACCCCTACTTGGTCGCTGGCTTGCAAGCAAACTGACTGTATTAATGAAAACTGCTTGGAAACTGCTTGACACCAAAAGCTTGTATTGACACTCAGTAAACACAAAACATTTGTATGATTTCATGCAATGTTGGACCAACGTCGATAACGTTGGGCCGACGTTGTAAAAATGTTATACAAATGTCTTCTGTTTGCTGGGCTGCAGGAGGACTTTCTCTCAAACATTGTACATTTATTCAATGTTGGTTCAATGTTGGGCCAGCGTCGCAGACGTTGGCCTAGCATTAAAACAGCATTGGATCAATGTCTCGTTGTAATCAGTTCAGTGGCTATATCAATGCCGTCAATCTGTACTCAATAGGCAACTGTTGGCCTACACTTGACCGTTCCAGGCATGCGCATTTTGCAGTTGAGCAATAAAAACTAAATATATAACAATCAATAAACAAACGCCCAATGCTATCCAGAATTTTAAAGAAGAACTTTTAAGCTCCAATATTATGGAATTACTTCATGTGAATTTGGAATCTAATCCCAACAATAATTATGATGTAATACACGACATAATATGTGCAATAAAACAAAAACATTTTCCAAATAGAAGAAAAAAATAAATAAATACAAACACAAGAGTACGTCATGGATTTCAACAAGTATTTTAAAGTCAATCGAATTCAAAAATAAAATACACTTGGCACTTGTTTAGAATGGCAAGTCAGCAATAAATGAAATGTTATGCAAGAGAGGAGAAAAAGTAAATTTCCCTGAATTTTTAAAATTCACAATACCGTAGTTACAAATACAACTAGTATTGCGAATAAATTTAACTTTTTCTTTACAAATATCGGACCAAAACTGGCAAAAGAAATATGCGTCCCGTCTAGAAATATTTTAAAAAACTATTTATTGGTAACAATTTTACCTTTAAACTCATAGGGGAAGATGTTGTTGGCAAACTGATAGACGATTTAGATAGCAAAAATAGCACAGGATGTGATGGGTTATCAAACACCTTATTTAAATCTATTAAACTAAACCTAGTTAAAACAATAACACTCATTGTGAACCAAATGCTAACAACGGGTATATTCCCTGACAAATTAAAAATATCAAAAGTCATACAATTATTCAAAAATGGAGATAAAACTATATTTTCGCATTACAAGCCCATTTCTCTATTAACATCAATATCCAGACTTTTTGAAAAAGTAATTTATCAACAACTATACAAATATTTTGAAGATTCAAATTTATTCCACGGGAGTCAATACGGTTTTCGGAAGGGTCATTCCACAAAATTGGCCTCTCTAGAACTAGGAAACAGGTAGTTATCTAAAATGGATAAAGGCGAGGTACCTCTATGCAAATTAAAATGCTATGGGCTAACAGGAAAATCTATAAATTTATTAAAATGTTATTTAACAAATAGACAACAATATGTACCTTATGATAATACTGATTCAAATTTCTTAAAAATAACTACTGGGGTACTTCAAGGTTCCATTTTGGGGCCTTTACTATTCTTAATTTACATGAATGATATACATAAATCTTCCAATCTCTTTCATTTCATCCTTTTTGCAGACGACACGACTCTAATAAAGAATAATAATATTTATAATACAGATAGTATCAATGCAGAACTTGCAAAACTCTCAATACGGTTTAAATATGGTTAAATTTTCTCTAAATATTCCCAAATCCAAATGTATTGTTTTTCGTTCGCCAAGACAACAAACACCTATACCATTAATAAAAATAGACAATAACGTTATTGAATGCGTCGAAAACTTAATTTTCTTCGGTTTAATTATTAATAAGCAATTGAAATGGAATGATCACATAGACCACATTGTCCTAAAAATATCACGCATGATCGGCGTCCAAACAAGATTGAAAAGTCATAAACCATTAAATATTTTAATCACGCTTTACAACTTGCTGTTATTACACACATAAGTTATTAGCTCATAGTTTGGGGACACCAGCTATCGAAATTAACTAATATAACTTGCAAAAGAAATGTATTCGAATCATACCAAAAAACAAAATGTTTGCCCATACAGATCAACTATTTAAAAACTTGCATATTTTAAAAGCAGGGTATTGTTTTAAAATACAACAATTTAAATTATATTACAAATACTAAAAAACCCACTTTACCCATATTCTTTCTGAATCTCCAGTTTAGAACAAGAGAGCATAATTATAATACAAGGGATCAAGATCTATATAAATATCGTATAAAACATGAATTTGCTAGAGAGCGCTTATTATATAATATACCCAATGCAATCAATAACTGCCCAACAAATATAAAGGAAAAGTTTTTTACTCACAGTTTGCAAGGTGACATCACCTATGCAAAATCATCCATATTAAACAGCTACAACAGTATATGTAATATTCCTCAGTGTTATGTTTGTAGCGCAATGCGATAATATATGTTTGTGTATTACGACAAAGTTTCCTACATTTGTATTATTATATTGCCTATACCTTACAGTCTGACAGCGTGTTAATTTTTGAAGGGTCTTAAATTTATTAGTCATTGTATTATAATAAACTTTCATGATACTTAGGCCTACTATAATATATATTATTATACTCATAATATTGTTTATATTGTCTGATCATAGCTCCCTGTCTGTTGCCTTGGTCTTCGATCTATCTTAGTACAGAGGTGACAGCCAGGCAGTTAACATCACTTTCATCAATATGTACTTGAAATATTTAATAAACCTGCAATATAAATGTAATGTAATGTAGGTGGCCTCCGCGCCAGCGACCATTGCTTGGTCTTGGTCGAGGTCTCCAGATCAACAACAAAAATATACCACTGCTTATATATTACGATGTACCTACTCTCTTTGATCAAATAAATGAATCTGAATCTGAATCTAATTAATAAAATACACAATTATTAAGCATTCTTTGCTGGGCCTTAACGTGAGTTGACCCAAATGTATGTAGTGTTAAATGAGTTGCTCTAATATATTTAAACTTGAAAGTTTGTGTTTAAGTAGGCTCCAGGTGTGGCGCAGCAAACTCTATGTAGACTCCAGGTGTGGTGCAACAAATTCTATGTAGACTCCAGATGTGGCGCAGCAAACTCTATGTAGACTCACAGGTGTGGCGCAGCAAACTCTATGTAGACCCCAGGTGTGGCGCAGCAAACTCCATGTAGGCTGTAGGTGTGGTGCAACAAACTCTATGTAGACTCCAGGTGTGGCGCAGCAAACTCTATGTAGACTCCAGGTGGGGCGCAGCAAACTCTATACAGACCCCAAGTGTGGCGCAGCAAACTCTATGTAGACTCCAGGTGTTGTGCAACAAACTCCATGTAGGCTCCAGGTGTGGTACAACAAGTTCCATGTAAGCTCTAGGTGTGGTTCAGCAAAATCCATGTAGACTCCATGTGTGGTGCAGCAAACACTATGTAGGCTCCAGGTGTGGTGCATCAAACTCCATGTAGGCTCCAAATGTGGTGCAACAAACTCCATGTAGGCTCCAGGTGTGGTGCAGCAAACTTTATATAGGCTTCAGGTGTGGTGCAGCAAAATATATGTAGGCTCCATGTGTGGTGCGACAAACTCTATGTAAGCTCTAGGTGTGGTGCAGCAAACTCTATGTAGGCTCCAGGTGTGGTGCAGCAAACTCTATGTAGACTCCAAATGTGGTGCAACAAACTCCATGTAGGCTCCAGGTGTGATGCAGCAAACTTTATATAGGCTTTAGGTGTGGTGCAGCAAAATATATGTAGCCTCCATGTGTGGTGCGGCAAACTCTATGTAAGCTCTAGGTGTGGTGCAGCAAAATCTATGTAGGCTCCAGGTGTGGTGCAGCAAAATACATGTAGGCTCCATGTGTGGTGCAGCAAACACTATGTAGGCTCCAGGTGTAGTGCAGCAAACACTATGTAGGCTCCAGGTGTGGTGCAGCAAACACTATGTAGGCTGCAGGTGTGGTGCAGCAAGCTCCATGTAAGTTCCAGGTGTGGTGCAGCAAACTCTATGTAGGCTCCAGGTGTGGTGCAGCAAACTCTATGTAGACTCCAGGTGTGGTGTAACAAACCCCATGTAGGCTTCAGGTGTGGTGCAGCAAACTCTATGTAGGCTTCAGGTGTGGTGCAGCAAACTCTATGTAGACTCCAGGTGTGGTGTAACAAACTTCATGTAGGCTCCAGGTGTGGAACAGCTAACTCTATGGTTCATCACGCTTGTGTGGTGCAGCAATTTAAAATTGCAATTTCAACCAAATAGAGTTCCCATATAAGCATCAGGTTTTTCATTTCTTCATCAAGAAATAACTATAGGCATATGCCTTAGATTTATTAAATCACAATTAATATTATAAAGGACTTCTCTACCATCTAAACATGTTGGTATTTTACATTTGGTCAAGATCATAAAATGATTTTCTAACTTTGATCCATTAAATAGTCAATTAGTCAATTAGTGTTTTAACATGCAAACAAGATATATTTAATCCATGTTGACTTGAAGTTAGCCAATCGTCTGCGACGTTAAACCTGCATTGATTCAATATATTTTGTTTGTAGTGTATGAAACTGTGTGTATGGCCGTAAGATGTTACCATGGAATTACCCGGGTATGAGATTTCACGTTTCTTTACAATTGTCCTACATAATTATTTTGTAGATAACAAGCCAGCAAACATGAGACGTTAAAGCAAGGTTGGTTTGAAGTTGCTCATCGTCTGCGACGCTGGCCCAACATTGAACCAACCTAGGTTCAGCATTTATATGGTTATACACAGTTTTATTCACACAGCAATGTACCGCACTCTATGCTTTATTTACTGTCTTAATAACATGCAGTAGTACAATACACAGTGTCAATAAACAAAACAATACATTGTAATAATGAGAAACTGACACCCAATGACGAATACGTCCTCAACAGCTCACTCATCAAATATATTAACCAGTTATATAACAAGTTTGGTGGCTGCAAAACCAGACATATTTTACCAGTCTCCCCTTGTTTGTTGAACAAGAAACATTGATGTGATCAATTAAAAATACTATACAACAAAAACCTGGCGTCTGATCATATCAACCTAAAGCAGGAGGGTCGTCATGATTCGCTGAGTAAAAATTGAGGGCGCACAATGAAATGACACACATACGCAGCATGGTCAACGTCCACAGGAGTGGGGTTGTCCGCAATGTAAATATTATGGTTCAGTGAAGCATGTCGATCCAGCTGCTTAAATATCTCAGTAACATACATAATATCACATACACCCCATGCGTGCATGAAAATATAACCTAACATATTGACCAGCAAAAGCAAACAAAAGTAATAATTTTGAATAATTATTTGCTAACTTTGGTGCCCACCAATAAGGTGTTTTTAATTATTTGGTACGCACAAATAACTACTTTCAGTTACATTTGTTTCAAATGTCTCTTAAAAACCTACATAAAATAGCAACATGTTACTTTTCAAATCTTAGCCCGCTGCTGGCGCCGTCCCTGCCCCTAAGGATACACTATGATATACGGGCAGAAATACATGTAATTGGGGTAAATATGACTTTGAAAAAGAAATACAATGTTAACCTCAACACAGAATAAAATGTATGACAGTCCGATTCAATGTGTTACCAAAGCAACATATAGATATGCTATGATGATCACAGACGAAGAATAATATTTGGAATAAATCAGATTGTTCAGAGATAAATGTAAAGGTTGAATAGAAACTCTACAGAATAATTAATTAACCCTTGCGGTGCTGTGACGGGCCTAACCCTTGTGCTGCTGTGACTGTATATATACAAGGGTTGAAGCTAGTTTCAAACCAAATAACATGCCATTGAAATTGATAAAATTGTGATAGATGTTCAGTTAATCAAATAATTTAATTTGGGACATGCTTATTTTTCATATAGGCCTAAAGATAGGCTATATTTTTCTTTCATTTGAAAAAACAATAGAAACAACTGAGCAGCACAAGGGTTTCTAACCAATTAAAATGTCGCTGAAAATGATAAAATTATTTGTGATTCTCAGTTCATCAAATACTTAAATGTGCGTGCTGTCTCTTTTTCATAAATAAACATTATTTTCATTCACTTTGTTCATACATTAGAAGCTGGAAATTGCAGACCAAACAGTCGAGTAGTGTTCAAGGCTAATGCGAACAAGTGTACTGTACAAGTACATTTACAAGAAGTTTGTAATCGACAGAAAGTTTTTTTTATCATTTCCATTATTCTGTTACATTTGTATACTAATGCATTTATATGATAATTCCATGACAAAACACTAGTGATAGAAACACCAAGATTCTTCATACATTGCACTTGACGGACTGGTATATTGTTGATAGTACAAGTAAAATCAATGAGAATCTTCTCCTTAGTAACACATAATATAGTCGGCTACATTTCACAAAACTAAATTTTAATCCCCAACGTATTCATTCTGTAACAATTGACAGTCATTGTGACTTAAAAACTGTATCACGTGTTTTGCATCACGTGTTTTACGAGGACTGTATAGGCTTCTACAACACTTGTCTCACCAGGACTGTATAGAGCCCTAGTAGTTTTCAAACCAAAATAAAATGTCCTCGAAATAAAAAAAGTAGGTTGTGGTATATCCTCAATTATCAAATAATTTAATTTAGAATATGTTCATTTTCTTCTTTTGAGGCTGAAAATTGCGTTATCAATTTCAGCAAATAGAAACAACAAATTCAGCAACACAAGGGTTATTACAGAAGGCAGCGCAGCATCAGATTTGAATCCTCGGTTTTATTTTGCCTCGAAGATAAATCACAATTTTGGCCACTCGATTGCTTCGCGCATCATCATTGTTGTCTTTTTCAGTGAGTAGTACTTGTCGTGAAAACTTTTATAAAATATTCCATTTGACATACGGTCCACCTGGGCGTCTGTGTAGTCATCGTGAAAGTAAAGTCCATTCAGGCATGCGGATAGGTCACAACCATCCATCCACCACCCGCCGCCAGCACATGACGTACCGCACTCAGAGTCGTTAGCAAGGAATTCTGTCTTTTGGAATTCGTTGTCTGAAAAAAACAAAACACAGACATAAATTCATATAGATGTTACCACGAATTGGCAATGTATCTCAGATTGCCTGCAAGATGAAGATAGTGAGACAGAGGTATGCAATTCAAGTATGATTATTAAAATTTTAATATCTTGGTGTTTAAACACCGATCTTATCCCCAATATCAGTAGTTTGATCGGCTAATACAACGGATTAAAAACGCGCTTAGCCATAAAAGGGTTAACCAGATTTATTATAATTTCAGAACTTCCTGGGGGTAAGAGGAAACACACACACATTGTTAAAAGTGTAACGCTCTAATCATTATAAGGTTCATGTCTTAACTAATGTAGTGGATACATTTGTGTGCGATATGGGAAAATAGCCTACTCAACTCGTAAGGTATGAGCCTTTATGAGAACACCTTATTCATCGGACATGCTGTATTTACCACTATCACTAAAAATGTACAGCGTTTTTATCAAGTGACACATGATATGATACTGTGACTTCGTAGCGCCAGTATCTCTCAATAATATTAAGACTCAATTGCGCTTTGGGCTAAAATAGGTAATCCGTTGGGAGATCTGAAAAGGACTTCATGATACGATGGTCGGTGGATGCTCAGATTAAGGTAGTGGGCCTAATGTAAAATGTTCATTTTTTTTAGAAAAAATGGTGACAATGGGCCTACGTCTAATGCTAAATTATTCCACAAACATGGTGCAGCAACCACGAAAGATTAATGGTCGTAATTTCTCTTTGGCCGCAGTCCAAGATGCAACAACTTCGTAGTTTCGGATATCAGTGTTTGCTGACGATTCTTGAAATGCAATAAATAACTGAGATATGAGGGATTGCCAGTTCATAGTGCTTTATTCGAATGCGACTGAGATCGCCAATATGGTAGAAAGCCGACTTACAAATATTCGAGCCTGGATCAAATGCCACACCCAGGTTCCGTATACGGTCTGTTTAGACAAATTGATGGTTAAGAAGTTCAACTGGAAATATATGAGCGACTTTCTCACGTTGAGATATATTTCCAATCATCATAAATTTCGTCCTATTAGGGTTTAATTTGAGCATGTTTGATCCATTCAGACCTGAATAGCCAGCATACAATTTTGTAGAAACATTAACGCCTCTGTTATATTTATTGTAACAAAAGATATGTAGATTTGTGTGTCATCAGCATAAAGATGATGTCTCAGACCAAACGAGCTCTGTTATTATTGAGCTGAGAAGATACACAGTAAAAAGAAGTGGATCCAGCACGGAACCTTGCGGAACCCTACATATCAACAATTGCGGAGTAGAAAGTACACCGTTGACATTCACAAACTGAGAAGGACCAGTCAGATAGGAACACTGTAACACCACACCATCAATGCCAAGCCAATCAGTCAATCTACCGAGCAAGAGATCGTGATAGATCGTGTCAAAGCCGCAGACAAATCCAGTGAACACGGGCTGGAGCTGATAAAATGTCATTCTAAATATACAAAAGGGCTGTTTTGGTAGAATGGCCAACTTTATAATTACGCTGATTGAATGTTATTTGAAATACCTGAATAAAACATGTGATCCTTTATTTGCCTGGAGACGATTTTCTAGATTAATTTGGAAACGCAATTTAGTGCAGATACAGGTTTAAAAATGCTTAATTCTAGAGTTTCTGCGAATTTCCCCTCATCATGCTATCCTTGAACAATTCGCATTAGGGGGGTTTCAAGATCAAAGGTCATTTTTTGGGACGCTATTATGAAAAATCTATGTCTACTTATAACTGTTAAAACAATCCATCAGAAGATTCATTTTGGTGTCTACACCTAGGTTTATAGGTATACGGAATTCCAAAAAATCAAAGTAAAAGATTTCAAAACAATACAATGTGCAGAAATCCAATATGGCAGCCATGCTAATATGAGAAATCGATGTATTCTCATAACTTTCGAAAAAACATGACCTAGAAGATTTATTTTCATGTCTACAACTCTGTTTTCATGTGTGAGAAATTAGGAAAAATTAACATAAAAAACCTAAAAGCAATACAAGGTGCAAAAATCCAAGACGGCCGCCACACTAACATGAGATATTTGTCTGACTCTGATCATGACGCACCTAGGAATATCATATTGGGTCTCAAGACAAATACAATTTTGTTGTATACAACTATGTTTTAATGAATGAGGAATTTAATAAAAAAGAGTAAAATTAATGGGATTTGCAGCAATCCAAGTCCGGATAATCATCACCATCTGTTCTAAATACACCGACTGTATTAGCTTTTCAATAGGTCTGCTCAGAGGGTGTCATTCTTGTTCTATAAAATTTTGCATTAAATCAAAGACAAATTGATTTTAGTGTAAGGTTAACACACTACTAAACCCTTAAGTCCAAACCTGACCAGCGTTAACAGTTGATGGAGAGGCGTTAAAGGGTGACAAAGAGGTGCAATGTGGAAGCGTTAAAGGGACACAAAGAGGTGTTAAAGTGCATTACAAAATGGCAGAGCTAAAAAAGTTAAAAAAGAGTTAAAAAGGTATGGAGAGGTGTTGAAGGGCAACGAGGAAGCAGGGCTCGAAATTGGCCCTGTCCGATCGTCCGAGATGACCAACAATCTGGGAAGGACGAGTTCAGTTTCGAAGAGCTTGTCCTACTGGACGAGTGACCCTGCTTGACAATTATTAGGGTGGACTAGTGATATTTTTGGGAAGGACTAGTCAATTTTTTAGCCTGTTGACAAATAAAAATTTAGTCTAATTTTGAGCCCTGGGAAGAGTTTAATGATGCTGGGAAGGCGTTAGAGGGCGATGGGGAGGTACTAACCTAGGTAGAGATGTTAAAGGGCGACAAGGAAAGTTTAATGATGCTCGGAAGGTGTTAAAGAGCGACGGGAAGGTATTAACCTAGGTGTTGACACCAAAATAAATCTTCTAGGTAAATTTTGTATCATTTTGGTGATCTTCCTCAAAGTCAAAAGATCAATTTCAATGTCAAATATGATTTAGCATAATATATGCTACAAATTGGAACACTATATAGTATATATTTTACCTCGTTTAGGTGTGATTTTGACTAGATAATTACTAATAAATTTGAGCAATAATTTGAGTGTTAACAGTCGATAAAAAAGCGTTAAAATGCGACAGATGAGTGCTATAGTGCAATGTGGATGCGCTAAAGGGACACAAATAGAAGTTAAAGTGTGAACGGTTCGTTAAAAGATGGAGAGATGCATTAAAAAGCTATGGAGAGGTGTTAAAGGGCGACGAGAAAGAGTTAAATGACACTGGAGAGGCGCTAAAAGGTGATGGAGAGGAATGAAAGAGCGATTGACATTGCTGTTTTATCTGACACTGTGGATGTGTCTTCTCTACTGACTGACCACTATGCAGTTGAATTCAGTATGCAACTGTCAAGACCAGATATGATAGTGTCAAGCAGGTGATCCAGTACCGTAGTTTGCGTAAGATCAATCACAATGAACTAAGATGTGACATGCGCCAGTTGTCAGCTGTCACACATCCAGATGATTCTCTACCAACACTGGTCAATCAGTTCAACAGTGATCTCAGCAAATTCCTAGATAAGCATGCTCCCTAACATCGAAAAGCTTGCCGATACGCCTGTTCTCTCTCTAGTAGTAGTAAATCATTGCTTTACGTCACTTTTCGGCACAAATGGTCTTTTAAGTGACATTATAATACGATAAAAACGTTGTAGTCAATTGATGAGATGAATGATGTACAGATGATGATGTGAGGGTGGGGGTGATAGGGCATGGTGGGTTATTGAGAGGGTTTTCCTTTGCTCGTCCGATAAGGGGTTCTGGGCATATCTAGAGGATCTACCCCAAGGCATGCCCAGACGGCCAGAGATTTGGGTCGGGTCAGATAGTCCCCAGAGGAACAATAGGAAGGGTGACTCCATTCATCCCCCGTGAGAGACCTAATGTCAAACACTCTATTGCTGGTTATTTAAGGCTACCACGCCCCTACACCAGCGCCAGCACTGATGCGAGCATTGGCACCGCATTTGAGCAGAGGAACCAGGGTATGCCACTGGCAATTTGCCTGAAGATTTTGGACAGATACGAGGAGGCTGCAGCTTCCCTTGGATGATTTCTGTAGACTAGTGCTTCCGTACCATGCTATACAGCATGCAACTGACGGAACAGATCCCTAATGACCCTCTTCGGATGGGGGCGAAAAGTACTACTACTAGCAATCATCCCAGTACCTCCCTTCTCTCCCTGGTATGACGACAAATTCATTGCTGCCAAACAGGGAAGATGGCTGTGATGTTTTCGGTAAGCAGACTGTGACGGCTCCAACATGGAGTTTTGAGCCATATGTGTGTTGAAGCGCGAAAGTCTAGAGTATCTTGGACACACATGGCAAGTTTGATACAGGCCGATAGTTCTTCATTGTGTCGGGATCCAGCGAGCTTATAGATTGAAGGGAAACAGCCAGACGTTATAGGCTTGTTCACGATCTTGGCTATGGATGGTGAAATGATGTTAATTTCTTCTTTGAGCAGAGATGCTGGTAGTGGCTGCAGGACTTAGGTAAGGATGTGCTGATGATCTTCCGTACCTCTTCCTCATCGACGACACCAAAATTCGATAAAAAAGGTGCTCCATGTGATAGTTCAGTGGGCTGTTGCGAATCAACTGTGTCCTGGCCAATTCACTGGTTAATTTGTGTTTGGCAGTGGTTTTTCAATATTCCTTTGGAGAAAATTATTAGCTGTGCCAAAGATTACCGTGGCATTGGAAGGATTCTCCCGTGCCTGGTTGCTGTAGAATTCTATTCTTTTAGTTCATAAAAGCTTCATCACCAACTATCATTTCTGGACTAATAAATTTAATATATTGAACAGGGGTGTTTCCCCAGAATTTTAAAAACGGCATCGGTAAGCTGACAAGCCAGAAACAGGTAACTACCGTCCAATAAGTATTTTACCAATTTTGGCCAAAATTTTCGAGAAAGTATTACTTAGCAAACCAGACTTCTCCTTTTCTAAATGATGTACTTTCTCCACACCTCTTTGCTTTTCGTCGAGGCTATAGCTGTCAGGATGCCTTGCTCGGTCTATTGGAACATTGGCGCAAATATCTTCTTGCCGAAAAGAAAATCGGAGCTCTTCTAATGTATCTGAACAAGGCGTCAGACTGTGCCTTAAGAGCTGCTGGTGTCAAAGCTGAAAGCCTATGGTGCTCAGCCAAAATCTACTAAATTTATTTTATCCTATCTTTCCAACAGACAACAGCGTGTCCGTGCTGACGAAAAGTGCAGTTCATGGCAAACCACCAGCAAAAGAGTTCCACAAGGATCTGTTCTATGTTTTCCAAAGTTTTTTATTAATGATCTATTTTATTTTGTCAAAACTGTCCTGCTTACAAATTATGCAGATGATAACACTCTTTCTTTGCAAATAATTATAAATTTCCAAATTGTCAAATTACACCTGGAAAGGGAAGCAGAAAAATGCATCTGGTGGTTTGTTATAAACTGCATGACCTAGTTTTTGACCTTAGAAGGGCCAGACTATTGATTTTGAGGCGATTATTGACTTTAATTAATTGCGGATGATAAGTTGAGTTTCTGAACGATATCTCATTAAGCGTTTGCTGGATTGTTTTCATACTGCACACACACACATCCCTCAGGGGGGTAGATGTGCCTTTTGGGCGTTATGACCTTTGACCTAATTTTTGCCCTTTGATTTTGAGCCGATTATTGACTTTAATTGATTTTGGATGATAAGTTCAGTTTCCGGACGATATCTCGCAAAGCGTTTGCTTGATTGTTCTCATACTGCACACACACATCACTCAGGGGGTGTAGATGTGCCTTTTGGGGGTTGTAATCTTTGACCTAATTTTTTACTTCTGCTTTTGACTTTGGCAGACGATAAGTTCATTTTCCGGACAATAGCTCGAAAAGTGTTTGCTGGATTGTCTGCATATTGCCACACACTCCCCTTAGGGGTGTAGACGTGCCTTTTAGGGGTTATGACCTCTGACCTATTTTTTAACCTTTGACTTTGAGGCCATTATTGAATTTAATTAATGGCGGGGGATATCGTTAGCGTCAGCGCTCTTGTTACAATGGGGACAAGGAACAAATTCATTTTTTTATTTTTTTTATTTTTACTTAGTACGAATGCGCTTTTTGTATCACCTTTATACAATTTTACCTAAGCTCCAGGTTTCTGCAGAAATGAGTCAGCCAAACTGCCTGTTTTAAATGTTATTGCTGTATCATGTTTTATATCACAAGTCGCTGAAATAGCTATTGTTAGCTCATGTTTTATATTGTATACACTTACGACTATAATTTTTTATCTTTTAAAAAGGCCCAATATGCCATACAGTATAACAAAGTTATTGTTATGCCTCGATGCGATGATTGTCTATGGATTGTTACTGACGGTTCTGTCAAGAACCGTGGCATTGCAGCCACGCTATAGTTTACGTGATGATGAACTTCACCTGCTGGATTTTAAATGCCAAACTCCATCGTCACCAGGTGGCTGCCTTGTGAAATTGAAGTTTTATGCATAGGAGCTGCCATAAAACATTTTTCTCCTTACATTGTACAGTCAAGTCATACTACCCAAGTCTTAGCTGATAGCAAACCTTGTGTGCTGGAGAGTTTTCAGTCAGTTCTCGCGTTACTTCGTTTCTGCCGCTTGCGATTCGCTATTGTATGTGACTGCCCAGAAAACACGATGCGTTGGCCCAATGTTGGGCTGGTGTTGAGCCAGCGTCGTAGACGATGGACCAACGTCAGCCCAGCATTGGGCCAACGTCACTTGTTTGCTGGGTGTCCGCCACATCGCTGGGGTTTCTAATCTTCCATCAGATTACGCAAGCCGCAATCCGTCTATTTGCTCTGATCAAAGCTGTCAACTTTGCAAGTTCATCATGGAAACTGAGGATAGTGTCATTCGTCACCTTTCAGTTAAGGATGTCATGGAAGGCTCAGTCAGGTGAGCCGCTGTCATTCATACCTAAGGTCACTATGTTTTAGATGAGCGCGCGCATTAGATTTAGGCCACGCATTACCAAAAAAACATGTGTTTTTTTTTATAACTTTTTTCCAGCTATGTTTTTTTTGCTTGTTTTGTTCGTCGCCCTCATTACCTTTATTTAAAATAGGTCAAAAGTTTTTTTTTATTTCATAGCCCTCAATAACTTTTCCAGAAATTTGTCCAATGTTTCTCGCCAATAAGTTGAATGATTTTTTTTCATAAATGTTTTTTTTACCGCCCTCCCTCATTAGATTTTGAATTTTTCTGATCTAAAATAAAACACAGTGGCCTAACACACGGAACAATACCATCTAAAAGAAGCAACTTAGATTCCAGATGTCAAGAGATACTTGCAAAATGTGACTGTTTAATCTGACGGTCTCCTTGTTGTTTCTAATAACCAGCCTTTCCAATCTAAATATGACAGGATAGTCGTGCCAAGGGAAGTACTCAATGGCTTGCTCACTGTTATTCACTGACGATTTACACATTCTACTTAGAATAATATGAAACAACTTTTCAACAGATATTTTGGGCATTCGACCTTGTGAGCCTAGCCCCACCGAATATTTTTTATCATCTTTGTGTACCTTTTAAATTACATTATAGAAAAGAAGTAATCAGTCATACAACTTAGTATCTTATACCAGTTGAGTATTGGTAAATTAGGTTTGGGCCATCATAATGCCCTGATTAGGGTGCGAGCCTAGCGCGGCTCGCCTGCTCCTATTTTTGAATAATCTTGTCTCTGTTTAGTTACCTAAACTGTATATCGTAGAAAAGGGAAAATCAGTCACGCCATGCTACAACCTGTTTCTTGTTCATCGTTATATGATCTTGCTCTGTCTCCAGCGGATCTCAGTTTTGTGTTTATCTGATTAAAATTCATATGCGAAAACTGGTGGTTTGTTCTCCATTAGCCATGTGCCTTTTTGTTTTAAATCTCATCTTACAATGAGTGATTATAAGTTTTCAATTTCAGCTCACAATGAATGATAATAATTATAGCTTACAATGGCATCAATGCGTACACTGTTTTTTTTTACCATGGAGCATCGATAAATGCAGTAGACCTATGTCGCCGTCTGGGGATTACTGGGCATTTTGGCCTACCCACACATTTAGATGGATGCAGTAGTTTTTAAACCCCCACAACTCACATTTTAAAAAGACGGACGGTAAGTTATTATATTATGGGAAACATTTATTTAAAAAAAACGTTGCGTAATTTCCAAAGTCTTTCTATAGACATTTATTTGTTAAGTAATATTTAAGACATTTAGATTTTAGTAAGCTGGTCATATATAAATATACAACAATTGAATTATTGAATGTTTTTTAGGCCGCCTTTGTGCACATATAGGATAAACTGGGCTAGGAGAATCTCCTGTGGATATTGAGATGAATGAGAACCCATTGCCCTCCAGACACAGAATTAAAAATTCGATCCCTGACAGTCTGAGGTTGAGCATGCTACCTCTCTATGCCGGCCCAGTTGTTGGGCTAGCTATATAAGCGTGAACCGGTTTCGTCTAAGCGTCCCGTGCGTGTTGGATGATTTATAAGCGGGGTGATTGTGTCATAAATTAAAGTTTTTTGCTAGATTTTGAATGAAATAAATATAATTATAATTATCTATTCAGGGTGACCCCTATGAAAGCAACACATAGTGTCTTAATAGGGGTCTCCCGACAAATTACTTTACATATCAAATAGTATTCCCTTTTTATATTAATGTCGAATAAACAAGTATGAGTATGAGTTGGTCAAGGAGGCTCCCCACAATATTTAATCTTTACGAGTGATCGGGGAAGAAACTTTTGTTTCTTTGAAACCTCAATGCCAGAGAGGGGTTCGCACCCATGATCTCCGATTTTCCAGGCAGACAGCTTTAGCCACTGCACCAGAGTCCCCGCCCTCGCTGATTTACAGTATACAAAATATATAAATATCTCGAGGGAAACTCTAAATTCTAAAAACTTGTCCGAGCTTTAGATATGCGTCCCCTGGATGCATGTATGTGTTCAGTAGATAGCCGCCGCCGTCTCCGCAGTCGATGCCGCCATATCTTGTGAACGCGATATCTACAGAACCGCTGGTCCGAATCACTCGTAATTTTGAATGTAGGCCATTACCCGCCTGACCACGAAATAAGAAGTTTTGACCACGGTTCAGTGATTTTCATAAAAATGGGGGCTATTTTTATTTTTACGGACCTTGTGAATGCGTTATCGCAGGAACCGCGAGTTCGAATCACTCGTAATTGTGTATGTACAGGCCCTCACCTGCCTGACCACGAAATGAAGGTATTGGTCGGATGTCAGAAATTAGAAATCAGAAAAATAGTCCACAGTTTTTCTCGCTCCATTCAATTAAGATCAGCGAAGCAGAAACACAGTAAGAAATACTGTAGAATCCTGTATGTACATCCACGGACTCATAAGACATTATCAATGGAAACTAGAGAATGTCAAATATATGTTAAACGTATCTATAATAGGAATGTGCACGCTGCGACACAAGAGATGACCAGAGCACACCTAACAGTTCATAAACCACTAATACATTATCACTGGCTTAACATGAATGTATATATCGCATAAACGCGACAACTTATTATTACTATTATTATCCTCATTAAAAGGACATGTGCAGTATGTACATTGGATACGCGTAGCGACCAATATAACACTTACATAACTACCTATATGATACATTATCACTGGCTCAACATGAATGTATATATATCGCATAAATGCGACAACTTATTATTACTATTATTATCCTTATTATAATTATTATACTGTAATTATTAAACCGCCGCTTTGGGTTAAAGAACCTACGGCCGGATGACAGATTATTCACTATGCTGTGTGATCGCCTAATGAACAAACCTGTGATCTATTGAGATTGCTCCGATCACACGAGAAGTCTAAAAACAAACCCTGACGCTAATTGTCCCGCAGGGTAATCAGCAAATATCAATAAAGATTAACGTAAGGCAAGTTTACATTAAACGAGCATCGCAAAACTCTAAGGAAACATTGTTGTTTAGCCGCTGTTGAGAGTGTTGTCACACCTGCCCAACAAACAACCAAACAACCACTGTTTGTTCAATGCGGCCTAACAAGGGCCTTCTATGCTTATGACACCTGTTTACCAGCCCTACTAGGCGGCGGGCCCTGGGTTCGACCGCAGCCCGCGCCCCTACCAGGGACCTAACTGGCATTATTGTATGTATGCAAATATATGGTTTTGAGATTGGTAATAAAAAGAGGCTGGGTAGGAGAAAGGGATAGTTTCTTTAAACGACCCTTGGAATCCCAAGGTCATCAAATTCAATTTCAACTTTCCAGGTTCCAGTCCTCCTTTCCACCCAGACATTTTGTATACAGAAGGAATTGGTAGGCTAAAAGGACTCACTAACAAGAAATCCTAATGCCATTATCTCACCCCTTCGGGTGCTAGGGTTCCACACACGACAGGGACAGTTAAGTTTAGCACGAGACCGAGACGAAACGAGACGAAGACATGAACCGTGCTGTCACCTACCCAGAGATATTAAATTTAACAGTTTGTTGGAGTTGGTCATTTCCTGCTGATATTGCGATATCAGGAACTCGGACGCTGACAACCGAACAAGTGTCAGATGCGTTGCTAAGATTGGTCAACCCTGAGCACCGATCCTACAAATACCAACTTACAATATCATATGCTAATTTTAATGCAGTCGGGTAAAATCGTTTAAGCTGTCGAACACATCTCGTATCTGTTTATTACTGGGAAATAATTCCCTCGCGTTATGCGTTTGTAGATTATTCCCCAGTAATCAATAGAGACTCGTGTATTCTCCATGGCAGTGATAGGACCAGTAAGCTATGTAGTACAATTAATCACTGCCTTAATAAAAACCCACATCTAGGGTTTTCACATGCTTTGCACATGGCGAACATTTGGTTAAATTATAATGATATGATCAAGTTATAGACCATCAGCTTATTACTTATGTTAGTTTAAATGTAAATTTATCTAGTCACGTTTAAACCATTATAAAATCGCCATAGATTTCAAAACAATGATAATCCATACGTTATATAGCATAGTTCCTCTAGTCTTCACATTGCTCCAACAGGCGTCCACCAATGTTTTAGCTACATAAGTCATTAAACAAATAAGGTACCAGTGGCATAGAACAAACTTAATGTAGCTCTATAAAACATATAGAGCAAATATTTAAACAAAAAACATGTAAATGGAATCGTGTCAGTTTTGGGGTAGGGTACTAAAACAGTTATCACTAGTCTGAGAAATTTATTCAACTTTTTCAAGCAAATTTCCTGTGTGGAGATTAGCCCTTACAGCGCGGGGATAGACTCTAGTCGTCAGAATATGACGTCTTTAGACGTCAGATTCTGACCACTCAAGTCTATCCCTGCACTGTAAGAGTAAACATATTTCTAATGGCCGTAGACCCATAACATAGGTATTCAAATGAATCGGAAAGAACTAAACAAGGCATTTATGATAATATCAAGTTGAAATAAACCCTTTGGTCCCCAAGGTTTTTATAAAAAAAAATCAGCGATTTAAGGGTTAGTATGCTTTACTGCAGCAGTTACAAATTTGGCTCCGAGAAGCTTTACACTTCTCTTATAGGCGTGTTTTTGTATACCCCGTATGAAATTTTAAACAACATTTTTGAAGATCATTAGTTTATATTAGAGTCCTTAGTTTTGTAATCATATGTATTGTTAATCATACTTAAGGTTCCTCCTTCAAATCCTCCGTATTTAATCTCGTAGTCTCTACTAGAATCTCCGAAGGTACATTCTTTGTAAATGACGTCTTTTTGCACATCGCTCCAATCGGTCATTTCAATCAACATATCCACACTCCCACTTGATACTTGGGAACTGTATCGATTTAAAAAATCATTACCTGGAAAATAGAGAAATAAATGTCATACCCAACACCCACGAGACGTTCGCCCATTGTTGGATTAATGTCGGTCCAGCGTCTACGACGGGGCACCAGCAGAAAGTCAGTACTAAGTAAACGTCAGGCAGACAGGCAGGTATGCAGGCGGACATGAAGACAGGCAGTCAGGCATGTAGGCATAGAGACAGGCAGGAAGGCAGGCAGAGAGACAGGCAGGAAGGCAGGCAGGTAGGCAGAAAGACAGGCAGGCAGATAGGCAAGCAAAAATACAGACAGCATGCAGGCAGGCAGGCAGGCAGGCAGGCAGGCAGGCAGGCAGGCAGGCAGGCAGGCAGGCAGGCAGGCAGGCAGGCAGGCAGGCAGGCAGGCAGGCAGGCAGGCAGGCAGGCAGGCAGGCATACATAACTAATAACTAATAGTGACATTATATTATGACTGACTTACCTAGCCAATACTCGCCATTAACATCACCAAAACCAGAGGCATAATCAGAAAGGCTCCTGTTGAATGATGTACTGCCGTCAAAACGTCTCTGAATAACCTGAGCAACAACACAAAACTAGAAGAGTCTAGTTTTTTGTGAACAAAAATCTGGAGATGTCTCCCCTCCAGCAGCATAACCATACAGGTTGATAGCTAATAGATGTAGTGTCAATGTAATTAATGTTTTTTAATGGCTCCAGTGGACAGTATTATTATTCCGTTTTGGCGCGAAACACTTGTCAGCACTCCCAGCAAACACGACGTTGACCCAATGCTGGACCAAAGCTGGCCCACCGGCTGCGACGCTGGCCCAGCATCAAACAAGCACTGGTTCAACGCCTCCTGTTTGCTTGGCTGCGTTCAATTAGCAGCTGTACTGGTATTGCTTAATACTGCTGGTGGCGATTACAAGCCGACACCGACCCAATGTCTGTTAATTGTTGGCCAGTATCCATTCAGTCCTAGTCAGTACTTAATGCTGCCGGTAACTGCGTGCTGGCAGTATGGGCATGATGCTTTGAACCAAAGCTGAGTTAATGTTGGCCAGCCGTCTGTGACGCTGGCCCACATTCAGCGGGGCGCCAAACACAACACGGTAACCCGATACTGGGCTAATGTTGGGTTAGCGTCGTAGACGGTGGGACGACGTTAGCCCAGCATTGGGTCAACGTCTCTTGTTTAAACGCCGGCAAGATAGAAAGCGCTGGAGAGAAATAAATGGGAGACAGACTCACAGCACAGACTAAGACAGACTAAGACAGACTGAGCGAACAAGGGTAAAGCAATATGTGCCCACCTCTGTCTACAGAGGGGAGACATAATAAGTGACCATCTATGGTTAAGGTGGTGAATTTGGCCAAAAATTATGGGAGACCGGGTAACCATGGTCATTGGTGGTTTTAAACACTTATATTTTTCCAAAGCAAGATGCGCAGCCTAAAGGGTGCTCTGGAGACCAGATATCTATACACGTGAATTGAGAAAAATATTTTATTGTCACATATAACATATTTAGACCCGCCTCTGTATATCTCAACCCAATGAACAATCTCGTTATAACCCTTAAAGCGCTGAATACTTGTATGTAAATCATGGAGACCAAAGGTTTTTTTCAATTTGAAATCATCATAAATGTCTTAGTTAGCTCTTTCCGGTTCATTTAAATATCTATGTTATAGGTCTACGGCCATTACATATATTTTAATTCTTACAGTGCGGGGGCCGACGTCAGATTCTGACGTCTAAAGTCGATCCCCGCGCTATAAGGGTTAAAGTTATTCATGGACGACATTACATGCCTTTAACCCTTTAACCGCCGGTGCCGCATATATTAGAGTTTTCGTTTTTTATTAGCACAATAAGTACCACTTTTTAACCCTTTCAGGCCTGAGTTTACCACAGTCATCTTCATCCACTACAAGCCACGAATTGCTGTCGCAATTCTCGACTTGTAGTGGATGAAGATGATTTAAAGTGGGTGAAAAATTAATGAAAATTGCCATGTATTGGTAAACCACCTTCATGGAAATTTTCATTTTAAAACCCCTAGTTGTTGGAAAATTAATTCTGATTTCAGGGATGTAAAATGATGCTTCAATGAGGGTTAAACATGTTAAAGATAAAATGTGACATCAACCAGCAATATTTGAAAAGAGTCGACCTCCATTTGTCAAATCTGAATAATTTTCACTCACTTGAAGTTGTGGATCGCGTCAGCGAGACACAACTTCAAGTGGGTAAAAATTCAGATTGAATAATTTGGCGGTTAAAGGGTTAGGGATTATAAACCAGAGTTCCACCTGACATGAGCTGAACTCATGGGGCACCATGGGTGGTGCACAATAGTCAGACCATGGTGCCCCATTTATTGTCCATGATGCCCCATAGGATCATGACCCCCCATGACCATTGTGCCCCATTTGCAAATATCTGTGCTCAAATTAAACAAATAGATTTGCAAATATCTGTGCTCAAATTAAACAAATATACGCAATTTTCAGCCACATGAATTTGGGAGTCGCTGTAGCGCCACACGTCAACTTCAAGTACTTGAAAATTTTAATAAATTAATGATAAGAGTAACAGTGGTAATATAATGACTATTGTTCCCGGGAGACCATCATGTCCAATGATGTGACACCTGGTTGGCCATTTTTTTTATTCTAAAAGTGTCATTCAAAGGAAATCCGCCAAGACCAAAGGCATACTTACGATCCAGCCGTTTCCACGTGAAGCTGTACTCATTCTACAGTAAACTGGTATAGGAGTATATGTCACAGGCTCTTTGATGTAATACACGCCATCTTGTGTTTGACTGTTGTTATAATGAATTTCACAGCTGTCCTCAGGGGGGACTGAAATATTTTTGTGCAAAACATGAAAACCAAAGTGGGGTTTTTCAATTTGAAATCATCATACAAGTCTTAGTTAGCTCTTTCCACTCCAATAAAATACCCATGTGTTATGGGTCTATGGCCATTATAAATATTTTACTCTTACAGCGCGAGGATTGACTTTAGACGCCAGAATCTGACGTCTATTGACGTCAGATTCTGACGTCTAAAGTCAATCCCCACGCTGTAAGAGTTAATAAATGAGTCATACATAATTAATGAGGTATTCATTCTTTTTCATTTTGTCAAATACTACTACAACTGAAACTAAAATATCATTTATTTGATGGGAAATTTACAAATAAAATATACAAGTTCACATTGTAGTTTAGCACACGATAATGATCGCTGTTTTAAAAGTAATTAGATTTTCTATTCAATGTCAGATGTGCTCAAGTACTAGTTGAGCATAATAAAGAAATAACAAAAATAAACGTCACAAAAATGTCACTGTGAAACAATTATCCTGTCAAATAGCCAGCACTATGTCGTTGCCTCAGTGGCCAAGTTAAATTAATGTAGACATCCTGATAATTGTCATGAGTATTTTAGCGACACGCTTACATTGTCTGACCGATTATTGTACTTTTTACAGCATCACGACGACCAGTAGACCGGTTTACGTCTTACGTAGGCTACATGGAACGAAAAAACTCGGTCTGCATAGCCAGATGGTGGCTACATTATTAAAATATGTATTTAAATTAGTCCAACGTTGACTAAGAGAATGCCTTTTCAATGTATACTAATGGTTGGGATTGGAGGGCGTTGTGTTCTTGTGTACTTTAACCTTAGTGTCATTAATGCCCGCTAAATTATCCCCGTTTCAACCAATTAAATGGTGAATTAAATCTCATTCCTGTATTATGCTTGTATAGTCATTCACCAGGTGGCACGTATTATTCTGACTATCTCTGTCACTTGCGCTGTGTTGTCTGGATATAACCTTAGGTGTATCGTTGAACCGATTTTGGAACACAGTGGACTACCCCTTGTCTATGGTCATTAACGCCCGACTTTAAATCCTCTCCTTATTTGAAGAGTTATATTACTGTAGGGCCCTAGGGTAGTGGTTAGCACTGCTGCCTTTCACGCTAGAGTTCCGGGTTCGGTTCCCGGTCTCGGCGGTTTGAAAGAAACAAAAATGTTTCTTCCCCATCCACGTGTGAAACTCAGTATTGTGGGGAGCCTTTGTGATCGAGAGGTAGCGTGCTCGGCCTCAGACCGCCAGAGTTCGAATTTCGAATCCCATGTCTGGAGAACAGTGTCATCTCACTCATCTCACCATCCTCAGGAGGTTATCCTGGCCCAGTTTAGCCTATATGTGCACAAAGGTGGCCTAAAGCCCGATTTATTTCATTTATTTATATTACTGTAATTGCTAATTATTTACAATTATATGATTATTTGTCTGCTGTGCAAATTTCAAATCTTGTGTCTGGAGAGAAGTGTCATTCATCTCACCATCCTTAGAAGGTTATCCTGACCCAGTTTAGCCTATATGTACACAAAGGTAGTATAAAACCCCATTCATTCATTCATTCATTCATTCATTCATTCATTCATTCATTCATTCATTCATTCATTCATTCATTTATTCATTAATTCATTCATTCATTCATTCATTTATTCATTCATTCATTTATTCATTCATTCATTTATTCATTCATTCATTCATTCATTCATTCATTCTTTCATTAATTCATTCATTCATTCATTCATTCATTCATTCATTCATTCATTCATTCATTCATTCATTCATTCATTTATTCATTCATTCATTCATTCATTCATTCATTCATTCATTCATTCATTCATTCATTCATTCAGGCATGCTGATCATCATTATCATTGACTGGTTTTGCTGCTATTTTGCTATTAACACAATATATACAATTGAAAACTAGTGGATTTATAGCTAAATTACTTGTTGTAGTCTGTGTGGTTGATTCTGTTGTCGTGGTAGGCTGCATCATCGTCGTCGGGTCCATTGTGGTGGTAGCTTCTTGTGTAGTAGATTCCATTGCGGTGGTAGCTTCAATGGTAGTAGATTCTATTGCGGTGGTAGCTTCAATGGTAGTAGATTCCATTGTGGTGGTAGCTTCAATGGTAGTAGATTCTATTGCGGTGGTAGCTTCAATGGTAGTAGATTCCATTGCGGTGGTAGCTTTAATGGTAGTAGATTCCATAGCGGTGGTAGCTTCAATGGTAGTAGATTCTATTGCGGTGGTAGCTTCAATGGTAGTAGAATCCATTGCGGTGGTAGCTTCAATGGTAGTAGATTTCATTGCGGCGGTAGCTTCAATGGTAGTAGAATCCATTGCGGTGGTAGCTTCAATGGTAGTAGATTTCATTGCGGTGGTAGCTTCAATGGCAGTAGGTTCCATTGCGGTGGTAGCTTTTTGGGTGGTAGGATCCATTGTGGTGGTAGCTTCAATGGTAGTAGGTTCAATTGTGGTTGTAGTTTCAATGGTAGTTGGTCCGATTGCGCTGGTAGCTGCTTGGGTAGTTGGTTCCATTGCGCTGGTAGCTTCAATAGCAGTCGGCCCCATTACGCTGGTAGCTTTCTGTGTGATTGGTGTAGGCTCAGGAGTAGTTTGTTCAATTGCACTGAATTGTCTATCAGTGGTAGCTATGCCTTCAGGAGAAAAGAAAAATAAGTGATATTAGTTGGATCAATATACCATCCATATATACGCGGACCCTAACAAAATCGCCAGAATGTCAGAATTCTAGAAATCCATAGTATATGACCACGAGAATGACATATTAAAATTTTTCTGCATTTGCAAGTAGTTATTAATATGTTGAATTGTACTTATTTTTCAATCAATAAACTGCTATAACGCATATATCCTCAGCGGACCGAGCTCAGAGGCCTAACCCATCAGCAACTTAATTTACATTATTGTAGTTTATAAACAACCACGACGTCAACCTTGCAAATGTACTTCCAAACCAGCTTATTACTGATTATGATTTGGGAAGTATGCGTAGAGTCAGACGCTGAATGATGCCTAGCTTCCTTGATTGATAATTTTTAGTTATTCAAAATGGCGTCCAAGATGGCCGCTGCCATATTCCCCGTACGTATAGCCTCCAAATTGGTTGATTTTAGTTCAATGTTTTTGTAGTACCTCACTTCAACTAGTTTGGTGATCGGTGAATCCATCTAGACCACTCCCAGAATATTTTCAACATCTGTAAAGTCATTTATAAAAGGATTTATATTAAATAATTTTTAATAGTGAGGGGTCAGTATCAATACAAAAACTATGGTAATGACACGCTTATTGATCAATTCATTTTTGTTTTTAGTTATAAAAGGTAGCGTGCCGGCGTCAATTCAGATTTATTTTAAAAAATGTATTCAATTTTACCAATTTTTTTTGCAATGCACCATTTCAACAAGTAGATCAATACTATACCAGATACCTTTTGAAATATATGTAAGCCTTTTAGCCTAAGAACACATTTTAGTAAACACCAGGCTTATAATTATTACCTTATGTCACTAATATTGAATTATCATTCATATCGATTAATTTAATAATAATGGTGATGATTTCCCACCGGCTATTATCTTTGATCGGCCACTATTCTCAAAACGTAATCTGAGATATATGGTTGACAATTGTTCAATGAAAGATACTAGAGGTTGTTTTGTTATTGTGAAGGTGACTTTGTTGGGAGCTACAAGAACAGTAATAAATACAAGCGGGCCTAATTATATTTTAGTAGCAAAAATATATGATGAATGGGAAAGTTATGATGTTTCCCACGCTACGACGTTTTTAGAACAATGAGTTTCAAGTCTCCCCTCGAATCCTGCCCTTGAGAGCCCTGTGTAAACCAATTAACAGCAAAATACCGACAGGCGATACCTAATGAACATAAAATTTTTATTTAAAATTATAGCGTTGAACTATAAAGCATGTACATGCATTTGCGTTATCCGACGGATGTGATATAAATTATCTCGCTCACTGTGCTATTTTTTTAACCAAATCAGTCCATGTTACATAGGCGCTATACAATTTTATTTTTATCATACTGCACCCGTTTGGTAGACAATTTTAGCAGTCCTGTCAGGTCTCAGTTGACCGTAAGACAAAATAGTAGTAGTAAATTATTGTTTTACGTCACTTTTCGGCACAAATTGTCATTTAAGTGACATTATAATACGATAAAAACGTTATAGTCAATTGATGAGATGAATGATGTTCGTAAGACAAAATATAGGCCTAAACGTACGTGTCCAAGGAATGAGGTGTTCACCTGAAGGCTCACGTCGCCTTGGATGAGTGTTTTTTGTCTGATAAGATGCCGAACTTAAATGAACACTGCTTGCGTAACTTGATATACCAACATGATCAAGTTACCCAACAATTTCATATTGCCGGCGCATCAGTTCTGTTTACATGTCGATGACAACTAAACTTAATTGTTATTAGTTTGTTGTTTCTTGGTTTGAATATATCAACCTGATGTTGGGAAACATTGGATGATAATCTATAGGTCTACATTTAAACGCAATACCTAGGACAGAATTACCAACGCAGCGTATAGGAGGAAATTTGTAGGCAAGCTGTGGCGTAAAAGCGTGGCATAATAACTTCGCCAGAACAATAAGGGTAAAAAAACACGGCACATGACGTGACGCAATATGTGAAGCACGACGCACAGGACGTTTCTTAGGACGTAGCGAAAGGAATGGTGCAATACACAGCATGAAATGCGACGTAAGACACAGTGCAAGAAGCGGTGCGCGCAAGTCATAGCGCAATGCACATAACATAACAAAGCACATGAATGGCTCCGTGCAATAACCTGTTAAGTGCATGTTTTATAGTTTTGAGAAAACGACTTCAAAGTTTAAGTTCAATATTGCTTTTCCACTAACATGAATAAGAGCTTGTAAGTAAAATAAGTGTGTTTATCAATACTATTGGAAAAGTAAATTGAGGAAGCATATCTAGAAGAAGACTCCCAGCATCCCTTGCGCAAATTTTCCATATTTGTTAACTAGTTGTTGCAAATAGTGTTCAAGTTCAATATCACAATATCTTATGGTAAATGACATTACCATATTATTGTTAGCAAAACTATGGCTGCATTAACTATGCAAATTTAGCCAGAAATCATGGATATTGATTAGATATGTGTAAAACGGTGACTTCACAACCATTTATCCGAATACTTTTGCACACTCAAGATTCCTAATGTGGATATTTGTAAGAACATGTTAAGTAAACTTACTGTTACGATTTCCTAAATGTTATTTGTAGGCCTACTTATACATAATATAACTGTATTTAGCAATATTTACTGGTAAACGAACTGGACAGTTTTTTTTATAGGTAAGTCTGTTTCACTAACAGCAATAAACATGTACCTGTTTGTGAGTAAAGTGCTTTATTATGGTCGTAAAACTCGTAAAACCCTTAAAAGATTAATACATGGAGCACTTCAAATATCAATGGAAACTAGAAATGACGCGAACGTCGGTATTTTGGAACTTTTAAACTTTTTGGAGACAGTGTTTCTTGCCTAATAATTACACGTTTCAGATTTGTTAAACAAATACAGTATTGTGATGTTGAAACACACTTTTTATTCCGAATAACGATAATTACATTTTTTAGCAAAAGAATTTAAAACGATTATATTCGGTCATAGCGCTTAAAGGGTTCACCCATTTTAAATCTTATATGTAATTTGATACCCAAAAGTTACAAGCGTTGATGTTGAATTAACGCATAGTTTATTCTGAATAACAGTAAGTTGATCTGCTAACAAATAAATTAAAAAACGATTATATTCATTTTTAGCGCCCAAAGGGTTAGTACATGAAATCTTTGTAATAATATATTATGCTACTACTAGATTTGTAAAATGCTATCATATTTTAACTTGTCACACTAAAAAACAACGCAAAAACAGTAATTTGTATAGTATATTGGTGCAAATTGGCGACCATTTTGAAAAATACATCTTGTAGAGCCTTTTTCGCAGGTCAAATTTGGGAAAACTTTTGAAATGTACTTCATCAAGGGTGTACTGATCAAAAAGACTAGAAAACGTTTTCTTGCAGTTTTTGAGGATCATGTTTTATATCGATCCTACTAAATATTACATGGAGGCCTACACTTATATATATAAAGTTATTTTATATCCTGCTGTGGTATGCCTTTACACAGAGTTTCATTGCATAAAAAGAAAACCATTGAAGAAAACTGTCCATAACCCTTTCAGCGCCAAATCATCCACTTGAAATTTAATCCCAGTTAACCCTTTCAAGCCTGAATTTACCATTGTCATCATCATCGACTACAAGCCGCGAATTGCTGTCGCAATTCTCGACTTGTAGTAGATGCGATGATTTGGTGTGGGTGATAAATTAAAGAAAATTACTATTTATTCGTAGAACAATTTTATCGAAATCTGCCTTCTAAAACCCTTAGCTGTAAAAAAATTAAGTATGTTTTCAATAGTACAAAATGATGCTTTAATGCAGCGTGAGGGCTGAAAGGGTTAATCCGCAAAGCTCCGAGTTATTCAAATGAAATATTCTGTCACTTAGCCCTTACAACGCTGAATTAATTTGGTATAAACCATGGAGACCAGAGGTTTTTTTTCAATTTGAAATCATCATAAAGGAATCTTTCTGCTTCATTTGAATACCTATGATAAGGGTCTATGGCCATTATAAATATTTCAATTCTTTCAGTGTGGGGATCGAATTTATACGTCAGAATCTGACGTCTGCAGAAGAAGTGCAGACGACGTCTGTAGAAATATATTCTGACGTATAGAGACGGTCGCCGCGTCGAAAGGGTTACAGTTGTGTATCGCTAACGCGATCCACAATTTAAAGTGACTGAAAATTACTTGGATTTGTAAAATTTAGTCGCAGCGTATATCAGTTTCACCTTCACAGCATTTTTCAGCTCTAAAAAAGGCTTCACAAGTTGAAAAAACACAGAAAAATTAGTAGGGCCTACAAATAGTACATTCGACATCAGTGCTCTAGGGGGTAAACCCGCCTAAAATCCGCTTAATGTTGTGTTATTGCTTAATAGGGAAGGGGACGTGGCGCTTTGTTAGAGCGACCGATTTTCTCGGTAGTCATGCATGCGTCCCTGGTTCGAACCCCGCTTATCCTGCGTGTTTTTTTAAAGACATATAATTGTTTCTCCCTTCTCAATGTGAATAGGCGATCACATTGATTATCGAGTTATGGTTGAAACCAGTGTATCGATCTTTATTTTGCGCATGGCCACGCGCTGTGTTTCTTTCGTCATTATTGTTTATTCCAGTCAACAAATTCAGCACAAATCTTTCACCATACATGCTGGTTTAATGTTGGTTAGACAATCAACCAGCATTAACATAATACCAACAAACCCAGCAAATACGAGACGTTGACCCAATGCTGGTTTATCATTCGATCAAACGATAAAACTTCTACATCGCCTATATCCTCAGTGGACCGAGCTCAGAGGCGCACAATTTCTTAGCGTGATAATGTGTCATTATCGAGGCCAAAGCAGGTTCGTCAACAGAGAGCCGGGATGCTGAGGAGCTAGGGTGGGAAAGCCAGATCAAATAGGTGCGATTTAATTAATTTCCGGAATGTTAAAATTGTTTTGGCATTACGTATTGGCACAGGAAGGGCGTTCCATAAGATATAGATGGATATAGAGGCCAGATATAGAGAAAGCTCTTGACCCAGTCTTAGTTTTTATACGAGGAACAACAATCTATTTGAATTTGTGGAGCGTAGATATTTTGAGCATTTCGGACAAACAAGTAAATCAACCAGATATGCAGGTTGGTTGTCTTTCAGAGCTCGGAACGTTATTGTGCATATTTTAAAATGAATGCAAAACTTGACAGGAAGCCAATGTAATCGTTCTGAACGCGTTGTAATCTAGCGATATCTTTTTCTGGTATATTGCAAAAAAATTGCTACTGAACAGTGCTACTGCAATTTGCTTGGCAAGATCTAAGGACAGACTTTTTCGAATTCGACGCAAATCACGGATATGATGGAAGCATGCCCTAAATGTTTGTGATATATGTTTTCGGAAATTCAAGCTACTGTCGAATACTACACCAAGATTTTTGGCTGATGTAGATGGATTTGTGTATTGACCTGAATTAAGCATGGGAAATTATTTGAGAATTTTTCTCGCTGAAGTTTGGTCCCAATGAGAAGAAATTCGTACTAGGATTAAGCTCCAGTTTGTACCCTGTCATCCAGGCCGACACGGCCATTACACAATGTTGCAAATTACCAAGATATTCCTTAGCGTTGTAAACGGATAGACACACTTAAATTTGAGTATCATCAGCATAAAGATGGTGGTTTATGTCCAAACTGGAGATGATAACGCTGAGCGGTGTAGTGTATAAAGTTAGAAACACTGGTCCCAGCACAGAGCCCTGCGGAACTCCATATGAGAGTGTGACTTTAATTTGTACCGATTGGTGCCTATTATGCAAATAAGAAGAAAACCAAATTTGAGCCTGCCCAGATATCCCATACCAATCTGAAAGTCTATTTGTTAATGTAGCATGTCAATGGTGTCGAAAGCGGCCGAGAGGTCAAGCAAGGTCACAGCTGTAACCTCACCCTGGTCCCTACTAATAATTATATCGTGATGTACTTTCAGTAGCGTTGATTCTGTAGAATGATTTTTCCTGTATAAGGAATTAGATATCTGATAGTTATTTTTTATATGAGTTTGCAGCCGATTGGCTACTACCTTTCCTAAGATTTTGGAAATGAAACTCAAGTTGGATACAGACCTGTAATGTTTCAGCTCGTTTTTAAGAAGAGATGTGTTTTTTAAGTAGTGGTCTTACATGAGCTTCTATTAAATTGTGAGGAAATGTACTAGTTTCCATTGAAATGTTGATTATATCAGTGATGAGAGTTATTAATATATCAAGACAATTTTTCAGCATGTTTGTACGAATGGGGTCCTGATCACATGATGAGCTCAAAATAAGCTTTTTACTTTCATCTTCTGTCGCATTTATGTTTAATGCTGGGCCAACGTCCGTGAAGGTGGCTCAATATTACACAAACATTGTTTAGGTGAATGTGCTAGCTGGGTTACAACAATTTTAAATGGTCCTGTCTCCAAGAGTATTTATTACAGTAGCCGTGAATCTAAAGTACAGATTGTAGTAGTTTTCACATAGAATTTCTAGTTAAAATTCATTCTTTAATGGGACAATTTTGAGTTTCAAATACCGATATTTAGGCAATTTTGATCTAGTTAAAAAAGGGGGTCGGGACCCCCGCCCCGTCCTCTGGATCCGCCATTGTATACTCACTTGTAATGTACTCTTCCAGATGGCAGGCAGCTGGATCGGAATCATGGACCAGTTTTCTTTTATAAGTGAATCCTTGTTGTGGTTCATCCATGACGTCATAGCTGCTCCACGATGACGTACTTCCGGTGTTCTTATAATCACTGGGTCGACATAGACAGCTGTACTTGGTTCTACCACCAGGTGGGGCTGGATAACAGGTCTTGCTCACACAGCCACCACCAAGTGAACATCCGGGGCACGGAGGGTCAGGGGTCACCCCGCAAACTAAGGCACGCTCGTCTGATTTCAAAGAGATCTGTTAAATAATCGATATTTTGTATTCAGACGACAAGTACACGTATGAAAGGAAAGTCAAACTTGTAATACAGGTCAATTTCCCAGCAAACACGAGACGTTGACGTAATGTCGGTATAAGGTTGGGTCGACGTCGTATACGGTGGGCCAACATTAAATCAACAATGGGCCACCGTCTCATGCTTTCTGGATGTATATACTAATTGCTTTCGCTTGATTGTGTTTTGTTAATTCATACATCTGTAGCAATTCAGTACAGATTCGGTTCATTACATATTTAGTAGCCAGTTTTGCTACGTAGGTCTACACCATTCAGCCATTTTGTTATTTCGCATTTAATGACGAATCGATGACAATGTTCACCATGACCGTGTTGGATTTGTTTGACATGCGTTATTATACACGGACCTTTACCAGTGTTTATAGAAGTTAAACAGTAATGTGATTCATTATAATTATATCATCCCATCGGATTTAAAGTGTCCTATTTTTAGTTAGCAAACGCACCCTCCACAATGTGTCACGGAACGTAGTCGAGGGCGAGATCGTTATAACTACCTATTTTGCACTCCGGTATGTCCGAGTGTGGAGGATCGTCCAAAATAAAAGTTACCTTTTCGTTAATAACCCAGTCAATTCTCAAGCGATTCTCACGAACTTTTGTAACCATTATTATCTAGTCATGTAGCAACAACTCGCGAGTATTGCAAAAGTTAGACCATTTGACATGTGACACAATTCTGAGAATAAAGCGGAATGAAGTTAATGGGCTTATACAGGGGCGTCATAATTAGAAATGTACTAGGCTACATGTCAAATGGTCTAACTTTGAACTATACAAAATTGTTTACTTTATTTTTAGGACAGATGGCAAATCACTAGGAAATAGTGTTTACAAAAATTAATGTCATGGAAATCGCTTCAGAATTAATTTAGTAATCAACGAAAAGCTGACGTTAAACAAACAATCAACGTATTGTGTCTGTTGGCACGCACATGTAGTGCAAGGAGTGTGACAAGTATACGCTTGTCCATTCTACGATGTGTTTAACCCTTTCAAGACTGGATTTACCATTGTCATCTTCATCCACTACAAGCCGCGAATTGCTGTCGCAATTCTCGACTTGTAGTGGATGAAGATGATGTGATGTGGGTGAAAAAGTAAAGAAAATTGCCATGTATTTTAAACCAGTTTTATGGAAATTTTCATTATAAAACCCTTGGTTGTAGGAGAATTAAGGCTGATTTCAGGGATGATGCTGTAATGCATCGCGAGGACTTAAAGGGTTAATAAAACTATTAAGTTTAATTATGCCATTCACCCTTATATGTTTGTATAAACCATGGAGACCAAAGGGTTTTTTCAATTTAAAATGATCATTAATGACTTAGTTAGCTCTTTCTGTTTCAATTGAATACCTATGTTATGAGTCTTACGGCAATTATAAATATTTTACTATTTCCGCAATACACGATATGTCTATAGACGTCAGACTCGACATACCAGCGCGACGATGTGCGTGATAGGCAACGCGATCAGTTTTAAAACTGATACATTTTCGTCCCGGCGGTCGTCGCGCCGGCCGTCGCGCCTCATACATTACATTGGACGTCGTGTCGTCGTCGCGCTCGTGTGTGGACAGTCACGCGATTGTCGCGTATGTCGTCGCGTCCCACGTCGCGTACATAATCGCGCTCGATCCACAACTTCAAGTGAGTAAAAATTATTCAGATTTGACAAAATGAAGGTCAGCTCTTTTCAAATTGTGCTGATTTATGTCACATTATGGCTTTAACATGCTTAAAAGGCGGTACTGAATGTGGTAATAATTGAGTGAAAAAACCCAATATATTCGGCACTGGCGGTTAAAGGGTTAAAAGAATCCATTTTGCCATTCAGTGCAATATTCCAATCATACGCTTTGTCATAGCGTCGCGAATTCTGATTTCATGGAGTATCAACTTCGGAAAAAAATCGGGATTTTTTGTTGGCCAACCCTGAAGAAGGTTCAATTATTTGTACATTCATTATCAGAAAAAATGTCATTACCTCGCAGATTGGTCTATTCTCAGCAAAATCCACATCGCTGCAGCTTGGAAACTGTCTGCTGAACAGCAACTCCTCTAACAATGTCTTTTGAAAAGGTACACATAATTCTGAAGAAGCGTGTGTGTATGATATGCACGTCAGTGTCAACAGCAGAACCTCTGTCATGAAAATCACAATCCTATTTCTAAATAAAAAAAATGCCACAAGGCAGACCATTGTGCCAACAGAAGATCTCCAGATAAAAGGATCAATCTTCTTTTGTTGTGAATGTGTACAACTACCTTAAATAAAATAATATTCACTGCTGCTGGTATTTCAGTTTACGTTGGATACTGTGCGACATAGAGATCTCGACATTGCTTCAAATTTCAGACAATGCTATAAAGAGACACAGATGATCGCCAAGAGAAGGACATATAGTAAACGTTATGTTATCCTTATTCTGGAGAAAAACAAAGTGTTGTCTCAGAGTCAGGATGCCGCTCTGATGCCACATTTTATGCAGGTTCATAAATCATGCATGACGCTCCACTTGGCGACCATCTGTTACTGACGCAAACTCTTGAATATAACATGTAATGGGGATATTGCCAAATATATCAGTCAGTGAGTACATACAAGCAGTGAGTTCTATACACAAAAATTAAATAAATGGGGTTTTAAATGAAATAAATGGGGTTTTAGGCTACCTTTGTGCACATGTAGGCTAAACTGGGCTAGGAGGACCTCACAAGGATGGTGAGATGAATGAGATGACACTGACTCCAGACACAGAATTGTTCTATACACAAGCGGACCGGTTTCAAAAACCGCTTAAGTCAAAATTTAACTTAACTAGAGGGGTCTAGTTTTTTTTAAACAAAAAACTGGTGATGTCTCCCCTCAAGCAGCATAACCATAAACATGATAACGTTTATAGCTAATATATGTAGTGACAATGGCTTTTGTAATGAATGTTTCAAAAACCGACTTAAGTCAAAATTTAACTTAGCTAGAGGGGTCTAGTTTTATTTAAACAAAAAACTGGAGATGTCTCCCCTCCAGCAGCATAACCATAAACATGATAAAGGTTGATAGCTAATATATGTAGTGTCAATGGCTTTTGTAATGAATGTTTCTAAAACCAACTTAAGTCAAAATTTAACTCAACTAGAGTGGTCTAGTTTTTTTAAACAAAAAACTGGTGATGTCTCCCCTCTAGCAGCATAACCATAAACATGATAAAGGTTGATAGCTAATATATGTTGTGTCAATGGCTTTTGTAATGAATGTTAATAAATGGCTCCTGTGGACAGTAGAGACTATGTAATAAACGAAATTTATTATTTCGGAGACTTGAGTTTCGCTCTGCAATTTAATGCTGAAACTCCGTGGCATTTCGCGCAGCTCCGCTATCCTCGGGTCGGATAGTCACCAAAGGAACAAAAAGAAGGGAAACTCCAGACTGAACCCTTTCAGGCCTGAATTTACCATTGTCATCTTCATCCACTAAAAACCGCAAAATGCTGTCGCAATTCTTGACTTGTAGTGGATGAAGATGACTTGATGTCGTTTTAAAATTAAGGGAAATTGTCATGCATTGGTAAACCAGTTACATGGGAATTTTCGTTCTAAAACCCTTTGTTGTAGGAAAATTAGGTCTGTTTTCAGGGATGTAAAATGATGCTTTAATGCATCGTGAGGGCTTAAAGGGTTACCTGAGCCAGCTGGTGAAACCGGACCAGGTTTCCAGCAAACACGGGCATTCGCCCAATGCTGATGCAATGTTGAGCCGGTGTCGAAGACGGCGGGCCAGCAATACAACAGCATTGGGTGAATGTCCTGTGTTTTCCAGGTTTAGTCACCAAGTCTGTGTTGCGCGCGCCACAACGGAAACGTTAATCATTTAACCCTTGAAGCACTGAATATTTTTTATATAAACCATAAAGATCAAAGGGTCTATTCAATTTGAAATCATAATAAATGGCTCAGTCAGCTCTTAACGATTCATTTGAATGCCTATGTTATGGGTGTAGCAGGAGGGTGACTGAGGAAGGGAGAAGTAGTCACCGGTTTACATATACATCTCATCTAGTTCCGATGAGAGTGAGTGTGAAGAAACATCGTAAGTGTTGAAGCAATGTACAGCTTTATTAACTTTAATATACAGGTCCGTAACTGACTAACAACTACGTATAGCAACCGCCGTCTATCCACAGTCCACATTTACATAATTTATCTACCATGGGAACTATCAGTTTTCCAGTCTCCCAGGCACACCAGCCAAAGTTATTTCATCCCGTTGTCCATAACATCCGTAGTCCTCATAGCAATCGCTGGCACTCGGTACAAAAGTGAAAACATATCTGACACAATGATTAATAGGTTTCTGGGTGTTTCTAGTTCTACGTGACAAATATATGATTCATAACACAGTTAACACTTTAAGAACTAAAATACACTCTGTTACAATGCGTCTATGACCAATAGAAATATTTTTACTCTTACAGTGCGGGGATAGACTTTAGTCGTCAGAATATGCGTCTATAGACGTCATATTCTGACGACTGAGGTCTATCCCCGCGCTGTAAGTAGGGTTAAAGCATCAGTTTGCATCACAGAAAAAAGTAATTTCCTAAGCCTAAGAATTTCTATAGCAAATAATTCATGAAACTGTTCTAACAATATATGATAATTTTTTTCGCTTCGTTATACCCATTCGAGTCAACCTCATCTACAAATTACATAAAAAACACACTTTTTTGGGGATGAAGAATTGAATAAATAGCCCACAAATTTGACATTTACTATTTTTCAAAATAGTTTTGGATACAAATATCCACAACTTATCTGGTACCATATTTCAAGTGGCAATATTTTTATTTGACTACATGGGGATTGCCTATTTCAGAAGTAATGACGTCCCCCCCTATTAAGCATGGAAAACGACTCTGATCATTAAGCTATTGCACATGTGATACACCTAGAGATGTGAAGGAAGAGAAGGAAAATAACGGGGAAATTGACATTTGTTGATTATAAAATGACAAAATGTAGTAAAAATACATCAAAAAGACAACTTTTTGAAGATGAACAATTGGAAAAATAACCCATAAATTTGACATTTTCTATTTTGCAAAATATTTTTTGGTTAAAAATATCAATAAATTACCTCGGAACATATTTGAAATAGTAATTTTTTTATTTGACTATTTGGGGCTTGCCCATTGCCATAATAATGACGCCACCCCCCCCCCCCCTGATCTTGTAATTTATATAATATTACACTATTCATCAGTTGAGCCTGGCAAACAATTCTGACCATAACAATATTAAGCAGATATGTTATATGACGTCATAGAGAGGGGAAAGAATGAAACAAGGTGATATTTGATGAATATAACATGACAAGATATATTTAAAAAAAAAACCCATCAAAATGATGTTTTTTGAAGTTAAATAATGCTAAAAATCGTATACAGTTGCAATTTGATATTTTTCAAAGTAGTTTATGCCTAAAAATATCTCTTCAAATTATCCAGGAAACCATTCCAAGCAACAAATTGACTATTAGACTCATTAGGGCTTTTCTATTGAAGAAATATTGACCCCCCCCCCATTTTAGCTTGGAATTCACACACTTTTATGCTAATTGTCCGTAAAAATATAAATCTTGGAAAAAAATGTAATCACAAAAAGATTGCGCTATGATGTGATACCACATACTAGAGAAGGAGAGTAATGAGAAAAATTGATGATCATAAAGCGACCTGCTATCCTTATAATAGTACAATTATAGATGTTTTAATTAAGTATTGATTTACTCCATTTTACGAGTCACCTAATTATATTTCCCAAGAGCTAGTATAACATAGAGCAACGATTCCAGAGGCGTAGCATGTACTATAGTATTGAAATGAAATCCCAACAAACACATCGGACATGGAATTAGGGGTTGATGAAGTAAAACCTGAAGAAGAACTTATCGGGTCGTGGGGTGGTAGGCGATGGTCTGGTCAGCGGATCGCTCCACTCTGCTGCCGATTTACTTTGATCCCCGTCGGGGCGACGGTAAACACAAATAATCTGACTCCATGATGTTCTTGATTCTCTTTATTTAATTATGATTCATCTTGTAAATGAACGTTGTGCACAGATTTAGATGGAATGATGGCCTCGGCATCGTGGCTGACTCTGCGGGGCTAGGATGGCACGTCCGCCTAGCCCGCTGGTTTGATCCCACGTGGGCGAGTGAGCGGGAAAAGATTAGTGGGGATAGCAAGGGTGAAACCGTTCGGGGAGTTCCGGAAAACCCAAACAGCCCCAGTCTCACCAACCAAAGAGGGGCAAGAAGCTGTCCCCACATTACCCCCGGGCTAAGTGACAACGTATGATCACAAACTAACTTGTGGGTAAAGCGTCGATCAATCCGAAAAGTGCACAAAAACAACATTGAATATAAAACATTAAAACTGGCTGAGTGTGAAAAATATACAGGGTGGATGGGTGGTGAACAGCACGTGCGTCGAATAAAAATATTAAAGTCCTTTCCCATCCTCTTAACACCAGTGTTCTGCAATTTATGCTGCTGCTTGATGTGTGTCGTCCGAACCTATTTATATTTAATTAAGACAATCTATATCAATCATTATAAAATGGTAATATGCTTTGCAAATTACTTACGTGAATTACATGTGTAAAGGGTGCATTTAGTTAAAGTACATAACATGTGATACAATGTAATAGTAGTATGATGCGTGTGGCTGGTCCCGCCGGTTTGGAGCTGCAATAGCGAGAAGCAGCAACACGAATCGAGCAGGTGTGTGGATATGTCGTCCAACACATGCTAAAATATGGGGACGACTTAAAGCCACAGTGTGTGATCGTTAAAAAGCAGTATATATATACTACATAGAACATCGTTCTATAACGCAATTTAAAACCAGATCTCCGTTAGTGCAAGGAATAAAAATGCTAATGATCATGCTCGGGCCGTGTAAGCCTCTAATGTGAGAGATCACAGCTGGCGTCTCACATTGTGATCGGCCTTAGAGTGGGTTGCGTTATACGCTATGATGTGGGGTACCTGTCTTGGCCGCGCTGGTTGACGGTGCCTGCAGTGCATCTACCAGTCAACAGTACCTTACTTGAGGATAAAAGTGAATGAAATTGCAATGTGTCACAACAGACATGTTTGAACATTTTTCGGGGTGGAATGTAACGTGGAATGTGTCGTCCCGCAAAGTGTCACGTGAATTACATGACCGACTACGCGACCGGCGTGCCACAAGCAAGAGTTGCCCTCTTGCAGTGGCTAAACAGTTATGTAAAAGTAAACACGCACATGTCTGCGTCGTCTCCAAATGCGCGGTAAAAAAACAGACCTGTGCATATATAGTGAAAGTCGGTATATATTTAGATTACAGAAAATTATTCAACTAGAAATTGTCGCATACTTGCCAACCGCCCCTAATTTGGCGGGACAGTCCCGATTTTTCACCATGTGTCCTGCGTCCCGAATCATATAGAAAATGTCCCGAATTTTACTACTTGTCTCTATTTTCACAAAGACTAAACCCTATTACTGTATTAAGTTTATTATTCTTCAGTTAAGTACAGTGTAGTTATTTTTTATCATGTTTTTATGCAGATTCTGACCAGTTTTGATGTGAATATTATTGCCCTAAAAATCCAGAGAAAATAAATTAAAAAAAACCTGGGTGCATGCCACTGGTCCCCACCAGCGGCGCAGGCCCAGTTGGTCCGTGATTTACGTATGCAGTCTTGTCGGGTCTTGTGAACTAGCCTTTACGACCAGATGTCCCTCTTTGGATTTCTCAAATGTTGCCAAGTATGCTGTCGTCTGCACAGGCGGTTGTATATAAGCTTGCTGATGCGGCCAGACTGGTGAGCTGTGCAGCTCTACACTGTGTGCTGAGCAGTGTGCTATGTAGACCGTGCTGAGTGCCATTTAAAGTCTGTAGCGTTGCAGTCTTGCAGGTTCAGCATATATCCTTTCCACTGCCGGGTAGATATACCACAGCTATGCCACAGCGTATCAAGACGGATGGAAAAATCGACCCTCTCACAAACACTATGATATACCGCACTCATACCAGAGCGTTGTAGTCCGTATCCAAAAAGTGGCCTTCTCTCACGCATAGCGTAAAAATCCATAATTTATCTCAAAATCTCTCTCATTCATGTATAGAGCAGCTACCACTATTACGTATTTTTACACTACGGCAGACATGCGAGGTGAGATATAACGATTTGTTACGTTATAGGTTCCCGTCTACACAGCGTTCATGGTTACTCTACATAATGCATCTGGACCGCCTGTGATGCTGGCCCACCATTGAAAAGGCATCGGGGCAACTTTTTGCATTTGAAGGGAAAGTAGAATGGTGTATGGCACCCAGTGTAGTCTTTTGTCATGAATCCACATGACTATGATTAATATAATTAGCAGGGAGTATCAATATCATTAACCAAATATTTGCTGATGAGACATCCAACTATAAAGGTTGAATTTACATAGCCGGGTATGTTAAACATATATCACAATATTTAAGGTGTGTAGGTCTAAAATTGTTAAGTCACTTAAGTTTAAAATTAAACTCAGCGTGGTTGGATCAAGGTATCGCAAATATGACTCATTTTCTAGAGTTCTATGTTTTTGGTTGCGTTTCTTTGTTTATTAGTTTGTTTGTCCGCCTGGGAAAATATATCACTGCACATTATTATCGTCATCTATCCAATGTTCAAGTTTAAAAAGCATCATAATATAGGTTACAATTGACAACAATGCCGACAAACTTACCAGAACGAAATGGTTGACTGTTTTTTTGCTATCAAATTTTACAAGTGTGAGTTGCTTAGGCCTACCACATTGGGAAATGTAGTTCTTCTAATGAAGACAACGGCATAAAGACAAAAATACTAGCATGTCTTATGATATGCCGTAATTTACTCTTGTTGGAATGTACTAGAATAACAGAAAGGTCAACATGTCACGGCCGCGTAGATACACACGGAGATGACAGCACCCAGCACACACGATACTAGGCTCAATGCTAGATTAATTCTGGTCCAGTATCAACGACGCTGACCCAGCATTAAACCAACATTGTGACAATGTATCATGTGTGCTGTGAGTGGCAGGCATGTATCAACGCCGTAACGTGCTGTGCCGTTGTGATGGATGCACATTAAGTGCTACGGGGCGGCTGGGGCATAGCTACGCTATAACGTATTAAATCGTAACCAGACAAAATACCGTGTAACAGCCATAGTGTAATGTTCTGTTATTGACCCCCCTGTTCATTATCAAGATAATGTGTGTAGAATTAATTAAAAAATAAATGTTATGAAAACCAAAATGTCTTCACAAGACATAAAACTAAAGGTTGCAGGTGTAGAATCGGGTATATTTAATATCTATGTCATAACATTTAAAGCATGTAAAAGTGACGAAATAGCTTATTTCACATAATCTTATAACTATCCATTTATAATTGCTAATTAGTAAACATCATGATAGGTTAGAAGCATGCCGACAAGTTTACTTGGAAGAAATGGGGAAATACTCTCTGTATATCAAAGCTTACAAGTGTGAGTTATTTACCACCTTAGCAAAAATAGTTTTAATAATGAATAAAATGGAATGAGGATGAAAACTACTGACAGGTCTGCGACATACGATGGTGTTTGTGAGAAGGCCGTTTTTTCACTACGATCCAGCACGCTGTGGCATGCCTACACTGTATGGTACTGTTTCTGAGAGGGCCGCAAAAACGATCCGGTTTAATACGCTATGGCAGTGGAAAGGATATATGCCGTCTGTCCACAGAATACTCCATACCAGCCTGTCAGAATCTGACAAAGCTGTCAAAAGCGTTTGACATAAAAAAAACAGTTTATATTTTTGACATTATTAATTAGTGAAACACTCAAATCTGCAGGTCTATATGGCTAACTGTGAAGATTTGTGCGAGTTTGAAACAGCATACATGTAGATATGCCAGTCTATTAAAGTTCACACAATCTGCCCTTGTGTTGTACTTGTAGCCTACTGCTTGACTGATCTCTCTCCCTCAGCCACCCAGACACAATGTGGCTGCTATGGCCGGCCGTCGCGTTCCATCCAAAAAAAAGTGCACAACAAAAAAGTTGAGAAAATATCTTTAAATATCATGAAGTTGTAGTAATTAAGTTGAGTAGGCCGCTGGTAGGAAGCACTTGAAGTATATTGTTGGGGTCTCTGAGTAGACTATAAGTTCAGTTAAGTAGACTAGTTGCCTGCTGATGTATGAATCGTGCTGGTCACATTATACCATGTACAGATGCCAAAATATGTGCTAAAATCCTACTCTAAGCTATAGGGTTGTTGTATTTAGTAATTCGACTTGCGTGAAAAAAATATTTTCACGGAAGTCGAAGAACCACAGTAACAGAATGGTCAAAATAACACCACTGTCGAGTCACATAAGTTAGACTAGATGAGTAAGATCCTACTATTTACAGAATTTCTTCTTGATAATGTTAGACAAGGTTTAAATGTACAATGTAATGATTTACAGTTCAAACCAAATTTTGAAAATTAATTTAGTTTAAAAGATATTTTATTGACCAATTGAAGCAATACGGGATTGTAATACATAGGCTTCGCTCGGAAAAAAAATTCTGTAATTGTAAATTCTGACTGCCAGTAGTCTATAAAGACTGACTGACGAATGCTTCCAAAAACAAATGCTCTTTTTTTAAAAAAAACAGACCTGTTACGTTAAAATCGGTTGCTCGTCTCGATGCTTTTTAAGGTGTTAGTCTAGTGCCCATTGGACAGTGTCGCTGTAGGCTATACGACTGATATGTGTGGGGTTAGACGCCATGCTTATCAACTCATTAACATAATTACAGGCCCCTCTGCGCACTGGCTTTAGTTGTGTGCATTTTCTAAAACTTTAACTGCAGGCAATGCGTACTATAATCTATTTATTATAAATTTAGTTGTTGAAAAACAAATTTATTTCAATTAATCCTTCACGCAAAACCTCGGGGCTACAATGCTAGAAATTTTCAAGACACTGCCGTCCTTGACGTCGTCGCGGAATCAAACAGAATTACTTCTGGAAAAAATGACGTCTTAATTTATGCAAATATATTCCGTTTTGCGCTGATGGTGTGATGCCCACCTACATTTCGAAAAATGGAGGAAACACGTGCGGCCCAGCGGCCTCAGTAGCTAACACTAGGGTCACCATGCCGCTAGAAAAAATGGCGGCTTTTACCAAGACTTAGTATTACAAACGGCTTCCCGGAAATAAGTAAGTAAAATATTTGCTTTACTTCACTTTTCGGCCAGTATGGCCATTTAAGTGAAAATTCCAGGTATTACAATATCCCATATTGTATAGTTAAAGTAGTAAAGGAAAGACAAAGCCAATAAAAGCATGATCGTACTAAAATATTCAGTTTAAAATGTTTGATATGATAAGATGACGATGCTCCTGGCACCTGTATGTAACGAGTCTGATGACATGTTGTAGCGCCTGCACTATAACACAGTTTAATGAGTATACAAATATCAGTATAAATGATGTAAAATATGAATTGATTATAAAATGAACGACTTATAAAGTCACTATATCTCCATGAAATTGGAGTGATTGTGTAAAAAGTCTGTCTAATAATTAAAACATAGAATATAGGTTACATTCCCGAAGGAACTGAATAATAAAACCAGCAGGGGTGTCCCTGAATAGCTCAAATAAGGAATAAAATGCAAACTACTTCCTTCTGATGTGCGCATATTTCGAACAACTGAGAATGACATGTCTTACAGTGAGACGAGTATTGCAGCACATAGGTCGCAATTCTCCTCTCAATAAATAGCCGTTTGTGAAATAGGCATGGCCAATTCTGGCCCTGCATAAGACAACATCATCTCTTCGGCGTTCCATTGGTGTAAAAGATCGCTTAATGATTGGTTGTACCTCGAACAATTTGCTGGTGACATTGATGTTCCATTCACCTTGCAAAATGTCATCAAGGTAGACTGAGATGTTATACTTGAAATCAGTATATGGTATATAATAAAACTGTTTTGTCTTATCCAGGGCAGCCTTGGCCAAAACATCAGCCCGTTCATTACCCTGTATTCCAATATGGCTGGGTACCCAGCAAAAAATAATGTCCTTGTGCCCAGACAAGTAGTGACACATATGCAAAATATTGGAAACAACTGGGTTGTTGAGTTTTTGACTCTTAAGAGCCTGCAATGAAGATAGCGAGTCTGTGATGATCATGAACTCCTCGTCATTACTATCCCATATGTATTCGATGGCAGCTTCAATAGCTAACAGCTCTGCTGTGCAAATTGAAGCCTCATCGTTAATGCGGCAGCTAAATTCATGATCATCACAGACAAAGGACATAGCTGTCCTCTTGTCTTCCTTTGATCCGTCAGTATACACCTTCCGGTGCCTCGGAAATCTACAAAATAACTCAAGCAGCATGCTCTGGAAGACAAGGGGACAGGTGTCTCCTTTCCTGAGATCTGAGAGGTTAAAAAGTATATTAGGCTGTTGGAGAAGCCAGGGTGGACATTCTGGTGCTAATTGCGTCGAGCTCCACCTCCATGTCCTCCAGATGGGGTTGAAGCCTTATACCCAAAGTAGGTATAGTCCCTGGCTTGTTGTTAAACAGTCTCTTGTACTCTGGGTTGACAACACACAAGTATGCCGGGTTCTCAGGATTTGCTTTCATCTTCATATAGTATTGCAGGCTCAGCTTCAACCGGCGAGTCTCTAAAGAGGGCTCACCGGTCTCCACCTGAAGACTTTCGATTGGTGATGTTCGAAATGCCCCTGAGCATAATCTCAAACCTTGGTTCGCGATTGGATCAAGTACTGCTAAGTACGATCGTCTCGCTGAACCATAAACAATACAACCATAATCCAGTTTGGATCTGATGTGAGACCGGTAAATCCTCAGTAAGGTTGTCCGGTCACCACCCCAATCCTTGCTGGATATAACTCGTAGTAATTGTAATGCTTTCCTACACTTATCTTTCATATATTTGATGTGTGGAATAAAACTGAGCTTCCTGTCGAAAAACAGACCAAGAAATTTGACCTGATCTTCAACAGGAAGCTGTTGTCCATATAGTTTGAGATTAGGCTCAGGCTGTAAGCCATTTTTTTTGCAAAAATGTACAAATAAAGTTTTTGTGGGAGAAAATTTAAAGCCGTTCTCATCCGCACAAGTCACCAACTTATCGAGGCAACCTTGCAGGCGCCGCTCAATTATTGCCATATTGCTTGACTGGCAGTAAACAGCCAGATCATCAACATATAATGATTTTTCAATATCGTCTGGTAAAGCATCAATTATACTGTTTATTTTAACGGTAAATAGTGTTGGTGAAAGGATACTACCTTGTGGGACACCCTCCTCCTGTGGATTTAGTGAAGAGTGGGTGTTGTCTAAGCGGACTTTAAATTTTCTCCCCTTTAAAAAATTGTCAATGAATAAGGGTAATCTACCCTTCAGGCCCATTTCATGGAGATCTTTCATGATACCACCCTTCCATGTGGTATCATAGGCCTTTTCTAAATCAAAAAATACTCCAACTGTATGTTGATTTTTAACAAAACCTTGACGGATATAAGTCTCTAGTCTGACCAAATGGTCTGTGGTGCTCTTTCCTTTTTGAAAACCACATTGATATTTAGTTATTATGTTATTGTCTTGTAAAAACCATGTGAGACGATGATTGATCAAGCGCTCCATGATTTTGCAAAGACAACTTGTCAATGCTATTGGCCTATAATTATTAGGATCTGTTCGATCTTTTCCAGGTTTAGGGATCGGGATCACTGTTGCTTCTCTCCATCCATCTGGGAAATCCTGAGATTGCCACAGATCATTCAAGAGTAGAAGCAACAGATCAAGTGATACATCAGGCAAATGTTTCAGAAACTGGTAGTGAATTTCATCAGGGCCAGTTGCCGAATCAGTTGCCTGAGCGATAGATTTAATTAGTTCTCGTTTAGAGAAATTAACATTGTACTTTTCGTCATTATCTGACTCAAAGTCCAATGTGTTCTCCTTCTCCTTATCCCGAATCTTTCGAAATTTTTCCTGATAATGATCTGGCGAAGATTTAGCAGCGAAGGATGTCGCCAGCTTTTCTGCAATATCCGTTTTATTGGTTATTGTGTCAGAATCAGTGACAAGGTACTTGATGGTTTTATCTTTCCTCTTGCCACTGATTCTGCGCAGCATTTGCCAAGTATGTTTTGCCGATGTATTATTATTTAGTGTGGAGACATATGCTCTCCAAGATTGCTGCTTGGCTTCACTGATTGTGCGGCGAGCTTTAGCGTAATCTTTCTTATATCCGTCAAGGTTTTGTCTAGTTGGATGTTTTTTAAATTTTTGCAAGGATTTTTTCCTTTTGTCTATTGCCTTTCGGCAACCTTCGTCAAACCAGGGTTTGTCGAGTTTTTTGGGAACTGTCGAGGTTTTGGGTATGCTCTTCCCTGAAATAGAAATATAATTATTATTTGGAGGTTTTGACCTACAGTCCTGTCATTATGATATTACAGACCAAATATTACATTTTATTGACATATAGTTCAGGTGAACAATGTTAACTTGCTGTATCCCTATTAAAAGTTGTTTGAGTCAAGGTTGTATTTTTCAAATCAATATTTTATATTTAAATCAGAAAAATGCAGAATATTCTTTAAATCGGTTGCAGGTTGCTAAAAATCGAGTCACCCAAATATGGTGTTCAACGATTTAATATGAATTCAAAAATAATTTCTTCCAGGTCGTCTGAGCTGACGTAATTGGAAAAAAAATTGTATTCCTAATTGTTAAAGACTAGACTATTCATTTTTTTAGACTATTCAGTCGAATTTTGTTTGCAATCCACCGTGTCGGCCATCTTGAAAAAAGTGAAAACACGTGGTTTTGTCTAAATTTTATGAAATTTTCATTATTTCTGCGAAAAACGAGTATACCTCTCCTTAAATAACTTTTCTAACTAACTCTATTGGCATTATTTGTACTGTGACCTGCATTCCTCACATACCTTATAAAAATGAAGGTTCATTTTTACATCCCCTACAAATAAAACTATCCTCAGTTCTTATTGGCAATTATAAAACCAAAAGAACGTGAAAACACTAGCAGAAAGTTTCCTGTAGTTACAGAAATCCAAATCAGAAGTGTTGCATGAAAATCTCAACGTCGGTAGTCACCAATTATTGAGACGTGACTTAAAAATTTCAGATCTATCTGAAGGGTCTATCAGGGTGATGCGTGTGCGAATCAACGTCGGGTTGTCACCAATTATCGGGTGGTGACCACAAAATGCTGGCAGAAGGTTGCGTGTAGGTCTCAACGTCGAGGGTTACCAATTATGGTGTGGTGACCACAAAATGCTGGCAGAAGGTTGCGTGTAGGTCTCAACGTCGAGGGCTACCAATTATCGTGTGGTGACCACAAAATGCTGGCAGAAGGTTGCGTGTAGGTCTCAAAGTCGAGGGTTACCAATTATGGTGTGGTGACCACAAAATGCTGGCAGAAGGTTGCGTGTAGGTCTCAACGTCGAGGGTTACCAATTATGGTGTGGTGACCACAAAATGCTGGCAGAAGGTTGCGTGTAGGTCTCAACGTCGAGGGTTACCAATTATCGTGTGGTGACCACAAAATGCTGGCAGAAGGTTGCGTGTAGGTCTCAAAGTCGAGGGTTACCAATTATGGTGTGGTGACCACAAAATGCTGGCAGAAGGTTGCGTGTAGGTCTCAAAGTCGAGGGTTACCAATTATGGTGTGGTGACCACAAAATGCTGGCAGAAGGTTGCGTGTAGGTCTCAACGTCGAGGGTTACCAATTATCGTGTGGTGACCGCAAAATGCTGGCAGAAGGTTGCGTGTAGGTCTCAAAGTCGAGGGTTACCAATCATGGTGTGGTGACCACAAAATGCTGGCAGAAGGTTGTGTGTAGGTCTCTACGTCGAGGGTTACCAATTATCGTGTGGTGACCACAAAATGCTGGCAGAAGGTTGCGTGTAGGTCTCAAAGTCGAGGGTTACCAATTATCGGGTGGTGACCACAAAATGGTGGCAGAAGGTTGCGTGTAGGTCTCTACGTCGAGGGTTACCAATTATCGTGTGGTGACCACAAAATGCTGGCAGAAGGTTGTGTGTAGGTCCCAACGTCGAGGGTTACCAATTATCGTGTGGTGACCACAAAATGCTGGCAGAAGGTTGCGTGTAGGTCTCAACGTCGAAGGTTGCCAATTATCGTGTGGTGACAACAAAATGCTGGCAGAAGGTTGCGTGTAGGTCTCTACGTCGAGGGTTACCAATTATCGGGTCGCGGGGTGGTAGGCGATGGCCTGGTCAGCGGATCGCTGCACCCTGCTGCACTATCTCACTGGATCCCCGTCGGGGAGATGGTAAACACATATAATCTGACTCAATGATTTTCTTGATTCTCTTTATTTAATTATAATTCATCTTGTAAACGAATGATTCAGATGGAATGATGGAATGATGGCCTCGGCCTTGTGGCTGACTCTGCGGGGCTAGGACGGCATGTCTGCCTAGCCTGGTGGTTTGATTACAAGTGGGCAAATGAGCGGGAAAAGATTAGCAGGGATAGCAAGGGCGATACCATTCGGGGAGTACCGGAAAACCCGAACAGCCTCAGCCTCACCAACCGAAGAGGGACAAGACGCTATCCCCGCCAACTAAACTACAGCATAATATGAACTCACATTACATAGTATATACTGGTCCAGGTACAGGTATACTCGTATTTATATTATTCACTATTAGCTACTAACAACTACTGGGGATGTGCATAACATAGCCTGGAAATACCAATGAAATTCGAGCAAGTTTCAATTTTCTCCATGTTCGTAAAACTTTTTCTCAAATTTATGGCTAATTTTATGTTCTTTTATTATTGGTGAATATATTTCTGAGGTTATTATTAGGCTCCGGTATCAAATAATGATAATATCACAACTTAAAATGCTAGATACATATTGTCTTCTATTTAGTAGCAGCATGGCTTTAAGTTAGTTGTATATGTGTACTGTGAATCACCAATTTTTTTGAAGTGTATAAAAAATTGTTCTGTACAAAGTACCCAAAATCCGATATGATTCTACAATTTGTGACACATACGGATACTCTTTAGAAAATTGATTCTAAAAATTTAACAGTTAGCATAATATTTTGATATGATAGAACAAAATGTCATTAGTTTCACAAAACGTCCACAATTTCCCATTCATAAAAATATTCAGTTATGGGATGATATAGCATTATAAACGGTTTAAATATTCAATGTGAATCAATTAAAATAATCAAATAAGGCACATCAAATATCCCCATCTTATTACAATCATTATAGATTCGTCCCTGAGCTGTATTGTAGCGACATAAAGTTCCCAGCCAGACAAGTGAGTTATGGGATTGCAATGTCAGCTGGTATTAATGCAAAACTTCATCAACGTAGGAAGAAAGGGATCGCTTTCTTCGTGTCTTGTACAGTATTCAGTACAAAAATTGATTAGTGTATTATTCTAATGTTTTCCTCTATGTGACAATAATGATAACTATTACTAAATATTATATAGGCCTACTAGTAATTGTAAGTATGTAGGCTCTATTCTCCAAGGTGCGTGGACGCTTGGGAAATATAATTATTTTATTGATAAAATTGCAGATTACATCAACACTGAAATCATAATTATTTTATTATAAGCACACTATTGTGTGACTTTTCATAAAATAGTATATTATTTTAAGAATTATGATATTATATAATGGGATGATCACTATTTCCCAAATAAGGTCCCGGATAAAGAAAAAAATATGTTTCCAATTGGAAAATACTTGCTGTTTTTTTAAAGATATTTTTATATGAAAACAATTTTGAAAAATGGTAAATGTTAAATAGATCATGGATTTTTTATTTATCTACAAAAAAGCACACATTTTTTATGCATTTTATCACTTTGTGATAGGCAATGTGTATTGTTCATTATTTGTTATATCTAGGGAGTAGTATGACAAAGCTGTGCATTATTTTATCTGTCAGAATTGGTTTCCATGACATTGTTTTTTAGATTAGTATAACCAATTGAAGGGGGTAGCGTCACTAATACGGCGATGTTCAAGTCATATGGAGTCAAATAAAGATATTGTTATTTTAAATATGCTGCCAGGTAAATTAATTATAAATGTATGGGGATTTTTCGTATTGTGCATAAACCAAAAAAAGTGTTCGAGTCTTTTTTATGAATTTGAGTACTTTAGGATCACAATTTTCTTATTTTAGTATTATTTCATTCTGTTCTCTCTACGACAGCACATCACACACATGTGCATTATTTGTATTTGTTCTTTCTATGGCATAGTATGATAGTATGATAGTATCATAGTATAATATATCTGTGCAGTATTTTATTGGTCAGAATTGATTTCCTTGATTAATTAGCTTTTAGGAGATAAATAGTATAATATTCTGGGAATTACGAAATTAAAGGGGTGGCGTAGTTATTTCGGCAGTAGTAAAACCCTAGGTAGTCAAATAAAATATTTCTACTTGAAATATATTTCTGGGTAATTTGTAAATATTTGTATCTAAAAATTAAATTGCAAAATGGTAAATTTCAAATTTATGAGCTATTTTTCTAATTGTCTGTTTTAAAAAATCAACTTTTAATGTAAATTGTGTACATTTTGTCACTTTCTGAACACAAAATAGCTTATTTCCCATTTGTTTTCCTCTTTAGGGCATATAGTCCAGGAGCTAGTTTTTGTTTCCCAAGCTTATTATGGATTAACATACCATAGATCGCATTTGTGCCAATTTTCATGCTTTTGTAAAATAACGACATTGGGCTATGATTACACCCTGTTAGGACAGCAAAATATTTTTCTTTTAACATTTAATACAATCCCTTATATTACTTCTAAGACTTCTCTCATAACTGCTTACATTTGTTTTTACTTCTGTATGTTCTCCTTCTGTCACACCAATTAGTACACTTTCCAATGGATCATGAGTAACTGGTTTTTGTTTCTTTTCTTTTTCAACAATTACTAATTTATTACTCCATATAGTAATTTCATAATCAATTCATTTTTTTTTCATATCAGATAATTTCTCATTCACGGCAGCTCCAACTGTCGTTTTGACGTTCTCTATTAATGTTTCCGTTACATCTGTCACAAAATATTGTGTAATTGCTTTTGCTAAGCCATCTAGTTTATTATTGACTAATTTGTTTGATTCATCTATCTCTGTTCCTAATAGTCCAGGAGCTAGTTTTTGTAGGGGCTCTATTTAGTGAGTTCGTTCAGCCGGCGTAGTATCTACAATCTGAATTGACAGAATGGTAGAATGGGCCTTCGGCAACAACCCCAGGTAGTATGTACAAACAAATTGTGGTATTAGTTTTTTTGTACAGCCCATTTTCTAACATAGGGGGTGTTTTTCGCTATGTTCGTCAAAGTGGAGGTCAAGCTCGAAAAATAACCATATTTTTGCAATGAATGGACTAATTTTTACACTTTTGATATCACTACACTCAGTATTAAATTACCTAACTTTTGGGTTTGTCTGGCCTTAGATAAGATTGTGTATTAAGAGAATATAACAACTTACATCTCAATCGTAAATACGCTATGGATTTTTTTCCTAAATCTTTACAAGAAATGAAACAGAAATTATACTAAGCTTATTGGCTAAAAATGCCTTATTTGACCAAAATAAACAATGCTTCGGGAAAAAAGTAAAATTAAATTTGATTCCATAGGTGTCACTTTAATGGGACTGAGCTCACTTCATCCTACATACTATCCTGATGATTATTGATATAATCTAGTGGTCATTGAGACCACCCAAACCTGTTTAGATTTAGGGGGTAGAGTCACGTAAACGTCTGTCGCTGCTGTTCTAATTTACCAATGTTCACATGGAAATTCAATTCCCGTTACAAAGATATATTGCATGCTGCATTAGAGTAAATAGTCATCTCTCCACATACGTTGAAACATAATTGTATTGAGACAGGTAAACATTGCATGATCTGCCACAAAATATAACTATCCACAATAAATTATTTCATAGCATGATAACGTAAAATCAGGACAAACGCGATAATTGGCAGAACGATGCCAACCACTCCGATCAAAGTGTCAGCTGTCACCTGTTACTAGCCGGGCACTGAAGCGTCACTAACGCTGTGCCGTCATTAACTAGACGCTGTGCCGTCACTAACAAGACGCTGTGCCGTCACTAACCAGACGCTGTGCCGTCACTAACAAGACGCTGTGCCGTCACTAAGAAGACGCCGTGCCGTCACCAACCAGAGGCTGTGCCGTCACTAACCAGATGCTGAGCCATCACTAACCAGACGTTGTCTGTCACTAACCAGACGTTGTCCCGTTTCTAACCAGGCGCTGTGCCGTCACAAACCATATGCTGTGTCGTCACTAACGGACGCTGTTTCATTTTATTATTGTGTCTTTTTGAAGTCAAATACTTGTTCCAATTGTTTGTTGACAAATCATTTTTGACATTGAAATTTAGCTTAGACAGTTGAATTTTGCTTTTTCCCCCTAGCACAAATTCCTCAAGGTTGACAAGTTATCATCCGGTATTTTCTGAATATACCCCTGCCATCAATAATCAACATTCCAAAAAGAGCTCATGCTCAAAATAGCCGTTTATCTTCCAGACTACAAGCGGCTTGCACCAAAATTACCACCCAAGAATATTTTTTGAAGAAGTTGTTGGTCGAGGGGGGTGTGGGTCGAGGGTTGTGTGTCGACAAAAAAACATGTTGGCAAGAATTACGGCAAAAAATCACACGAAATTACAAAAGGGTGTACACTACAACCCTATTATTAGGCCGGACATGACAGACAGAGACCGTTACACACTAAACAAGGCAAATGTTTGCCTCGCTTCGCTCAGCATCATTTATTGCCACTTAAAATTTGTGAGGCTTCGAGTGTAAAATAAGGATCTGACCAGAACGGAACACGACAATCCATGATTGGATTGGGTCAGTAATGGATTGGTCAGTACAGGCAAAGGTCAGCCGAGCCATCAAGGCTGATGGACTGGCGACCGTCGTCAGGAAATGTATGTTAGCTCAATGTGCCGATTATGATTATGTATGATTAGATGTACAATCAATGTTGTGATTATGATGATGTAAAGTGCATATAAGGGACGAACGTTGGAGAGGAGAGTAATGCGGGAATGATGCGGGACTAATGGGGGCTGGAGTGCTGTCTAATGCACGATGGTGAGCATTCTACTTTAGAACCAAGCTAGTTCATGTACCAAGCTAGTTCATGGTTAGGCAGAGGGAGATGCCTATGTAACTGTATTTTATATATTATGTGTTCTACACAGAGGAGCAGAAAAAAACACGACGTTTGACCCAAAAAATAGAGTTCTGTTTAGCGAACCTGGAATCTGAGTTTTTATAATCCATCCGTCGCCGTTGGCCTTGTCGTGTTGGCGCCACAATGGCGTCATGGATGGACGTAATATAATGTGCTGATAAAGAAAAAATGTATCAATATAATAGAGAATACAAACGAGTTTTTTTTGTATAGGTGCACTTGTATATACGGGCGTAGGTCAGAAAGTTGTGAATTGTGGGCCTATGCGGAGTGGGGGTATTATTGAAGATTATGGTTGCAATCGCACATCAACGTTCGTTTAATTTTGGTCCATTGTTTACAACACTTCACAAACATTAAACCTACACTGGGGTTAAATATCTTGACCAGCTTTAGGAGACTATGTCAGACAGGTGACCAGCTGCCAGCATTCCTGCATAATATACGCCGTGATTATACCCAATGCTGGCGCCATGCCAGCGATGAATGTGGGCCACCGTCGCAGACGGCAGGCCAACATTAACCCAGCTTTGGTTCAAAGTAACTGCCGGTTCTGCTATGCTACGTCAGCCCACTATTGACCCGACAATGTGTCGATGTATCGTGCATTGGTCCGATGCCGGGCCATTGTCTACGAAGCTGGCCAACACTTAAACGGCATTGGGGTGGTGTGAGCGTGTATACTCTGTGTCAGCCAGCATAAAGTACTGCCCAGCGTTGAATGAATTCTGGCCAGAGCCAACTACGGCCGGCCAGCATTGAAACAGACGTTCAACGACCGACGAAGCCTAAAACCCCTATTATTATGTCTCCCCTCTTTAAAGGTGGAGACATATAGCTTTACTTCTCACCGCTCAAGCTGTCTGTGTGTCTCTGTGTGTGAGCGTGCAGGCGGTCAAACACGACACGCTCACCCAATGCTGGGCTAATGTTGGCCCACCGTCTACGACTCTGACCCAACATTAGCTCAGTATTGGGTTACTGTGTCGTGTTTGGCGCCAGGCTGAATGTGGGCTAGCGTCACAGACGGCTGGCCAACATTAACCCAGCTTTGGTTCAAAGCATCTTGCTGGTAGTAGCATACAGCCAGCATTAAGTAGGCCTACTGAGTAGGGTTGAATGGATACGGGCCAGCACCGGCGACGCTGGCCTAACATTTAACAGACATTGGGTCGGTGTCTGATTTTTCTCGCCCCAGCACTGCCAGACCAGCAAACACTAAGCGTTGAACCATTGCTGGTTTTATGCTGGGCCAGGGTTGCACACGGTGGGCCAGAATTGGACCAGCATTGGGTCAACGTCTCGTGTTTGCTGGGAGTGTTGAGAGGCCACATTGTGTTTTGAACATCGCCGGGTGTGAAGATATTAAAACTGTTACCCCACTGATTTAATCTAAAGACGATTTAGTTACTGTAGATCATCTTTCCGGCAGCAAGTCTAGACACAGCGAGGCCTCAGGAGTAGCGAATCTTGCGGGGGAAAATACTGTAGATATGAATAACGGGTTCCACCACATCAAAATACATAGTCTCCACTATCCACAGAAGCCATTTAATAACAAAAATTACAAAAGCCATTGACATTACATCTATTAGCTATCAACCTTTATGGTTATGCTCCTGGAGTGTAGACATCTCCAGTTTTTTTTACAACAAACTAGACTCTTCTAGTTCTATTATAGTATAGATAGTATAGCTATACCAAGAGACCAAAGGGTTATTTTCAGTTTGAAATCATCATAAATGTCTTAGTTAGCTCTCTCCGCTTCGCTTAAATACCTATGTTATGGGTCTGCGTCCGTTATACATGTTTAATACTTTCAGCGCTCAGCTAGGACCTACTTTAGACGTCAGAATCGTCGGATCCTGTGCTGAAAAGATCAATAATTGCTATTGCAGTGCATGCAAACAAGTGAAAGTGGTAATGGTTGTAGTGCCATTTGATTTTATAAACTCTCTTCGTCTTCTCGAGCACGTGTTAAAAGCAGGTCACATGAATCTTAAAGGTGTGGTCAACTGTTAAAATTCACGGGACAAGGGTCCCCCAGAAGGCAATAGTGCCCGTGGGTAGGCCAAGTCCCTATTCCATAATAATACTAAATATGCGTTTCATACCTAAAGCCTCATTAAGAGCAAGTTCTCAAATCACAGCAAGTTCATATATACTTGAGCGACATCTATGAGTTTATAATTCAAAGATCTTGGCCCTTACCCCTACTTGGTCGCTTGCTTGCAAACAAACTGACTGTATTACTGCGGGGATGTTGAAACTGCTTGACCCAAGCTTGTATTGACATGCAGGCGGACTTTCTCTTAAATATTGTACATTTATTCAATGTTGGTTCAATGTTGGGGCGGCGTCGCAGACGTTGGCCTAGCATTAAAACAGCATTGGATCAATGTCCCGTTTAAGTAGTATCTTGTAATCAGTTCAGTGGCTATATTAATGCCGTCAATCTGTACTCAATAGGCTACTGTTGGCCTACACTTGACCGTCCCAGGCATGCGCGTCTTGCAGTTGAATCATTCTTTAAGCTCAAGTGGGCGATACCCGGGTTTTCATGTCAAGTACCGACACTAGATCACCTGTGTTTGACTGACTGACTGACTGACTGACTGACTGACTGACTGACTGACTGACTGACGCTCACTCTCTCGCAGTCGCACACTCAATCACAGTTGGGTGAATTAAGAGGGAGGTGGGGGGGGGGGGGGGGACATTATTTAAAAAGTCCCCTGAAAGGCCAAATATACAAAATTTGGGGACAGGCCCTGGGCCCGCTTTCTTCAGATTTGGGATCCCCTGACTCACTCATTCAATTACTCTCGCATAGAGCAATCGACTTATCAATCGATTTACTGACTGATTGATCCATGGGTTTGACCAACTGATCGAAGTGACCGACTAACAGATCGATAAAAGTATATAAGATGTATCTATTATACTAAGCCTTATCCTGCTGATCACGACGATTGTCTTTTTTAAGTTGTTTTATTTTTCTATAAAATCACTGTTATTTGGAATGAAATATGTATTTAGACATCAAGATTTGCAAATATTTGATCTGAAATTAAGCAAATATGAGTAAATTTTCACCCACTTGAGGTTGTGGATCGCGGTAGCGAGACATGACCTCAAGTGGGTGATAATTTAAATTAATTAACTTAGCAGGATAAGAGTTAATACAAATTCAGCTCGATCAGTTGTGGAAACCGCTTGTTTCTCATTCTGAGAAATCACAACATTTTTAATAGATTTATATCTCTACATTTTACAGATTCTGTTGGGGGGAGTCAGTTCGCAAAGAACAATTGCCGCCGCCTTAGTGAATACAGGAACTAGAGTGGATTAAATAGCAAATGAATGATCAGAACGTGCTTCACAAGAAGTTAATCCAATGCTGATTTAACGTTGGCCCATCGGCTCCAAGGCTGGGCCAACATTAAATAAACATTGAGTCAACTGCTTGTGTCATCTGGGTTATTAATAACACTTTTACGGGTGTCGACTGTAGACGTCAGATTCTGACGTCTAAAGTCGACCCCCGCACTGAAGTAGCTAATTAAAATATTTATAATGGTCGTAGACCCGCAGGCCTAACATAGTATACACACAAAACGGAAAGAGCTAACTAAGATATTTATGCTGATTTCAAATTAAAATAAAACCTTTGGTCTCCAAAAAAAATTCAGCGTTGTAAGAGTTAAGAAAGTATTTTTTTTTGGAAATATGTGATATGTTCTCTGTTTGTTATAAAGCTACTGTTTTAAGAGACGTGACACAATGGTTATGAGCGTAGCCGGTAGCATTTTGCAAGCTAGCCGCTGCTTGCCGGGCGAGTTCGATACCCGCTTGGTGCAGGATTTTCAGAGAAATATGTTTCTAGCCTATCAGCGCTGGCACATCGTTTTTTCCAAGTGCTTGACGATGCTTCACTTCACTCAGGTGTAATTGAGTACATGGTAGGAAAAGATGGCAATTTGGTGCGGTAACCTTATAGCGCCGAAATGGCTGCAGTGCTGTATGCTCTAAAAGGGGAGTTGAAACGGTACATGAATGAGCAGGTCCAGTGACCGGGGGTAATGTATGTTAAGCACACAGAGCAACATATGCGTGCTATGTTTATAAGAAAGCACCTTTATTATTGTTGTTGTTACAATCATAGTTCATTACGAATGTCGCATATAACATTTTGTGTTGAAAAGTGATCAAGGCTACATTTGATTCAAATGTAGTAGGCCCACTATACTATAGTACTATATAATTACTACAACTTCTACAACTAATAAAATGCGTCATTTAGTCATGTTGCCTTTTAACGGAATGACTGAGTGGGCGTGGTTTGGAAAAGAGTGGTAATCTTCTGCCACAATGGTAATTTGACCCAATTGTTATGAAATTTTCCTGAATATAAAGTGAACCTAAAATATAATGGTAATTTGCAAGGTACTAGAGCGTTTTTAGTGGCGATAACATTCTGGGTAGTGGTAAGTGCTATTTCATTTTGTAGACTCTCAAGTCTTTTCAAGTACGTGTTAAAAGCACCGGGCTCAGGTGGGCGATATTTGGCGTAGGATAAACCAGCAAGCACGTGTCATTGTTCTGGTGTTGGATTAATGCCGGCCCACCGTCTACAACGCTGGCCCACCATTAACCCTTAAAACGTTGAAATATTCACTGTATAAACCATGGAGAACAAGGGTTTTGTTCAATTTGAAATCAGCACAGAACTGCTAGTTAGTTTTTTCTGCTTCATTTGAATACCTATGTTATGGGTCTACGGCCATTATAAATATTTTACTTTTTTAGCGCGGGGACCGTCTTTATACGTCAGAATCTGACGTCTACATACGTCAGATTCTGACGTATAAAGACGTCTACAGACGTCGATTCTGACTATAAAGACGGTCCCCGCGCTGTAAGGGTGAAACTAGCATCGGGTAAACGGCACCTGCTTTTCTGCTGGGATAGGCACCAACCCGGGGCACCAACCAAGCGAACACGATACAATTACTCGATGTATGCCTAATGCGGGGCGAGCGTCGGAGACGGCGGGCAAACTTTAATCAGCATTGGTTCAATGTTTCACGTACAAACATGAAACATTGAACGAGTGCTAGTTTAATGTTGGCCCGCCGTCTGCGACGCTCGCTCCGATTAAATATATCAAATCGTGGAGCCTATTACTTGCACAGTGTCGCAAACGGTGGCCCAACTATGTCAAGGAGAATGAGCGAAATTCAATAGATTTGTAGATCCGAAGAACTGCTAGTTAGTTTTTTCTGCTTTATTTGAATACCTATGTTATGGGTCTACGGCCATTATAAATATTTTACTTTTTTAGCGCGGGGACCGTCTTTATACGTCAGAATCTGACGTCTACATACGTCAGATTCTGACGTATAAAGACGTCTACAGACGTCGATTCTGACTATAAAGACGGTCCCCGCGCTGTAAGGGTGAAACTAGCATCGGGTAAACGGCACCTGCTTTTCTGCTGGGATAGGCACCAACCCGGGGCACCAACCAAGCGAACACGATACAATTACTCGATGTATGCCTAATGCGGGGCGAGCGTCGGAGACGGCGGGCAAACTTTAATCAGCATTGGTTCAATGTTTCACGTACAAACATGAAACATTGAACGAGTGCTAGTTTATTGTTGGCCCGCCGTCTGCGACGCTCGCTCCGATTAAATATATCAAATCGTGGAGCCTATTACTTGCACAGTGTCGCAAACGGTGGCCCAACTATGTCAAGGAGAATGAGCGAAATTCAATAGATTTGTAGATCCGAAGAACTGCTAGTTAGTTTTTTCTGCTTTATTTGAATACCTATGTTATGGGTCTACAGCCATTATAAATATTTTACTTTTTTAGCGCGGGGACTGTCTTTATACGTCAGAATCTGACGTCTACATACGTCAGATTCTGACGTATAAAGACGTCTACAGACGTCGATTCTGACTATAAAGACGGTCCCCGCGCTGTAAGGGTGAAACTAGCATCGGGTAAACGGCACCTGCTTTTCTGCTGGGATAGGCACCAACCCGGGGCACCAACCAAGCGAACACGATACAATTACTCGATGTATGCCTAATGCGGGGCGAGCGTCGGAGACGGCGGGCAAACTTTAATCAGCATTGGTTCAATGTTTCACGTACAAACATGAAACATTGAACGAATGCTAGTTTAATGTTGGCCCGCCGTCTGCGACGCTCGCTCCGATTAAATATATCAAATCGTGGAGCCTATTACTTGCACAGTGTCGCAAACGGTGGCCCAACTATGTCAAGGAGAATGAGCGAAATTCAATAGATTTGTAAATCCGAATTTACGTGGCGCGAAACGCCGAGTATATTCGAATCTACGAGGCTATCGTAATGGAGTTCTTTTTTAACTTAAATTACACAAAATAGGTACATGTGTTTCAAGATTCGAATCTACAAATCTATCGTATCCGAGTTCTGTCTTCGACTTAATATAAACAAAATAGGTAGGCCTATACATGTGTTCCAAGATTTTATATAAAAAAGCGCTAGTTCATTGTCAGCATATTAAATCAGGTCAATGTATTATTGAGTCAAGTCATTAAATAATATTCACAAGTGCACTTATATGATATGTAGGGTTTGCAAAATCATTACCTCTATGACTGTAATCCCGATATCTAACCCTTCTGCTGCTGAATTGTTTGTTTCTATTTTTCGTCAATTTAAGCTGGAATTGCAAACGTAATTTCCCGCTTCATTGACGAAAAGTATATTAATAGTAAATATTTATTTAAAAACAGACATGAAATAATTAACTTCAACAAACTATTTTTTCGATTTTAAAGTCATTTAATTTTGTTTTGAACTGTAGTACAAGGGTTAAGATTCCAACGCCAATACAGAATAATTACGCGAATTTGAAAATTATCTCAATATATCAGATTATAATATCGAAAAATTACATTATACTTGCAGTATATATCAGTGTAATAATGTCAGAATATAATAGGCCTACTATGTTTCGGAAGATGTACATATAGATATTAATATGTCGAGATTTAACACGTTCGTAACCAATTCAGTCAGATGTCAGAATATATCATCATACCGGCGAAATATGACACTGTAGTGTCAGTTGTATTGTATTGCAAAATCGCAATATGGAATCAATGACAATCCTATGACAATCCTATGCATCTTTGTGGCAGGTGGTGAAACCATGATGTCAAAATATGTCAAAGCAATTAAAAAAGAATGGCTACATAGGCCTAATATAATATGTTTCCGAAAATCATGATTGTGTCAACATGTTTACAAAATAAGACACTATGGTGTTAGAATATGAGAGCTGTATATCATGATGATATATTATAATGTCAGAATATGGCTTTATTAGTGTCTGGATATGACATAATAAGGATAGTTTCTGGATATGACATAATCAAATGAAAAGTGAGATTCAAATGATATAACCCACCACAATAGTATCAGAATATCACAGTATCGTGTCAGGGTTAAAAACTGTGATTATGCGACTTAATAATGTCTGACCATGGCATTATAATAAAACACAATTATATTAAGATATTAGGTAAAATTGCTGCTTTTATGCCAGCATTTGTATGGCAGCATACTGCCATCGTAATAGCATTATAATATCAGAATTGACAATGCATGACACTATTGTGAAAGGTGTCGACACTGTATTAATATATTCATAATTATATCGCTATTGTAATTCAATGTTACGTTTATATATATTGTACTAAAGGACATTTTAATGTTAACACATCATGGCATTTATGTTATCAAGCCAGTAGTACATGGCACTGAGTTAATGTAGTTATGTCGGATTATGATACACTAACGTCATCGTCTGACACTATATCTTCAGATTATAGAGTTATAATGTCAGAATATGACAACATAATGTCTGGTTGTAGTACAATAATGTGACAAAAACCTAAATTGTAAAAAAACTGCAATTACTTGCTCATTTTTGTCTGAATTGGGGTATTGTAATCTATGTCTTTACATTGGTCAAAACTACCCCCCCCCCCCCACAAAAAAGGTAAATATGTGAAACTACACATAATCATAGTTTAATAAGTTAAGAAAACATTTTAACACAACGGCTAAAACTTATGATACTAGTATGTATTTGTATTAGGCAGTGACGAGTGTATTAATACTAGCAATTGCTCTAAATTGTTTTTACGAATATTACTGTTAGTATATCATAAATACATGAGACAATGCAAGATCGTGGACGTTGAATCTTTTACACCAGTGGTGCTAGATAAGAAGGAGTTTGACTATTTTCAGATTTGATGAAGTGGTGCTAATTAATAATGAAAAAAAAAACCATTTAAATATATGATGTATATCTGTGTAAGCCAGTGACCAACATTTTGTGTCAACGGTACACACATTCAATGTCACCCGGATGTGAACAATTAAATAAGAGGTTAAATATTATTTTTAGCTCCAGATATTCACATCGTTGTATTTTGATGTCATTAAAGAACTGTAGCAAATATGTTCTGCGGTAGTTCTCATAAGAGTTGGTTATGCTAGGTATGGTGATATATGTGTATTAATAAATACAGAGTTTTCGTAAAATGAAAGCTCTTTTTATCGGACACAAAATAGATTATTAATCTTAGGCGAATCCCAAGCTATGTAATTCGTGGTTTGTTCGGATCTCGATTTGTTTCTAACAGTCTCTTTTAGCAATAAAATCTTGAGGGTGGTCCAAGCTAAAAATTAATCCGAAAGAAATATAAATTTATATAGCAGATTCTATGTCTATCAAGAAAATCTTGTATTTCAAATACGTTTCAATAGTTCTTTTATATGTTAGATATAGTTTCGCATTGTTTTTGAATATGTTCAACCATGTGTCAGTGGTTTTTTAGATTGACTTCGATTGATCATCGCCGACATCGGTCCAGTCACATGGTCCAATTTAAAAAAATATTATATTATCGCTCACGTTGAATTCGTGTTTTTGTTAACTATTAATAATAGTTTATCCGTACGCGCTGTTAATTAAATGTCAAAGCTACTGGAGTCTAGATATAGTCTAGACTCGGCTCTAACTGTTATCTTAACTGTAAGTATACTCTATAGACTATACAGTATACTCTATTATTGCCATAGGCTCCTGGCCTAGCCGCAGTAGGCCAGGGCTAGGACTAAACTTTGGTCTAATTAATTTTAAGTCTAATAGTCTAATTCTAGACATTGCACATTAAATAATTGTACGTATATAGGCCTAGTCTAATCGCTTTTTGTTTCATTTCATGAAATCAAATTTTTTTTTTTTTTAATATACGATGTAGACTAGTCTACCATTAGACTGGTTGCATCGTCATTATTAGTGTAATAGTCGGCAGCACTTCCAGTCACTGACAGTGACAAATTTTTGGAGTGACAAATTCATAATACAAAATTCATCTGGATTGAATTTGGTTTGGACTGTTCTTTCATGATTTTAATAAAATGTAGACTAAAAAATATACAATCTTAGGAATTTAAGCGCTAGTGTTAACTTTAATTTAAGTTAAAAGCACAATGACCATATGATTTTGATTTAATTTAAATCAATGAGAGTGGTGATAGTTGTTTCTGAAATTTGATTTAAAATAACAAGAATCGATGAACTTATTGAGGCGATAACCAATTGCACATTTAAAAAATTTAGCTGTCTATACTTTAATTTTATATGACTATATGATTCTATAAAGGAAATTTATGTTACAAATAATTTTAATAGTTTGTGTATATATTTGATAATAGCTTTGCGTGGTTATTATTGAATCTGTCTGACCAATTATTTGGATTATGACCCTTATCTTTGTCACATTGACATTGTTGGCTTTTCATGTGGTCTAGTCAGTCTCAAAACCTTACATTATCGTTCACTCATTCTTCGTTTCAATCGTAACTTTCCGTTGTTATTGAATTATCAAATTTAACAAATTGAGCATAAAACAAGAACTCTTATAACTGCAGAGTAACACTGGTCGGTTCCTCATTTATCAAACATTTGCGGAATGACATAACGAAAAAATCATTTGCATTTTTGCATCCAAATTTGGATAACTTTTAATATGTCAAGGGGGATGGAAAATGTTTCATCTTTGTCACATAAAAATTTTGGTTTTATTCGGGTGAAAAAGTACTATGTTAACTTGTTGTGATTCCCTGAGTAAACATTTGAGATGGCGTTCACTTTAATGCAATAGACAATATTCATTTTATAAATCAACGATAATTGTGTCAGAGAATTTGTTTAACAAAGATTGATTAACTCTTCAGGCGATAACCACTTTGGCTGCTTTTATGCATTTATGCTAGTTTGTGGTTGACTCACTGATTCCTTTCAGGAACTGTTTTTCCTGTGGGCCATTCTCTGGCATTGCCACTGCGGCCTTATAGGGTTTCAGATAGGTCTTGTTGTCAGGAACATATGTTTTTGGCCTTTTTCCTCATGGTTGGGAGTTTCATCTTTGTTACTTAAATTTTTTTTGGGTACATTTTATCGTGTGATTTGCTTGGTCAATTTTATAAATTATCTTGTTAAGAAGATTGATTCTTGCTGTGATTCGCTGAGTAAACATTTGTGATGGCGCTCACTTTAATGCAATAGACAATTATTAATTTTATAAATCAATGATAATTGTCTCAGAGAATTTGTTTAACAAAGATTGATTAACTCTGGAGGCGATAACCACTTTGGCTGCTTTTATGCATTTATGCCAATTTGTGGTTGACTCACTGATTCCTTTCAGGAACTGTTTTTCCTGTGGGCCATTCTTTGGCATTGCCACTGCGGCCTTATAAGGTTTCAGATAGGTCTTGTTGTCAAGAACATATGTTTTTGGCCTTTTTCCTCATTTTTGGGATTTTCATCTTTGTTACTTAAATTTTTTGGGTACATTTTATCGTGTCATTTGTAGGGCAAAAATTTACAAATAATATAAATAAATAAGAGGAGAAATTGTTGTTTCTAGTATTTGATTTAGCAAGAATTGATAAACTCTGGAGGCGATAATCACATTGGCTGATGCCAATTTGTGGTTGACCCACTGATTCCTGTCAGGATTTGTTTCCTGTGGGCTATTTTCTGGCCTCGCCAGTACAGCTATATATAGTACAGTATATACTTTTTAACCTCTCAGATCTCAGGAAGGGAGACACCTGTCCCCTTGTCTTCCAGAGCATGTTGCTTGAGTTATTTTGTATATTTCCGAGGCACCGGAAGGTGTATACTGACGGATCAAAGGAAGACAAGAGGACAGCTATGTCCTGTGTCTGTGATGATCATGAATTTAGTTGCCGCATTAACGATGAGGCTTCAATTTGCACAGCAGAGCTGTTAGCTATTGAAGCTGCCATCGAATACATCTGGGATAGTACTGACGAGGAGTTCATGATCATCACAGACTCGCTATCTTCATTGCAGGCTCTTAAGAGTCAAAAACTCAACAACCCAATTGTTTCCAATATTTTGCATATGTGTCACTACTTTTCTGGGCACAAGGACATTATTTTTTGCTGGGTACCCAGCCATATTGGAATACAGGGCAATGAACGGGCTGATGTTTTGGCCAAGGCTGCCCTGGATAAGACGAAACAGTTTTATTATATACCATATACTGATTTCAAGTACAACATCTCTGTCTACCTTGATGACATTTTGCAAGGTGAATGGAACATCAATGTCACCAGCAAGTTGTTCGAGGTACAACCAATTATTAAGCGATCTTTTACACCAACGGAACGCCGAAGAGATGACGTTGTCTTATGCAGGGCCAGAATTGGCCATGCCTATTTCACAAACGGCTATTTATTGAGAGGAGAATTGTGACCTATGTGCTGCAATACTCGTCTCACTGTAAGACATGTCCTTCTCAGTTGTGCGAAATATGCGCACATCAGAAGGAAGTATTTTGCATTTAATTCCTTATTTGAGCTATTCAGGCACACCCCTGCTGGTTTTATTATTCAATTCCTTCGGGAATGTAACCTATATTCTATGTTTTAATTATTAGACTTAGACTTGTAGTTTTTACACAATCACTCAAATTTCATGGAGATATAGTGCCTTGATAAGTCGTTCATTTTATAATCACTTCATATTTCACATTATTTATACTGATATTTTTATACTCATTAAACTGTGTTGTAGTGCAGGCGCTACAACATGTCATCAGACTCGTTACATATAGGTGCCAGGAGCATCGTCATCTTATCATATCAAACACTTTAAACTGAATATTTTAGTACGATCATGCTTTTATTAGCTTTGTCTTTCCCTTACTACTTTAACTATACAATATGGGATATTGTAATACCTGGAATTTTCACTTAAATGGCCATACTGGCCGAAAAGTGAAGTAAAGCAAATATTATACTTACTTACTTACTGGCCAGTACAGCTTTCGGTTTCAGATAGGTCTTTGTCAAAACTATGTTTTTGGCACCTTTCCTCTTTGATTGGAGTTTTCTTTTTTTGTTACTTTTGGTCGATGAAGCATACATACCAGCTACTCTTAATCTCAAATTAAAATATACAATATTAGTGCTCATAAATATATTTAAAAATAATTCATGTTAGGAAGTTAAGATTTAACGTTCTCATTAGTAATAATTTAAATTATTGAGAAGAGATATAGTTGATAATCTCTTGATTTCATTTTATATAATTAATGCAATTATGCCAATTTGTGATGACTCTGGAATAATTCCAGGGGCTGGTTTTCCTGTAGGCCATTCTCTGGCTTTGCCAAAGTGACCTTAGGTTTCAAGTGGATCCTACGAAATTATGTTTTGGGTCACCTTTTTCTTTCTAAGTTTTCTTCTTTGTTGTTTGTTTTGTAAAGCTTAGTGATCCAGCTGCTTTGAAATTAAATATGGCCACAAAAATTAAATCTTTCATCATTCTTACTTATATATATATATATAATAAATAATTTGTAAATTAAAATAATTCGGAAGAGTATCCAAGTGTAGGAGTGTAAGGTAAAAGCAATATAATTATTCAATTAAACTACTGCAAGAACATATTAATAATCTTGCATAAAAAAAAAAATCAATAAATACAAGGTTAGTTACAACAAGACTTGGCCAGTTGTTACATGCCGCAGTAATTATTGCATGCCTTATACGCCAACTACATGATGCTCTATGTCTAGCTTGTCTAGACAGGATGCATCCGGACTTGCGCCAGATGCAATATGATTATTCATTTGTTAGTTCGGCAGGACTTGCGCCAGCCGTTCTAACTATAGCAAACATAATGGGGAGTGATTTGCCAACTGGATTTGGGCCAGTTGGTTTTTGATATAATATCCACAAGCTCATTCTTACAGGTGGAATTACTTTAATCTAGCATCAGGATTTGCGCCAGCTGCTGAAATCAGTGCTAGCAGGGATGGGCAGGATGCATCCGGACTTGCGCCAGATGCAATAAACTTTGTGAAAAACCAAACATGATTTTCTATTTGTTAGCTTGGCAGGACCTGCGCCAGCTGTTCTAACAATAGAAAACATGATGGGGAGTGATTTGCCAACCCGATTTCGGCCAGTCGGTTTTTGATACAATATCCACAAGCTCATTCTTACAGGTGGAATTAGTTTAATCTAGCATCAGGATTTGCGCCAGCTGCTGAAATCAGTGCTAGCAAGGATGGGCAGGATGTATCCGGACTTGCGCCAGATGCAATAAACTTTGCGAAGAACCAAACATATGATTTTCCATTTGCTAGTTCGGCAGGACTTGCGCCAGCTGTTCTAACAATAGAAAACATGATGGGGAGTGATTTGCCAACCCGATTTCGGTCAGTCGGTTTTTGATACAATATCCACAAGCTCATTCTTACAGGTGGAATTACTTTGAATGTGGATGATTTATGTCCTTTTTCTTCTCCTGTAGAAGAGAAGAAAAAGCTAAAATTTTGCTTTTTCGTCAATAACTGCGTGAGTAAGAAATTATTATTATTATTTTTTTTTTTTTTTTTTTTTTTTTTTTAGAATTCTTTAGATCTTGCTTTTGAATGTATATGTAAACAACATTTTTAGTGAATACAGCAATACTCAAGATGTGGACAATTTCCTCATGTTCCTAATTTGCTTCAAATCCTTCTAAATCTATGTTTTGTGGTCTTCTTATGTTTTCAAAGTGTGTCTGCAATACCTAGGTCAGCTCAAAATGAGGTCTGTATACTTCTGTGGTCAGATTTTACACTTACATAAAATAAAATTCCACTGACATAAAAATCCAGTCAAAACACTACTCAGACTTGCTTCAGGAATTATAAATACAACAGATGTTATGATAAGTGTCCCTTATTATCTACTTTTTATTATCTAAATTTTAATTATTTGGTTATCTATTCATTACATGTAAATTTCAAGTTTCACTTCTGTAGACATCCTAATTTCAAATTAAAAACTCAATTTCAGACAATATAGCACTTCACTATTTAGAATTATTGTTGTTTCTGATGCCGCAAGTAATGGTGGTTTAGACAGATGAGAGGTTGGAATTCATATGTGCTCTTACGATGCATTCGTGAGTTTGTGTTGTGGGGGTCAGACACTTTGTGTCTGTGTGCCGTTTTCATACCCTCCTTAACAACAGATAATCTTGTTTAATAATGTTATTGATAGATTTTGTCAATATTATGTAATTTGTATGTAATGATACAAGAGTCAATTTTCATTAATATATTAATGTGAACAATTACTAGATTGTTATTGATAGGTTTGGTTTTGTGTGAACAATTACTAGATTGTTATTGATAGTTTGGTTGATATTATCTAATTTGTTTGTAATGATACAAGAGTCAAAGTTCACATTTAAATAGTAGATTAGATCAATCAGAGACATGTATAAATAGTCCTAGTAGATTTGATCAATTTGAGACATGTATAAATATTCATAGTAGATTAGATCAATTAGAGACATGTATAAATATTCACTGGTTAATCCTGTTAACTGACTGTCAAGTAAATTTATACCTATTTTGGTCTTAGGGCTTCACTCTGTTACAACCACGTTTACATTAACAACATTTGAAGTGAAGCCCTTTTTATTTGTAGTCGTTTAATTTGATGTTTATTTTTAATAAACAAATTTTCTCCATTTTATGTGTCTGTTTTTTGTACGATAAATAATATAATTATCTCAATATTGGTGCATATATATAGTTTAGGATGCTATATGGTGAGTTTTATATATAGACGTATTTAGCGAACCGAGTTATAAGGATTATATATAGTGAGGTTTTGTATAAAGACGTATTAAAGAAAATAAACCTCCACATTCGCTATTTCAAACAGGATCATCATGCATTTTTAGCTGCTAACGCCATCATTGGGCCTACATTTTTTTGTAATTTTACCTAATACAACGTCATTCACCCGCACGCCTCACATATGAGATTTCTCTTTATATAATTAAAGCGGTAGTTACGCAGCTTTAAACTTTTATGTGACTATTATATCAATTTACATATTTAACAACATGTTGATAACTAGACGTGCCTACGCTGTTAATGTAATAATAAATTGAACTTGACATCAAATCGTGAAAAAAACACCAGGAATGTATTTCTTGGAAGTTGTTTAGTATTACGCATGATTCGAGATCTCTTCTTTGATTCTAAGAACCAATTATGTTAATTGGAGAAAATAGACTAATTAGCTCTTGACCTAGATCGTATATGCTGAAATTGACCTATAATTGCAAACTTAACCAGAAACCACTCACTCGTGTCAAAGGTATTCGAAAAAGTGTTGTTACAAATGTTTTCGAGCATATTTGATAAAAAGCTGTAGCCCTATTATCGGAATTACTAATTATGCTTATTAGCGTAGAATTAAAATTAGATTATGAGATGTTTTTCTAAAGTTGGCAGAAAGTACTACGTCGTTTCAAACTTTAAAAATATGGCACTACATATACATAGAATTACAACTACCATGTTTTTAGTAATAAAGTTGTTTCATTCTATTATAATGGGCAATTTTGTTAATTAGGTAAATTATAAGCTTAACTAAACTCCCCTCCAAGCTGGCATATATCCAATAATGTTTATAAAGATCCATACACGTTTAAAAGTGCACGGATTTAAACAGTTCCTGTACAATTAACACATGTGGCATGTAGACATGCATAAAGTAATATTTTTGGCGATATTCCAGCCTTGACCTTGACATTTTCAGTTGACATTGATCTTGAATTGTAAAAATAACGTCAGAAATCACTTCCTCGGGTTAAAGTTATTCGAAAAAATAGTATTACTCTTGTTTCTACACCAATTTATTAAAAAGTTATATTATAAATGGGTATGTATGGTAATTAGGGTTACTTATGCTAATTAGCTAATTTAGGTCGCACATATGTAATGATGTTTATAAATTTATATGTAATGATGTTTAGAAAGATCCATACATGTCTTGAAGGTCACGGAATGAAAAAAATCCTGTACCATTAACACATATGTGACATATAAACATGCATAAAGTAATATTTTGGCAATATTTCAGCCTTAACCTTGCCATTTTCAGTTGACCTTGACCTTCAATTGTTAAAATAACGCCAGAAATCACTTCCTCGGGTTAAAGTTATTCTAAAAAATGGTATTACAGTTCTTTCTACGCCAATTTGTGAAATTTATATTATAAAATGGGTAGGAATGTTAATTGGGGTGAATTATGCAAATTAGCTTATAAAAAATTCACCCTGAAGTTGGCGCAACGCCAACAATGCTGAAAATGCTTGAAATATGCATATGAACACAAATCAATAAAAAAACTTGGACTTAGTCTCTCAATTTAATATTTTATGATCCTCCTTTCACATAGTGCGGAGCCTAGGCTGAAGGCGTGATCACATCCACTTTGAAAGTTATCTCATCCACTACAAAAGTGTACTTGGCCACCACAGAAGTGACCACAGCCACTTTAAAAATTGTCCCATCCACTGCAAAACTGATCTTGGCCACCACAGAAGTGATTACAACCACTTTAAAAGTTATCTCAGCCACTACAAAAGTGATCTTGAACACCGAAGAAGTTATCACAGCCATTAATCACAGAACATTAATCATCAAAATAGTACCACAAATTATTTTTTCAATCAAAAACACATCAAAAAGAGGTATTACACTTGCTGCTATTTGCATTTGTTTAAAATAACATTTCACAGTTTTGACCTTAGAATTGACCTTTTGACCTTGAAGATGACCTTGAATCGGTAAAACATTATTAGAAATAAATTATGTAGTCAAAATAACACCAAAAATAGTTATTATATTTGGGCTATGCCCAAATATATTGATTTTACAACGGAACTTTAAACTTATTATTCTTGGCACGTTTTTGTAAGACGCTATTTCTCCCTGAATTTGTATCCAATCATTATGAAATTTGGACACCATATTCCCAGAGTGGTCAGGTATTCTGCTATGACTTTTCTAAGACATCCATCGCGTTCTTTCGGATTAATCCAGGATTTTCTGGATCACTATACTCTTGAAAGGCAAAAGGCAGTTTCCGCTTGCTTGTAAAGTTAGCAGATACCGCACTATGCTGCTCTTCAAATGCAAAAGGCAGTATCTGCTTACTTGTAAAGTGAGCAGAAACTGCCTTTTGGCTTGCACGGCAGTAGGCCTATTATTGGGTCCAATATTGGTTCAATAGTAGACTGGTATCACTTCCTTGTTGCCTAGACGATATATATTTATTTTGTGTCATCCATTAATGGATATTCTGTGTGGTGGTATACTTCAAGAAGGTTTTCAATATTTGGTAAACATTTCCTATGTACATGTACAGATGCTGATTGTTCATGATGTTAAGTTTATTGGCAGATTGTGAAGGACGTTCCGCATGTCGTGATATCTCAAACTCTTTTTTCTATCTGGATTTATCTGTACAGATAACACACGATTCCCTGGTAATAATTAAATTCCCTCATACTATTAGTCATAGATATTTTATTCTAAGCTTAGACTAATAACGTTAGACCAGCTTGAATATATTATAAACGTATCATAAGCTAACGTTAAAGCATATAGGTTTACTATGGGCCATATACTTGGCCCCAATCGTCTAGTAAATACTAGTAGACCTATTGTCGATTATTAGGTCTAAGACTAATCAGAACACTTCTCTTTATAATATATGTAGGTCTAATAGTAACATAAACCGATATAGGAACTGATTAAACAGGCCTTTTTTAATATGCCATGACTGGGCCCATAGTTTTATCTAATATTCTGGATTTCAATTTTGGCGTTTTCACTGCTTCCCCAGCGATTGGCAGCCAATTTGGAAATATGCAAATTAGACAGATAAATGTATATTTAACAATACTATTTTTGGGGGAATTTAAATCAGCGTATTATTACTTTTAATTTGAGCCTCTTTGCAAGTCTCTATCTCGATTTTGACATTTTTACTGTTTTCACCCGGATATTGGCGGCCATTTTGGAAATATACAAATTAGGATAGAAAAATGATATAAAACGAAAATATTTTTTCGAAATTTGTAATCAGCTGGGTATTACCTTAAATTTGAGCCTATTTGCAGATCGCTATCTCGATTTTAAAATTTTCACTCTCATTACACATATCAGTCGGCGGCCATCTTGGAAATATGCAAATTAGAAGGTCAAAACGAGGTCAAAAGTGACTGCCCTATATCTGAAATCAAAAAGGTCATTTCTGAAATCATCTGTGTCAAATGTCATGATTTCTTCACAAAGCGCACACGGGTGTGCATATGTAAGACTTATTCAATAGACTATTATGTGTGGTGAGACGTTAAAGTGCCCGTCTCTGGAAACTATTTTTCAAAGCCACAGCGAGTTTTTTGCCCCAAGATAATTCCTTTTGCTAATTTTTTTGTTAATAGTAAGCCCATTTAGCAATAAAAATCATTTTGGTGGGCTTAGTTACAAAATTAACGAGACTGGCATGATGAATGTCCAACTATGGTCTGTACACCCAGAAATAGCCCATATAGAGCCATTATAAGTTCAAACGACTACAATCACTTTCGTGGCCTGATTTATCTCCCTTTATTATCTATACCTGTCATTGTTGTGTGCATAAGGAAGGGACAATTCTATAAAAATACAATCGTTTATTGCATAAGATCAAGTTGAATATCTGAAAAAATAGACAACCGGTGGACATGCCTTCAAGAAAGAGAAAATTATGTTTTACCATAGAAAATAGGTCATTTCTCGACATCTAATCGAAAACAGGGAAACTTGTATTTGTGTTTGTGAATTAAACAAGGTTTTCTCTTCTCAATACATAAATAAATGTATTTTTCAGATCACACGAAAAAAAAATCCTATAAAATGTATTTTGCATTAAGGTCTCACCACACAAATTCATACCCGCATATCATTAAAAAGTTTAATAGTGAGAGTTACGATCTTTTTTTATAAGATGTGGTGATTTATACCAGGCTTAGGGTTAAATATCACATTTATATCATTTTGATACCAATTCATCTAGATTGGGTGACCATTTCTCCCTTCAAAAACAATAAAATCGGGAAATATAGGTATAAAATGTAGTTCATACGCTGGTAGTAACAAGGCATATGCTGCATTCGGAAGTTCCCGTGTTTTGGCAACGCTAAGGGACGGTACTAGGACGTTACATTCCCATGTGAAAATAGAAAAAAATCCCCGTGTTTAAGCACTCTTTTTTATTTTTTATATTGATAGAGTATGTCATGATAATTAAAAAAATATACAGGTTTATAGAGATATTTATATTTAAAGAATGCTGGGAGGTCCAAGCGCATGGGCCATAATACATGTAAGTCAATGGGAGCGGTATTATGTGTGGAGAGACGTCAAAACCCTCAAGGTCTCACCACCCCAAATGCCAGTCCCATTGACATACATGTATAATGCCAACATTCTAACTTCACAACTTTCGTCCCTAGCCACACTACAATGTGACACACCATAATAAGACACATGCTCTCTTTTTTGAAAAACAGCCCCGAAAATGGTATGCTCACCAATTAGATTTTGCCGTAGGACCCCATATGTGGATAAAGATCTAACTTGCCCAGATCTCTCTAAATATTCTTGCGCCCATTCCCAGAAAAGACACAGGCCGAAATCACCACTTTCGTCCCTAACTACCCCCTATGTGACACACCATAATAAAGCCTAAACTGTTCTTTTTCAGAAACAGGTCAAAAAATGATATGCTAACTTCCTCCGTTTTGAGATACGCTCCCATTTTGGTAAAAAGGTTCGTTTTGCCCAGATCTCCCGAAATATTCTTACACCCGGAAAAGACACAAATCTTTCCCACTCCCTGTATCCATCCGAAACTCTCACGACACAGTATACCTCATGTCACGGCTGAAGAAAACAATATGGGCTTGCAAATTATTCACACAATTACAACATTCCTGTATTTTTTTTAATTCACCAGAAGCGTAAGCGACCGTGTAAAGCAATAATTTATGACGGACTCTCCAGCCAGTAGCCAACTCCTTTGATTTCGGCTAATTTAGGGCAGTGAGACCCTATAACATAGCAATGATATGAGTTAAAAAGAGCTTAAACCCAAGACATTTATGATGATTGTAATTGAAAAATCCCTTTAGTCTCTATGGTGTAAACAAAAAAATAATTCAGCGTTTTAAGGGTTAATGGAACTGAGATGAATAATTTGGTTAAAAAATCATGTGAAAGCAAAGTACTGATAATTATGAAAATTGTATATCTGAAAGGCAAATTGTTCAAAATAATAATGATGGTGAGTTATGTTAGGCCTACAGCACAAATACGATGTTCTGTGCTCTTGACACACATTATGCCTATCTCTGGTCACTGCAGGGGATTTTTATTCTATTCCATGGGGAACACAAAGCCCTGCAACAAATTTAACGATAGGAGCTTACGGTACAAGATCTTTATTTTTTGGTAACCCTTTAACCGCCAAATTATTCAATTTGAATTTCCACCCACTTGAAGTTGTGTCTCGCTGACGCGATCCACAACTTCAAGTGAGTGAAAATTATTCAGATTTGACAAAATGGCGGTCAACTCTTTTCCAATCTTGCTGGTTGGTGTCACATTTCATCTTTAGCATATTGAAAATGTGGTAACTAAATTGCTAGTAAAAAATTAAAACCCGAATATATGCGGCACCGGCGGTTAAAGGGTTAATATGACAATGTTCCCAGTAACACCCCATTCTGTAGTTGAATACGCTTACCCACCAAATATAAATAATATTGACTCTTCACCCGATGAGATGAAGTTCATCAAGTGATGAACGTTGATGAATGTTCATGAACATTCATCAACATTCATCAATGGTTCATCAAGCCAGTTCATGAACTGTGTTCATGAACTGTTCATCAAAAACAGTTCATGACAAATCATGAATATTAACGAACACTTGATGAACTAATGTTGTTCATGATTTAGTTCATGAAGTTCATATGGAGAGGTTCATGAACAGTCATGAATTTTTATGAACTTGGTAGAATACATTCAGTTTATAGCTTGTTCATGAAAGTTCATGAGAGAGTTTCATGAACTTTGAGGAACTATTATGAACTTGATAAGTCTTAATTCTGTTCATGTCTAGTTGATGAAAGTTCATGAGGAACTGTTTCATGAACTGTGATGAATTGTTATGAACTTGATTAGTCTCATTATTTTGTTCATGGTTGTTCGTTAAAAATCATGAACTTTGATGAATTATTATGAGCTTGATAAGTCTTAATTTAGTTCATAGCTTGTTGATGAAAGTTCATGAGAGAGTTTCATGAACTTTAAGGAATTATTATGAACTTGATAAGTCTTAATTCTGCTCATGTCTAGTTCATGAAAGTTCATGAGGGACTGTTTCATGAACTGTGATGAATTGATATGAACTTGATTAGTCTCATTATTTAGTTCATGGTTTTTAGTTAAAAATCATTAACTTTGATAAATTATTTTTACTTGATAAATCTTAATGCAGTTCATAGCTTGTTCATGAAAGTTCATGAGAGAGTTTCATGAGCTTTAATGAATTATTATGAACTTGTCTTTATTCTGTTCATGTCTACTTCATGAAAGTTCATGAGGGACTGTTTCATGAACTGTGATGTTTCGAGTTTGAATTATCAGTTTAGTTTATGGTTTGTTCATGAAAGTTCATGAACTGTGGTGAATAACAGCCTAATTACCCTGGCGAGTATGGTGTAAACTACGCAATGGCTAATTAACTAATTAATTAGCAAATTGAGATAATGTGAGTTAGATTATCAACCATAGAATACATAATATTTAAAAATAATTAGTTTCTCCTTTTTAAGTTCAGTTCTGTGTAGTACTGTCAGAGAGGCGATCTCTTTTTCAATTGACGAAATGAAGCTTAATTAGTTTGCTGTGTTTAGGTAAGAAGTAACCTCATAAAAATCTAATCCCCGAATGAAGATACTATATGTATTTCACAGGTCAAAAAGCTAATAGACTGGAAAGTTAATGAATTTTCATGAACAATTCGAGAACATTCATGAACACCAACACGAACTTAGTTTGTGAACATCATGAACTTAGTTTAAGTGTTGCTGGTTTATCTGGTTCATTATTGAACAACCTGAGTTCTACCCTGATCACATCGCCAGGCTCTGACACAGTGACCTCCATTTTTAAATGTAATAGTTCTAAAACGATCAAAAGTTTACGCCTTTTGAAAATGGCATAGTTTTCGTGGGCACTTGAAATATTCGTCTCAATTTCATGGCATCCGAGTTTTTTGGTAGGCAACGCGAGTGTCGTTTTTACACAGCTGGCTGTGGAAACAAAATGGCGGTCAGTGTGACTGGGCCTCGCGCAGTAAATGAGTTAGGTGGCCCAGTCATACCGGGTACCTGAGTTCCTGGTCGTTCACGAACAACCTCAATTTCATGAACATTATGCAGGTTGACAGTTCATGAATGTCTCATTTGTTGTTCAGAAACATTCATGAACAGTTCATGAACACATGTAATGAACGTTCATGAATATTCATTAACTATCTGGTTCGTGAATTATTTTAGTTCTGGCCGTTCATGAACTGGGTTGACAGTTCATGAATGTCTCATTTGTTGTTTAGGAACATTCATGAATAGTTCATGAACACATTTAATGAACGTTCATGAATGTTCATTAACTATCTGGTTCATGAATTTTTTGAGTTCATGGTCGTTCATGAACTAGCCTTGGTTCATGAATTATCTGAGTCCATGAATGTTCATGAACAACCCATGTTCATGAACAAAGTGAGAGTTCATGAACAGAATAAGTTTATGAACTCATGAACTTTCACAAAAGTCTCATTTGTTGTTCAAGAATATTCATGAACCGTTGATGAACACGTTGATAAACGGTCATGAACGTTCATAGTTTTTGTTCACGAACATTCATGAACTATTCATGAATGTTCATGAACAGTAGGCATGGATTAAAATCAAAACAGCTTAGTCAAATAGTTAGAAGACACACCCTACGTTGTAACAGGACAGAATCTTAAATAAGGCAAAATTTAGTATGTTATCTTGAGGTTTTGCATTGATACAAAAAATGTGGCATTGGACGTTGTTTCCCCCAGCCCTCCACCATATCACGAACAACAAAAGCACATTATAGTAAAATTTAACTTAAACAATACATTGAGACAGAATGACGTGCCTTGAAGTAGGTTACTGTAAAGTAGGTTACTGTAAAATGTTTGTGTTGTTCTGATTACAACAAAGTGAACCAACCCTTAAAGCACTACATCCCCGATCAAAATACTATATGTATTTTACAGGTCGACATACTTAGACTGAAAAGTTAATGAATCTTCATGAACAATTTGTGAACATACACGAACTGAGTTTGTGAAAATCATGAACTTGGTTTAAGTGTTGCTGGCTTATCTGGTTCATTATTGAACAACCTGAGTTCCTGTTCGTTCATGAACAACTTCAATTTCATGGACATTATGCTCGGAACTTAAGGTTGACAGTTCATGAATGTCTCATTTGTTGTTCAGGAACATTGAAGAACAGTCCATGAACACATTTATTAAACGTTCATGAATATTCATGGTCTATCTGGTTCGTAAATTATTTTCGTTTTTGGCCGTTCATGAACTAGGTTGACAGTTCATGAATTTCATGAATGTCTCCTTTGTTGTTCAGAAACATTCACCAATAGTTCATGAACACATTTAATAAACGTTCATGAATGTGCATTACCTATCTGGTTCATGATTTTGTTTAGTTCATGGTCATTCATGAGCTAGCCTTGGCTCATGAATTATCTGAGCTCAACCCATGTTCATGAACAAAGTGAGAGTTCATGAACAGAATAATTTCATGAACTCATGAACTTTCATGAAAGTCTCTTTTGTTGGTCAAGAATATTCATGAACCGTTCAGGAACTCGTTGATGAACGTTCATAAAGGCTCATAGCTTTTTGTTCACGAACATTCATGAACTATTCATGCATTTTCATGAACAGTTCATGATCATCTCACCTGGGTAGTGATGACAGTTATTTATATTTGCTTACTTTGCGATCAAACATTTAATAAACTTGACGTTGACACAAACATTTCTTTCCCAATCACTGTGATTTAACCTTATATTAAAATATATCAAAAACGACTATTGTACGACTAGAGTCGTGCTTGGCGTCTTAAACCTTCCATCGCGGGGACCGTCTGTAGACTGACGTCTATAGACGTCAGATTCTGACGCCTAAAGACGGTTCCCGCACTGAAAGATTTAAAACATTTATAATGGCTTAGACCATATGGCTTAGGTACTCAACTAAATCGTAAAGAACTAACTAATAGTGTAGTCATTCTGGCAAAATAATCTGGACAAATTGCTAACAAAGGTTTTATGATTTATTATGGTAGATATAGGTCTCAGCTAACACTTCCGAAAAGTCCCAAGGAAAACTCTTGTTCAAAATCGAAAAATTGACTTAAACTATTTTCCAATACACGATCGCTAGCGAAAATCGAATTTTTGAAGTTTTTTTCCATTTTGCAAATGCTACGTATCGTTACTAATGTTTTTGGACACCAAAAAACGATTGTGGCTATCAGTTTGACTTTAAATGCAACGAATGGTTAATTTAGTGCTGATTTAGCGATTTTTCAGAAAAAAGTGATTTTAATTTTTTAAAAGTGTATGAGTATATGATGTATACTTGTTTAAATGATTCTTGTTAGCCTGGAAAATAATATTATCTCGTATTTAATGGGTAGCTTGTGAGGCGGAGTGAACACCTGCAATATTGGTATATGGTTTATATGTCAAGTATTAGTATTGATCCCACGAGTATAAAGTGTATATTGTAAGTCAAAGAAAAAACTCAATTGGGAGCGATCACTAAATGATCGTAGGCTAAAGTTATCCTTATTATTTTTCAAATTCAATGTCATCAATTTATCCCGCTTTTTTATTATTGTTTAAGCTTGTTGTTGGATAATCACTTTTTGTCGATTGATAATCTGATAATATCAAGTTCTTGAGTCAACAAATTATAATAGCGAGGTTAAGGAGAGGGTGTGACCCTGGAATTGAGCTCTTCTAATGATCTACGCCAGTGGCTACAACTCAAAATACAAGTATTTTACAGTTTAATAACTGATATTTCATGTAGAGCATGTCTCTAATGACAATGGTCAAATACACTTACCGCAGCGATCTGAATAAGTGTTGTTTGTCATCACGCTATGTATGGTTTGAAATAATTTCCTAAGCATTAAAACTAACAACGGATAGATTCCATGGAATCCGCTAGAACAAATGTAAGTTGTGAAAACATGTAAATTATTGTATAAAGAATGTTGAATGACATTTTTTATCTTGAGTGTATGCGATTACACAATCTGAAACACAGATAATATACATCGCCATATATTATTAAATACTAAATACAGTTTAGATAATTCGATACCCAAACCTCAATTTATTAATTTGGAATATTTTTACTGCAAAACAATTGTTAGTTATTAAGTTAAAAAACGTATGCTACATCGTTCAAAACAATTATTTTTCATCAATTGTTTACTTTTCGTTGTCTTGTGTGTTGAAATGTTAAAACAAAACAAACCAAGCTTCGACTTGATTTATTTGATCAAATGACAACATATATCAAGTCGTAAAACCATCGGCGGGTGATAACTCAAATAGAAGTATAAATAATGTTTGAAATACTTTGTCCCATATGGACATTATATAAAAATAAATAATATGCAACATAATTGCCATTAAAACAATCAATGGTATTTTTTGTAGTTTCAGAACATTAATATTTTAATGGGCTATGTATATATTAAGTAGTAATACACGTTGAAAAGCTACATAGCCTGTATTTCTGCATGCGGATGCAGTGCAAAAAATTGTTGCAATCCCGAGTCAAATAGTTGCTTCTGATAATGACCGTAGTTAGAATGTAATAATAAGACATCATACTTATGTACATCTAATTATAAAGATTATCCTTGTAAAGAATTTGCTTTGACATTACAGTCTACTTAACTGAGAATCAGATTGATTTTACTTGTTTTATTATATGTTTTCTAGTTGGACACTACCAAATGAAAATAACACTTGTAAATATATTTGGCAATTAACGTTCAAACATGTAAACGTTGGTTTAAACATAGGTTGACGTTTTTGTATTTCGCAAAGTGAATTTATCATACATTTTATAGCTGTGGTGGGGTACTGGGATGATTGCTAGTAGTAGTACTTTTCGCCCCCATTCGGGGAGGGTCATTAGGGATCTGTTTCGTCTGTTGGATGCTGTTACGGCATTGTACGGAAGCACTAGTCTACAGCAATCATCCAAGGGCAGCTGCAGCCTCCTCGTATCTGGCTATAATCTTCGGGCGGATTGCCAGTGGCGTACCCTGGTTCCTCCGCTCAACAGCGGAGCCAATGCAGCACCCGCATCAGTGCTGGCGCTGATGTAGGCTGTGGTAGCCTTAAATAACCGGCAATAGCGTGTTTGACATTAGGTCTCTCACGTGGGATGAATGGAGTTACCCAGAGGGAGTGATCCTTTCTATTGTTACTCTGGGGACTATCCGACCCGAGGATAGCGGAGCTGCGCAAAATGCCACAGAGTTTCATCATTAAATTGTACAGCGAAACTGAAGTCTCTGGCCGTCTGGGCATGTCTGGGGGTATATCCCCTAGACATGCCCAGAACCCCTTATCGGGCAAGCGAAGGAAAACGCTCTCAATAACCCACCATGCCCTATCACCCCCACCCTCACATCATCATCTGTACATCATTCATCTCTTCAATTGACTACAACGTTTTTATCGTATTAGAATGTCACTTAAAAGATCTTTTGTGCCGAAAAGTGACGTAAAGCAATTATTTACTACTACTACTACTATAGCTGTGGTGATGAAATAGACATTCATTTGTATTGAGTATATAAATCATATGTGATTAGGACGTTGCAATGTACATGGGTTTTCATTGTTAAATCTTGAGACTCAAAGGGTTATAATAAATATGATAATAGGATAGCATATACACAATGCAGTTGTTGATAGCATACATGTAAATATTTCGAATTGACATTACAGATATACAGTACTAATATAATATATACATCACAACTGTTGGTTTGAAATCGTCTTTTACAATTAAAGCTGCAAAAAACCTTTCAAATGTTTCTGATTTTGTGATATTCAGATTCCTTAAACATCTAAACATACGAATCCATATATTACATTAACAATCTGCATAGTTATTGGTGAAAATAAGTGATTTTTTTGCATAATAGCTGGTGCATTTTGCGTCCATTCTGCAAAAAGGAGACATGTTAGCCACCCAGGTATTGTTCTTTGACAAAAACTAAACACATTACTGAAGTTAGTTTGCTTGCAAAAAAGATATGCCATCACTCCACTTTTTTAATCACATTATATACCCCTGGCTGGCTGACTATTTGCCAATTTAACAAATTTCAACAGGAGTTTTGCTTGGGACTTTTCAGGATTGCTAGCTGGGACCTATATCTGCCATAATAAATCATAAAACCTTTGTTAGCAATATGTCCATATTTCCGTGGATTTAGTGCCAGAATGACTACACCACTAAGACATCTATGATGATTTTAAATTGAAAAAGCCCTTCAGTGTCCATGGTTGAAACACAAATAATTCAGCGTTGTAAGGGTTAAAAGGAAGACATTTAAGACATGTTTTATATTCAATACAAGATGACCATTGTCATATTTGCATAGATTACCAATAACAAACATAGCGACACGAATATTGACTACACACACATATCAATAGGTAAATATTATTGTGTATAATACCATAATATAATTATACTCATTATTTCCATATCAAAATGCTAGATGGCTTTCCAAATGCTTTATGGTATGTATCATTACATACGTAGATTAATATAAGGGTTCATAATAACCACACTGCTCTGCAAAACCAAAATACAGTTTACCGTTACTGCTTACCGTAACTTTTTACTTGTAAAGTAATCAGTTACTTCCTTTTGGTTTTGCTCGACAGAACAGTGGTTATAGGAGAAAACATTAGAAACGTCATCACTAAAGCGTGATACAGCCACATCGTTCTCCAAGCTAGCGTAAGCAATTATTCAAACGTATCAGTGCATGCCATTATAAATTATGTAATTATCTAGTCATATTTTGTGTACCGTAATAATTAATAATAATTAGTAACATAATCCATTTTTTATGGTATATTCAAAGTTTAATATAATATGAAATCTTACATTAAACTTTCTAGCCCAGCCGTTTACAATTCGTGGTGATAATAATCAACACACGTTTCTCTAACTTATAAAATGAGACTGTTTCCTCAATGGACCAAAGCCTTTGACGTTGGTCCAATATTGTATAAATGTTATACAAATGTTTTGTATTTGCTTGTAGAGTAATAATGGGTTTATCTTTTCATGTAGACATGGATAAGTTTACCTCCGGGATATAAGGGAAATGGCGGCGGAAAATGTCGGCGAAAATTGATCTAATAAGGATTAGGTCAGGGCATGGCAATCATTACCTAAATATTACTGGAGCATGATGATGGGACACTAAGTAGGCCTAGTTATTATACGCACTAAGTTAGTTTTGACTTTAATACACACATTAATCACTCGTTCCGAAACAATAATCAACCTATTAATAAGGCCACTATGTTTTTTCTCTGTTTTAGATGAACGCGCGCATTAGATTTAGGCCGCGCATTACTAAAACAAACATGTGTTTTTTTCTGCTCAGCGCGCGCATTGAATTTTTGCCGATTTTCAAAAAAAACATTTAATCTCGTAGATAAAAAAAACATTCCGATAAGACCAAGTTCATTCAGGAAATAAAAAAAACGTTTTTCCAGCTATGTTTGTTTTGCTTGTTTTTTTTGTCGCCCTCATTAACTTTATTTGAAATAGGTCAAAAGTTTTTTATTTCGTCGCCCTTATTATCTTCTCCAGAAATTTGTCCAATGTTTTTTATTTGGTCGCCCTCATTAACTTCTCCGAAAATAGGTTGAATGTTTTTTTTTTCCTCAATTGTTTTTTTTACCGCCCTCCCTCATTAGATTATGGATTTGTTCTGATCTAAAACAATGAAATAAAACACAGTGGCCTAAAGATGAATATTAAACACCCATACATAACTTCCCATACACTTCTAATCATTGAATTATTAAAGTGTAATCAAAAAAGAAGTACATGTCTTTGTCAATTGAAATACACTATTTTAGGAAAATGGCAAAATGCGTACTTGGATCATTTTGCGTGTAAGACATTCATATGAATCCTGAGTTATGACCTGAGATGGATTGTTGACAAATAGATAAATAAACTAAAGTTTATCAAGCATATACATATAGATAAATATACGAAAATTTATCAAACACGATAATCTTTGTATTATCCAAGATATCATTTTAAAAGTAAGTTTTATGTTTAGCTTAGAATGTCGCCTTCAGTATATGGTGCGGATTGTTCCACATTACTGGAGCATCTCTGCTATTTGAACTCCTTCCACCATCTCGGCAAAATATTTGTATAACATTTATACAATGTTATACAAATGTTTTGTGTTTGCTGGGATGGCGTTGCAGCCTGCCGAAAGGCAAAGTGATCCGGGGGATATAGTATCAGCGTCAACACATGTTGTTGCCAACTGCTACATGGAAGCTGGATAAATAGCCTTCGTAGCTAGCTCGTTTATGACATTATATTAGAGTATGTGAGCTGTAATACACTATTCTTCACTTAAGACGTCATATGGAGCACGAAGGCAGTCTATACAGTAGTGAATTGTAATTGTACAATCAAGATAATATAAACACATATTTATTGTTGATTGCACAGCAGCGTTATGTGGAAGACAGCAGAGTGTTCAAAGTAATGTATAAAAAGGAGATATTTTGCAGAGAATCAAAATATAGTTTGTCATAAAAAATACATTCATATTAATTGGGATTTAATCGCCAGGGTGAACATGCTGGATGAATAGTACACACACAGTTCGTGGAATGGGTTGATGTATGGGACGGGACCCCCTACAAGCTGAGCATTAAACATTTCCGTTGTCCATGCTTTTCTTTCTCCGACCGCATTGAAACAAAATCAAGTCCAATATTTCAAACACTGTAACAATACTGGCTCCGAGAAGTAACCCCATGTATCCTCCCATATCACCTGAAAATATATAGAATATGTTTAACTCTGCTCTGCAAAGTCAGATTGTACTAACTGCCCACTTGTAAAGTCGGCAGTTACTGCATGTTGGCTTTGCACGGCAGATCTGCTTTTCATCATAGGTTGCCCAGTATTTTGGCAAATATTGTCAATTCGCACACCAATATTAAAATTAGCATGATCAACGCTAAATGTCAAATACAACATCAGCCTTCAATTGTGTATATTAACCAGGGCGTAATTAATTGAGGTATGTTACGAGATTTTGTAAATATTTCACGTTACTCCATAACTATCAGCTAATCAGTCCTAGTATTGATGTAGTATTTCTCTTTGAAACTATTTTTCTCACATGAGTTGCATTAATCATATAGGGACTATAAAATTATGTGGCAACGCTACCTAAATGATAATGGGTTGTCACATGTTAAATTTCAGTATTTGTATGTGTTATATGACATAGTTTTGAAATTTAAAATCGTGAATAAGAGCGATATTCAAGGCTTAAACTTAGAGCACTGAGGTGTTAAATTTAAATTTTCAGTCACTTGAAGTTGTCTCTCGCTAACGCGACACACAACTTCAAGTGACTTAAACTTTATTTTATTTGTGAAATTTAAGTCCCAATATATATCTGTGTTTCAAGCTTGAAGGTATATTTTACTGTGGACAGCTCTTTATCAGGGGTTATACAGGTGCTAATGACAACACAGAATGTCAAATGCAGTCGACGTCAGGGCTCTGAGGGTTGATTTAGATCTTATACCAGAAACACAGTCACACTTGTGCGTGAAATATGAGGAAGTCCCTTGTAATTTGATTACATGTTTACATCGTTGAATTCTGTTAAGCCCAACGACAATTATTATATCTGCGTCGATGTTGTAATGGCAATACCTTTGAAAGTTTCCAAATACGACACAGCTATTTACGTCTGTGCATAGCTACAAGGTTTTTTGGCGTTGCGTTGTACTATATAATTATAATTATCAACATAACTATGATAACTATATCTCATGGCACGTTGATCCGATCATACTTGCCAATAATGTAACTAGATGTGACTGTTTTCGGCACGAAAACATTAAAAAAGCATCCCCGTTAGATGGGCCTATTTCCTAGACTCGAAACCAGCCCTCTCAGTCATTTCAAGACTTGAAAGGTTAAGGTATCTTGTGGATAATGGCAGCTTGTGAACTCGAGTTGTTGGCAGGTTGACAGTTTCACTCAGCGATCAGCATGGGTTTGGTGGAAGGGGAATTCCCACTGACCTGGTTTCTTACCACTACATTAATCCAAGCCAGAGATCAAGGTTAGCAGTGTCTACACATGGAGAGGTGACACTGCAGAAGGAGTGTGGATATTTTCAGGTCAGTGCATGACCACTCAAGTAAATATTAAAAAATTATGCCCCCCTCCCCCAATTTTTTTATTGGCTGCGGCAGCCATTTTGTTTTTAAATGATCCATCCCAAAAGTTAATCAGATAATCAAAAATTCCTAGAGAACAACTCTACCAAATTTGAATGCAATCCAACCAACGTTATCGTGCCCACAAACTTTTTAGGCGGCCATCTTGGAAAATGATTGTTTATGGCGCGGTGTCCCAAAAAATACATCGGAAGAATAGCCCAGTCACATAGGTCATATGTGGAAAATAAATGTGTAAAAAAATGCATTATTAAAAAAATATTTAAAAAAAATTACAGCCATTTTGTTTTTAATGGAGTCATTCCAAAAGGTAAACGACCATCACAAATACCTGGAAAACAACCGTGACAAATTCGAAAGCAATCCAACTAACGGTTTATAAGTTATCGTGCCCACAAGCTTTTTATATATGAGAAGAATTGCCCTGTCGCATAAGTCAGATTTGTGAAAATTGAGCAAAATGTATCTGTTACCTTTTTAGTTAAAGCTAAATTAAGGATACGCCCAGTTTTATTAGCCGATCAAACCACTGATATTGAGAATGAAATGTGTGTTTGCAAATTTGTTTGTCTCAAATTAAACAAATATGTTTAATTTTCGCCCACTAGAAGTTGTGGGTCGCAGTAGCGAGACATCATTTTAATTGGGTGTATTTTATTTAGTTATTTATTAATGTAGCACTCTAAGGGTTAATCATAGGAGCTGTCAATAGGATTTCCTTGTGATATAAATAAATATAATATATTATCTGTACGGTAGGTGAACAGAGAATCGTTTAATTATTTCCAGCCTGTACGTCGATCACCGGAATATAGAAATGAACTGTCATGATAACTAACATAAACCAGTATGTTGTTGAAAAAGATAATTTTACAATGACAATAATTATTATTTATCAGATTGTGATACCTACTGAAAAATGACGTCAGCGTGTATCCTTTGTGCTGTTGTATATGAGTCATTTTTAGTTCAGGATAAAATATATCGATGTTGAGCAGAAACTTTCTGAAAAACAAAACACATTTGTCAGTGAGTCAAGGCTTTGCAAATGGGCGATAACAGCAAACAAGATACTTTAACCCTTTCAGCGCTGGGATCGACTTCAAACGTCAGATTCTGGCGTCCATAGACGTCTGAATCTGACGTCTAAAATCGATTCCCGCACTAAAAGAATTGCATATATATATTGGTCGTGGGGACGTCAGAATTTGACATTTAAAGTCGATTACCGCAAATTCAAATTTATATTGGCCGTAGACACATCACATAGGTATTCAAGTCGAGCAGGAAGAGCTGACTAAGACATTAATCATGTTTATAATGATTTGAAATTGAAAAAAAAAATTGCTCACAATGGTTTGCATGACAAATTATCAGTACTTTTGGTATAACGAAATGTTGTTTTACCATTGTTCCACCATCTGCGACACCAACATTAAGTGGTAGGATATTTTTCATTGCAGGTCAATCATATGTTCTTCGTGTAAAGTGGGCATATTATGCGAAGAAGTCAGACGATGACATCTATTTGTTGTCCACAAAGTTATCATTGCACTAGTGCACATTTAATTATATCGCTACCGGATTAACTCTTCCACCGCAGGGGCTGACTTTAGACGTCAGAATATGACGTATGTGGACGTCAGATTCTGACGTCTAAAGTCGATCCCTGCACCGATAGAGTGAAATATTCATAATGGCCCCAAAACATATGTATTAAAATGAAGCGGAAGCCATTCATGATGATTTCAAATTGAAAAAAAACATTTGTTCTATTGGTCTTTATAAAAATATGTCAGCGCTGTAAGGGTTAAAAGTGGATGAACATTTAAAGGTGATATATCATCCCTTATATAGTATGAATAAATTTTTGACAAATAAATCGAAGTTGCCACAAGATGGGGCACAAGTGTTTCCTTATATGGGGTGATTGGCTATCATGTGACCCTTTGAGAGGGTCACATGATAGCCAATCACACCCATATATGGGGTGATTGGCTATCATGTGACCCTCTGAGAGGGTCACATGATAGCCAATCACCCCATATAAGGGCATAATTATTCATACCATATAAGAAGTGATAGATCACCTTTAAAATACGAACTTAGCAATCAAAGAGCTAACTGACCGTTGAGATTGGGTGAAGTCCGTGTCGACCACGATCAGCGACAACTCTCTTTCTATCTCGCTGATATCTCGCTCTATTTCTGAAGTGAGCTGCCGTAATAAGTCATCGTTGTGTGTTATTGTGCTCTTCATTTTAACAACATGTCTGTTCACCAAACTGCTCACGGAAGAAAACATATCGTTCTTCACGAAATATTCCACGTCTTCGGGGACTGAGACATCCCCCGTCTCCCGCTCGTACGTCAGCCCGTATGCCCCAGTTGGCAAAGGCTTTCGCCAAATGTTCATGCTCCAAATCGGTGTTAAAACAGTGTCCCGGTCGCCTTCTTTAAGGTAGGTGGACAGAACCCAAGTTGCTAAAATACCCGTACAATACATCTGCGTGACATATTCAGTGATTGCGTCCGCTGACTTCAGCAGGGGAGCAGTTAGCACATTTTTTATCTCTGATCTGAGAGAGTCCATCTCGTTCGTAAGAATAACGGATGTTTCTTCGGAAAACAGCCTGCTTACTAGTGATTTGCTGTAGGCACCGCTGGAATACGCATTCTGCAGCTGTGACATTTTGAGTTTAGCGAAGCTTAATGTGGTCACATTTATAGTTGTCGCCGCTGGTTTTTCTAGAGTTGATTCAGCTGTCAATATAGCGTGACTATGATGCAAAAAATCGTCAAATTCATTCAAACAAGTCGATATGGAATCAATTAGCTCAGCGTAGTATGTCGTATTAATCAACACCATATTAGAAAACAGCCAAAATCCTAGCCAGTCAAAGTCCGGATCAATTCCATCCGTGATGGCACACATATTTCCACATTTTACAGAAAAAGGGTTGTTCACCTGCAAATATTCAACGGAGACAAGATAATCATTATGAAAAGCATTCAATTTTTGGTGTATCATTTCCAAACAAAATTCCTGGTCATTCGGATGGCGAAACAGTGAATAACTAAAAATATTCAACCATTCGTCAAGCGCAACACCTTCTAAATAGCTTTTCAACAAGCTTATTTTTGATTTGCTGTCTTCCATCAAGTCATGTGTATGTTTATATTGAACCTCCGTAATGTTGTACTGTGGTCCATAGCTGTGGAGACTAACAGTAGTTATGAGTAAGGTGACTGAATCCTTCACATTTAATAAATGTCTGTCCAGAGCTCTGATGATCTCCCGAAAATTCGTATTGTATTGTCTTATGTGGTCATCTATACCATGCAGCAAAATGTCAATATCAGTCTTTGTAACGTCTAATAGTTGCTCCAGGTAATCTCGCATCAACTGGTGTTCCGCTTGCTCATTCAGACCACTACAAAGTTTATCTATGTTCGATATAAGGACTTTGAAATTATGAATAGTTGTTTTCATGGCATCATCTACAACAACAAAAAGACATTAATATTGAGCTGACTAGATAATTGATAATAAAAAAATGTCATATAATTCGAAGGGTTCCATGGAAATCCCTACTTCTAATATTATTATGAGGTAACAGAGAATGAGATAATGTACAACATTGTGCGTCATCTAATGGTATTTTTAAAGATCTTGTTTCATTACTCGAGTAGATAAAATTGTGTTCATTCGATATAATAATAAGATAGTGAGTTTGTTAAAAATGTTTAGTTTAGCCATGACATTCATACACGATACATATGTTACTTTAACAATCAGAATCTATCTCGGGTGAAAGAAAATAACCCATTAGTATTTTATTTATATAAACAGTTAGCCAAATTTCCCATGGGACCGACATAATTTGTTTTGATGACATACAGACATATTTTATTGACATAGGTAAAAGTCATTTCTGACTTTTTGTCAGACTGATACCTATATATCATAGATATCAATACTGCCATGCAAAGCCAAAATGCAGTATCTGCTTACTTGAGCCTATACTGCACCCTTTGGCTTTGCACAGCGGAATACTTTGAATAAATGATGGCAGTAGGGTGTTTTTTGTGCTGCTGGATTTATCAGCGGCATTCGATACCATTGCTCACTAAATAATCATGGATCGACTGAAGTCAAACATTGGTCTCTGATGAATCGCTTGGCTGATTTCGCTCATACTTGAAAGACATATTACGGTGTATTATACACCTTACTCAATAACAACACGCCAGACGGTGAGCAACGCAGAACTGTTTTAATCAGTCAACTGTTATACACTTTTCAATGACAACACGCCACACAGTGAGCAACTCTGAACTGTTTTAATCAGACAATTGTTCACTGCGCAAACTCGTGCAAGCAGTCTATATAGTCCGGCAGCCAAATATGGATTTTTAGGGTAACCTTTTTTTGGCTGATATAGTTTTTTTCTCGACTGATTAAGCATCTCTAGCATCCCAGTGATGATATCTCGGCGGATGTTGGTTTCTAGCCCTTGCGGGGTTTTTTTAAAACACAAAATTCAAAAAGGCCGCCATGAAATCACTAAAGTTATCATATCTTCCTCAATATTTGGGACCTCATTTTTTTCACCAAACCATATGTTTTTGGTATGCTGCAATGCAGTGCAATACATTAAAACTTGATTAGACATTTTTATCGTGCAAACTATGTTTTTGGCATCAAGGAATACAACAAAACACATGACAATTTTATGGCCGCCATGAAATCACCAAAAATTGATCATACTTTCGTCAATAATTGAGATAGAGACGATATTTTTTCACCAAATCATATGTCTTTGATATATTTATAAGAATACAAAAAAACACAATACCTCCATTCATTATCACGATTGAAATGCTATGTTAACACTTATTTATATAATATTTTAGCTCTACAGTGATGATAGCTACCTGGCGGTGCATCCGCTTATGTGTAATATAAGCAGTACCGGTGTTAACCCACCCAGACAAATAGGCCAAGTTAAATTACGCTGATGTAATATACTGTAGGACATTAACAATGACTTCTATATGAACGAATGGACGTACAAGAGTGTAGGCCTATTATTTTTCACACATGCCTACATATGATTTATTATTATTATCATGGTTATCACTATTATTATTACTACACAATAAAATATGTCTCTAAATGGATAACAAATGAAATTATGTTGCGGAGCTTACCTGATCAAACATAACTACGTACATTATTTGAATATAATTCTTTCGAAAACTGCAAATTTAGTTCAGAAAAGTAACTTACGTCGTTTTCAGTTGGTATATCACGCTGTACATGAATGTGGGCCACACTATGAGGAGATAAGAAATATTTGTGATATTCACCAGAAAGCCTGTGTTGTAGATCTACAGCAGCTGTAAATTCTTCCATGATTTCTTTAATCTTGGACTCGGGTAAGTTTTTCAATGTGATATCAGTCAATGATGTGGTGACTTCGGGATCATATTTTTCTGTCACACAAGCCTCTTGGCAAGGTTCACATCGCTCTTTTTTATCTCCTGCAAATAATCAGGGTCAAAAATCTAACTCGCATTACCAAATTTCAGTGTTGACAATTGAATTGACTTGTAGAAACATTTTAAAAGCAATTCACCATATGTGCTCTTCAAAAAGTGCCCGTAAAGTTTGTTGCTATGGGTGTTAAACAAAAATAGCCACTCTTGTGATCATCATGTGAAAATACATTTTTAGATGGCCGCCAATGCTATATTGCACAAAAATACATTTTAAGATGGAAGCCAATGTTTTAGTGCACATTATTGTAATTAAATAGAAATACGAGTGTTTTGCCTTAAAGTATATGAAGAGAGAAGATAACAACAATTGATATAAATGAAGCTTTTGCTACAAATAACACTTAAAATACTATATCTGCAAAACTTGCGTCTCCACCCGTCACATATATAATAGATGTGGCAGCCCAAAGTACAAATATCAACGTATGATGCCCATCATTTTGCTTTATAGTATTAAATGGTACAGCTAGCCAATTTGATAAAATTTACCAAACTGTATTAATGCCAGGACTGTCAACAGAACGTCCGGTGTCTAGCAAAGGTCTAGCAAACTTGCTAGTTAACTTGCTGCCCTTGCGTGCTATTTAGGAAATGCATATATATGGACAATATGTTTACCCCTCGACCATTTTTCAAAACAAAATGATTTGCCATCTGTTATTGACGTATGATGCCATCATTTTAATATATTATAGTAATAGAAAAGCAACATTCAACCATTTGATTATATCAACCAAAAGGAGTAAACTTCTCGCAAAAAAAATCGATAAAAAGACAAAACCGGAAAAAATGTGATGTCTTTTTAATCAAAATCACACCAAAATCTAATCAACATTATGGCCAGGGTAATGTGCTATCTTGAAGGAAAACATGGAACAAATCGATGAAGCGGTTCACTCTGCTTCGTCGGCTATCATGGATGTGGGGTACTGGGATGATTGCTAGTAGTAGTACTTTTCGCCCCCATCCGGGGAGAGTCATTAGGGATCTGTTTCGTCTGTTGGATGCTGTGTACGGCATTGTACGGAAGCACTAGTCTACAGCAATCATCCAAGGGCAGCTGCAGCCTCCTTGTATCTGGCCATAATCTTCGGACGGATTGCCAGTGTGGCCTACCCTGGTTCCTCCGCTCAACAGCGGAGCCAATGCAGCACCCGCATCAGTGCTGGCGCTTATGTAGGCCGTGGTAGCCTTAAATAACCGGCAATAGCGTGTTTGACATTAGGTCTCTCACGTGGGATGAATGGAGTTACCCAGAAAGAGTTACCCTTCCTATTGTTACTCTGGGGACTATCCGACCCGAGGATAGCGGAGCTGCGCGAAATGCCACGGTGCTTCAGCATTAAATTGCACTTCAACCTCACATACTTCACTTGACTCAGGTGAAAATAAGTACCAGGTAATACAGAGTGGACAATAAGTTGAATGCTCTCGGTGGGGTTGAAATGGCACGCAAATGAGCAGGTTCAGTGGCCAGGGGTAAAATGTAAAGTCGGATGATAGGTCTTCAGACTTATATATCAGATTTTTAAACCTTTACCTTTTACATTTACATATGATTGTGTCGGGCATCTTGGATTTTGTTGAAGAAACTGAAAAAAACGCCAAACAAAGCTTTTCCAGGCGAATTACCCAGGTAGAACAGGGGTTTTAGAGTGAGAACAGAACAAGTGGCGAGCCAAAATGAGCAAAAATGAAATAGCCGCCAAAATTTTAAGCCGTAAAAAAGCAAAGTTTTATTATCACAAACACACCAAAATAGTCAGTTCATGTCCAGGGTAAGGTATTTTATGTAAACCAAACATCAAACAAATCCATGAAGCAGTTCAAGCTGTAGAGAGTGACATACGATTTAGTCGGCCATCTTCGATTTTGTTGAAAAAAGTGAAAAACGCCCCCCCCTCCCCCCAAAAAAATACCAGGCGAATACCCCAGGTTCAATATGCTTACTGTAAATATTTTGAAATTATACGAGCCGGGGTTTTCGAGAGAGAGTAGAAACAAGTGGCGGCGGCGGCGGCGGCCCGCGGACTCAACAAACCACCACTTTAGCAGTTTAGTGGGTGGATAATTAAAAATAAAATATTATATGAAAACCAATGTTAACATAACATCTTCTACTGCTGCAGTTGTTTTTCTAAACGTCAATCGCATAATACTAAAACAGCTAGGAGCTGCAAAATTATATTTTCTCTCTGCCAACCTTACTTGTTGATTTTGTTAAAGTGTATCATTTCATATCTATGCATAGAAAAAGATGAAACACTATTGTACAAAACGTGTGTACCAAGATTTACACTAACAGTGGGTTTACTGAAAATTATTTTATGTTGTTTTTGCATATTATATGCCTGCAAGTCATAGTATCTCCCGGAGTTTATGGCGAAATACAGCGTGTCCATAATACAAAAATATCATATAAATATAAAGATAAAAGGGTTATACATGTGCTACCATGTACTCGTTTTATAATGTTCTAAAAACTTTCAACTTACGAAAAATCCAGAAATGACATTCGCACATTCCGCCTGATATAGTGGTGTCAAGTGGCAATAATTATTGTACATTATATTCACTAAGAATGTACTTACGTAAGATTGGTAGAAGACAGGATATATACGTCTCCATATCACAAACAGGGTTAAAATCTGTAATAATATATGACATAGCAGCCTAGCATTAGAACTTTCACACTCGTTCACTACTCTATAAAGACTAAACAGTGGTATGAAAGTAATTACATTCTTATTAGTTGCAACTCTTAGAGCGCGGGAACGAACTTTAGACGTCTGTAGACGTCGGATTTTAACGTTTAAAATCTATCCCCGCACTGTATGAGTGATTTTTTTTATACTGATCGTAGACCCATAACATAGGTATTCAAATTAATCAGAAAGAGCTAACTAAAACATTTATGATGATTTGGAATTGAATAAGACCCCTATTGCTCTCTAGGCTTTATATAACAAATATGCAGCGCTTTAACCCTTTAACCGCCAAATTATTCAATCTGAATTTTCTTCCACTTGATGTTGTGTCTCGCTGACGCGATCCACAACTTCAAGTGAGTGAAAATTATTCAGATTTGACAAAATGGAGGTCCACTCTTTTCAAATGTTGCTGGTTGATGTCACATTTTATCTTTTAACATATTTAAAATTGTGTACTTAATGTTCTAATAAAAAATGAAAACCCGGATATATGCGGCACCGGCGGTCAAAGGGTTAATGGAGAATAGACCTACCTGCTAAGTATGGTGGTACACACCCACAGTGAGCGTACAACAGAGATGACGTACAGTTTCTTCTGCACAGCGTCAGAGTGTACGGCTCCTTGGGCAACACGGACAAGGGATCTTCTCGACAAAAATCAAACGGATGAGGCAAGTGTGTGGACTGTGGGAAAGCATAACAGTTATTTACTTATTAGACATATGCAGTCGTCGCTTTCTGTTGAAAAATGTGTTTATGATCATCATATAATATTATTATAATCAAGTAATAGCTATTTTTATTATTCACATAATTGTTCGCTAACATTTGAATTTAATTTTAAATCAAGGAAAACGCCCAGATATGTTGTGAATCTAACGTTACTCAAGCAATATTCAATTTTGACAAATAATTATTGTATCATGCAGAGCTGATTTCTTGCACGCGGTATGCGGTATGCATTACGCGTTATGCGTCAAAGATCGCTACAAGACATTACAGTACAGGTATGATTCCTTACACACGGTATCGGTGTACGGTATGCAGCATTTGGTATGCGGCTTGCTGTATGCGGCAAATCGAATCCCTCCATGTAGCGATCCATTGGTGGAAAATTAATTAGGTCAATTTATTCAATGTATAATAACGCGAAATCTTGCATTTCGATGTCTGGTAAAACATCAGGATATTTTGCTTGTGAAACAGGTGTTCGACAGAGTGAAAATTTATCACCATTGTTATTGTCAATTTTTCTGTCCGATTTAAGAGATAATTTAAGCACCTACGTAAAGCTAGGTGTTTATTTTTACCTCTTGATGTACTTCTTAAACTGTCTAACCATATAGTTGTCCCATTATTACATATGGTTGCGAAATATGGGAAAGTGAGAACATCAATATTATCGATAAATTACAATAAGGATTTTAAAATATATATTAAATGGTAGTAAATGTACATGTTCAAATATGGTGTATGGTGAAGTCGGCACTCCTCCTCTAATTGTAAATATTAAGTCAAGAGTGCTACTATTTTGGAGCTCACTTATCATATGTGATGAAAATAATAAATGTAATAAAATTTCTTCAATACTATATAGATTATTACTTAAATTGCATGTTTTTGATGTTTATACGTCACCATGGCTTAAGTTTGTCAAATACACATTAAATAATATAGGTTTATCTGGTATTTGGAACAGCCAGTCTCCACCGGCAAGCCGTGAGTGTTTTAGACAGTCAATAAAAGTGAGACTGAGAGACCAGTTTATCCATCAATGGATAACAGAAATCAACGAATCTGGAAAGTGTATAATTTATAGAACATTCAAGACCACTTTTACTTTTGAAAAATACTTGATTTCTTTACCACGTAAGCTGAAAATTATATTTACTAAGTTCCGCTGCATAAATCACAGGTTGCCGATAGAAACTGCCTGTGGAGAACGGGTTCTCCGGCACACCCGTGTATGTACCAGATGTAACATTGTACCAAGAGACATTGGCGATGAATTTCATTACTTGTTCGTATGTGATTTTTTTTAGGACAGAGAGAATAGAGCTCCTCTTAAACAATACCATACAAGTTCATCTACATTGAAGCTACACACGTTGCTGAATATTTCTTCCGGAAATATACGTATGCACCCTTATATCTAAAATTATAAATAGTTTTAAATTCAACTGTAATATAATGATTACATTATATGCGTTTACTTTACGTTTCCCCACATCATAATACTAATCATTTTAACTATTTATTGTGTGTATAGCTAAAATCGTGAAGGATTGCATGTTCATTATTTTGTATTAATTATGTATATTTCAGCTTTGCCTGGCACGGCATGTCTTTAAAAAAAGACAACAGTAATAAATCACTTGTTCACTTGTTCACCTGGAAATCCGCGAATGACGTCAATTAACTCTGACTTTCCAGAACATCCCCTTCACTTTGGCGGTATGAAAAATTGTCACAAGATGCCGAAGAGTAAATTCACAAACGAAAATATTAAAAAGTTAGTGGAACTAGTCCGCCAACGGCCACTCTAACGACCCGGCTTGCCATGACCACAAAGATGCACAAATGATGCACAATAGGTGGGAAAGCATCTCACGAGTGATGAATTTTGCCGGGATGAAGAGTGAGTAGGCCTATGTATACATGCAGAGAAGAGATACAGGCAAAGGGGGCCATCAGGCAAAGGGGCCCATCAGGCAAAGGGGGTCATCAATGATATTTTATTTTGTTGTACGAGATATTAACGACGTCATTGCTATGAATTGCGAATAATGTGTATACAAAACATAAATATACATCTCATACGTATCGTAGATAAAAATATTAGAATTTATGAATATATTATTTGTATGAATCTCTTGATGAATGATGCATGTGATTTCTTCTGAAAATCCATTGTTTTGTTTGGTACATAATATTGTCTTTGTTTTCTAATCATTACTTCAGTCAGCAGTGGTCAGGATGTCACTTTGGGGAGATATAATAGATTTAGTTTCCCACCTCTACCCCTTGGGCAAAGGGAGCCAGGGCAAAGGGGGCCAGGCCATCTCAATACAAAGACCATACAGCATGGCCCCCTTTGCCTGCTAACTTTCAATGCATACATATTTCAGAAACTAATCCCATTGAACGAAAGTTTTTAGTATATTACTAAAAAAGCATGTATCCATATACATCAAATGAAAGGTTATTTTCATATCTGTTTTAATAAGCTCTCTTCGGTGTACACACTTGTGTATCAAAATAAAAAAGTACCCATAGGCCCCCTTTGCCCAATAGCTTGGGCAAAGGAATATACACTTTTAGAGCAAAACTATCTGGTTTATAATCAATGATAATAAGCAGAAAGACAACGAAAAACTCAATGAATAACGCATGCCGCATACCGCATGTAAGGAATCCTAGCTTTACGATACTTGGTGTTAAACACTCACTTTGGTGTAGCCTAATTTTACTGTAGTGTGCTCTCCTGGTGAAAAGGACAGACCTAAATTTCTGGGGTCTGGTTGATCACTGACCGAATGCACTTGAACCTGAAAATCAGCAGTAGTGAGGTGGTGATTGTGACAATAAATCCCAGATGCACAAATTAAGCTATGTTCTGTCAAATTGTTTGCTAATTTCTTTATTTATTTATTTATTTATTTGAAGCTGTACCAGCTTTAAATGACGAAAACTAATACAATTTTTTCCAAATTGAACAATTTTATCTACTGAATATATATTGCAAACCAATTTATCAATTACTTGACAGTGACATTCTATTACCCTCACTGTGACCGCCAAGTTGATCAATTTGAATTTGTACTCACTTAAAGTAATTTGTGTCTCGCTGACGCGATTCACAACTTCAAGTCAGTGAAAATTATTCAGATTTGACAAAATGGAGGTCAAGGTTTTTGAAATCTTGTTGATCGATGTCACGTTTTATCTTTAACATGCTCAAATGCTGGTATTTAATGTGTTAGTAAATAAATCGAAAACAAAACTGAATGTAATCATGGTAATGGGGACTCCTTAACTGTGCAGCTGGGATCGTATATATAAGTTTTTACGCATGTTATAGACCAAATAAAATAAGAATAAATTTGATCAAACCGTTTGAGGTAGATGCTTTATTGAGGCAGCTTAGAGCAGAAAGACGGGGTAAAAAGCACAGCCTGGACAAAACCACCAAAAAATTCCTAAGAAGCCCAGATGTATAAACTTTCAGTTTTTGCTAGGTACCAAACGGCAGTGATCTTAGATAATCAAAATGGTTGCAATTTGGATTATATTTTTGCCATCTTCGACGTTGGTCCAACATTGTACAAATGTTATACAAATGATTTGTTTTTGCTGGGATGTCATGATGGCTTACCTGCAAGCCAGAATATGAAAAAATGCCGCCAATTTTATCTTAAAGGTGAGCTATCACCCCTTATATGGTATAAATAATTATGTCCTTATATGGGGTGATTGGCTATCATGTGACCCTTTCAGAGCGTCACATGATAGCCAATCACCCCATATAAGGAAACAATTGTGCCCCATCTTATGGCAACTTTGATTTATTTGTCACAAAATTATTCATACTATATAAAGAATGATAGATCACCTTTAAATGTCTTAACGTTATAAATAGGCCTATCCCAGCAAACACAAAAAAACATTTGTATAACACGTTAGGCCGACGTAGTACAAATGGTATACACATGTTTTGTTTTGCTGAGATGTCACGGTGGCTTACCTGCAAGCCAGAATCTGAAACAATTCCGTCAACTTTATCATATGTCTCGACGTTCACCAAAAGCCTCAAACCAAATGCTTGACCTGTCAAACAGTTTATTTTCATCATTGTAATAATTATTTAAAGATTGGCAATTAGCTAGGTGTTACAGTCGGCAATACGGACACAACATGGTTATTCCTAGCATCCCTCTTCATATTGAAAATAAAACTGAAATAGTAGTGTGTGTACATGTATATGGGACACACAATGTTATACTGAATACATAAGTGATAAGGATGAAAACATTCACCTGTATGCGTTGCCTCCAATAATAGTTCATCATTGTTTATAGTTATGCATTGCCCAAGTTCAGTGTACGTCATTTTCATGGACTGGTCGCTACATGTATTTCCATCCCAAACACATCTATGGTAGCAAAGTGTAATACATATGATAATTACACGCAAGCCAGTAAGGAATAAATAGAATGTACGGTATATTTACTGAAATAAAACAAAATTATAATCACAATAAATAGTATATCGAGTAAACAGTTTCCAGCAAACACGACACACAGCCCCAATGTTGGACCAATGTTGGCCTACCACGTCGGCACAACATTGGTCTAGAGCAGTAGTATGATGCCATACAAATACCACCAATAAAGGTCAACTTCATACAGATTCAGCACAGAAAGACAATAATGGATCCACATTTTTACTACAATACTGGTCTCCATTACATTGTTATTATCAAAGCGACAAAATCCGGCGGTTCTCATAAAAAATTGGTAATTTTATTATGGCTTCTTAATATAACCATAATATTGATGTAAACATGTCTATACACTAGAGCTGCAATTTTTTTAAATTTTTTGTGTTGGGTATTGACCAGTTTAGCGAGATATAAATTCAAAATTCCCGTTTTCTTATTTCGGACATGCATGTCCAAAATAAAGAGATACGGGAATTTCGTCTCTATATCTCGCATTACCGACTTTTTGATGATTTTAGCCTGATTGTGTTGCTATTCTTCATAACGTGTGATGGGAATGAATCAAGAGAGTAGCACGAGGTCATTGTAGAACCTGGGGTCCATCCCACTAACAAACTTAAAAGCTTAGCTTTATCTTATTTTAATTTTATTCTTAGTGGAATGAGCCCCTGGGTATTGTGGTGTTGCATGTTAGGCGCGATATTTACCCGAGAAGAAAGTTATGTGGTGATTGCGATGTTTCATTTAAAAAACTTCCCGTCGTTTTTCCCTCTGTAACGATAAAAGTTATGGCAATCAATCAATCAATCAATCAATCAATCAATCAATCAATCAATCAATCAATCAATCAATCAATCAATCAATCAATCAATCAATCAATCAATCAATCAATCAATCAATCAATCAATCAATCAATCAATCAATCAATCAATCAATCAATCAATCAATCAATCAATCAATCAATCAATCAATCAATCAATCAATCAATCAATCAATCAATCAATCAATCAATCAATCAATCAATCAATCAATCAATCAATCAATCAATCAATCAATCAATCAATCAATCAATCAATCAATCAATCAATCAATCGATCGATCGATCGATCGATCGATCGATCGATCGATCGATACAATCCACCAATACAATCCACCAATACAACCCACCAAAACAATACACCAATACTAAACACCAGTACAATACACCAATACAATACACCAATACAATACGCCAATACAATACACCAATACAATACACCAATACAATACACCAGTACACCAATACATTATTAATACATTAATACAGTAATACATCAATAAATCAATACATCAATTGATCGATTGGTCAATCTATCATTCGATCAAAATCATATCAATCAATAATATTGATCATTCGATAGATCGATCAATCAATCCAGTCAACCAACCACCAGATCAACCAGGCACCGAGGTTATAGTCAGGTTATATATTTTAGAATATCGCCAATTGGCTACAAGTAATATCTCATGATACTTAAACTGCATGTAACGTTAGGAGTACCGATGAATTTCAACATAAACTTGATTGAATATGGCGATTCTGTGATTGCATCGTCTTCGGTGTTTCGTGTCACATCCAGTGTATTAACATTGGAATCATCTGACGAGTAAGACATACCACCATAGAGCATAGTGTCTGAAAGAGACAACAACAAATAAAACAAAGACGTGTTATAAATACAGTTATATTCATATAAAATATTATATTGATATCATTAGGTTTTCCCAACAACCTAGTTTATCATAACATTTGAAGCTGGAATTGCTAACGCAATTTCCAGCTTCAAATGACCAAAAATGTGACTATTTATGAAAAATAGATATGTCCAAAATTAAATTATTGGATCAATTAAGCATCCAATAAAAACTATTTTATCAAAATTAAGTGATATTTTTATTGATCTAAACATTCTTAACCCCGTATATATATCCGGGTATAGCAGGACAAGAGTTGATAGTGATGCACTGATCATGCTGATAGCAGTGATAGCACTGTTTAGTCAATGCTACTTTATTGTTGGTCCAGCGTCGCAGGCGCTGAACCAGCTTGAAGCGCTGAATTATTTTGTAAAAAAATATCGCAACCAAAGGTTTTTTTTTCAATTGGAAATCATCATAAATGGCTTAGTTAGCTCTTTCTGATTCATTTGAATACCTATGTTATGGGTTTCCGGCCATTAGAAATATGTCGATTCTTACAGTGTGGGGATCAAATTTAGTCGTCAGAATCTGACGTCTACAGACGTCAGATTCTGACGACTAAAGTCAATCCCCGTGCTGTAAGGGTTAAAGCATGGGTGTTGATGCGTATCCAGATATAACATTTTTTTTGGGGGGGGGGGAGGGTCATGTGACAAAATATGTAGTTGATGGGCGAATCTACATAATTTTGAATAGCGATCGAAAAATTATTAATAATTTCGAACGATATTGTCATCATGATCATTGATCATGCTTATGTAAAATTGTGATATTGGCTAATGTATATGATACAGAGATATACTTTGCGAATAACGTTACTGAGGGATAGACTATAAGCTGATGCATAGTAGGCCTATATGACTTACTTGAGCAAGCTGAGTTTTCCAATGCAAAATTCGCAATATATAATAAATTATCTGAGCCATGCACTGAAAGTACCCTGCTGACCAGACCTGCGTCCACTTGAATCTGCACAACTAATGGCACATCTCGGCTGTAAATCCCAGGTATATGTGTGAAGTCAACAACTGAAGAGATTACAGAAGAATCGTTATTATATGTGTCGAGGATAACAAGGCGACCTTCAGTAAAAGCGGCACTTTGCCAAATGTTAAATGAGGCACAAGACGTCTGAGAGACATTCATCCTGGGGAACAACAGCTCGCCGGCTGTGATGGAAGATGCGAACATGAATTCCATGACGTGCCCTGGAACAGAAGGTGACTGACAATATAGGTTCTTTAAAAAGAACCATCCAGTATTATTATCGTGCAACCCCAGGAGAACCCTGCAAGGGTTCTCCAGGGGGTTGCAAGAGAAATAGTACTCAAGGGTTCCTTCTAAAGAACCTATATTGTTAGAGTCATTCCAAACGCGCATAGGCCTACCACATAACTAGGATATAATTACGATTCACAAAATATACACTAAATTCCCTGTAAACGAGATGGATCATCCAAATGAATTAAGCAATTATTAAACAGTGTTCTGCAAGATCCGAATATTGTCGATTTATATGTAGGCCTAATAGACAGGTATTTTAAAACAGAGAAGTTGATACATGAGTTCGGGCTTTGCTTTTACTCTTACTTTTTAAATGAATGAATGATTGGATTGGATTTTAGGCCAACGTTTTGTACATATAGGTTAAACGGGACCAGGACAGCATTTTGAGGATGATGAGATGAATGAGATGACACTGCCCTGACCAGGCATAGGTTTCGAAATTCGAGCCTGGCGGTCTGAGCCCGAATACGCTACCTCTCGGTCACGGAGTATCCCTACAATATTGAATCTTTACGAGTGAGCGGTGAAAAAACTTTCGTTTCTTTGAAACCTGAATGAAACCTTTGCACCAAAATCTCAGCATTGATGAGCTTCTCGTGAACAATTCATATGTCCTCTTAAAGGTGTAGTCAACTGTTAAAATTCACGGGACAAGGGTCCCCCAGAAGGCAATAGTGCCCGTGGGTAGGCCAAGTCCCTATTCCATAATAATACTAAATATGCGTTTCATACCTAAAGCCTCATTAAGAGCAAGTTCTCAAATCACAGCAAGTTCATATATACTTGAGCGACATCTATGAGTTTATAATTCAAAGATCTTGGCCCTTACCCCTACTTGGTCGCTTGCTTGCAAACAAACTGACTGTATTACTGCGGGGATGTTGAGACTGTTTGACCCAAGCTTGTATTGACATGCCCAGTGAACACAAAACATTTGTATGACTTTATGCAATGTTGGACCAACGTCGAAGACGTTGGGCCGACGTTGTATAAATGTTATACAAATGTCTTGTGTTTGCTGGGCAGGCGGACTTTCTCTCAAACACTGTACATTAATTCAATGTTGGTTCAATGTTGGGCCAGCGTCGCAGACGTTGGCCTAGCATTAAAACAGCATTGGATCAATGTCCCGTTTAAGTAGTATCTTGTAATCAGTTCAGTGCCGTCAATCCGTACTCAATAGGCTACTGTTGGCCTACACTTGACCGTCCCAGGCATGCGCGTCTTGCAGTTGAATCATTCTTTAAATGACTCATGACATTACTGATTGAATATAGAAATACTACAAACCGGAAGCATTCGCCTTACCTAGCAAAGAATGATTTTTCAAATTCCATCGGTGACGTGTGTGGCTTATGTCCCGAAAACCACAGTTGTTCTTAGAAAAATCGCAGACACCGTGATGAAAAACGTCCTCTGTTAACAATGTAGTTATAATATAATCATGGTAATAATTATATAGTTATTATAAAATATAAAAGGCAATATAGCATATAGTTCTCATTTATGGTATACATGACTGCAGTTAAGTTCCTAGTAGTCCAGTTGTCAAATGGCATTTTTTTACTCAAGCGTGTTTCGCGGTATGGACGATGTTTTATGATTGATTCTGGTTCTAAGGGATGTCCGGAATTTTTTATGGCCAAAAACAAAATGGCCGCCAAATATTTCAGGGTCAAATATGATTTTTCAACTAATGGAGCCAGGAACAAGTGTAATACCTCATGTTTATGTGATTTTGACTGGGCAATCCATTTCTTGTATTATTTTGATGACTCAAGGTCATCTTCAAGGTCAAAAAGACAATTTCAAGGTCAAAGAAGCAAAAATACAATTTTTAACAAATGAAGATAGGAACATGTGTAATACCTCTTTTACATGGGATTTTATCTGAAAATGAATGTATGGTATTATTTTGTTGATCCAAGGTTAGCTTCAAGGTCGAAAGTCCTTTCCAAGGTCAAAAACAAAATGGTTGCCAGATATTTCAAGGTCAAATATGATTTTTCAACAAATGAAGCTAGGAACAAATGTAATAGCTCATTTTCATGTGATTTTGACAGGGCAATTCATTTTTTTGTATTATTTGCATGGTTCAAGGTCATCTTCAAGGTCAAAAGGTCAAATATCAAGGTCAATTAAGCAAAATTACCGTTTTTAACAAATAAAGCTAGGAACATGTGTAATACCTCATGCAATTTTGACTGGGCATTCCATATCTGATATTATTTTGATTATTCGAAGTCATCTTCAAGGTCAAAGGGGTCAATTTCAAGGTGAAGTAAGAGAAAATATCATTTTTAACAAATAAAGCTACGAATGTGTGTAATACCTCTTTTTATGGGATTTTGATTGACAAATCCAATTATAGTATTATTTGAGTGATTACAGGTTATCTTCAAGGTCAGTTTCAATTCAAGGTCATCAAAATTCAATTACCAAACATAAATAGCAAAAAGTGTTGTACGTCTTTTTAGTGTAATATTGACAAATAATCCATTTCTGCTACTATTTTTATAATTAAAGGTCATTTACAGGGTAAGTGTGTCAATTTCAAGGTCAGGTAAGCGAAAATATGATTTTCAACAAATAAAGCTAGGACAATATCTTTCTGGTATGATTTTGGTTATTTGAGGTGATCCTCTAGGTCAAATGTAAATATCAAGGTCAAATATTATATAATAGATTGTCCTGGTGTATCTTTAACCGGATAATCTAAGTCTAGTATGGTTTTAATGAATAAACATCATCGGAGTGAAATGATCAGACAACTAGAAGGCATCAAAGGGTCATGGAGAGGCGTCAAATAGCGACGAAAAAGCATAAAAGATCAATGGAGAGGCGGTAAGAGGTGACAGAGAGGCGGTAAAAGACAATGGGGAGGCGTTAAAGGATGTCGACGAGTTGCTAAAAGGCGCCCCAGAGGCGCTAAAGAGCGAATAAGAAGGGTTAAAAGAACATGAGTAGTCATTAAAGGGCAATGAGGAGGCATTGAAGGGCAATGAGGAGGCGGTGAATGGCAACGAGGATGCGTTAAGGGGCAAAAATGGGGCGTTAAAGAGCGACAAGATGCATTAAAAGGTGGCGGGGTGGCATGAAAGGGCTATGGAACAGTGACAAGGAAGTACGTTAATGGGTGATGGGGCGATGCTAATGGTTGATGGATAGGTTTCTAAGTGATATGAGAAAGCATTAAAAAAGAGAGAGAATCGTTAAAGGGCAATGGAGAAGCGTTAAATGGTGACGGAGAGACGTCAAAGAGCGATGGAAAGGCGTTAAAGGCCGAAAAAGTGTTAAAAGTGATGTAGATGCATTAAACTTTGATGGAGAGGCGCTAATAGGCGCTGCAGATGCGTTAAATGGTGATGCGAATGTGGTAAAGGGCGATGGTGAGGCATTAAATGGTGATGGGAAAGTTTTAAATGGCGATGGGAAGGCGGTAATGGGTGATGAAGAGTCGTTCAAGGGCGACCATGAAACGTTAAATGACTATGGAAAAGCGCTGAAAGGAGAGACGCTAACAGGCGCTGCAGATGAGTTAAATGGCGATGGGAAGGCGTTAATGGGCAATGAGGAGGCGTTAAAGGACAACGAAGAGGTGCTAAGGGTGACGGGATGTGTTGGTGGGTGTCATGAAAGGGTTATTGAATGGCGTTAGAGGGTGACGAGGAAGCATTAAATAACAGGTGATGCGGTGGTGCTAAAGGGTGATGGATATGTGTTTTAGGGCGATGAGAAGGCGTTAAAGATGATGGGGAATCGCTAAAGAGCAACTGAGAAAAATTAAATTATGACGGAGAGATGTCAAAGAGTGACAGAAAGGTATTAAAGAGCCAAGAAAAAGTGTTAAAGGTTGATGGAGATGCACTAAAAGGTTGATGGAGAGGCGTTAAAAAGATGCTGGAGATGCGTTAAAATGGTGATGCTAAAGGGTTAAAGGGCGATGAAGAGGCGGTAAATGGTGATGGAGAGGCATTAAATGGTGATGGGAAGCCAGTAAAGGGCGATGAGGAGGCGTTAAATTTAACCGAAGAAGCGTTAAAGGGTGACGGAAAGGCGTTAAAGGACAAAGAAAAAATATAAAGGTAGACCCAAAAGCATTGAAGGGCAATGAGAGACGATAAATGGCGATGGGGAGGCGTCGAAGGACCATGGGGAAGCGTTAACAATTGATGGTAAAGCTTTAAAATGTGACGGAGAGTTAAATTAAAGAGCAATGGAGAAGCGTTCAGTGTGAAGAAGAGGCATTAAAGGGCGACAGAAAGGCCTTCAATTGCAATAAAGAGGCAGTAAACTAAAAGGACGTTCAGGGCGAAGAAGAGGCGTTAAAGGGCAAAAGAAAGGCCTTCAATTGCAAAGAAGAGGCATTAAACTGAAAGCTATGAAGACGCATTATTGTCTCCCTTTAGTGCCTCTCCATAGCTCCATAATGCCTCTCTCTCACATTATAAGGCCCTCGGTGGCTCTGTAACGCCTCTTGTGGCCCATTAACGCCTCCTCATTTCTCTATAATATGCCTCCTCATTGCCCTTTAATGGCTTTTCATTGTCCTTTATCGCCTTCTCATTGCCCTTTAATACCTCCTCATCGACCGTTAGATCTTTTCCATCACTCTTTAACACATCTCTGTTAATTGCCATTCAATGCCTTCGAGCTGATGTCTTCACCTTGAGCATGTTTGATCATTTAAACCCAACAGAATTAGATTATCCAGTCAAAATAAAACCCAACACAAGGTAGTATACGTGCTCCAATTTCTAGCTTATACGCTAAAACATATATTTGACCTTGAGGATGACTTTAAATCACCAAAGTAATAGGAAAAAGACATTTTTCGCTCAAAATCCCACGAAAAAAAGTTTTTTACAAATGTTCTAGCTGTATTTGGTAAAAGTCATATTCTCCTTTACTTGACCGTGAAATTGACATTTTGACCTTAAAGATGACCTTTTATCATCAAAATAGTATCAAGAATAGATTATTCAGTCAAAAAGGCGTATTACACTTCTTCCTATTTTGTTTCAAAAAGATCATATTTTTACATTTTGACCTTGGAAATGACCCTTCGACCTTGAAAATGACCTTGGATCAACAAAATAATACCATAAATGGATTTTTCAGACAAAATCACACGAAAAAGAGGTATTACACATGTTCCTAGCTTGATTTGTTAAAAATGGTAATTTTGCTTATTTGACCTTGAAATTGACTTTTTGACCTTGAGAAGTACCTTGAGTTATGAAAATAATACAAGAAATGGATTGCCCGGTCAAAATCACACGAAAATGAGGTATTACACTTGTTCCTGGCTTTATTTGTTGAACAATCATAGTTGACCTTCAGATATCTGGCGGCCATTTTGTTTTTGACCTTGGCAATGCCCTTTCGGCCTTGAAGATGACCTTGGATCACCAAAATAATACCATAAATGGATTTTTCAGACAAAATCCAACGAAAAAGAGGTATTACACATGTTCCCAGCTTTATTTGTTAAAAAGGGTATTTTTGCTTATTTGACCTTGAAATTGAATTTTTGACCTTGAAAATTACCTTAAGTCATGAAAATAACACAAGAAATGGATTGCCCAGTCAAAATCACATGAAAATGAGGTATTACACTTGTTCCTGGCTTCATTTGTTGAAAAAAACATATTTGGCCAAATATCTGGCGGCCATTTTGTTTTTGCCCTTAAAAAATTCCGCCCAAGGGTGCCAAAATGGCACCCGGCTGATTTCTGCTCGGGACACCCCATAGTATCAGAATCAATCATAAAACATCGTCCATACCGCGAAACACGCTTTAGTCAAAATCCACTGGACTATAGTGTATCTATATCAGCAACGCATAGTTCTTTCAAGGCAAACAAACATGATAAAACGCTATCCGTGTTTGGTTTAAGCATAATATTGGTGAGTCTATTGAACCTGTTCCTTCATGTACCCGCGGTATGTTTATATATGTTGAACCAGATACTCATTTACACCTGGGAGAAGATGAAGCACATGAGAGTGAAGTGCTACGTCTAAGAAGACAACATTGGAAATTCCAAAGTTAAGAGGGGAGGAACATAATCATTCCAGATAGTTCCAATAGAAAGCTAATTTTAAATGTTATTATATAGGCCCCTAATAACATGTGGGCCTATATGTAATTTCTTTATATTATCATGATTGTTGGCATGCTCCCGAGCTATATGTCTAATCATCTGGAAGTCAATGTGGATGAAGATAACTATGAAGACCATGTCATATATTTTTGTTATTCTAGTGTTGTTTGCATATTGTTGTTTGTGTGTATTTGTGATAAATCTTTCTGGCACGCTGGATCTGACCAAGTGATTAAAGTTGAAACAAACCTGCAAGAGCTGGTGCGCATGTCCCATAACCAATAGTGATGTTGGTAATAGCTGCTGCCAATGCATAGATGGACGTAATGGAAGTCGTACACTCAAGTCGTAGCCTCACCGGGCCTTGTGGGATAGTCTGGCCCATATCCTGCGGGACGGTCTGATGCGGTCCCTGTGGGATGCCTTGGACAGCTCCGGTTATGTTGACACAGTGGCTCTGCCAATCCTTCTCTGAGGCGTGTGCTGTCCATACCACAACATCCTCTGTGCTGTTTGCGATTATCAGCTGGATTTCACCACGAAGCAATAAAGTAAATCTGAGAAACATTCCGTCAGAAAGTGATAACTCCCTGCTGTACATGGTGGCAGTGTACAGAGTTGGAATACCCATTCCTGTGTTCATCGCAATCAGACCGGGACCTGTACAAAAATCAGTACTATTATCAACCATTACAACGCTGCACTATGTTTGTATAAAACATGGAAACCGGAAGATATTGCAATTTGCATGCAATTATCAGAAATATCTTAGCTACAGTGTAGCTCTTTAAACTTCATTTGAATGCCTATGCTATGGGTCCACGGCCATTTAAAATATTTTAAATATTTTTAGCTCGGCGACCGTTTTTATACGTCAGAATCTGACGTCCACAGACGTCAGATTCTGACGTATATAGACGGTCCGCGCGATGAATAGATTTATTGGCACAACATATAGTTACGTCTGTAGGCCTACAAATTGCCATACTGAGAATTAGTATGGCAAGAGAGGTAGCTAATTCATCAGCACGCTCTCTTAAATATCACGATTTTCAAATGTTTGTTCTTGAAGTTGTGGATCGCGGAGACACAACTTCCAGTGGGTAAAAAAATAAATTATATAACTTTCAACGCTAAAATAGCATACTAGACATCAGAGGGTTTCAGATAAACATGATAAAATAATTTGTGAATATCACTTCATTTTGTAGCTAATTAGACTTTATATCACCCACTTGTTACTAGTGCCGAATCACGTGTGTATCTGATTTTAAATCCTCTGGACTCTCCGTCGTTGTATTCATTAGAAGAGAATCTTATGATGACATGTTTGGCAAACAGATGAAGATCAGAAGGGCGTTCTCGATTATCGCCGCAGAACGGACCAAATGACGTTCCGGTGCAGTTGCCAGGCTACAAATCGACATAATTGTAACATATTATTCTATCAATCTCTATTCAGATATCCCTGAAAACACAAAACATTTGTATACAATTTGTACAATTCAGACCAACGTCGAAGGGCATTTTGTATTTCCATAATCTAATATACAATCGTTGAGGGTAAAAGGTTTTAGGCCTACATTTTATAATCTTCTAAAATTATTACGAATCAAGGTTATGTATCCAAGAAACATAGCTAATATAACTGATAAGTATGAGAGGAATGATTTACTATAAGAACGTTTCAAGTTAGTAACGTAGGGTCCTAATTGTATCTCACATGTAAGATAGACCATTTGTATTAAAAATAATTCATTTTACCATTCAGCAAACGTATTACTGTTCAGAAGTTTGATTTGAGTTAATAAATACTATTCATTAATCTGTTAATATAGATGTGTATACAATAAATCGGGCTTTAGGCCACCTTTGTGAACATATAGGCTAAACTGGGCCAGAAGAACCTCCTGAGGATGGTGAGATGATTGAGATGACACTGTTCTCCAGACACAGGATTCGAAATTCTAGCCCTGGCGGTCTGAGGACGAGCACGATACCTCTCGGTCACGGAGGCTCCCCACAATACTGACTTTCACACGGGGATGGGGAAGAAACATTTGTGTTTCTTTCAAACCGCCGAGACCGGGAACCGAACCCCGAACTCTGGCATTAGAAATAATATCAAATATACATTTTAGTATTTTTTTTCCATAACACTGCTACATGTATCTCAAACTGAAAATGAAATATATCAAATTGTAAAATGTTTCAATTATGCGAATATAACAAATATAAAAACTCTTTAAAATTTAATTATTATTAATAAATTATCAAGTCCACTGATAATCATTATTAGTCAAATGCTTGCTACATGATATTTCAATTTATTTCATAATTTATGGGAACCAAGCGGTATTTCACTTGCGATTGATTATAGACAAATATGACTTTTGAAAATTATTTTAAAAATGTGCATTTTTCAAGAATTAAGTAACTATGTATATATTTACACCAATTCGACTCACAGTCAATATCTGAAATATGTTTCTTTATAAAAAATGAGCCAGTGCAAGCAGCTGATTTGGAATTAATCGATGATTTCAGTGCAATATTTTTGTCAGTTTTTTAAAGCATTTGATAACTTAGGTCACGGATTATTGTTATATAAACAAAACATTATACCTGCTAGTATAATATACCATTATAATAGATATTATCAGTTATAATAATAATTTAAATGTTGCAATAAAGCTACACTAGTCGTATTTCAGTCTATTATGTTTATCTTTTTTACTACCAAACTGTATATTTTATGATTTCAATTTATTTATCTGTATAGTCCGATGAAGTCATTTTGGTGTTTTTTTCGTGTTTTTTCAAAATGTCTGTGAATTTGTGATACACTGCAATAAAATACATATTTTTCTTTGTTTGTTCTTTTTGCTCACTATTACTGATAGAAATGAAGCCATCATTATAGAATTAAAACAGTTTTTTGTTTTGAATGGCATTTTTATACCTTTTCCGGGAGTTCCCATCATTAGATTTCTCGCAATTAAGAACAATGCTGCAATCTTTCGCCGTTAATTTCATGATAACTGCAACAAATGCTTGAAGAGGTTTTTGGAACAGGCATGCTGTGGCCCCTTCTGCTAATTTTTTTACACGTGTGCCATTTCTATTAATTTTTGTAAGAGAATGCAAAAAAATGGAAATAGACTATGTTCACTGCCCTATGAGAAAGATCTGGAGGACATTATTAAGACAGAAAAATGTGGGAATATCAAAGAAATGAGATACCTGGGGAAGGCTGCACTAGTTTACCCAGAGTAAAACCTGGGTGAAGTCTTGTTTGCCTGCCCTGCACTTTCTCATGGGGCGCACCGAGGGTAAAAATGGAAGTTTCATAGCCATAAGGATGAGAATCCATCAAAATTTATCTTCTTCCATGACCCCCTCGTTAGCATGTCGGCAGTTACGAAACTAGGGCCAAAGGCCTCATGTGTTTGGGGCTGAGGGATTGGCCTATGTAACCATTTCAATACAAGGACGAGGCGTTAAGCCAATGTTGGTTCAATGACGGGCCAGTGTTGTACACAGTGGATCAATATTGAAATTAGCCGAATAGTAGGCCCTACTGGTAAGGTAGGGTTTACACCATAGGGCTCATCCCGAATTACAAAACAGACACCCGAAACATCATGAAAATATAATATCACGAATTTGATTGGCCTTGGGGACAATACATGTGGCTTTACTTTACTTTACATTACTTTTCCTTCTGTGTAGCTGATCAACAAAGTGAGTGAGTTTATAAGCAGAGGAGAGTATTTTATGAACATTGTGTGCAGAAATTAGCTGACAAAAACCATTAATGAAATCGAATCATTACAATATGATTGTTATCTACAACTTGGATTATAACTATGCATGGTTATATCCTTTGTGGTAAGATTTAGTTTTATTTTCATGATGTTTTGAGTGTTTAACAGTAGAGCATAATATTAGGCTATATTGAAATTACATTGGATCAACAGCCTCATTCGCGACCGGTCGTTTTTTCGTAGGTTGCGCAGTGAGGTATAGTTTTATAAAACGTCGGCGACGAGAAGGGACCAGTCAAATGAGTTTTTCGATCCCCCCAAGTCATTAAAATCAGGCATCCAACCAGTCATGTTGGTTCAGCCAATGTTGGGTCAACGTTACAGACAATATATACACTATACCATCATCTGGCTATTTTTGGTATCTGGGTTATAATCTGGGGTGATAAAGTGGGGTGATAAAAAAAAGGCCTAGTAGCCAAAGTTTAAGCCAGATGAAAAAACTTGCAGCTGAACTAAATGGAAAATAGCCGAAGAAATATTGGTCAAAAACGCAATTTTGATAGTAAGCCTACCTACCGGACAACTGTAAAATTATCGGTATATATTGAATGACAAAAGAACGCATATTTTCTCAAAATGTTGACTTTTATGACTATAATGTTGATGATGTCTCGAGAATTACTAAGGTCAATTACCAAGGCCATTGTTGATTGAATCTTATATTGGCGGATTTTTGTCGAAGCCATTTAAAGCGACTCAATCAGGCTAAAATCGTTAAAAATCGGTGATTTAGTTTTGGCTTCTTAATAAGACCATAATTATGTTGTAAACATGTCTATATACTAGAACTGCAAAAGTTTAAATTTTTGTGCTGTGCATTCACTAGTTAAAGGAGATATAGAGACGAAATTCCTGTATACTATTTCTTTTTTTCGACATGCATGTCCAAAATAAGAAATCTGGAATTTTGTCTCTATATCTAGTTCTAGTCTATGGACATGTTTACATCATAATGGTCATATTAGGAAGCCAAAATAAAATCAGCGATTTTTTTAATGATTTTATGGTCTGCTTCACGATTCTGCCAAATATATTAAGCGCATTCCCCAGTACGTCGGTAAAAAGATGATCATGCTGGCATTTAAGGTTTAAGGTTGGGTCAGCGTGGCAGTCACTAAACCAACCATAACCCGTCATTAGGTCGACATCTCGTGTTTTCTGGGTATATTGAAGTTTATTTGCCTAAGACTAAGATATCAGTGGCGTATCCAGAAATAAATTAAGGGGGGTGCTCAAATTTCCAAGAAACCATTCAACAGACCTATAGGGGGCATGCCTCCGCAAAATTTTGAAACAAATAAACATCAAATAGTGCGATTTCTTGGTATCTTTGCTGTAAAACGAAGATATGAGATACTGGTTGAAATGTCAGATTTAACTTATTGACAGATCAACCTAGCCTATACTAGTCCAACTGTTTAAGCTAACACAACCACACAATGGAAAAAAAACCCACAAACATTTAATAGCGAGTGCGAACTACTAGGCATATTAAATGAGCTAGATAAAAATAAACAGCTGTCGATCCGATGTTGTGTTAATGTTTGGCCAGCGTAGCAGACGGTGGAGCAACAATAATATTAATCAAACGTTGGGTCACCCTCATTGTGATAATATTTATGCAACCTTGTTTGTGGAATGCCGATGATGTAGGGCCTAATTATGCAACAATCATCTATTAAAAGTGATAATATGTCATTGAAAAAAGTTGTGGACCATTAAAATGCTTACAACGTTCACTAATGATCACTTAAAATTCCTGAGATATTTGTTTTTATTTCACCCCTATTAATTTGCCATCCTCCCCTATTGCAGAGTATTTTTTAATGCAAATGTTATATTCCAGTTCATCATCAGTTAGGCCTATATCAGATATTTTTGTTAGTATTGGTTGTAGTTCCACATTTTTAAAACAACTTTACTGCCAATTTTTAATTATTACCATTGATTTAGTCTCTGGTAAAAAAGAAACTGTTGAGTCCCAGCTGTATTATTTCGTGTCAGTGGTTATACTGGAAAATTTGACGATTTTAAATAGGCTTTAAAACAATTAAATTTTGGAAATTGAAAAAGCGACCCAGTTTTTTATCCACTTGTTCTCAAGACTGAGTCTCAGAAATAATATCTCTTGAGAAATTAATTCGCCATCACCCAGGTGAAAGATTCATGGTGATTGAGGAATAATCTTTATCCCGTGGTCCTTATCATTTTATTTTATGCAGCGTCAATTGCTTGGGAGAGCAGCACGCCCAACTCTTAAGTCGTTGTCCGTTTCAAGCGATCCCCATAGCCTACTGTGTATTGTGCTTAAGGTGTGTTATAATTATCATAGGGTAGGGTATAGTCTATGATAATTACTATCAATCTTAGCATATCTACTTTGGAACAACGTTGTTTTAAGGTATTCTATGATAATTATCATCAATCTTAGCATATTTATTTTCCATAACTTTGTTTCAAGTCTCGCTCAACGTTTCCATCATTGGCCAAGACTAACACAAAGTTGATATATTTTGTTCTGTTTCTTTTCAAAAAAAATAATGAATGTTTGAAAAATCTCACACTAGTAAAGGGTGGACAGGAGAAAGAAGACCAGTTGCAACAAATTCCTATTTTTAGGTGCTCTGAATGGTCAAATTTTAAAGATTTGCATTGGAAAAATTTTGCTTCTGTCGCCACATAGGGACGATGTGACTATCACTTGCCCAATTCATTGTCTAATCTGAGTCTTTAATCTGTTAAAGGCGCCAATGATGCATCCCAGACACCTTTAAATGGGAAGGGGTATATATTTAGGTGTGGAGGGGGCTGGAACCAACATGTCGGAAAATGGTGGATTAATTGTATGTACAATTATTGGTTGGAAAATTACCACTCTTGAAATCAAGGGGGGGGTGCTGGAGCACCCTGAGCACCCCCCTGGATACGCCCCTGGATATAGGCCTAATATGCAGTTGGCTGCGATAGCTGTCTGACATAGCCACATTTTCATTGTATCCCATTGTGATTGGGTTGAGAATTCACGATAAACAGATAGCCCTAGTGGCCAAAGGCTATTATTATCACCTCTTATAGGCCCAACATGATTTAGGCAACCCTGCTATGTGAAGGTTCAATACATGATGATTGTGTCATCTCGCAAGTGACTTTCTCTTGTGATATTATCAGATTATCACCTCTGTCGCTTGAACTCAGCAATTATTTTGATACTGGCTTAAAGTTGGTCCAACGTCTGCGACGCTGGCCCAGTATTAGGCCTATATCAACATCGAGTCTGCTATTACATAACAGACACAGCACATTATCCCTGTGTTAATGTGTGAACGCTGGCCCAGTGTCTACAACACTAGCCCAACATTAAACATGGGATGCACAGCAGTCTGTAGAGACTACTTGGAGCAAGTGGTGTGTGGCCTATAATAATGTAGTCTACGTCCCAGCTGACAGAGAAATTGAACCAATGCTGGCTCAAAGTTGCCCCAGCGTCGCATGCAGTAGGCCAACATTAAACCAGCATTGCATCAATATCCCATACTTGCTAAAGAACAGACTCGCAACGTGATTTAATGTTGGCCCATTGTCTGTGACATTGGCCTAACATTGTATCAGCATCGGGTCAACGCATCGTAGTTGCTGGGTATGTATTCAGTGACTTCTTAACAAGAAGATGTGTTGACAAGAGATTGTCCCAATGCTGTTTATATGTTGGCACAGCATCTTCAGCAGCGGCCATCATTTGATCAACGCCTCGTGTCTGCTGGAATTGTGGGCTCGTGGAGGGGTAGTCAGACTGCAGAGCTTGGTCAGACTGTAGAGGTGCTGACCTCATTCTCCAAGGCTAATTAATATTCATGATCACCCAGCCTCTCACAAATAACCAAATATGGCAAGGGTCTAGGCTACTATGGATAATAGGGAACCATTTCAAAAGGCCATACATGTACAGTAAGATGTGACATCGTGTGAAGTTGCTCTGTATTGTATCAGGAATATTTGACGCGACCCCCGGAAAGGCCCAAATAATGAATGAAATGCTCTGTATGCTGGTTTTATGAATGGAGTGACGTCACTTTTTGTCCCAAATCTTTGCTCTGAACAAGACAATAAGGTGAGCGGGGCTCTCGCCCCACCCACAAAAAAGCTCAGCATTATTTTATTGGACAATTTTTAAATTTATTGAATCTACCTACCAGCGGTTCAAGTTTTGTTTGCACACAGCGATAACAAATATTTCTTGTGAAACTATGTACAATGATAATAACTAACTGTATTTCCATGTGTGCACATTTTTTCCTTGTGTCAATATACGGAATACGGCGTTAACTCATCGGTTTTGGCTCTATCACTGAAGTTAAAGCAACGCCGGACCCGGTCCATAATTGGTAGGGTGACCGCCTGGGACTGCCAGTACCAGGTGCCGTATACACTAGGACATGCGTGCAGCGATGTCGTGTCGTGGGGCTCAGAGAACCACGTAAATCAGATGGCTCGTCTGACTGAACTAGAGTTGGACCTAAAAGAACCTCAATGGACGTAGGCGCAGTTTCCATCCGGCGAGACCCCGGAAAATCTACAATGTGGTGCGAAAGCACACGTAATAACACAATAGTGCGTACTGCCACGTAGCAAACAGACAGACAGACAGACATAAATGTATGTATACTGCTGCTATATAAAAATAATGAATTATTACCGATACCAATCACATACGTAAGCCTACAGGTAAAATTGGTATTGTAACTATATCAACCATTCAACCGCCGGTGCCGCATATATTTGGGTTTTTATTTTTTATTAGCACATAAAGTACCACCTTTTAAACATGGTAAAGATAAAATATGACATCAATCAGCAATATTTGAAAACGTTTGACCTTCATATTGTCAAATCCTAATAATTTTCACTCACTTGAAGTTGTGGATCGCGTCAGCAAGACACAACTTCGAGTGGATGAAAATTCAGATTGAATAATTTGTCGGTTAATAACACATTATACTTACTGAGATGCACGTTATAGACTCAATAGTTAAAGAATCCACCCAACAGTCTACCGTCCATTCTAGATCGAAATCCTCAAACACAAGAGAAATTCTGCTTGTCTCTGGTAGAATAATTGAGTAGGTCCAGTCTGAATTTGGTGAGTAATAAGAAGGGTAATTTGGAGATTTTATATATCCATTGTCATTCAGGTAATATAGTCTGTTGGAATATCCGACGGCTTCGTCATCTTCATCAAATATATATTCAACCGCTTCCACATTATCGACATTGGACCAGCTAAAATGTTCATTGTCCATCCTCTGCATAAAGCTGCATATTTCGTGAGGTCCATAGCCAGTACACGGTATAGCTAACGTAGGCGTCTGGTGATTTAGGTCTGGGAACATAATGAGAAAAATGGTGAGTAATATTAAATTTCTAGGAGCAAAGAAATTGCTAAAAAATAATCGATGAGCAGGTATACTTTTTCAATGTAATTATTAATTGTCAACTTCTTCCGGTGACATCTTCTAATGACATCTACAATATATTGTTCATATGAATTATATTGGATATGAAAGGGTGTATCTGCCACTTTGTAAAGTGGCAGATGCACCCTTTCATATCCAAGGGGACGATATATGTATGTCACGACATTTTAATCACTGATGTTGGTGGGCGTAAGTGAGCTCCGAAAGATTCTCAGGACTGGCACATGTGTTTGAAAATATTTAAAATTATACCCAAATAGGTACATACAAGTTATTATAGATTACTTGCATCGATCCGAAATGGCACCCACCGATATTAACTATCCGATAATTTTGTAACATTGAGTAATCAATTCATCAGATTATGTAGATCAAATCAATGTTACCATTTAATTTACATTTTCTCGTGTTTTAACTGCTTACGTGTAGCAAGACACTTTTTTGACTTACCACTCCAAAAGACAGCTTCAATATAATCAGAATCAGTATTTTCCCCACCTCCGCTGATTAAATTATCTCGCATTTTCTGGAAAGGATTTCCTCGATAGCTGTCATGTGCGACATTTTTACCATAGTTTGGACTGTACCACGAGGAGACGGGTATTGAACTCGGGTGAGAGTCACGACTGATACTTATTCCACTCAAACTGACACGCGGGTTGGTAGTCCTGCCAAGAGCTGTGCGGAAGACAATCCGGTATTCTCCCTCGGGAATGGGGACGAAATATTTTATCCAGTCGTATCTGGTGGGACTTACGATGGTGAACAATACAGTCTCATTTTCAGGTGTCATCATTATAACTTGAACAGTGACGCGAACTTCCATTCGCAGGTAGAAGTTTAATAAAACACTGACTCCCACGTTGGATATGTTGAGTTTAGGGGACATCAGCTCAGCTTGGTCATATTCCTTCATATTCCTCAACTCAAAAATATAGCCTGATTGACAGAAATCGGATAGCTAGTCAAATAAATTTTTGTGAAAGCTTCTATTAAATATTTACTGTAAAACTATAAAATATTTACTGTAAATGTAATGTAAGTCATTATACTTAACCAAAAATCTAAATTATTTATAACGTATGAAGATGTTTGAAAATTAGATTAAATCAGTCACATCATATTGCTATATTTTTCTACATCCAATATGCTAATGTTTTACACCAAACGTGAGTTTTACAAAACACAAAACTTATGTCCCATGAATCCCAAAAAAATGTTAACCCTCACGGCACTGAGCTGTGAAATTAAAATTTTCAGCCACTTAAAGTTGTGGCTCGCTACCGCGATCCACAACTTCAAGTGACAGAAATTTATGTTATTCGTAAAATTTAAGTCCCAAAATATATATATTGGTGTTTCAAGATTGCAAGCATATTTAATTTTTAACAATTGGTTATCAGGATACAGGTGCTAGCAAAAACACAGGATGTCTATTGTAGTCGACATCAGTGTTGTAAGGGTTGACATTTGATGGCACCTTTGTCTTCAGGCAATCCAATTTGAGATCTCCACGTGTCAGACCAAATCTGCACCCATCTACTACGACTACCGGGTGGCTCCTTATACACACAAGGTAAAGTACTGTCATCACATTCTTCATTGTGTAAATAATCTGTATAAACACATAATAGTTATACGTATCTTTTACTAATATCATATATAGCCATTTACTCTCTAATTTCTAATTTATATATTTAAAAGTTTCACTTACTGGAAGTGACACACAACTTCAGGTGAGAAACAAAAGATTTGTCCAATCTGATACCATGTATATTAAAAAAAGTCAGAAGTTAGAGCTCTAACGCTGGAACTCCAAGTTCGGAACTTCAAATTCCGCACACTGAAATCGGAATTTGGAATTCGAGTCATCAGGAGTCGGAACTTAAATGTGTGAAGTTGGAAATCAGAAGTTGGAACTTGAAAGTGAGATGTAGGAAATCGGAGTTGGTAGTCGGAAGGTAAAAATCGGAACTCCGAAGCTGTGACCCATGCATTGTCGAAACAATGGATTCAATCAATCAATAAAACATCTATAGCGCCTATATCCTGAGCGGACCGAGCACAGAGGCGCACAAATCCTTAGCGTGATCATGTGGCATAATCGAGGCCAAAGCAGGCTCGTCAACAGGGAGCCGGGCTGCTGAGGAGCTAGGGATGGAAAGCCAGATCAAATAGGTGAGATTTAAGTAATTTCCGGAATGTTAAGATTGTTTTCGCATTACGTATTGGATTGGCACAGGCAGGGCGTTCCAGATATAGAGAAAGCTCTTGACTGTGTGACTACTTGGTTGTAAGAAGTGACAACTAAGAGCTGAAAGCAAGGAAGTAAGACGTATGAACGAAAAAATAATCAATGATAAATTAATGCCTTGACTGTAAGAGTTAAAAGAGAAGTAATAAATAAAAAGAAAAAAACCTACTTAATTGGCTGACCATCCGCCATAATTAACTTTAATAGGCGTGATATTAGGCAAACTGTGCCACATAGCTAGAGCAACACTGACACGAATGATCAGACACGAGCGTCGGATCATAGGGTAAAAAACAGTGGGCTGCAGTGCAAATCCAACAGGCTGAATGACAACTGTTTACTTTTATTTTGACTTTGCTGAGCTGTGTTGTTATTTAAAAAGGAACAAAATAGTAAGACCTGTGGAGTAATAACTAATAAGAAGAAATAAGTAAGAAATAAGAAGTAATAATTAACATAATTAAGAAATAATTAAATCAAATTAATTAAATCAACAATAGAATTTTACATCAATTCAAAACGGTAATTCTGCTACAGATCAATTGAAAGAGTATTTATTAAATTAACATTTTAGAAATAATCAAATGTATTCACCACAATCTTCACTTTCATCACTTGTGTCAGAGCAATGTGAAACTCCATCACAAAGTAAACGACGTGGAAGACAGACCCCGTCACTCTCACATCGAAACCAATTATCGTTTGGGCATTCTACACATGAAATATACAAATGATATATCAGTCATGTTCATAATGTATGAGCTTTACAGCAAATTCTTGAAGTACAGCTGAATAGTTTGTTCACATTTTGCATTCAATTAAGTCTGGAATTGTTAAAGGAATTTACAGTTATGACAAAAAGCAGTTATATTTAAGAAAAATAGCCATGTCTCCTATTAAATTATTTTAATAACTAAGTATCTCCCACAAACTAATTGATAGATTTCAGTGATATCTCATCTGATCTGTTAAAATGTATACTCCTATATATAGTCCCGGAAGCACAAGAATTAACCGTTTTCTGTACAAGTGGTATATTTGTATTATATATTACCACCACATTATAGAGTCGTTCTATAACAATAACACGATTTTTGAGGACGATAGGCATTTTTATTGGCCCGACGCTGATGCCATCAGCCCAATGCGGAGCCTCTGGCTGCTGGCATCTGTGGAGGGATAATAAAGATGCCTATCACACGAAAAAAATCATGTTATTACTATTAATATCACGTATCCATAAAATCGTGAAAAAATATTTAATCTTTGTCTACAATTAGGCTACAGCATAAGCCTACATGTCTACACAAAAACTAACCACTTTGCTAAACATGACAGCTTACTCTTCGTCTGACAGGTGTCAGCATAGTAGACTAGTAAACTGGCGACCCCGCCCATCTCCTTTTATATTATGTCCATTAGCACTAACAACATAGAACAGGTGTGCAAAGTGGAATCGCACAACCCATGCACCCTAAGACTACATGATTGTAGACTATACACAGTAGACTAATGAAAATAAAATAATTATGTTAGTTAGCCTATTTAGATATAAAGACATGTTTACATATAGGCCTAAGAGTGGACAATAACGAATTCATGGTCATTGATCAATTTGTTGTCAATATTTAGCCCATGGCGTGTAGGCCTATATGACAGCATTTTACAGTTCCTGGAACCCAGACTAAATAACGTTACTCTTGACTATAATAGTTTATGTGGTGATACTACTAAACAGTAATAACATAATTTAGGACGTCAGATTCTTACGTAGAAAGATCGTCCCCGCACAAAAAGAATTAAAAAAATACAATGGCTGTAGACCCATAATATAACATAGGTATTCAAATGAAGCAGAAAGAGCTAACTAAGACATTTATGATTATTCTCAATTAAAAAAAACACACTCTGGTCTATGATTTAAACAAAAATAATTCAGCGTTATGAGGGTGAATGTTGAAACCAGCACTGAATCAACGTTTAGTGTTTGCTGGATTATACTCACCACAATGGGGTAGGAGACAGGACACGTGACGTTGAGTTGTCTCACTAACACACCACGGTCCCGTGTCCTTATTGTCAGGATTCCTGCAGTAATTAGCGGCATCCTGCACGGATCTGTCTGGAAACCACTCGTTATATCGGTAATATATGTACGACACACTGTCCCAACGAACGCAACTGTCATTATATGGAGTCCTTCTGCCGTTAAATCCACTCCCCGTCGCGCTTGTGATACAGCCGTTGTTTTCCTCTGCAAAATGTTATATTAACCCTTTCAGGCCTGAATTTACCATTGTCATCTTCATCCACTACAAGCCGCGAATTTCTGTCGCAATTCTCGACTTGTAGTTCATGAAGATGACTTGATGTGGTTTAAAAATTATAGAAAATTGCAAGGTATTGGTGAACCCTTCTCATCAGCATTTGGCTGCAGCTATATATCCATCTTTTGTTATTCAAAACAAATATATATATACATAAAATAAGCGGGCGGTCAGTGATGAATGAGTGAATGAGTGAGTGACAGAATAGTTGTGTAGATGGGTGAGTGATGGCTTGGCGTGTATATGCCTATAGATGACAGAAACAACATGACTCAGTGTATACCTTATCAAAATTAAAAAGCAAAAGTGGTAACTAAAAAAATAAAATAAGTGAGTCGGTGAATGAGTGATAAACGAGTGAATGAGGTAGGAGACCCTTTACCAGCCAAATTATTCAATTTGAATTTTCACCCACTTGACGCGATCCACAACTTCAAGTGAGTGAAAATTATTCAGAGTTGACAAAATGGAGGTGAAATGTTTTCAAATATTCCTGATTAATGTCACATTTTATCTTTAAAAAAATGAAAACCCGAATATATGCGGCACCGGCGGTTAAAGGGTTAAGTGAACGATTGATTGGCGCTTATTAAGCAGTAGGCCTATTATATGTATTAACTATAGGGCTCTATGTTTAAAGATCGAGCTATACGAGTTACACAACTGTGTCACACAAAAATAAAAAAAAGCACTTCTTACCGATTTCGTCACATGGCATAATCATCAAATCATCTACGGCGACCACACCTATGCCGCTGTACATCTTGGAAGCAACCAGTTTTACTTGATTGAGTCCGGGAGGTAAATATATTATTATTGGTTTCCACGATTCATCTGTCCAGAAGTATCCCAACGTCCGGTGGATATGAGTTGTCAAATTTTCGGGAATGGTTTCAATACTCAACTCGCTGCAATATGCAATTATCGTAGGCTATGTATATGGCAATAACAAAAATGTCACATGGCAAAATAATCACATAATTATATGGTCAACTCTTTTCAGTTAATTGCCACAGTCAGTCGAGATAATTGTTTCCATCTCAACAACTACTCGACCCATAAACTTGGTTTGGTGTCATCTGAAAAATCCTGTTATTACACAGAAACAGACCACCTTGCCAGAGGAGGTTGGGAGCGGAAAGAACGTGACAAAGTCAAAAAGTAAACAGACACACCTGCTTTTCCGCATGAGTGTATCCCTCTTTTCTACAAGCTACGTAGCATTGAATTAAAGTTAATATAAGCTAACATGACAATAATATAATAGAATGATATTCCGTTGAAGTGCTGAATATAATTTGGTAGATTTTTCAGAGTGCCATCAATATTTAAGATGCGTTTGACTGGGACACGGTTGCACAAATTCGAAAACCTGAATCTCGCTATATTTAATAGCGATGTCTCGTGTTTTTTTGGGATAGCTTGCCCTGAATGGGGCTGCTCGGGCCTTTTGACATTGCTACTCTCGATTCAATCTTATGAGCTATGGCCAATCTAACATCATGTTGCCTATAATAAATATATTTAGTTACATTCGTGTGATTTATAAGTTGATATGTGACATATCATGCATATTGGACATGAATTTAGGTAAAATACAACTACATTTCACGGCAATATATTTCCCATCAATCTTCCCTCGTGCGACATGAGCAACATTTATGTGAGGAGAATTCGTCTGGGACTACGCATGCCCAGAGTATGGGATACCCTTAGGGGTTTTATGACCGGGTCGTTTGATGATAATAAGAGAATTAAGTGAGTGATATTAAAGAAAAAACGATTAAAACTACTTTCATTTTCCTTATTTGCGAATGATTTTGCAACTCGCCCGTCGATAATATGACCAGAAAATGTGATCATGTGACCTCGCTTCCCACCTCCTCTGCCGCCTTGCTAAACATCACAGCTCATTCTTCTTCAGCCCGCATAGTAGTCCAGTAAACCAGCGACCCCTTCCCCCCCCGTTAGGTCCATCAGCACTACAAGCATTGAGAGTACATGAGGCCAGCAGCCAACTAGGCAGGCAACAGTGCGTACACACAGAGAATCTATCAGCCCTAGCGTAGGGCTGATAGCCAAATCTTACGCCCGCAAAAACAGCAATATCCCATTAGTAGTGCCCGCTTAAGTGATAATGATATATATCCCCGTGTAGGGCCTATGTTACGGGCATGCAAGTACCGAAACATGAGCACATGACATCTGCATGTCGTGTCACAACAGTGTCATGCGTTTTTGTGTACATAGAAGTTGTTTAATAAATGTTACCATGCAAGGCAAGCTACACCACTACACACAGATTATAATGATAGTTTGTTCTTGCCGTTTTGTCACTAAACAGTCATTCTATTACATCTTGAAATAAATGAATGTCTCGTCATGGCACCGTTTTTTACACCTATACATGTCATAGTCACTGACAACAATATCCCTCCAATGACATATTTACATGGGCAACATTAAACTACGGCCTATCACTGCCTAACCCTTACAGCGCGGGGATAGACTTTAGACGTCAGAATCTGACGTCTGTAGACGTCAGATTCTGACGTCTAAAGTAGATCCCTGCACTGTAAGAGCAAACATATTTATATTGCCTGTAGACCCGTAACATAGGTAATCAAATGAAGCGAAAAAGCTAACTAAGACCTTTATGTTAGTTCAAATTGATGAAAAAACCCTTTGGACTCTATGATTTGTATACAAATATCTCAACGCTTTTTGCGTTCATTATCGGGATACTATCATAGTTTTTAACAGGAACGTCTTCCTAGCAGATACAAGATATTACCTGATGTTAGCCCAATGCTGGCCCATCGTCTACGACTCTGATCCAGTTTGGTCTAGTGTCTGCTGGCCTAGAATGATCATGAGCCCGCTAGTTTACGGGTCAAGTATTTTTTTTATTTTTGAAGTATTTATGTTGACTGACTCTAAAAATCAACCGAACATACAGTCATGTACCTGTAGTTTATCTTTTCTATTATTATGCATTTCTCGTAATATCTAAGTGTAAAATGTGCAATTACTCATCCAATTTACAGCTTCAATTCGAAATGAAAAAAATAGACCAATACATATCAAACAATATCAAAGGAATACTTTTTCAATATTATGCTTAATAATGAGCATTTGAATGTCTGCATACTATCCTGGACTTTAGAAATACGTACACATGTTTTACCAGCAAATTAATGCAAATCATTAAATGATCAACCATAATGAAGCGCAAAGTTTATAAAAGCGTTTCATAATGTTGAAGTTGTGTCTCGTTACCGCGACCCACAACTTCAGATGGGCTAAGTAGACTCATATTTCTTTAATTTGAGACCAATCATTTGATCATGTGACCTAGCTTCCCACCTCCTCTGCCACCTTGCTAAACATCACAGCTCATTCTTCTTCAGTCATGTGTGAGCCCGCAGAGTAGTCCAGTAAACTAGCGACCCCTTACCCCCCCCCCCGTTAGGTCCATCTGCACTACAAGCATTGAGAGTACATGAGGCCAGCAGCCAACTTACACTCCGTAGCAGTGTGTGTGCCTACACACTGCTACGCCGTGTGCTGATTTATGCCGACTGCAAGTGGCCTTCCCCGACCCCTTCCACCACCCTCCCCCTGTATGAAATGATTACTTGTTTCATTTAAACAAAACTGCCGCTCGGGCAGGATTTTCAGCGTAACGCGACAGTGGTTGAATGGGGACAGTGTACAGCCAACTAGGCAGGCAACAGTGCGTACACACAGAGAATCTATCAGCCCTAGCGTAGGGCTGATAGCCAAGCTACAAGCACTACAAGCATTGAGAGTACATGAGGCCAGCAGCCAACTTACACTCCGTAGCAGTGTGTGTGCCTACACACTGCTACGCCGTGTGCTGATTCATGCCGACTGCAAGTGGCCTTCCCCGACCCCTTCCACCACCCTCCCCCTGTATGAAATGATTACTTGTTTCATTTAAACGAAACTGCCGCTCGAGCAGGATTTTCAGCGTAACGCCACAGTGTTTGAATGGGGACAGTGTACAGCCAACTAGGCAAGCAACAGTGCGTACACACAGAGAATCTATCAGCCCTAGCGTAGGGCTGATAGCCAAATCTTACGCCCGCAAAAACAGCAATATCCCATTAGTAGTGCCCGCTTAAGTGATAATAATATATAGCCCCGTGTAGGGCCTATGTTACGGGCATGCAAGTACTGAAACATGAGCACATGACATCTGCATGTTGTGTCACAACAGTGTCATGCGTTTTTGTGTACATAGAAGTTGTTTAATAAATGTTACCATGCAAGGCAAGCTACACCACTACACACAGATTATAATGATAGTTTGTTTTTGCCGTTTTGTCACTAAACAGTCATTCTATTACACCTTGAAAAAAATTAATGTCTCGTCATGGCACCGTTTTTTACACCTATACATGTCATAGTCACTGACAACAAAGTCCCTCCAATGACATATTTACATGGGCAACATTAAACTACGGCCTATCACTGCCTAACCCTTACAGCGCGGGGATAGACTTCAGACGTCAGAATCTGACGTCTGTAGACGTCAGATTCTGACGTCTAAAGTAGATCCCTGCACTGTAAGAGCAAACATATTTATAATGCCTGTAGACCCGTGACATAGGTAATCAAATGAAGCGAAAAAGCTAACTAAGACCTTTATGTTAGTTCAAATTGATGAAAAAACCCTTTGGACTCTATGATTTGTATACAAATATTTTACCGCTTTTTGCGTTCATTATCGGGATACTATCATAGTTTTTAACAGGAACGTCTTCTTAGCAGATACAAGATATTACCTGATGTTAGCCCAATGCTGGCCCATCGTCTACGACTTTGATCCAGTTTGGTCTAGTGTCTGCTGGCCTAGAATGATCATGAGCCCGCTAGTTTACGGGTCAAGTATTTTTTTATTTTTGAAGTATTTATGTCGACTGACTCTAAAAATCAGCCGAACATACAGTCATGTACCTGTAGTTTATCTTTTCTATTATTATGCATTTCTCGTAATATCTAAGTGTAAAATGTGCAATTACTCATCCAATTTACAGCTTCAATTCGAAATAAAAGAATACATATCAAACAATATCAAAGGAATATTTTTTCAATATTATGCTAAAATGAGCATTTGAATGTATGCATACTATCTTGGACTTTAGAAATACGTACACATGTTTTACCAACAAATTAATGCAAATCATTAAATGATAAACCATAATGAAGCGCAAAGTTTATAAAAGCGTTCCATAATGTTGAAGTTGTGTCTCGTTACCGCGACCCACAACTTCAGATGGGTTAAGTAGACTCATATTTCTTTAATTTGAGACCAATTATTTGCAACTCGAGATTTTCAAGCACTCATTTCATTCCCAATAACAGTGATTTTATCAGCTTTTCTAGCAAAACAAAATAAAACGGCTATAGTTGCGATTGGCGGTTGACCCTTTCAAGCCTGAATTGGCCATTGTCATCTTCATCCACTACAAGCCGTGAGTTGTTGCCGCAATTCGCGACTTATAGTGGATGAAGATAATTTGATGTGGTTTTAAAATTAAAGAAAAATGGTCATGTATCGGTGAACCAGTTTCCTGAAAAATTTCGTTCTAAAACCCTAGTTGTTGGAAAATTAGTTCTGTTTTCAGGGATTTAAAATGATGTTTTAATGCATCGTGAGGGTTAAAAGGGTTAAAGGATTAACCCTTTAACCGCCAAATTATTCAATTGGATTTGTCACTCACTTGAAATTATGTCTCGCTGACGCGATCCACAACTTCAAGTGAGTGAAAATTATTCAGATTTGACAAAATGGAGGTCGAAATATTTTAAATCTTGATGATTAATCTCACTTTTTTATCTTTAACAGGTTTAAAAGCTGATATGTAATGTGCTAATAAAAAATGTAAAAAACGAATATAGACGGCACCGGCGGTTGAAGAGGTAATACTATAAAATACATCAATAATAGGATATGTGATAAAGTCACCTGTTTCTATCTCCAAGCATCAAGTAGAAGAATCTGAGGCATCTGTCTGTGGTGTTCAGTAGACGAGTTGAGACATAAGAGGTGTAGCCTGATTGGTCACTTCTACCGACCATCTGCCAGAAGTGACCATCCACTGAATAATTTTAACAATTAAAAAACTATAAAATAATGCATAATTAAGCTTTTTACAAATACGACTCACCCCCACCCCCCCCAAAAAAAAAAAAAATGACCGCAAAATAATATCAGGCCTTCAGAGATTTCAATAAAAAATTAAATAAATTGGAAATATCTTTGAACAAAATACCCCCCTCATGTCAATTTTTTTCAAGATGTCTGTCGTCACCTAAATTATTTAACTTTAATTTTCACACCGCGACCCACAACTTCAAGTGAGTAAAATTCGTTTAATTTCAGACAATTTGCAAATGTTCATGTTTAAAGCTACACAATCAGACTAAAATCATCATAAAATCAGTATTTGTATTTTGGCTTCTAAATATGATCATATGATGTAAACATGTCCATTGACTAGAACTGCGTAAGTTAATTGATTTTCATGTTGCGCATTTACCATTTAAGCGAGATATAAAGACGCAATTCCCGATTTCTTATTACGGACATGCATGTCCAAGATAAGAAATATGAGAATGTCGTCTTTATATGACGGAATATATTTATTCATATCTAAATTTTTATTCATATAATATATGACGGAGAATATTCAGAGCTACTAATATCACTTACCGTGGTTGATTGTGTGATCCTTAATAGAAGGCGCCAGGGAACTGCCTTTTGCCAACAGCTTGTTTTGTAGTAGTGTTCTGCCAGCCGTTACTCCACATTCTTCTTTGTCCTCTAAGTGACAGTATATGTATGCCATATCTTAAAAGTAAATTTAGCAAACTTGTTTGAGCCCAGTCAATTTAGATTACATATATAGGGACTGTTTCATAAGAACTGTATATGAATACTTTGATTGTGACACTCAATTTCTAATGAATCAAGAGCAGAATCCGTGTTAAGATCTTAGTCTATTCTTGGACTTGGGTTTGAATTATATTTTTCCGTATAATGTACAAATAAGTTAACATGCAATGAAAACAAAGTAATCTTTCGATAGTGAACAGATATGAGACATGACATGTTTGTTAGTAATGTTATCAGGTTATAGAATGGCATAGCTATGGCACAAATGTAGATCAGCGTGTCTCAGCACTATTTAATAAATACACTAGAAATTCATGATGTATATATTCCATGTCACTTGGAAACTATAGAATGTAACGTGTATGTGGTCTATAGAATGATGTAGTGGTGTATAAACTGCTATCAAACACGGTGTGTATACTCTGTATTATTAGTGTTTAACCCTTTAAGCCCTCACGATGCATTAAAGCATCATTTTACATCCCAAAAGACAGGTTTAATTTTCCTACAAATAAGGGCTTTAGAATGAAAATTTCCATGAAATTGGCTTTCCAATACATGACAATTTTCTTCAATTATTAAGCCACATCAAATCATCTTCATCCACTACAAGTCGAGAATTGCGACAGCAATTCGCGGCTTGTAGTGGATGAAGATGACAATGATAAACTCAGGCTTGAAAGGGTTAATACATGTTAATTATTTTTTGCATGTTACTATCGATATGGAAGAAATAGAAAACACATTCAGTTAACTCTCACCAGCGCATCTTCGGCGTCTGACATAAATAACCTCTCCTGTACACACCGCGGGGTCGCTAGTTCTGCCATCAAAGGACGTGAGAGTACAGCTCTGGTTCATCAGGTTGTAAAGGAACCCAGAACATCTGGCGTCCTCCACCGTGGAACAGATCCTTTGACAGACCTCTATGGACACCGTGGCCAGGTAGAAGGTAAACACGGTTGACGACGGTACAGCACATATCTCATCTGTGGCTACGTACGTCTCTTCACACCCACCATCTACAAAAGGGTTCTATTATCTAATTAAGTGCTGACAATTGGATTTTATAGTGATGAGTAAATTTGTTTGTTTTTCAATGGCACAATGTTTTCGGCGGGACGGTCGTCATGAAAAATAATGTTTTGAAACACCTCTAATTACTTTCGTATAATGTTTCAACATCTTCAATTGCACCAATGAACGTTTACATTATAATGTAATTATAGTGGCGCTATTAACCGATTATTTAAAAATATATATACATCAGTACATAAACCGATGGATTTCATATTTTAAAATATATCAACCTAAAAATATTATTGAGCTATATGTACACACATAATATTCCTTTTTCATTGTTTCATAGTTTCAAAATAGGAAAAATTGAAAGCTGCTATCAAATATCGACAAAATTCATGACAGTATTTCATTACAATGGCTTTGCTAAATAGATTATTTTGGTCCAGCTCAAGTTGCTAATATTCGACCAAACCAATAGCGTCGAAGTACGGTGAGAATAGAACATGGACGTTTTTTATCCAATACAGGACCATCACATCTGACTGAGTGGCGCTGTTTGGCAAAGTGTCTCATAAGTAACCTAACTCAACAAATCGAAATGCTCTTTTTTTATGAATTAAAAATATCCTAGAAAAACGTGACAGCCTTATCTGTTATCATCACCACTATGTTCCAAATTTGAATCAGCAAAAATCAATTTTAACAGACATTTTGCACGAAAATACATACACTGTGAGTGCCTATATTATAGCATTAATAGGAATAATCTGTAAAAAAATTAACATTGAATAACAGTATATGTATTTGATATATATTTCTTCTGTACACGTAACAAAATCCAAAATATATAATAGGATATAAGAATTGTACAAAATATTTGCATTTAGATCTCTTAGAGCCTAAATAGGATCAGCTATTTTAGTTCATCATTTGTTTATTATAATGACATGAAAATAAACATTTATCGTTAAAGAAATAATAATTATGTATCTATATTTGTATACCCATCGTACACGAGAGGCCCATGGTATGTTTGTAACATTTTTACATGTTTCACCATGGAACAGAAAGGGTTAACCCACTAATTTTGTCAAAAATAACCAGTATTTATATTCCTGAGATTCACACTTTTCATTTGGTATAGAATACTGCTAGTTAGCTTTCAATTTTGGTTTCTCAATAAATACTGCACTTCTTTTTTGATTGCCGCAGTACTATAATAGGGCCTAACATAAATGCATGACACAATGTGTTATGCATTTCTGCTATCACTGACAATAAGAAAATCTGAATATTCAAGTACACTACGAGCCATGGCGCCCTAATTGAATGATATTGTCCGAACACATATTCTTTTCCGACTTAAATCCTCAGTGGTCCGGCTGGCCTCTGAGCCTGAACCACTGAGGATTTAGGGGTTATCATTATTATTATTTATTATAAACTATTAAAAACTTATACCAGAAGTTTCCATTATTGCTGACAGCTGACCATTTCCCTTCTTGGATTTTGAGTATGCTGTTTTAACAATGTCGTACATTCCGGATTTGTGCAATGCTGTCATTCTGGAATCAGACATTAATCAATATGAGAAGTATTCTAAAATTGAAAATAAGTGTCATCAGGATAAAAATTACACCTGTACGATAGATTGATATTTTAATTAAATTATATTAAAAAGAAATGACAACAGTGAACATGCATTTTTTCTGAAAATGTTCTATTAACAATGATTGCGTGCTCTATTTTATACACCTGGATTTAAAATTAAACCTACACAAATCTGGACATCCACTATTACAACACAAACCGACGGCTAATAAACATGATACAGATTACGCTTACGTTGTGTATGTCGCTTGTGCCTGTATCAATTCAACAAACTTGGATCAAGACATGCGGGAATTGTCCCTTCATTTTGACGCTTTGCGTGTGATATATGAATTATGGATAAGGATGACACCCGCAGACCCGCTGATCAAATGTTGTCCAATGTTGGGCCACGGTCGCATACGCTGGCCCAACATTTGCAAAGCATTGAATGAAAACGTAGGATTCCAACTTCAAATACTGACAGTCAGATATAGGTCACAGAGGCCGCCATGACATTGAATGGATGGAGAAGAAACGTTTTGTTTCTTTAAAACCTAATGAGTACTAGGAGTGGGGAACGAACATCAAGGCCTGCCGTGACAGGCGGTAGCGCTAACCAATACACTGTGGCCCACGCCCTGACTGCATCCTGTTCAGCGTCTCGTGTTAACCCTTTAACCCTCTAAGCCCTCACGATGCATTAAAACATAATTTTACATCCCTGAAAACAGACTTGATTTTCCTACAACTAGTGGTTTTGGAATGAAAATTTCAATAAAACTGGCTCACCAATACATGGCAATTTTCTTTAATTTTTAAACCACATCAAGTCAGCTTCATCCACTACAAGTCGTGAATTGCGACAGCAATTCGCGGCTTGTAGTGGATGAAGATGACAATGGTAAATTCAGGCTTGAAAGGGTTAACCGCCGGTGCCACATATATTCTGGTTTTCATTTTTTATTAGCACATTAAGTACCACATTTTAAACATGTTAGAGATAAAATGTGACATCAATCAGCAATATTTGAAAACAGTTGACCTTCTTGTTTATCAAATCTGAATAATTTTCACTCACTTGAAGTTGTGGATCGCGTCATCGAGACACAAGTTCAGGTGGGTGAAAATTCAGATTGAATAACTTGGCGGTTAAAGGGTTAAAGCGCTGCATTCTAAAAAGTGGATGAAAAAAAGTAGGTGGGAACTACTTATTTGTTAAAAAGACCACACATTTGCAAATCTTAACGTTAAAACACGCATTTAGTTCCCCGGTATAGCAGGCTGATAAAACGGATTAAAAACGTCCATAGTCTTGATCAGCAGCTGAGGGGTCGATCATTTCACGTTAGATGGAATACAGTTTCATACATTCTAAACTAACTACACCGTCCTCTAAAAATATGGATCCACCTTAACAATGAAATCGATGAACTTTGAATATTTTGGACAGTTTTTTCATAAATGGTCAGTGTTTATAAAAGTTTTACAAAGTATCCTGAATTGCTGATCCATTAAGCTTTCAGAAAGTATATATCATGACATTCTGTGCAAAATTATCCATACATTTTTAGCCCATAGTGATAATAACCATGGTGATAATAGTTATTAGACACATGGGTTGGAAGAATTGAAAATATTTCTCTGTAGTAAACACTGCTCGAATAATAACAATATAGATTAAATCAGAGGACACACTGTACCATGTGTTCGTCTTTCTCACAACCCTCCAACTAGTTTGAGAGAGCTACGAGTGAGGGACCATCAGATCTAGAATGATATACCAATACAAAGGATGCCCTGGAGCGACTATATGGCAGAATGATCGTGTCGATGCTTTGATCAACCAAATATTAAATGCTCAGTAAATTATTTCATTCACATACACATTTATGAATGATTCGGACATTTGTTGATATTGCAGCAGTGGTTTCAAAATAATATTTTAAAGAAATAGTGATATTTTTATAATGGAAGATGATAAAGTGTCATGAACGTTTTGTAGCTATTTTTTTTAGACAATTATTAAAAAAAATGTTATTCAGGGGGATAGTTGGAGAGTTTCGCATATTATTTCTACATTTCCACCACGATGCCGTGCTCAGAAAGTTTTCCAAGAAATTATTTTAAAAAATTGCTGACCGATATTTTTTTAAATGATACTTCCCTATGTTAACGGACTCTAGTTACATGCTGTTACCATTGGCAGTGTGCATAATGTGTCTGGTGAACTCATATTTTCGCGGGCGGTGTCTTTAGTTTTAACCCCTTTATTACGGAGATCGTTTTATCACATCAGAATCTGACGTCAGATTTTGACCTTCAAAGTTAACCCCCGCACTGAAAGAGTAAAAGTATGTATAATGGCCTTAAAGACCCATAACATAGGAAAAACAATGAAGCGATAAGAGCTAAAGACATTTATGATGCTTTCTAGTTGACAACAATTTTGTTGGTCTCTTAAATTGGTTTATATAAAAACATGTCAAGGGTTTAAGGCTCAAGCTTTACTTGGTAAATTGGCAGTTTAGCACATTCTAACTCAAAGGGGATGATTTGGGTTTGTACAACTCTGTGTGTTCCTAAACTATACATATAGACTTACTTGTAAGGGTTTTGGTTGCAAAGTGTCACAGCTGGAAATTGGACTTTATCTTTGTATTCAACTGAAATGCCGATCACTGTGGGATAATCAAAGTAAAGTATCAGCTTCGACCCCATGAATAATCCGAATGCGGTGCATGTCGCAATCACAACAAGTACCCATGCTACTCTGCAAAGGAAAAACAATAAGTAATAGGCATATAGTGGAGCTGATTATGCTAAAACACAATATGAAAAACTTTTACATTCGTTACAGGCATAACTCGTTTTAACTAGAGAAAAAATATTTGCATATTAGTTTTGTTTTTCCAACAAATAGCCATATAATAATAATAATATATTTACAGGTGTATACCCTATTATTTGTTTGATATATGCCTTTTCTGTTTGTTGATGTAACTTATTGACATTGTTTTGATCAGCTTGAAATGTCGAAAGCTAAAAGTAGGCAAGGACATAATTAAAATAAATAAAATGAGATACAAATTATAAGGATGCATGTTGTGAGAGTACTGAGCACGTTATTAAGATGCAGTGAGCTGTATTCAGTATTGTGGGAAATAATAATACAAGTAATTTGTCATCTCATCATCCTCAAGAGGTTCTCCTGGCCCAGTTGGCATACAAAATTCATTAATTTATAAGTGATTTATTTTTCATTTAAAATCCATTTCTGATATTATTTTATTTGTCACGAATATGTTCAAGATTTAAATGCAAACTGGCATTTATTTGTGATCAAAGCATATTTTTACATATGTTATTTTATATTTATTTATGATCAAAGTATATTTTTACATACATCATAATTCGTACAGAATATACCTGCATACATTTTTTCAAATGCCGCGTCCATGCAGGTTACACTAGAATGCAGTTTCCGGAACGTTGCATGCGTCACGGGGAAGAATGGGAAAGATATACAGACGGACTATACTTTATGAATTTTTAATGTGGGCATCATGTAGGGATGTGTAACAACGATATCAAGACAAAGGCAACAGAATGATAACCACCAGACAGCAACAATTGCAGACTGCGCAGGCATAGGATATAGCCTGTTAATAATCATACATCATGTACTCTGCAATGCAAACCCAAAAGATAGTAACTGTTTACTTTACAAGTAAACAGTTACTGCATTTTGGCTATGCAGAGCAGTGTTGATACGAGTCGTCCAAATACCACTCAATATTCAATTTTCGCGGATCTGTTTTATCGTGCTGTTATCGATGTCCCATGTCATTTGATTGAGACTTCCATAATAGCACGGTACTGTTACAAGCGGTGACTCAGATCCTCCTCACTTAAGAGTTTATTTGTGTTATAATTTCATAGAATCACGGTTTATTATATCTTTTCTTTATAATGGCATCACAGTCACATTGTGAAGACCGATTCAGTCCATTAAACGTATAATCAATCCCTGCACTGAACTAAATGAATGTCAGATTCAGACGTCTGTACAGTCGACCCCTGCACAGAAATGATTACAAACTATAATGGCCGTAGACCCATAACATACACCCATAACATGTAGGTATTCAAAAGAAGCGCAAAGAGCTGAGTAAGCCATTTATGACTTATGATGATTTCAAATTGACAAAACCCTTTGGTCTTTTGGTTTATATACAAATATTTCAGAGTTGTAAGGGTTACTAAATAATATATTATTTTTCATCCGGACCGGCTCCCGGCGGTTCACGTGAACAGCCCACCACATTTATTTTTTACGGAGAATCTGGACACGTAATTATAGGCCTACACATCATCCCGTCACAATCATTGTGGTAGGTTATTAACAGCGTCCTGTTGATCTGCTTTGCTGCTGCTGCGGCTGCACAAATATTAGCTAGGTCCATTATTTATTTGGACAAGTAATTTCATACACTACGATACTGCAGGCATTATATCATGACATGACCACACAAAAATTGTAATGGAAACTATCTCAACTGGGTTCTGTATAGCGTATCTAACGTCTTACGTAATTTGATTTGAATTATGTAAAGTTTTGAAATGTATTGCATGCACTACAACCTTTTGCCTGATGACGTTTTACAAAATATAGTGACACATTTTCTTGGCAAAAAATAATATATAATTTCTCTTTTTGTCACAATTTTGCGCACTTTTCGCTATATGCAATAATTTAAATGTAACAATTATGAATTTTGTCGGGAAAATGTGTTCAGAATTGATGAGCTGGGCTCGATGCCTTACTATTTTTTGTTATTTTATTATTTTGAGCTGTTGCTGCAGTGAAACCCTAATCCACAATTTTATGTGAGTGGCTCCTTTAAGTCTATAGCATTTTGTCTTTTTAGCATTACTGAGCTATGATTTGATTGCATTACTAAATAGGGATGTTTTTTTATTTCAACAAACATAATATACAGCTCTACTAATAATACATTTCGGCTTTATAATTATATAAATCTACTCGAATGCGTGTTTTTTTAGAGAAATATCCTTGTTTCTCCCTTCCCAATGTGACTGTGGATCACGTTTTGGCGGCCTCGTCGAGTTCAGGTTGAAACCTGTTTATCGACGTTAAAGACGCACAGGGTCACGCGCTGCGCACTCCTTCACAGGGTACTGCTAAAATGCATTTTATCATCCAAATCCCTTAAAGCTATAGACCACTCTATGTAAGTTTCTGGTTTTAGTTGTATCCCAGTTGCCTCTACCTCTGTAATCAGCGGAGTGCTTTATGGGTACAGATGTGTACCGCTGTTTGACACAGTGGACTAAACCGTTAAGAATTTTCCTCGGCTATGGATGACATATTTATCGGTAACAATAGCAATCACAAATTATGTTGCAATTTGTATAGGATTTGGTCAACATTTGTCCCAAAATGCCTCTACTACAAACCGAGAATATTGTTAGGCAGGAGGTTTAAGCCTGGGTTTAAAGAAGGAATCTACGTAGTTATTCGTGCATCTAAAAACCACTTGAAACACCTACATATGAAATAAACGTAGGCCTAGTTAGTCTCTAATAAAGAAATAACAAAGATGCTTCTCTTCTGGTGTCAATATTGATCATTTTGATAATTGAAAGGTGATCTATCACCCCTTATATGGTATGAATAATTATGTCCTTATATGGGGTGATCGGCTATCATGTGACCCTCTCAGAGGGTCACATGATAGCCAATCACCCTATATATGGGGTGATTGGCTATCATGTGACTCTCTCAGAGGGTCACATGATAGCCAATCACCCCAAATAAGGAAAACCTTGTGCCCCATCTTGTGGCAATTTTGATTTATTTGTCACAAAATTATTCATACTATATAAGGGGTGATAGATCACCTTTAAATTCTCACTTCCTGTGAAGCGTCAGTTCTGTTTTCCCTATGTACTTGATGCCGTGTAACGTAGATTCTTGACTGTACGTCCGCCAGTTTACACCACCAGATCCATCTTCGGAGCTCTGCAGGGATGTGATTTTGTTGCGAATAGAAACAACCACATCCATGTCCATCTAAGATCCTGGTCCCACTTCAGATAATCCAGAAGTTATTTAAACGGGTCACTGACAGACACATTTTATGTCGGCGTGCTGGCTGAACAAAGGCTGAAGGCTGCTACAGGCCCTACACATAATGATATATAATCTGTATCCACATTTTCACAATCTGCGGAGCCGTTGGCATGTTAATAACATGAGGGTTTTGCACCCTATCAGTGCGCGGGCTGAGTAAAAAATGTGTAGGTCATTTAGGATATGCAAACGGTGTTTATTTGAGTGCGATATAGGAAAATACAGCACTCGTTCAATGAATAAGGTGTGAGCCTTTAGGCGAACACCTTATTCATTGAACATGTGCTGTATTTTCCCATATCGCACGAAAAATGTACAACGTTTGCATTTTCTCACACGATCACGTCACACATGGCATTTTGCCATGTATTGTAGTTCAAACTACAGCTAGAGTGCGATATGGGCTGATATCGATATACGTCCCATAGTGAAGACCACTGCACAGAGTATGAGAATGCCTAATATTGTCCAGACTAGACATAGAAACCCGATTTGTCTACCGTCGAGACCACCAATTGAAAATAGTAAAAAAATACTTACATTTGTACAATTTGAATCAAAACATCAGCATGATATGCCAACCTAGCGAACTTAACCCTTTCAAGCCTGAATTTACCATTGTCATCTTTATCCTATACAAGCCGGAATTGCTGTCGCAATTCTCGACTTCTAGTGGATGTAGATGATTTGATGTGGTTTCTAAACTAAAGAAAATTGGAATGTATTAGTAAACCAGTTTCATGGAAATTTTTGTTTCAAAACCCTTGGTTGTTGGAAAATTAAGTCTGTTTTCAGAGACATAAAATGATGCTTTAATGCATCGTGAGGCCTTAAAGGGTTAATGCCCATTTCTCCTTTTTAATACCAAACATACGTCATTGCAGACAAACACAAAAAACTAGTACTTATTCCCAGCAAACATGAGACGTTGGCCCAACGTTGGTTAACTGTTGGGCCAACGTCGTAGACGGTGGGCCAACAGTTAACCAACGTTGGGCCAAGGACTCATGTTTGCTGGGTTGTGATTATTGTTTTATGATTTGTACTTGATTGGCCAAACTTTGATTTTATATAAAATCCTTTGTTTGAGTTGTGGCTTATTCCCATTTGATTTCGGAAATGCAGGCTATGATGATGTCGATAGCAGATGTATATCTTCCTCATAACTAGTTGATGAGACATATAGCTGAGTCACATCAGCATACAGTAACTGTTTAGTCCGTACAGAGCTTATGTAATGGCCCTGGGTGGCGTTTCACTAAGCGATCTTTAAGGCAAAAATGATCTTTAAAACGCCAAATCTTCCTTAAATAAAGATTTATCCTTAATTAAAGATTTGACTGTTTCACGAACGATCATTAAGGAGTGATCTTTAAGTCACCCGTTTCACTAAATATCTTTAAGGCGAAATCTTTAATTATAAAGATGAGTTTTAAAGAGTGGTCTGGGGCACACTTTAAACAGTTAAAGACGATCCTCAACATATGCTTATTCGTGAATTTGACTTTTGTGTTGTATCATTTGCGTAGAAAACGACAGCGCGTCAATGATCAAAGTTGTCGGCTTAATCGGATGTTATATTTTTTCTTGAATTAATTATTCGTTTTACTCACAGTTTGCTGATTATTTTCAACATTGATTTAGGCTACTCTAGGCCTACTGTTTATACCTTTTCAACTCTAGAATAAATGTCCATAGCGACCTAGAATACTTGATTATAACCTAATCTAAACAAAGCCTTTGTTATGTAGCGGTAGCTGGTAGATATAGTATAGGCTTACCTACACAGACATTGTACAAGTTCCGTGTGTGTAGAATAATGTGTAGTCTAAGTCTACATGGTGCGGTATGTGCTGGTAGGTGAAATATACCATAGGCCCTATCTCATCTTAGAGGCAGACGACATGCTTGGTGACCTTTCTCCTAGCGCTGATCGGCCTTACGCAGCGAGTCGCCGGTTTACTCTGCTACCTTTCTCCCAGAGGCTATGCAATATAAGCCTAGGCAAATTACATTATGGGAGGTGGGGGGCACGTTGTAAATTTAGGCTAATATAACCTAGGCCTATAATTCAATTTATTATTTCACCAGGTAGGAGTCGATATCGAATGTTTACCAATAGGCATACCCTGTGCTCCTGTCCTGTCACGGTCTGACGCACTGTCTAACGAGATTGATATAAATTTACTGTTATTCAACTTGATCTGAATATAATTAGGCCTAGAGTGTCGACATTACGTTATTTATTATTATATTTTATATATCCTTAATAATATTATCCAAAAACTTGAGTGACTTGGGTCTAATTACATTTATAAACAAGGAACCTAGACCTACCGGTAGTGGTTCATAATTCTGTAGACTACACGTGCTCCGGTGACTGTTTACAAAACAATGATGTCATCTAGCTGTCGGCAGATTGGTCAAAAACAACGGAAGTTGTGATGTATCGTGCGATATGATGATCGTGCATAAATTATTAGGCACTTGGCGATAAAGATTAAGATATAAGGTAAAGATCGCGTTAGTGAACCGGTCAGACAGAAAGATCTTTAGAACACTGGATGATCTTTAGTCTAAGGATATTCTTGTTTTAAGATCAGTTGTACAATAATAAACACAATGGGGCCCAACGCAGAGCCTTGAGGAACACCAAGACGGAGTTCATGTGCGTGACTTCCCAGTTGATGTGCAATGTCATAACTTACAGCGGCTAGTTTCCACTTTAGTGCTGTTCGACTGATTCCGTGATCATAATGTATAGATGGTCTATATAGTATCGAAAAATGCTACTAAATCGGTAAAAAATAACTACAATTGATGATTATCCTTGGCTAACAGCATATCACTGTGAATATTGACAAGAACAATTTCAGTGCCATGAGACCGTTTAAATGCACATTAGAGAGGCTATATCAAGACAATATAGACATATAATAAACAAGCTGTGATGACACTGTATTCAAATAATCTGGGGATAAATTACAAATTAGTCAGTAGCTTTTTTCTAAATTATGTTTATGAAGTGATGTATTTTTTAATAATGGTGTAAGAGTAGCTGCTTCCCCACTTTCAGGGAGGGTGTACTGTTCGAGAGATTTATTGATAATAGTACAGTAGTAGTAGTGAACAGCATGGCTGGTCATATGTTCATTCAAATAGTTCTTTCGATTTGTGTTGATCAGATTTACCACTTGATCCTCCGTTACAGCAGAAAATAATCCATACAAATTAGCAGCTGGCAATCACCATGAGCGCGGGATGTATTATATGGATTGAAGAGTAATCTTCGAGATTGGATCTATAAATTTGTAGATTTCACAATACATGAAATGTTTGTCAACAGGACAAAGTGTCGGGGGAGCTGTTACTTTATTTCTATGCTGTGTGGTATCTATAATGTGAATTTTTCGAGAGGAAGATATAGTTTTTTTTGTGCCAAAATGACCATTACCAATTCACCTCAGAGCATTCTGAAAATACTCGAATGTATAGAACAACCACAAGTGCGATTTTAGGCAGGTGTTCAACAGGAATTTGTGCAACCGTGTCCCAGTCAAACGCATCTTAAACATTGCTCGCACTCTGAAAAGTCTATGGAATTATAATCAGCACTTAAATGGAATATCATTCTATTGTATTATTGTCACATTAAAGTATATTAACTTTAATTTAATGCTACGTAACTTGTAGAAAAGAGGGATACAATCATGTGGAAATGCACGTGTGTTTGTTTACTTTTTGACTTTGTCACGTGATTTCCGCTTCCAACCTCTGGCGCAACGTAATCTTCAAGTATCAAGTGGTGCGCGATAGCAATGGTCTAGAGTGGTTGTTACCAGATGGCGCTACAGCCACGTGGGTGCAGTGTTCACACTGCTCGATCGGCCATGATGTTGATATCCGCCAGATGTGATGTTGCTGGTAAATCAAAGGGTGAACACGAGATGTAGAGCTAATGTTGGTTTAATGTTGGGCAATGTTGGGCAACGTCGAAAACGATTGGCATACATTTAACCAACGTTTGTACGACGTTTCCTGTTTGCTGGATCTCCAGTGATGTTCTCTGGTATCTCAGTAAACACGAAACATTGACCCAATGCTGGATTAATGCTGGCCCACCGTCATAAACGGTGGGCCAGCATTAATCTAGTATTGGGTCGATGTCTTTTGTCTGTACATAAGATTCCTCAATCAACATATCTGCTGAGAAACCACGCTGTACCACACTAGGGGGCAGTCTACACCATACAAAAGACCACTAGCGACGTGCCTACTGAAGGTCTTAAGGGCGTTTTGGAAAACTGAAAGACCATCATGGCTGTGACGAGCCAGTCTACACGCACATCACAAACATTTATCCTAAATATTACACAACACACACCATCAATTGTTTGGCACGCACGTCGCATGAAGTGTGATATATGTAGAAACTACGGAGTACAAGGCCACATGATGCATGATTGCATAACATACTGGTGACTTGAAGAAAAATCATGATTATAAAAAAACTATAAAATGGAAATAAACAGGCTACAGGTCTAGTATGCTTTGCCACAGAGGAAACTATGAGTAGAGAATGGAACGAGGAAATATAATAATAATAAAGAAAATATTAACAAATTTGAAAAGTATAATGTAGTTTGAAAATTGGAAAAGAAAAATGTAAACAAAGATAGATATAAGATTATATAAAAGATAATTATAATTAGTGGGTGTGATCCTCCCTTTAGAGAGAGTTGAGCTCCTGTATTAACAGAGTGATGCTCGGCAATGATCTGAAAGGCAAATCAAATCTTTATAAAATCAAAATAAGACATATACAGAAATAGGAGGCAGCTTGAAGACGCGACTATTTTTGTTTATTACATTATATTAAATTCGTGGTCTGAGGACAATGCAGACCTAGACCTAAACCAGAAAAAATGAAACGAATGGGGTTTTATGCCACCTGTGTGCACATATAGGCTAAACTGGGCCAGGGGAAAACTCCTGAGGATGGCGAGATGGATGAGATGATACTGCCCTCCTGACACATGATTCGAAATTCGAGCCCTGGCGGTCTGAGGCCGAGCACGCTACCTCTCGGTCACGGAAGCTCACCACTATATAGAATCCTTACGAGTGAGCGTAGAAGAAACATTTCTGTTTCTTTGAAACTTGAAGGCCAGAGTGGGGTTCGAACCCGCGATGTTCGACTTTCCAAGCAGGCAGCTTTAACCACTGCATATAAAATTATATTATTCAAATGACCAGAAAGATCTCGTGTGCAATACATTATCCAGAAACACATGAAAGCAACAAAGCATTCTGTCTAATTTGAGCAGTTGTACGTTTTGTATTGATCTTTTGCACGTGCCACTTTATATTACATCAACTCAGCTAATCATGCTATGGGCTCGCTACCATTATTACTTACCTGCCGTGATCGCAGAAACACGAAATGCTGGGCAAAAAGGCAGTATCTACTTTCTTGTAAAGTAAGCAGATACTGCCTTCACATTTTGCACGGTAGAGCCAATCTTCTGTGTGGATTGCTTGCTTACGTAGCATCCATTTGTATTTATCCATCTACCACTATTTTATCAAACGTACGTGTAATTATTTGATTGGCATGATCCTGTGTTATTGGCATACGAGTATTTGAAATGAAATTAAATGCCATCGGAAGTCTACGTTCATGACATGCAATGACTGATGCTTTTCAAGTATTAGTATTTGATGTGAAGTAGCAGTTTGAAAAGGCTAAAATGTTGCACGCACCAAAAGGGTTATCCTTTAGCACACTGATGTCGACTACAGTTGACTATAGTATTGTTTTCTCATGTTTTAACTGTCTTGTATAACCAGGTTTTAAAAATGCAATATGTCTCAAATCTGTGATAATCACATACATTTCAACCTGGATTTTAAAAATTCAACTAATTTTTAGTCACTTGAAGTTGTGGATCTCGGTAGCGAGACACAACTTCAAGTGGCTGAAAATTTAAATTTATCGGCTCAGTACTCTAAGGGTCAACCTTTACAGCGCGGGGACCGACTTTAGTCGTCAGAATCTGACGTCTGTACGTCTGATGACTAAAGTCGATCCCCGCTCTGTAAGAATATTTCCACTGACTTTTGACCCGTAACATAGGTATTCAAATGAATCAGAAAGAGTCATCTAAGACAATTATGATGATTTCAGATTTACAAAAACAATTTGATCTCCATCGTTTTTACAAACATATTTTACTGCTTTAATGTGAAATAAGCGCATTATGACAATGACCCATATTGACAGTTTGTAGTGTTCTAGGTCATCGATCATCTCGATGGTGACTGATTTTCATGGGTAATATTTTACAGTACTTTCTTCAGTAAAATGCCATGCAGATGGTACAGTGGCTGGAGCCAGGTACAGCTTGAAGTGCGACAACCAGCCACTTTTTTCCATTTTTTACAATAACAACTTTTCTGACGTCTAAAGTCTATCCCCATGCTGTAAGGGCTAAACATGGAATTTTCATGCGTTGCTAGTGACATCTATAAATACAAAACTAAAGTAAGAGGAAAAGCCTTTTTCTTTTCTGGCGCCAATATGACTTGAAATTCTTACTTTCTGGGTAGCTTCACATCTGGTTTTCCTATGTATTTGATTCCGTGTAACGTAGATTCTTGACTATACGTCCGCCAGCTTTCACCGGTTTCATCTACAGATCCATTCACGGAGTTGTCTTTGTTGCGAATAGAAACAACCACATCCATGTCCGTCTATGGTCCAGCTGCTGCCGCAGATAATCCAGAAGTGATTCAAACGGTGCTCAAAAGTCAATCACGGACACATTTTATGTAGGCATCAGACCAGGTGTACCGGCGTTCCCGCTTGAATGCTTGTGTTTATATCCTGTATCCACAAGTGCGGAGCAGTCCAGAGGGAAATATGATGAGGGTTTTGCACCGCAGCAGCGCGCGGGCTAGGTGAATGGCTCAGTGCTAGATATTACAATAACAATAATGTAGGTTTTCTAAAAGGACATAAAAAGATAACAAACGTAAGATTAGGTGGCTCTTAACCCTTAAACCGCTCAATTAAATAATGTGAATTTTCACCCGATTGAAGTTGTGTCTCTCTACCGCGATCCCCAAATTAAAATGGGTGAAAATCACTCATGATTGTTTATTTTGAGACCAAACATTTCTAAATTTTGTTGTCTAAACACCCATTTTATTCCCAATAACAGTGATTCAATCAGCTAATACAAACGGATACAAACCAACTATTGTCGTACTTAGCACTTTAATGGTTAATAAGCTATTAATGCTATGTCTCCAAGCACACGCAGGCTGATGGCGCACTCGGGACAACATTATTGATTATTATTACTATTATAATTATTATATATGGTGGCCTGACCTTCTATAGCGCAGCATTATATTATTTTTATGAGCGTTATTTGATGCATGATCGGGGCCCGTTTGTGCACGTACAGGCTACTTCGGGCCAGGAGAACTAAATGCTCGAAATGCAAGTCCTGGTGGACTGAGAACGAGGAAGCTATATCTCTGTCACAACAGTGAATAATTTGAATATTTACGAGTGAGCGGGGCATTGATCGGAGCATTCTCTAGTCGGTTAAGTTAAGTAACTTAAATACAAAAAATAGTTCATTTTATGCTGTTGAAAGTTTTAAAATTGAATTACTCGTAACAAATAGACTGACTAATGTTTAGTTAATAACCCTTTCAAGCCTAAGTTTATCATTTTCATCTTCATCCACTACAAGCCGCGAATTGCTGTCGCAATTCTCGACTTGTAGTGAATGAAAATGACTTAAAGTGGGTGACAAAAGAAAAAATATACTGTTATTTTTAAAACCAGGTTTCAGGAAATTAAGTCATTCTTCAGAGATGCGAAATGATGCTTTAGTGCATCATGAGGGTTTAAAGGGTTAAACCCGTGGTCCTTTGTGAACTCACATGCGCTTTCAGTGCGCTATAACAGTCGGTAATCTCAGCCATTTTCAAAGGTACACATATCATCATATACATTTTGTATGTGTAAAAACAGTCTCTACAACGCTTTTCAGCGCGAGAGCGATGGAATTTAGTATGCGATACCCCATTGTAATTCAGTCGGTCATTTTAAAATTTAAAACAATCACGTGGGCTACCGACTGAAATATTTAGGTATCGCATCACTCACTATTAAAATCGTTCTGTAGAAACCAATTTTACACATATACGAATGTATACGATGGTACTTTGGAAAATTATTCGCTGATCGACTGTTGCTTATGATGTATATGGCGCGGTGCTTTATGAGACCCCCTGTCCATGTATGAGGATTGGCATAATTAACTCTTTAATGTTATGGGTCCTTCACATTTTGTTTATTTTGACCTAAGTCATCTGTAAAAAATATAGAGCCTTAGACCAATAGGTTTAATGCTGCCAAATAATGTTTTCTCAGATTAGCATTATATGGTTGCATTAGAGAGGAATACAAGTCAATTTAGGCCTAAATAATGTATTCGCTATGACAAGTGACGGTAGAAAATGAAATGAAATGAATCGGGCTTTAGGCCACCTTTGTGCACATATAGGCTAAACTGGGCCAGGAGAACCTCCTGAGGATGGTGAGATGATTGAGATGACACTGTCCTCCAGACACAGGATTCGAAATTCGAGCCCTGGCGGTCTGAGGCCGAGCACGCTACCTCTCGGTCACGGAGGCTCCCCGCAATACTGACTTTCACACGTGGATGGGGAAGAAACATTTTTGTTTCTTTCAAACCGCCGAGTCCGGGAACCGAACCCCGAACTCTGGCGTGAAAGGCAGCGGTGCTAACCACTACCCTAGGGCCCCCGCCCTGTTGACAATGAAGTAGGGGACGTTAGAAGTGCATTGCGTGCAAAACAATGCCAACTGTAAAGTACAATGTTTCACATAATACATTGCGTGCTAAAAAGGTGCATGGTTTTAAAAGGTGTATGCCGCATTGCGTTTCTTGACGTCGTGACACGCGTGGTGAGATATTGAAGGGATATTATTTTACCATCCCAGCAAACAGAAACCATTTGCATAACATTTGTACAACGTCGGCCCAATGTTTTCGACGTTGGTCCAGCATTGTAGTAATGCTATGCAAATGTTGTGTGTTTACTGGGATAACATTCTGCATATTGTGACCGTGTAATAGTTACACTATAACTACACACTGATTATACTGACGAACTTATAGCATATATTATTATTGCATGGTTGTGGTTTGTTAATTTGTTAAATTGCTGGTTGATTTGAAAATATAATGCACTGCACATATAATATCTACATATCATATAAAGCCATCTCGATAAAACAGAGAAAGAACAACAACATCTTATCAAAGATGTATCAAAAAAGCCATTTACTCCGAAAAACGCTAGACGCTTTTCGTGATTTAGTTTCTATAAATAAACATTTACAAATGCATTTGATAAAGTATTGCATAGCATGTATTTATACATTACTTATTTACATTCCAAAACAATAAAAAGGTACATACTAAGCGGCCAGTCCAAATCCGAAACCGCATTATAGTTATCACTTATTATAAATATGCCTTAATTATATAGAAATGAATCGGCCTCGTTCTCGTTACTATATGCTTTAGGAACCATAGCTAAAAGCTTTACATCATCAATTACATAATTTCTTGTAATAGAAAAAAACTTTGTCGTGTTTTATTCTACACCACTATGACAGATGCATGTATAATGTATGTGTGAATCCCCCCACAAAGACACTAAATCGCTCATCTGACTAATTTTTTTTACACTGTATGCTCATTTTTTGTTTACGCAGACTCCTTCCATTTTTCATTATAATGACCACCATCTTTTTTATCTTGCTACACCACTATTTCAGGCCCACCTGAAAAATCTATGATCGATACCATTATTATAAACATAGTATCATTTAAGGGTTTGTCACACGCAAGGTATGAAAGATACGTATGTGTTACTTTTAAAAATTATTAAAGGAACTCCTCATGATGAGAATATTCAATCTTGTCAATTTTGAAAATTTACTTCATATGAAGCTATATATACAAATTATACGGAATAAAATACAAAAACATAAAAAAAAAATTAAGCACTGAAAACGACTAAACTAGTTTATTGTCATGTAGATTGTCATGTAAAAATTGCCCCAGATACCCACCATCTCAGACGGCATGATCAAAGCAACCACCTGGTTGCATCAATAGCTGCCGCCCTTAATTGATCTGGGAACGCGATGAACGGTTGGGTCCTCACACAGCACCAATGGTCTGCTCAACGCTGGGTCGACGGCATCAACTTGTGGCCCAACGCTAGCATTCAACCATCCTTTAGCTCAATACACTGTATGTTTGGGTTATTCATGGATTCTTATAAATATTGTTATATATATTATGAAATATCTTTAATAATCTGAAAAATTTGAAAAATGTAATAATTATCTGTGGGAAACACTACTTCTTTTCAAAATTGAAAACGAAAATTGATGTCATCCTCCTGAATCGCTTTGAAATATGTGTCATGCGCCCTTTGAATATATTATATTCTTACATGTAGCTTATTGCCAGCGTATGACCTGTGTATGACCTGCCAATGCTAGAAAATATCAGCTTAAAGGTGATCTATCACCCCTTATATGGTATAAATAAGTATGTCCTTATATGGAGTGATTGGCTATCATGTGACCCTCTCAGAGGGTCACATGATAGCCAATCATCCCATATAAGGAAACACTTGTGCCCCATCTTGTGGCAACTTTGATTTATAAGTCTCAAAATTATTAATACTATATAAGGGATGATAGATCACCTTTAAGACCAGCTTATGGCTGGAATATGGCCAGTCTATGACCAACGTATGGCTGGCGTATTTGTAGCGTGTTTGTAGCGTATATGCCCGCATGTCTACCGTTTTAATATCAAGTGCGAGGTGGCTATAGCTATAAACAGCAGATCCCATGCATAGCACTATGGCTACACTTCGAGATACATGCATTTGAGCTACAATTAATTTGATATAATCATTTTTAATCAGTTTTTGGTTTGTTTAATACCAGTTTACCAGTTTGCAAAGGCTTAGCGCCCCGTACTGGAGGGGTTAATGTTAAATCAACACATCATAATTATGACCCATATTGCTCATTTAATTTTCCAGGTCATCGATAATGACTGATTCGAATGGTTGAGATTTCGGAAGCATCAGCCATGAAAAATTGTATGTATTTCAAGAGTTTGAGTGTCTAGATACTTGGAATAACTACTCAAATTCCGTTTTGAAATACAGACTAAACCTGCTTTAACGAGTTTAGACGGAATTTGAGATTAATAACATTAACATTAACATTACAAAATTAAAATTGCATTTTCTTTTAAAAAAGAAACGTTACTTTTTCTTGCGTAAATATATGCCATTTTGAAAATTGAAATTCTTACTTTCTATGAATCGTCACACCTTCTTTTCCTATGTATTTGATGCCGTGTAACGTAGATTCCTGACTGTACGTTCGCCAGTTTTCACCGATTCCCTCTTCAGAGTCACGCACGAATTTGTCTGTCTTGGTAATAGAAGCCTCCATGTCCATCTATGATTCAGCTTCTACTGCAGATAATCCAGAAGTGATTCAAACGGTGCTCTCGAGTCATTTAAGGACACATTTTGTGTCGGAATGCTAATATGATGAGGGTTTTACACCATATCAGGACGCGGGCCGAGTAAATATATTCTCTGGTAGGCAGTTCAGTGCTGAATATTGCGTTAACAATTCAAGGTGCTGAAGGGTGAAAAATAAATAGGATCGCAGATGCAAAATCGTCTGTCTACTATTGAAACTCAATATGTCCAACGAGGTACATTGTCTTTCTCCTAAAAGCAAACCGTATCTGTCCTATAGACTCCAATCAGGGAACGCTTCATATAAACATCCAAGTAAATGGAAGGCAATAGCATAATTACATCCCTTGAGATCACTTGATAAACAGAGTGATAATATCAACGTGTGGAATCCTTGATCGAAATAGTGAATTATTGATGCATTAATCGCTACATATCGCAGTCCCATGTTTCCCTGGCGTCACACTGTGATACGTGTAACGTCGGATATTGCTTCACCGTCGCGACATTTGATGGAAGTAATTTGTAGCGTACAAGTGATAAAACTGTTTGTGGCATATTTATTCTGACGCCAGAAGTAGGTTCCACAGCATTATCAGCCCGGATACAAAAGCACATTCTTTGTTAAGTAATAATCCTGGCCGGCGTTTGAACAATAGCCGTCAATGGGCGACCGGAGCATTACCGACCTGAATTAATGGGACGTTACAATAGGAAAAAGGCCGGCCGCAGAGTACAAATAATTAACACTTTCAAGCCTAGCTTTACATTGTCATCATCATACACTACAAGCCGCGAATTGCTGCCGCAATTCTCGACTTGTAGAGGATGAAGATGATTTGAAGTGGGTGAAAAATTAAAGATAATTGTTATGTATTGTTAAGCCAGTTTCGTGGAAATTTTCGTTCTAAAACCCCTAGTTATAGGAAATTTAAGTCTGTTTTCGGGGATGTAAAATGATGCATTAATGCATCGTGAGGGCTTAAAGGGTTAAATACCATAGTCAATACCAGGGCTATATTTCTACTTATATATTGTATTTACAGGACATTCTCTGATATTGATCCGTCTTGATTCAATGCACACAGTATTATAGAATTGACTTTGTTATTATCTCAGTAAACTAATTTCTAGACATAGTGTGTGTCACAATCTGTATGCTCATGACACACACATCTATACATTTTCACATTATCCAAATTTAAACCTGAAATGGCATTGCCACTGTTTCAGAATTGTCTGTTGGACTGGATGAGAAGTAGCAAGATCAACCAACGCTAGACCAATATGTATCATATGTTACAAGTCCCACATTACAATAAGCATACAGATTGCGTCTAGTGCAATGTCCAATAAATAATATGATAATTATGTACACAGTAGAATGTCCACCGAGTTGCGTTATTGAGAGCATACTGGGATAACATTCGTAGTAAGTCTTCCACCCCGGTTTACCATTGCTGGATATTCTCTTGTCTGGAATAGTAAGTTAGCAGATGTGTTGATGGAGCTGGATTTGACTTTCAAATCGGATGAGCTTGCTCCTGCCATCGATATAGGTAACTAGATACATGGAAACAATTCAGCTGTTAGAAAATTTTACATCTATGCCCCCCGACAAAAAAAAATCTACACTCTCGAAGCACCAACTTTTAAAATTGGAATTTTCACCCAGTTGCAGTCGTGTCACGCTACCACAAACGATTGTTCATACGTAGGCCCTATATAAATCTACCCGTTAGCCCACTGGACACACGATCTTGGATCAACGTCAATGACGTATGTTCAACTTCGCAACAACGTCTTGTACCCAGCCACGCGACAGTGAATCAATGTTGGTTTAACGTTGGTCCACCGTCTACGACGCTGGACCAACGTCAAACCAACACATCGGAGCTTGTGGGTCCGTCTCTACTTTGGTATTGCTATTTAAAATAAACAAAATGTTTCTTCCCTTCCCACTCTCGGCATTCAGGCTTCAGATAAACTAAATGTAGAGATTCAGGATTTATTGGGAGCCTCAGTGACCGAGAGGTAGCGTGGTGGGCCTCAGACCGCCAGGGCTCACACTTTGCATCCTGATTGTATGAGTATATAACCAGCTAGCAAGCTGATGTTGGCCCAATGTTGGGACAACGTCAGTACTTCGGTTGACCCGACGTTGCCAAGTGACGTTGGCCCGACGTAATTTTGTCCATCGGCCCAACATTGGCACAACGGTGGCAAAACGCCGTTGGCATGGTGTTGTAGGCAAACCACCGTTCGACTGACGTTATTTTTTTCAATTTGCCCGACATTGGCACAACAACATCATGCAAATGTCTTCCTTGAAATGCTGCACAACGTTTAAGGTTAAATTAACTACATTAAATTCGGGCAAGCTCCAATAAATTGATATAGGCCTACAGGGGTGGGAAAGCGAAATGAATCCTGTCGCCACTTTAGTTTTAGGTGCTCTGAATGATCATTTCGTAATATTTACATTACAAATATTTTGCTTCTGTCGCCACATGTGGTGACCACTTGCCCACCTCTGGTCTACCTTGAGGTTTAGCCTACAAATATCGGGTAAACACTCTACATAAACTGGATTGAATAGTCGTTATCATTGACATCATTCTGCCTTTTAATCAACATAGGCCTACATGTAGCAACAGTGCACAGCTCTGCTTTTGTCCACACTATTAGACCAGCCAGCCACCTCCAGATTTTGTACTTTCTCTGGGTCTGAAAATCGTACAAAACTCGAATTCAATCAGCATTGTATGGATCCCATGACTTCACTACGGTACTTCACTATTCATAGCCATTTATTTTTTGGGTGGGTGAGGGTGCACCCCTACTATAAAAGTTATCAGGGGCATAAAATTCAATATTGCTGAATGTTTTTTGCATTGTCCGATCAGCTCTGGATTGCAATGTCAAAAGATTTTGTTAAATAGATATAACAATATTGGATACTTCCGTAAATTTTGTGCCCATTATAATGTTATTTTTGTGAGAGAAATATAAAACTAGGACAATCATGTCAGTTATATATGTGGTGGGAAAAACACTGTTGGTTTCTTCACCTTGAGCCAACGTTGACCCAATGTCGTCAAATACACGGATGATAGACGTCTGTAGCTGACGGTGGGATGACGTTGACAAAATGACCGTTGGCTTTCTTACATTGACCAACATTGGCCCAATGTCGGCAAATGCACCGAGGATAGACGTCTGTATCCGACGTTGGGCTGACGTAGAAAACACAAGGTTGGCTTTCCTACCTGTACCCAACGTTGGCCCAACGTTGCATATGCCACTGCAACCATGCCAACCATTGCCAATGTTGGCCCAACGTCAGCTTGCTAGATGGGTATGTGAATGTAACATAAAGTAATATATTTCACAATATTTTATCAAATTATCAAATAAGGTAAAATACCATCGTGAGTTTTAGTGATCTAGTTTGGCACGTAATGTTTCTTCTTGAATACAGGTGGACATTTCATAAATATAGTATACACAAGCAAGAATGACTCGACTTGTTCAGAAAAGGTAATGTTCACATTTTGTACAGATATTTCGTAAATATATTTGTTGTAAACAATATTTAAAAATACATGTATGCTCTTTTCTGGACTTAGTGTTAAATTGTGGTATTACACCATCTAACGTGAATATACCATGGTCACATAAATTTTGTCGTAATGCATTTGATTAATTGTACCAGCTTTATCACTATGTGTAAAACCAAAATGCATATACTGCCTTTTCGTTTTGCAGTGTAAAACATTTGCAATATAATGTAATGGTATTCCAGTAAAAACAAAACATTTGCATAACATTGAAATAAATGTTGTGCAATTTTGTGCTCACTAGGATACTTTTTAAACCAATATATGTTTAGGATACTGGACTGCACAGATTACAGCTGAAATGTTTCCTTGTGGGAGACGCTCACCAGGCTGTCACTTTCCTTGAGGATATGTATCAGTCGCATTATGATGAACACAATCCTGATACCCTTTACATAACAGGACGCGGACGTCCTGAAGTGAAGGAGCTGCTCAAAGAGAGGCTCACCGCAAGGTTAGAGCTCACCTAGAACAAACCAGAACACACTGTATGTAAGTTCAGTAATAAGCCTTGTGTGCGAGGCGTTGACCGAATGTTGTTTTAATATTGGCCCGCCGTCTTCGACGTCGGCCCAGCATCAAAACAACATTCGGTCAACGCATCGCAGTGCTAATCACGCCCATAGCCATTTCCAGTATTTCGGTTTTCCCTTAAAAAAAATGTGTATCAAATTTACGAACATGGCATATACTAATTTTGATTTAAATTGCATAAATATGAGTAATTTTTACCCACTTGAAGTTGTGTCTCGCTACCGCGACCCACAACTTCAAGTGGATATACGATTAATCGTTTTAATTCAGCGCTTGCAGAGATAAGAAGAGTTATTATTGTTTGAATAGAGAATGATTACGCGGATTGGTAATTAAAAACATAACGAACGTGTCCTGCTGCGGAATTGTTATTTTTACTATAATCGTTTTTATTCTGTTTCATTGGCACGTCAAATGACAGTTATCGGGAATGAAATAAGTGTTTAAACATCTAAAGCTGCAAATATTACGTCTCAAAGTTACCAAATGAGAGAAATTTACACCAAATTTATGTCCAAGTGGGTGAAAATTTAAATATGATGACATAAGAAAAAAACTAAAAATTACTGACACAGCTTCCTGATTCAGTAAAATGGTGGAAAAGTCCTATATAAGAAACAATGAAGTATTTCATATTGAAAAAATAACGTCGATTCTTAAACAGGTTTGAAAGTGTGATAAAGCTGAGATGCTACGTGAGGGGGTTCACCTACATGCTAAAACATCTGCCCAGGAAACAGCTCCTGTTTCCCCTTGATCTCCAGAGACCAAAATACCTGCAAGCTTTCATAGAAATGACCAAAGCCATGATCCCTATGGTGGAAGCTGGCATGAGCAACATGACGTGTCCCGCACTACCAGATCCTTCTGAGCTCTCTGTGGATCACATCCTAACTGGTGACGATGTTGGAACACCCGTGGCTGACACCGTGGATCACCTGTTCCCGTGCATATTGGCCGTGGTCGGATCATCAGTAGATTATATCAAGGTGGGTCGATTGATACATGTATCTTGTCTTTATAAAATTTGGTTCGTGGTTATTACTTGGTTCAATTCAGTTGTTCACGCAAAAATAATTATAATCCATAATACTAAGATGTTCCCATTGAGCTTACCACTTCCACTTTGGTTTACTTTTAAAACAGTTTCTTAGTGAGAAAATATTAACTACAAAGGCTCCTTTATTAGTGAGCTTAAATTATGTTGGGCGAGATACATTATAATTTTGTCTTGTCTTGTATCTTATCTGTCCGAGGATTGTGACTGGATATGTTACTTAATTGATTGATTAATTGATGGTTTGCTTAGCTGATTGATTGATTGATTGATTGATTGATTGATTGATTTATTGATTGAGTGGTTGATTGATTGATTGATTGATTGATTGATTGATTGATTGATTGATTGATTGATTGATTGATTGATTGATTGATTGATTGATTGATTGATTGATTGATTGATTGATTGATTGATTGATTGATTGATTGATTGATTGATTGATTGATTGATTGATTGATTGATTGATTGATTGATTGATTGATTGATTGATTGATTGATTGAATGATTGATGACTCAGGAAATAATGAAGGATAAAACCCTTCGCTACAATCTCGAACGAGCATCCCAGTAAACACAAGTCGTTGGCCCAATGTTAGGCTGACGCTGGTGCACCGTCTACGACGCTGTCCCAACGACAGCCCAACATAGGGCCAACGCCTCGTGTTTGCTGGGATGGCGTATACCTCGCACACAATAGATCGTTCTCGTTACAAACAGCAGTGCCACTGGCAGTCAAGTTCGTTCGTAAACTTCTTCTTGTTTATCCTACTTAACCACTCACCTACTGTGGACAACTCTGAGTAGTCTAGTATAAGTAAATTAGTTTTATCTATCTCTCTCCATAGCTTTTCATTTGTAGCCAACCATGATAATAATTTCAGGTGACCATAGTTTATGATGCGAAACGTCTAGGGGGCGAAGCGCCCTCTGGTGAATATGGGGGAGCTGGCGATACCCACAAAGATATTCACAAGGGTCTGAGTAATTCTCAAAAGTATTTTTAATAATACTTCATAACTAGACATGAACAATCTTTCTAACCTTATTCTTACCGTCTACCTACATTTAATATAATATTATATTACAGTATGCGGGATGGTTCAGATGAATACCTCCGTGCGCAATAATAAACACTCGATTCAAATCTCTCATGAAGACTTATCTGAATTATTAGTATGAAACATATGGATTGCACTAATATTATTAGTATATTATTTTCAACAATATGGGCCGTTAATAATAGTCTCTACATGTAAAATATACCAAATTGATATGTTCAATAATGATTCGTTCCATGAGTTCTAAAAAGAACTCACCTGAAACTGTTAAAAGGCTCATTGTACAACAAAATTGATCCAGCCTTTTGGAAATTTAGCGTTTCGGTATGGCTCTGAAACGGACTTTGAAAGGACATACTAACCATTAATGGTTTTATCATTTCCATGTTTTCATAACATTTATCGTCGATTTTATCCTTTTTCTTCATGACTGGCTTTTGTAGATGGAACATGAACGTCACCAGTAAAGTTTTCAAAGTAGTTGTTCTACATTATTTGTAATTGTTTATTATCAAATTTTAATGTTGTTTATTCGGCAGAAATAAAGTTATCTCTATTTTGTCTATAAGTATAATACCTTCATTTTGTAGGTGTACGAAAATGGGAGTTATGAGATACTCGGTAGATTCTCCACTGGCGACAAAATGCTGATCGGAATGTTTTCATTGTTATGTGGAACTAAGGTAATGTTTGCAAGTAAAACAACTTCACGAATGGAGTGGTTAATAATATAATTAGCCGCGAAATGCGTGTTAACTCACATTCACAGGAAACTAACATTGTATCACATGTGCGTGGGTGAACAGCACGACTATGTATTTTTTTCGGGGAGGGGGGGGGGGGTAAGTGTGTTGCTCTTATTCAAACAATTGTACCACCGCATAACGTCACCGGCGATTAGCTTAATATAATTTGCACAGCGATACATTTATCCCGGATGTCCGCACAGTAAGAACGTAAGCCTGCTGCTGATTATCTTTCAATGGCGATGATGTGAGCACATGTAGTAGAAATTGTACACTTTTAAATAAGATTTTTTAATGACACAAAATGATGTGCCTTAGTGTTGTACTTTACCTAACAGACATACGAAGAGGTGATTGATTCTGCCAAAAAAGGAAATTCTGCCAACATTGATACCCACATTAGAGATCTGGGATTCACGGGAGATGACGACGATGTCTACTCTCAAGCAGTAGAGCGGATAGACAAAGACGACGGGAACGTACTCATTTTTCCCTTTGGAAAAGCCGTCGGGAAAAAAATCGGTTCGTAAAATTTACAATTACAAATAGTTATAGTATATTACTGATGTATTGCAGACCATTTAATGACGTTAATCATGTATAGCGCAGTCATTGAACATTCCGTCTAGTATATATATTCAGTTTACTAAATTATACTAAAATAAAAACAGTAAGGTGTTGTATGCCAGAGAATAATTTGTTTAAACAACAGTGTGCAGCAGTTCATAGAAGCCGTGCATGTGCATGTGTGCTAAGCTACTATTCTTCATACAAAAAACGGCTACACCAACATATTATTGTGTAGCATATGCTCTGAATTGTGTAGCAAACTGCTCTGCTACACCAAACAAATTATTCCCTGTATGCACACGTAAGTTATATAGCCCATTGAAACCCTGGCAACAAATGTATCCATGTTTTCAAGCCATCGACATATTTGAAAGTTCCATACAAGCTCCTTGGGCCAGCCACATCGGCTCAGAGACTAACACTTACACAGCCGATTTCCCGTCTGTTCCTTCGCTCTTGACATCCCTTCTTGTAAACATGGTGTTGAGCATGTTCTAAACATGAATGGTCTGTACAGCCCAGCAGACACACGACGTTGAATCAATTTTACTTTAACGTTGCTCCAGCATCGTAGACGGTGGACCAACGTTAAACAATTGTTGAGTCATTGATACTCAGACCCTTGTGAATATCATTGTGTGTGAAACCTATGTTAGAAAGGTGATCAAATGAAAAAAAATCGGGCTTTAGGCCAGTTTTGTGCACATTCATGCTAAATTGGTCCAGGAGACCCTCCTGAGGATGGTGAGATGAGTGAGATGACACTGCCCTCCAGACACATGATTCGAAATTCAAACCTTGAAGATCTGAGGCCGAGCACGCTACCTCTCGGTGACAGAGGCTCCACACAATACTGAATTTTACGAGTGGATGGGGAAGAAACATTTTTGTTTCTTTCAAACCGCTGAGACCGGGAAGCAAACCCCAAACTGAAGTGAAAGTCAGCTGTGCTAGTGATAGGTGATACGTAAAGCACAACAGAAGGCACATCATTTTATTGTATTATAAAAAATATATTTAAAAGTGTACAATTTCGCCTACATGTGCTAACATCATCGCCATTGAAAGACTATCATTTCTGAAGGAATTTGTCCTTGATACTTTTCTGTAGTATGACTTCAAAAATGGCTTAGACTAAATGGGAGATGATGGTGTTCCCAAATGCCTGCGAAACCACAACCGCCCAATACGTTTTAACTGCCATCTGCAAAATATGTTGTTGTTGTACATGCATACAAGTATTTGAAAAGTAAACTTGATATGGCAAATGATAGAGAGCAGCAGCTCGGACACTGGGCTCTGGGACCCATCCCACTAAAATTCTGAAATTCAGATTATCTTAACTCTCTCTCATTTCCACTAGGAAAGTTAAGATAAATCCCAACTTTTCTAATACAAATCAGAGAAAATAAAGATAATCCTAATTTTAATATTCTTAGTGGGATCATAGCCCCTGACATTTTTTTATTAAAAAAAAAATAATTTCGCCGTTCCATTTCTTTTAAGCACGATTTTTTGAAAAAAATGGCGCTTCGCTCGCTCCATTTTTGGGGGAAATTAAAATTTTTTTGAGGAAAAAAAAATCGCTCGCTCGCTTCATTTTTTTCTGCTGAGAATCCGTCATCGATAAAATTAATTTGGTGTGGCCTAAACATTCTTCACTTCGAAATCTGCTAGTCTTTCAAACCGTTCTCTGCTCTCTGCCTACTATACTCCGTAATAGCAGATTCTGTGTGTGAGTCTGTATTCATTGCCATTTGTTGTGCCCCAAAAATCCAGTGCGCGCACAATCGATTGCGCAATAAATTAATGAGTCATTATTTGATCAATGCTTTTTATTTTATTTGGTAATGGCAGGTTTACATCTCATTGGAATAATTGGGATTGGCCCAAGTCTTGTATCCTACCCCCTAGTTTAAATAACAACTGAATGACGGCGGTGATTGGCTGATTCCGTCATGTGACAGGCTGAACCACCCTTCGATTGGTCGGGGGTAGAATACAAGACTTGGACCAAATTGGGAATCTCAGAACCAGCATACCCTAGTTTTGCTATGCTGGCCATCTCTAACGCTAACCCATGCGTTTGCCTCTAACTCAGACTACTCTCTACCTGATGTGACTATCATGATCCGTGAATTTTAACAAACCGATTCTTTTTACACAAAATTTCAGCTTAGAAATTGCGCCAACTATTTTACTCAACTTCTTCAAATTATGTCGAATTGTAAAGTTTCAGTTATTCTTAATGCCAGTGACATTAATGCCAGTGGCATTTTACATCTCTGAAGAATTACCTAATTTCCTACACCTAGGGGTTTGAGAATGAACATTTTAATGGAACTGTTTTAATGATAACAATATATTTTGTCACCCACTTTAACCCTTTGACCGCCAAATTATTAAATCTACATTTTCAACCACTTGAAGTTGTGTCTCGCTGACGCGATCCACAACTACAAGTGAGTGAAAATCAGATTTGACAAAATTGAGGTCAACTGTTTTCAAATATTGCTGATTGATGTCACATTTTATTTTTGATATGTTTAAAAGGTGGTGCTTATGTGCTAATAAAAAATGAAAACCCGAATATATGCGGCACCGGCGGTTAAAGGGATACGTTATCTTCAGCAATTCGCGGCTTGTAGTGCATAAAGATGACATTGTATATTCAGGCTCGACAGGGTTAAGTCACATTTTATTTCACGATGTACAGATTATATTCACAATTAGGGCGTGATTTTCTGTTTCAGATCAGTTGAACCCTGACGACATCTGCCTGGCGCTGCTACAAATGAACGTGCAGGAGATCACACGAGGAGTTTACAACGCGGCCGCACGGGATCCTCACATCAGTCATGTATTCATCTGTGGCCACTACGTCACCAGTGAGCTGGTCAAGAGCGAGATAACGCTAAACTGGCTCAAGAAACGCGTCAAGGACAAAATTTACGCTAAAGATGTGAGTTGGTGCCTTGCTACGCTCAGGAGAATTGTGTGCTTTTTGTGTCGATAAACCGTGTTTGTAAATATATCAAAATTTAGATTGCATATAGTTCACGTTTTATTAAATAATTCATGGTTATCAAATATATAAATACATAGATAGGTTTAAGTTATTTTTAGGCATTAGAAATATTATATTTACTGGAAATATGATAATTGGCCTCTAAAATCAGGATATTCGGTTAAAGATTTACCGTGGGCTCACCATTTGTCGTTTTGAACAACAAATATTATTTGAAAAATAAAATGGCAGACTTTAACCAAAAGTACATTTTGAGATTTAATTTATATCTTGTACCTGGATAGAATACACACTTCAGGTCAAATGATAAAAAAGATATATATATAACACAACAGTTCCTTGAATTGTATTTTTTGTGTACAGTTCAGAGATATACGACATCATTTTCTACTCCCCGGGGAATATCTGGGGGCGCTGGGAGCTTTTCTGAAACAACTGGATTGAACGACTGGCGGGTGGCAAACCCGCTGGTGGATGGACAACCCACTGGTGGATGGACAACCCACTGGTGGATGGACAACCCACTGGTGGATGGACAACCCACTGGTGTATAGCCAACCCACTGATGGATGGACAACCCACTGGTGGATGGACAACCCACTGCTGGATGGACAACCCACTGCTGGATGGACAACACGAGGAATCGTACCCACGTCGTCTCAGACGTATGACCTGCCCCAGCAATAAGCACTTTAACCCTTTAGCCGCCGTCTCGATTATATTCGCTGTTTCCTTACCAAAATTAAATATCAGCTTTTTAATATGTTGAACACAATAAGTGACACCAATCAACAAATTTCAAAATATTTGACCTCCAGTTTGTCAAATCTGAATAATTTTCACTCACTTGAAGTTGTGGATCGCGTTAGCGAGACACAACTTCAAGTGGGTGAGAATTCAAATTAAATAATTTGGCAGTTTAAGGGTTAAAAGAGCAGACTGCCGTCAAAATGCAGTAACTGATCACGTTTTAAGTAAGCAGTGACCGCATTTTGGTTTTGTGGAGCAGCATGGATACGAAGTGTTATGAGCATAATAAATACAATTATTCGTGTTTTATTTAGGACTATCTTTATGGAGGCTATTTTGTCATAAAATGTATCTAATGTACATATACTGGTCATTATGACATAAATTTATATCTAAAATATAAAGGTGAACATTAGGCAAAATAAAAATAACCATTCCCAATGCGTGTCAACCGCCTTTGACATTGGCCCAAGGTAAAAAAAAATGGGCCGACGTCTTCTATTTTCTGGGATGATCTGTGAGAAAAGCGTTGGTTTTAATGCTAGAGAATTTATGGAAAATAGGGTCAATAAATATGCTCAGATATATAATAAAATAAAAATAATCAAGTCAATAAATCTGCTCGGACAATACATTTTATCAGCCCCAGCGTCACCGACGATGGCCCAACATTAAACAAATATCAAATATAGGGTCAACACCGCGATCAACGTACCCTGTTTGTTGGAAAGACAGGTCACAACTCTACCTACACTACCGTAATACTAGTGCCATGGGCTACAACCACCCTGCGTGCACCCCCCCCCCCCTCCACAACTCACCCACACCAACTTGTTTTAAACCTTGATATTTCCAAAACAGAAATGTCGTTGCTATTCTAGTTTACAAATCTACACATACAATATACAATATACAAAGTAATTAAATTTGCCCTCGAATGTCGAGCAAAGTTCAATGTTTCATATTTCAACCCATGCTAAATACACACATTTACAAAAAAGGCTGCAATAATCTTGCATTTAAAATATATAAAAATTTAAATAACACTCAGTTTAAGGCATATACACATCTGGGCTCAGAAAACATAGGTCAAATATAGATATGTCCAATAATTATGTTTTATTAGGTTGTTCCCATTGACCATGTTAGCTAGCTTGTTTTGTTGTCGATTTTGATTATTTTGGGATAATAAAACATGTTTCAACGTATTTCTAGAGATAACCCTTTAATCCACTGCATCATGAAATAAATCATTAGAACGGAAATTTAATTATCTTTGATATGGTATATTGCACGAGTAGATTTGTAAACTATAATAGCAACGACAGACGTTGACGTAACCCTACCCCCCCCCCCTAATTTTAGACAGGTTTGGGGGTAGCCTACCCCTCTATAAGGGATCAAAGTATAAAGTTTATCTCTATTTTTTGCTGCTTACATCTCACTTTATGTTTTGAACATATCAAGGTTTAAAAAAAAATTGGTGTTGGGGAGTTGTGGTGGTGGGTGTGCAGGTAGGGTGCTAATGTAGCCCATGGCCTATATATAGTGTTTAATTTGTACTAACGCTTAACGCCACCTGGTGAATTGACGGTGATTGACACAACGTTATCGTGTGAAAGTCAGTATTGTGGAGAGCCTCCGTGACCGAGAGGTAGCGTGCTCGGCCTCAGACCGCCAGGGCTCCAATTTCGCATCCTGTGTCTGGAGGACAGTGTCATCTCAATCATCTCACCATCCTCAGGAGGTTCACAGGTATGTCCAGATGTTCGATCACAGTCACAGGTAATTACCAACATTTATACTGCGACTCTATTGGGAAATCTATAGGGGGGGTGGAATCTTGAATTGTAAATCCATTATAATTTTATTTTTAAAAAACATTTTTTTATAACGGATAATTCATGCAATCACAGTTATCAGGAAGAAATCCATCTCTGATCACAGTTCATTTATATTAGGGATCAAACCACTGTAACAGGTAATTGTCCAAATCACAGATCACTAATTACAAGCCCTAATAACGAATCACGGTTAAAAAAGGCCAAATAACGGATAACGGAATAGGTATTTCCCCCTCTCTTGAATGCGACCCGAATCTGTTTCATATACAAACTTCTTTATTTATGGATTTTCATAAGATACGGTGTTATTTCTAATGAAGAGACGACATGGGAAAAATCGCCTTGCCACTCAGGCAACATCTAGAGTTTAACCCTTAAAGCGCTGAAGTATTTCTGTATAAACCATGGGGACCGAATGGTTTTTTTCAATTTGAAATCATTATAAACATCTTAGTCAGCTTTTTCTGATTTGTTTGAATACCTATGTTGTGGTCCTACAACCGTTAATAATATTTTAATTCTTATAGTGCGGGGATCTATTTCAGACGTCAGAATCTGACGTCTACAGACGTCAGATTCTGACGTCTAAAGTCGATTGCCGCGCTGTAACGATTAATATCAGGTACCCAGAAACAACAAAAAACACATTTTAATGATATTCAGAAAATGTTTTACTAAATGTATTTTAAATATTAGAACGTCGGGTCAACAGAACATTTTAAAACTTTAATTAAGAATATTGTGCAAAAACATCATTTAAAACGTTTTAATTTTTTTTATAATACTTACATATTATGTTAAAAAAATGCATTTTGAAAAATGTTAAAAAAATGTTTTAGAAGCATTTTTACTGAATGTTTTTCTTATTATTTTATTTAATAGTTTATAATAATATTCTGTTGAACCGAGGTTTTAATATTGTAAAAAAATTATATGGCCTTTTCAAAATGTTTCAAAAATGTTTTGTATTTGCTGGGTGTGCAGTTGGTGGAATGATATTAGTTGTTGTTAGGGCGGTGAAATACATGAAGACTTTTTTTCAGGTACCGGATTTAATAATTCATACTACACGACAGACATACAACACAATAACTCGACTTGTTATGCCACATACCGCTGGCTACCAAGTGTCAGTAAAACCCGCGCAATCTCTTCAATTACATGCATTTAGCCAACTCGAGCTGTGGATCAATCAACGTCCTCAAAGCTCTCTTTCGAAACCAGATGTAAGTCTGTCATTGGCCCACTGAGTTCATCAAACCCAATCTTATTACAGGCCTATCGGCTTTTCTGAGCCATGGAGACACAAGACGCTGATTTATCAGTGACTGATATGAGCGCTAAATCAGTCGCATCAATCGCTTTGTTTAGAATTTGCTATATTTAATTTTAACAGGTTATGGAATTTTTAACATTTAAAAACAGACTAAAAAAATATTTTTTAAATTATTTAATCCCCCGTTTAATCTTTTTATCATTGTAAAATAATTGAAAAGATTTAGAATTTACATGCAAAATTTCTATATACAAAATATACTTTACTAATGCAGATAACTACATTAGTTGTTGACTTATTCCAAACAACTAAAATATAGGCTGATATACGGTATCCAGCCTTACTTTGTGGCGCGATGCTATATGATAAGCGTCGTTTATTCTCGATCCTGTCAGAAATTCTGTTAATAATTTATAGAGACAGGACAAGACAAACCGAAAACCGCTTGTTGCAGACACGATCATCACTGGAATCTGTAACCGGACAACGATTCCAACGTACTTAGAAATTAATCTCTATGTTGAAACAACCGATGACCTTCTTTATAACCTTGGCCCTGTCAGATTAGATGAATTCGGTGCAGGTCTGCTGTAATGACGCCGCTCAAAGCCAAAAGGCAGTAACTGCTTACTTTTCAAGTATAAGCAGTTACTACCTTCAGGCTTTGTAGAACTGTTATGGCGCCGCCATTCTGAGTGAGATATTACAGCTTTGATCTCTATCCAATCTGTAAATACCACACTCATCACATCAAATTCAGACATTGATGGAATCGTGTTTGAATGTTTGGTCAGCATGGCGGATGTTGTTCCAACATTAGACCAGAATTAGTTAAATGTATCTTGTCTGATTGGTTACTCATCACATCAAATTGAATATCGATCTTGTTATCAGCACTGATCAAGTCCTATAGCTTTCGCAATACCGCTCAGACACAGCTAACTGTTAGGACGTGAGAGTTTAGCGTCAGATCAGTCAGTGCTTTGAAGAGATAGTTGCCATGTGCCTAATCTAATTCCACGTCACTTTTGACGTACTTCGTCCTCTTGGATATGAAAGGATGCATCTGCCACTTTGCAAAGTGACAGATACACCCTTTTATATCCAAGGTGACGAATTATATCGGCATCACACTGGGCATTCGACCCTGACCGATAGAAAATGCCGCACGCAAATTGAATGTACATTTCCTGTATATAACATTACATCAGTGAGTATGCCACTGCAACTTTTCCATCGGAAATATTTCGTTACTTGACCTTGAATGAATCATGATACAAAGTTGTGTGCCAACGGGGTGACGAAGTGTAAACATTATCTGTAAATATTTTAATCGTATGATAGAGTAGCATAAAAATTGTGCATATATCCATGTAATGCACCTCTTTAAAGAATCTTCACATTATATTATTAAATTATTTATACTAGAAATTACTTGCGCTTTTCGTGTGTACTTTATCAACCCTTTTAGTTTGGGAAACGTGCTTTACAGCTTATTTAAAACGTACTGACTGAAATCGAACATATGAACATTACCTCAAATATCCACCGAATGTAAATTAAAGCAGTTCTATGTTAAATATAAAGGTATTTTTCAATCGTGTAAAATTGTCAGCTTCAAATGAATGAATGTTTTGTCTGTAGGACAGTGACCTTATGTTGTTTCATAAAAAAATGTTAAAATGTCAAAAATGCATTATCATTATTACGAAAATACAATCATGCCTCGACTTATGTTACAACGTTGCCGTATGGTTAAAATGCATAAATGTGTATCTCTTTCTCAGAATATTCCTGGCAAGTTGACATGACGTCCCTTGTGTGTCAGTAGTTTATTTTATCCGACATGATTCCCCCCAAAAAACCTGTTGGAACGGAGGTGATTATACTTTCGTTGTATTTTTTTAACTTACTAATGACAAAACTCCCGCATTGTCTCACAAAGGATACAACCGTGGGTTTATCCACTTCATTTCAGTCGTTGTTGGCAGCCGCAATATATTTATTTGCTATGTTTTGGTATGAATGAATGAATAAATGAATGAATGAATATATAAACTTCTATAGCGCCTAAATCCTCGGTGTCCCGAGCTCATAGGCGCGAAAATCAGAAGAGGTGTTCAGTACCGTAGTCGTTATTTCATTATATATGATATGATATTTTATTATTGAATAGTATTCTGCTTGAAGTGGTAATTATGTCTCCCCTCTATAGAGGTGGAGATATATTGCTTTACCTCTCACCGCTCATTTGTTCGCCCAATCTGCTGTTTTGTGTCTGTGCGTTCTCTCCGTCTAACCTGCAGGTGGTCAAACAAGAGACACGAGACGTTGACCCAATGTCGGGCTATTGTTGGCCTACCGTCTTCGACGCTCAGCCAACATTAGCCCACTATTGAGTTACCGTGTCGTGTTTGAAGCCACGCTGAATGTGGGCCAGCGTCACAGACGGCGGGCCAGCATTAACCAGCTTTGGTTCAAAGCATCATGAAAAACATCATGACCATACCAATGTTGGTACAGTGTTGGCCCACAGTCTGCGGTGCTGGATCGGCGTTGTACCGGCGTTGGGTGAACGTATATCTTGTTTTGTTGTGATGACGATGGGGGTTAGTGCTCAGTAGATTCGACCATTGGCCTTGTGTTGATTTGGTGACGGACAGGCGTCGTGGGCGGTGGACCGGCATTGAATCGGCATTGGGCTTGTTTCTCTTGTTTGCTGGCTGTGAGGAGGTGTAAATTAACGTCGATACACTGGTCCCAACCTTAACTCGACGAGGCCGCCATTAACGTGATCGCCTAGTCACATTGAAAAAGGAGAAACAATGCTGTTTCTCTGAAAACCCCACACGGGAACAGCGGGGTTCGAAAGCGGGACGCATGCATGACTGGAGAGGCAGTCAGGCGCTCTAGCCATTGCGCCACGTCCTCTTCTCTTTGTTTGCTGGGTGATCAGATGACGAAAAAATATAGATTTTGAACTTTCATATTATCGTGTATATAATATTATTACTTTTTTCTCAATTCTTATCAACTAACCAGATAATAACCACGTAAAAACACCTCACATATTTTCGTTTTAGTTCGCGTTTTTATCATGTCTTTGGGATGTTGCAAAGTTTTGAAAATTACAGACATCCAAAATAAAAAATTTCAGGGCCATTTTGAATAGAAATAGAAAATTAGAAAACCAAAAAAAAATTAAAATCTTTGATGTTTAATTATTTTTGGTTATTAAATACTGTCAAAATACTGTCTCAAAACTGCACCTTACTCGTCTCCCACCACTACATGTACTAAGTTTTCTGTCTATGTCAGAGATTAGTTTAAAAAAAAAACTAAGATAGGGGGGTGGGTGGTTGTTGTGAGTTCAAACCAATTTTTTTTTAGATGTCTGGAATTGTTTTAGCTTTGCAAGGCTCCTTACGTATTGTCTTGTTTTATTTTGTTCTGTACTGTATATTGTATTTACTGTGAATGTATATATATATGAAATCTGAAAAAAAACAAAGTTAAAAAAAATACAGATACATCAGCATGAAGTACTGACTAGAACAGAATGGATACTGGACAGCACCGACGACGCTGGCCCAACATTTAACAGACATTGGGTCGGTGTCAGCTTGTAATCGTCGCCAGCAGAATTAAGCAATACTTTGACGACCATGGGATTTGTATTTTTGTAGTAGTCTACCTGTTTCCTTCCATAAATTTCGGTATTAAATTATTGCACTTCTTTTGTTTGCTATTCATGCTAAGATCATAGCGGGATGAACTAACTAAGCGAAATCATCTTTTGTGACGAAATCACTCTCAATTTCTGACAGTGGCTCGAGCTGATTTTTGGCTATTGCCGTAAATTCGTTCCGCTTCACTGAAATTGGAAATTTCACCCTTTAAACCTCTTTTTAGTTGTTTTATAATCAAAATTAGATTTATATTTTGTTGTGTATTTTAATTGAATGTATCGGGTAGATTTTGGCATTGGTGCCATATCCTGATGGCCTCCAAATTGACCAGAATATGGCTAAATGCCAAGTGGGGGTCATCTTTTATTTTTACCAAGATTTGTTCCACTCCTCGGTTTATGTCTAGAAATACTCTTTAGTTAGAGTTTATTTTACTACTAAGATAATGGTCATGTATTATACTTTTGTGTTCATTGTATGCTATTATTTTGTTGCACCGTTTATGTCGCCAAGTTGCCTTTTAGAGGTGGTTTGAGAGGTCGTCGCGACATCCGCATGTCAATCGTCATGTCAGGATCTCTCCCTCCCTTCAGGATCCGTATAAAGTTGAGCCCTGCTTTGTCTAGTTTTTTTCAGTGGTCCGGCAGAGGTGTTTGAGGTATACTCACACCATGCCTACTCAGGCAGCTGAGGTGCTAGAGACTAGCTCTGCATCTCGCTCAACTGAGTATTTTTTTGACTGGCCTGTGCCAGTGAGGCTGTGGTAACGTTAGTGGACTGGAGCTAAAACTCGCACTACCCTGGGCCTGGCCTGTAATAATTACAATAGTCTAGATTGTAGCATGTGCTGCCAGCCTTAAGTTGACTGCATAGTACTAAAATAGTCAATCCTGATAAGTTTTCTTTTAAGTGTCTGTGCACACAATATTTTTTCTTACAGGTTAACCCGGCTGAGGTATTGTTCGAGCTCCGGCTCACATCACGCCTAAATTATCATTATTGAGTGTTTACATTTTTAGGCATTTTACAGGTTGACCGGCTGAAGTATTATTCGAGCTCCGGCTCACATCACGCCTAAATTATCATTATTGAGTGTTTACATTTTTAGGCATTTTACAGGTTGACCGGCTGAAGTATTGTTCGAGCTCCGGCTCACATCACGCCTAAATTATCGTATTGAGTGTTTACATTTTAGGCATTTTACAGGTTGACCGGCTGAGGTATTGTTCGAGCTCCGGCTCACATCACGCCTGAATTATCGTTATTGAGTGTTTACATTTTAGCCATTTTACAGGTTGACCGGCTGAGGTATTGTTCGAGCTCCGGCTCACATCACGCCTGAATTATCGTTATTGAGTGTTTACATATTAGGCATTTTACAGGTTGACAGGCTGAAGTGTTGTTCGAGCTCCGGCTCACATCACGCCTGAATTCTTATTTTTTTGAATGTGCTCATACTATAAGTTGCACAGTTTAAACTGGCTGAGATGTTTTAGAGTACAGCTCACATCTCGCTTTACCGTCATACTGTGTGTAGTACCCGATAAGTGTATCTTTATCATAAAACTGTTTTAAGCTGGGTCACTTTGGTGATTAGACTTTGGGGAAATAACTCGGTTAATATTTTGAAGGTCCAGATATTGCCAATGGGTTAGTGCCTCAGTTATATGTCTATATTCATGATCCTGTGAGTATGATTGCAGTCAGATAGTAATTTTGACTGTGGCAATCCTACTCAGTCAGGAGCACACAGTTATTTTCTTATTCAAGCTCTTTGATTTTGTTTTTACTTCATAACTAACTGTAAGTTAGTCCCATTATGTGGAGAGAGAGTATTCTTTTATGACAGACCTGTAGTCCTTGGAGGTTTGAGTGTCTAGGTGGTAGCTTCAGCAGCTTTACACATCAGGGACAAGCGCGCCATTGGCTAATAGGGAGATTAGAGCAATGGGCATTGTACTGGTGGGGTTAGAGTGCTAAGTACCAGGCTAGCATTAAATTGGTGCCAAGGGCACAGTACTCCAGGGAATTTATTAAGGTTATTATTCAGTATTTTTGCTCAGGTTAGCACCTGAGCCCCTTTGTTTGACCAAGTCTCATAGGACTAGTGCAACTAGTTTTGGGACTTTGTTAGGTCACACAAAGTGTGTCCAAAGATAGGAATGGTGGTATCACCCCTGTTGAATTGATCATAGTATGTTACACTATTCCATGTTGATGTAAAAATCCTCATAATTGTTATCTGCCATATTATACACATTTTTGATTATAGTCTAATGAGGAAATAAAATCATTCAGATATATTTCTGTATAAATATAAGTACAATTGTTTGTTGTTTTCCTGGAACATTATTTTTTCACCTACTCGACCGGATACTATTTTTTTCGCATTTGTCTGTTCGGTTTCCTAATTTAGATATCCATCTGATAATTTCTGTGTCGAATTCATAAGTTAAATTTGCTATTACGATTTAGACTCGTCTAGACTCGTAAACAAGAGTTTGCGGTTTTTCACTGTCCATTTTATACAGCTTTCCGCTCGGCTGTCACAATCTTGATTAAGTAACTTGACTGGACAAGTGCTTGACCGTCACACTCTTTTCTGGTGTCAGAAGTGGGATTGGCAAATTTAAATTTGCCGATCCAGTGATCGAACCCCCGCGAGAATATATCTTCATGCACTATCTGATGGCATGAATTAATATTGCTATCAAATATAAATGCTATTAAATTTTATATTTGATATATTGTTTGGACCACATACGTGGACCACGATACATAGTTTGGCCAAAGTGTTTCATTTTATTTTTATTTTGTGATAACATTCATTTGTTAGAATTATTAAGTGATATATCCATTTTGGAAAAGGTGAGTTTTTACACAAACTCCGTGTAAATAGCTTGCTCACTTTATAGTTTAATGAAATAATCCCATCACGTGACACTCTTTTCTGGTGTCTACTAGGTGGCATCGGCAAATTTGTAATTTGCTGATCCTGTGATCAAGCCCATGCTAAGACATATGTTTTTTGGAAAAATGTAATCATCAAATAAATTATATTTTAATGAAAGATCCCATCACGTGACACTCTTGTCTGGTGTCGGAGATTAGCGATTTATAAATTCGCTGATCCAGTGATTGAAATTTGCATTTTGCACAACTAAAGGGAATTTATTTCTAGATTATTGACATTGCAAATTGAGATTTTAAAATCTTGAATCTCATTGAAAATAAATAATTCACTATATAATTGTATATTTCTCAGAATACTCATACCAGGTCCTATGACACATTAAGGTGATGTCTATGGCCGCCGGTATTTGAGTAAATATACATTGAGATAAATTGTCAGTGCCTAAAAAAAATATAGATATATTTTTTTTTTTAGAGTTTTTTTTTTAAATAAAATTATTACAAGCCTCAATTAAGTCACTATACTACATATAGTTAGTCAGGAGTTATAGATAGTGATTTGATCCAAATATGTTTGTGATATTTGTCTTCATAAACAGCCTATGTCAAGCAATTATAATAGTTAGTAATTAATTGCTCTCAAAGAGTCAGACATTTTTTTTACAAATCAAATTTTAAGAGATTTTGCATTCCCAGATTATTTTTTTCTTATGGTAGTGAAGCATATATGAAAATGAAAATGCCGACCGGAGTAGTTGTATCACAACCCAGCAGGTTGGCCTATAACCAAGCACCATCTACCCCTCTTAATGAAATGTTCCCACAGGCATGTAGTAGTGAGCACCAAGTTGATGAAGATAACCTGGCAGACTTTTTGTCAAATGAGTTTAGCTCACAGACTGAGCAGTTGTCACAGGCAATTTTCACATTTAATGAAAGTTTGACAACTAATTTGACAGATTTTATGCAGGGCCTGCAAGATTTATTTGTGTGTGCATCAAGTAGCCAGGATCAGTCTAGTTGGCAGACAGAACCTGTGCCAGATCCTGTTTATACCAGAATACTGGCTACAATAGAGAGGTATGCTGCTGCTCATCCTGGTCCTGATCCGGCTCATTATAGATGTGGAACTAATCATCCACAATATATTGGTAGTGATGACCCACAGATAATTAGTATGTTACAGCATGATGATTATAACTGGGAAAAGGGTTCTCCAGTGATAAATAACTTGCCATATTGGGATATTCCAAACCAAGGTGATACCTGCCGTAATGGTCAGTACACAAAGTGGAATCAGTCCCCAATGGTATTTGAGGAACCTTCCATTCAATATTCTGAAACAGCCAAATTTGAATACCAAAATCAACCATTAGTATGTAGTCCAAAATGTCAATTGGTAGCCCCTTTACAAATACCACACTATGAAATGTTGAAACAATTGATTGTGGATGAGGAGACTGTTGCCCTAAACATTCAGACCATCCATACAGAAAAATGTGTAATCACTGTTACTTCTAGCAATTTACATGTCATAGAAGTAGTAAGACCACCTGTATGTACTGCAACTAGCACCATAGAGTCTGTACCTACAGCTGGTATGGCAATTTTGCCATCAGCTGTGGGGACCAAACCTCCTGAAGTTGCTAAATTGGACACTTTAATAGCATGTGTGTCTAAATATGAGCATTTCCAGTCAGAGGAGCTTGATGATGTCTATACAAAGGGTACAGTGATGGGAATAGTTCAAATTTTGCTCAAATATCTAAGCTTGCTAAGGCTTAGTAGTAATTATTGTGCCACTTATTCTTCTGACAATCCAAACGTAGGCTCTGGCCGAGTAGAGGGTCATCAAGACCCATACACTCTAACAGCCAGAGAAAAACTCAGATTTCATGTGAAAAACAAATGGTGGGTTAGCACATATGGTTGGGATAGCCACTGCTCTGGAATTACAACCGCTATACTCTTTGCAAACCAGTGTCTTACCCTAGCAGTCTTACATCAACTCTCCTAAACAGACAAATAATTGAATTAAAAAAAATAATAACTAGCCTTAGAAATAAATTGCTGGACTGACCACTCATTTAGCATTAAAATGTGAGTGGGAACAAGGGCAAATTTATTTCTGCCATACCAATATTTGTGTTAATTATTTTCACATGGATCGACCACTAGTAGTAGTAATCACAGTGGGAACGACCAATTGAATTTTTTACTATTATTCTTACTTATATAGTTGGATCGACCACTAGAAGCAGTAATCACAGTGGGAACGACCAATTGATTTTTACTATTATTCTTACTTATATAGTTGGATCGACCACTAGTAGCAGTAATTGCAGTGGGAACGACCAATTGATTTTTTTACTATTATTCTTACTTATATAGTTGGATCTACCACTAGTAGCAGTAATTGCAGTGGGAACGACCAATTGATTTTTTTACTATTATTCTTACTTATATAGTTGGATCTACCACTAGAAGCAGTAATCACAGTGGGAACGACCAATTGATTTTTTTACTATTATTCTTACTTATATAGTTGGATCTACCACTAGTAGCAGTAATTGCAGTGGGAACGACCAATTTATTTTTTACTATTATTCTTACTTATATAGTTGGATCGACCACTAGAAGCAGTAATCACAGTGGGAACGACCAATTGATTTTTTTACTATTATTCTTACTTATATAGTTGGATCGACCACTAGTAGCAGTAATCACAGTGGGAACGACCTATTGATTTATATATATACACATTCATTTATTTTTTATTTCAGATTTGCTGGGATGCCCAAATTATTCTTGGTCAATCACCAATATGTATATGTGAATATATGTTCTTATAATTTGATCGACCACTCACTTCCACTATATTTTTTAAGTGGAAAGTCCGAACGGTCAAATTTATATATTTTAGATCACACAAAGTATTCCACATTTGATGATCGACCCATTGGTGAAGAACCTGGGAAGTGACGGGAAGGATGATCCGAGAATGGTGCGACAACCGCCAAGTGGATCTGGAGAGAACTTACAGGCTCACATATGGACCAGTGTCTAGGATGATGTCCCCACTCACTATGTGCATCTGTGTGCCATGTCTACAGTATCCAGGAATTCAACGCTGTTGCAGTTTTGCCATCTTTGCTACTGTGCCCCTGCCCTACCCAGTTGCATGGAATGTGATAACCACCTCTTTTGCTGACTTCACTATCACAACAAAATCAATAGTGAAAGACAAAAAAAAGAGTGAGCCCCGATGGCTACATTAGTGTTGCGCTAACATTTAGAACATTTTTAGGGTTATTATTTTCTAAATTTATATCCGACTTGTGTGTAAGGAACTTGTGAAATAGCAGTGCTCAAGAAAAAGTGACATTATTTCTACAAGTGCAGAACAGACTACAAGTTTAGTGACATTATTTCTACAAGTGCAGAACAGACTACAAGTTTAGTGACATTATATCTACAAGTGCAGAACAGACTACAAGTTGAGTGACATTCTTTCCACAAGCGTATAGCAGACTTTTGCACAAATATACAACATGGTTATTTGCATAGACACTAGGTCTTACACATAAAATTGTACAAAGGACTGGTTGATAATAACATGTATTGATAATGTGTTATTTGTAGCTTAAATATGTATATTAGGTATGTAATCATAATGTGTGGTCATAAAATGTTTTTGTCAGGTTTATTATGATAACATATTCTTGCTATTCAGGCCATGTTTATGTCACAATTGCTTTCAGGTGTTGGCCATATATTGATTCTATGTTCATGCTATGTAATTCTTCTTCAGGTCACCCTGTTTTATACTATATATAGGGTATAATATTTTATTGTATTGTTGTCACTAATGCACTCTATATTTTTATGAATTAACGAGTACTTTACGTGTCTTCCACCTAAACGAGGTTGTCAGAAATGTTGTCCGCGAGGACGCTGACGCTGAGTAGAGGGTGGTTTGACGACCATAGGATTTGTATTTTTGTAGTCTACCTGTTTCCTTCCATAAATTTCGGTATTAAATTATTCCACTTCTTTTGTTTGCTATTCATGTTAAGATCATAGCGGGATGAACTAACTAAGCGAAATCATTTTTTGTGACGAAATCACTCTCAATTTCTGACAGTGGCTCGAGCTGATTTTTGGCTATTGCCGTAAATTCGTTCCGCTTCACTGAAATTGGAAATTTCACCCTTTAAACCTCTTTTTAGTTGTTTTATAATCAAAATTAGATTTATATTTTGTTGTGTATTTTAATTGAATGTATCGGGTAGATTTTGGCATTGGTGCCATATCCTGATGGCCTCCAAATTGACCAGGATATGGCTAAATGCCAAGTGGGGGTCATCTTTTATTTTTACCAAGATTTGTTCAACTCCTCGGTTTATGTCTAGAAATACTCTTTAGTTAGAGTTTATTTTACTACTAAGATAATGGTCATGTATTATACTTTTGTGTTCATTGTATGCTATTATTTTGTTGCACCGTTTATGTCGCCAAGTTGCCTTTTAGAGGTGGTTTGAGAGGTCGTCGCGACATCCACATGTCAATCGTCATGTCAGGATCTCTCCCTCCCTTCAGGATCCGTATAAAGTTGAGCCCTGCTTTGTCTAGTTTTATTCAGTGGTCCGGCAGAGGTGTTTGAGGTATACTCACACCATGCCTACTCAGGCAGCTGAGGTGCTAGAGACTAGCTCTGCATCTCGCTCAACTGAGTATTTTTTTGACTGGCCTGTGCCTGTGAGGCTGTGGTAACGTTAGTGGACTGGAGCTAAAACTCGCACTACCCTGGGCCTGGCCTGTAATAATTACAATAGTCTAGATTGTAGCATGTGCTGCCAGCCTTAAGTTGACTGCATAGTACTACAATAGTCAATCCTGATAAGTTTTCTTTTAAGTGTCTGTGCACACAATATTTTTTCTTACAGGTTAACCCGGCTGAGGTATTGTTCGAGCTCCGGCTCACATCACGCCTAAATTATCATTATTGAGTGTTTACATTTTTAGGCATTTTACAGGTTGACCGGCTGAAGTATTATTCGAGCACCGGCTCACATCACGCCTAAATTATCATTATTGAGTGCTTACATTTTTAGGCATTTTACAGGTTGACCGGCTGAAGTATTGTTCGAGCTCCGGCTCACATCACGCCTAAATTATCGTATTGAGTGTTTACATTTTAGGCATTTTACAGGTTGACCGGCTGAGGTATTGTTCGAGCTCCGGCTCACATCACGCCTGAATTATCGTTATTGAGTGTTTACATTTTAGCCATTTTACAGGTTGACCGGCTGAGGTATTGTTCGAGCTCCGGCTCACATCACGCCTGAATTATCGTTATTGAGTGTTTACATATAAGGCATTTTACAGGTTGACAGGCTGAAGTGTTGTTCGAGCTCCGGCTCACATCACGCCTGAATTCTTATTTTTTTGAATGTGTTCATACTATAAGTTACACAGTTTAAACTGGCTGAGATGTTTTAGAGTACAGCTCACATCTCGCTTTACCGTCATACTGTGTGTAGTACCCGATAAGTGTATCTTTATCATAAAACTGTTTTAAGCTGGGTCACTTTGGTGATTAGACTTTGGGGACTTTAAATTTGCTATTACGATTTAGACTCGTCTAGACTCGTAAACAAGAGTTTGCGGTTTTTCACTGTCCATTTTATACAGCTTTCCGCTCGGCTGTCACAATCTTGATTAAGTAACTTGACTGGACAAGTGCTTGACCGTCACAATACTAGACCAGCTGAACGCAGCTCCCAGCAAACACGAGGCGTTGAAACAGAGCTGGTTTGATGCTGGGCCAACGTCTCAGACGATGGGCCAACATTTTGCCCAGATTTGTGATGTAGGTCTATCTCTTTGTCAGTTTGTTAATTAATTTCCACAATAGTATTTTTGTTAATTACTGAGTGGAAGCGTTTTTCGGAACAGCTTTATAGTATTTAAAAAGTGCGAAGTCCATATTAATTAATTTGCGGTACGCTTTCTGTGTTCCTTGTAATATCAATGCGCTGTACTTTTGTTCTTTGATTTTTCCATCTCTTAGACTACGAGATCGAGCAAAACTGTGGTGCCGAATTCCCACACATAACGTTTAAATATGCCATGATGACGAATCGAAAGAAGCTAAGCACAGCAGTTTTTAAATATGTAGCTTTGACATTCAATCAACTAATGTCAACTATTATACTTACCGGAAATCATACGATAATCAACCTTTAAAATCAAGATATTCTGCTAAAAATTCGGCGTGTTCAGTGCACACCAATAATCGTTAAGCACTCTATTTTTGAACAAAAGAATATTATAGCAAAAAATAAAATGGCAGACTTTCACCAAAAGTACATTTTGATATTTAATATATATCTTGTACCTGGATACAATTCACACTTCAGGGTGAATGAAAAAAAAAATATATAACACAGCAGTTCCTTGAATTGTATTGTGTGTTTACAGTTCAGAGATATACGACACCATTTTGTACGCCCCGGGGAGCACCTGGGGGCGCTAGGAGCTTTTCTAAGGGAGATTACTACATTAGTTGTTGACTTATTCCAAACAACTAAAATATAGGCTAATATACGGTATCCAGCCGTACTTTGTGGCGCGATGCTATATGATAAGCGTCGTTTATTCTCGATCCTGTCAGAAATTCTGTTAATAATTCATAGAGACAGGGCAAGACAAACCGAAAACCGCTTGGTGCAGACATGATCATCACTGGAATCTGTAACCGGACAACGATTCCAACGTACTTAGAAATTAATCTCTATGTTGAAACAACCGATGACCTTCTTTATAACCTTGGCCCTGTCAGATTAGATGGATTTGGTGCAGGTCTGCTGTAATGACGCCGCTCAAAGCCAGAAGGCAGTAACTGCTTACTTTTCAAGTATAAGCAGTTACTGCCTTCAGGCTTTGTAGAACTGCTATGGCGCCGCCATTCTGAGTGAGATATTACAGCTTTGATCTCTATCCAATCTGTAAATACCACACTCATCACATCAAATTCATACATTGATGGAATCGTGTTTGAATGTTTTGTGAGCGTGGCGGATGTTGTTCCAACATTAGACCAGAATTAGTTAAATGTATCTTGTCTGATTGGTTACTCATCACATCAAATTGAATATCGATCCTGTTATCAGCACTGATCAAGTCCTATAGCCTTCGCAATACTGCTCAGACACACATAACTGTGTTGGAATGCGAAAGTTTAGCGTCAGATAAGTTAATGCTTTGAAGAGATAGTTGCCATGTGCCTAATCTAATTCCACGTCACTTTTAACATACTTCGTCCCCTTGGATATGAAAGGGTGTATCTGCCACTTTGCAAAGTGGCAGATACAGCCGTTTATATCCAAGAAGACAAATTATGTCGGCATCACACTGAGCATTCGACCTTGACCGATAGAAAATGTCGCACGGAAATTGAATGTACATTTCCTGTATATAACATTACATCAGTAAGTATGCCACTGCAAATTTTCCATCGGACATATTTCATTACTTGACCTTGAATGAATTATGATACAAAGTCGTGTGCCCAGTAGTTGACGAAGTGTAAAAATTATCTGTAAATATTTTAATTGTATGCTAGAGTAGCATAAAAATTGTGCATTTATCCATTTATAATAACAATTACTTGCGCATCACGTGTGTACTTTTTTAACCCTTTCAGTGTTGGAAACGTGCTTTACAGCATATTTAAAACGTACTGACTGAAATAGAATATATGAACATTACCTCAAATATCCACCGAATGTGAATTAAAGCAGTTCTAGGTTAAATATAAAGGTATTTTTCAATCGTGTAAAATTGTCAGCTTCAAATGAATGAATGTTTTGTCTGTAGGACAGTGACCTTATGTTATTTCATAAAAAAATGTTAAAATGTCGAAAATGCATTACCATTATTACGAAAATACAATCATGCCTCGACTTATGTTACTATACTGCCGTCTGGTTAAGATGCATAAATGTGTATCTCTTTCTCAGAATATTCCTGGCATGTTGACATGACGTCCCTTGTGTGTCAGTAGTTTATTTTATCCGACATGATTCCCCCCCCCCCCCAAAAAAAAACCTGTTGGAACGGAGGTGATTATACTTTCGTTGTATTTTTTTAACTTACTAATGACAAAACTCCTGCATTGTCTCACAAAGGATACATCCGTGGGTTTATCCACTTCATTTCAGTCGTTGTTGGCAGCCGCAATATATTTAATTTGCTATGTTTTGATATGAATGAATGAATAAATGAATGAATGAATATATAAACTTCTATAGCGCCTAAATCCTCGGTGTCCCGAGCTCATAGGCGCGAAAATCAGAAAAGGTGTTCTGTACCGTAGTTGTTATTTTATTATATAAGATATGATATTTTATTATTGAATAGTATTCTGCTTGAAGTGGTAATTATGTCTCCCCTCTATAGAGGTGGAGATATATTGCTTTACCTCTCACCGCTCATTTGCTCGCCCAATCTGCTGTTTTGTGTCTGTGCGTTCTCCAGGAGACTGTTTTGTGTCTGTGCGTTCTCTCCGTCTATCCTGCGGCCGTAAACACGAGACGTTGACCCAATGTCGGGCTATTGTTTGCCCACCGTCTTCGACGCTCAGCCAACATTAGCCCACTATTGAGTTACCGTGTCGTGTTTGAAGCCACGCTGAATGTGGACCAGCGTCACAGACGGCGGGCCAACATTGACCCAGCTTTGGTTCAAAGCATCATGAAAGGCATCATGACCATACCGATGTTGGTACAGTGTTGGCCCACAGTCTGCGGCGCTGGATCGGCGTTGTACCGGCGTTGGGTGGACGTATATCTTGTTTTGTTGTGATGACGATGGGGGTTTGTGCTCAGTAGACTCTACGCATTGGCCTAGTGTTGATTTGGTGACGGACCGGCGTCGTGGGCGGTGGACCGGCATTGAATCGGCATTGGGCTTGTTTCTCTTGTTTGCTGGGTGTGATGAGCGCGCAGCCCGGGCCCTGCGCGAAATTACCGTCGACACACTGGTCTCAACCTTAACTCGACGAGGCCGCCATTAACGTGATCGCCTAGTCACATTGAAAAAAGAGAAACAATGCTGTTTCTCTGAAAACCCCACACGGGAACAGCGGGGTTCGAAAGCGGGACGCATGCATGACTGGAGAGGCAGTCAGGCGCTCTAGCCATTGCACCACGTCCGCTTCTCTTTGTTTGCTGGGTGATCAGATGACGAAAAAATATAGATTTTGAACTTTCATATTATCGTGTATATAATATTATTACTTTTTTCTCAATTCTTATCAACTAACCAGATAATAACCACGTAAAAACATCTCACATAGATGTGCATATTTTCGTTTTATTTCGTGTTTTTATCATGTCTTTGGGATGTTGCAAAGTTTTAAAAATTCCAGACATCCAAAATAAATGTGGAAGTGGGTGGATGGGTTCAGGGCCATTTTGAATAGAAATAGAAAATTAGAAAACCAAAAAAAATTAAAATCATCGATGTTTAATTATTTTTGGTTATTAAATACTGTCAAAATACTGTCCCAAAACTGCACCTTACTCGTCTCCCACCACTACATGTACTAAGTTTTCTGTCCATGTCGGAGATTGGTTTAAAAATAAAACTAAGATAGGGGGGTGGGTGGTTGTTGTGAGTTCAAACCAATTTTTTTTTAGATGTCTGGAATTGTTTTAGCTTTGCAAGGCTCCTTACGTATTGTCTTGCTTTCTTTTGTTCTGTACTGTATATTGTATGTACTGTGAATGTATATATATATAAAATCTGAAGAAAAAGTAAAAAAAAGAAAATGCAGATACATCAGCATGAAGTAATGACTAGAACTGAATGGATACTGGACAGCACCGACGACGCTGGCCCAACATTTAACAGACATTGGGTCGGTGTCAGCTTGTAATCGTCGCCAGCAGTATTAAGCAATACTAGACCAGCTGAACGCAGCTCCCAGCAAACACGAGGCGTTGAAACAGTGCTGGTTTGATGCTGGGCCAACGTCTCAGACGATGGGCCAGCATTTTGCCCAGATTTGTGATGTAGGCCTATCTCTTTGTCAGTTTGTTAATTAATTTCCACAATAGTATTTTTGTTAATTACTGAGTGGAAGCTTTTTTCGGAACAACTTTATAGTATTTAAAAACTGCGAAGTCCATATTAATTAATTTGCGGAACGCTTTCTGTGTTCCTTGTAATATCAATGCGCTGCACTTTTGTTCTTTGATTTTTCCATCTCTTAGACTATGAGATCGAGCAAAACTGTGGTGCCGAATTCCCACACAAAACGTTTAAATATGCCATGATGACGAATCGAAAAAAGCTAAGCACAGCAGTTTTTAAATATGTAGCTTTGACATTCAATCAACTAATGTCAACTATTATACTTACCGGAAATCATACGATAATCAACCTTTAAAATCAAGATATTCTGCTAAAAATTCGGCGTGTTCAGTGCACACCATTAGTCGTTAAGCACTCTATTTTTGAACAAAAGAATATTATAGCGAAAAATAAAATGGCAGACTTTCACCAAAAGTACATTTTGATATTTAATTTATATCTTGTACCTGGAGACAATTCACACTTCAGGGTGAATGAAAAAAAAATATATAACACAACAGTTCCTTGAATTGTATTTTTTGTTTACAGTTCAGAGATATACGACACCATTTTCTACGCCCCGGGGAACATCTGGGGGCGCTGGGAGCTTTTCTAAAACAACTGGATTGAACGACTGGCGGGTGGAAAACCCGCTGGTGGATGGACAACCCACTGGTAGATGGTTAACCCACTGGTGGATGGACAACCCACTGGTGGATGGATAACCCACTGGTGGATGGACAACACGAGGAATCGTACCCACGCCGTCTCAGACGTATGACCTGCCCCAGCGTTCAAAAACTGTTAACCCTCTAACCGCCGTCTCAATTATATTCGCTGTTTCCTTACCAAAATTAAATATCAGCTTTTTAATAAGCTAAACACAAAAAGTCACATCAATCAACAAAATATCAAAATCCTTGACCTCCAGTTTGTCAAATCTGAATAATTTTCACTCACTGGAAGTTGTGAATCGCGATAGCGAAACAACTTCAAATTGGTGAAAATTCAAATTAAATAATTTGGCAGTTAAAGGGTTAAACGAGCAGACTGCCGTAAAAATGCAGTAACTGATCACGTTTTAAGTAAGCAGTTACGGCATTTTGGCTTTGTGGAGCAGCATGGATACGTCGTGTTATGAGCATAATAAATACAATTATTCGTGTTTTATTTAGGACTATCATTATGGAGGCTGTCTTGTCATAAAATGTATCTAATGCACATATACTGGTCATTATGACATAAATTTATATCTAAAATATAAAGGTGAACATTCGGCAAACAAAAAAAAAATTCTAATGCGTGTCAGCCGCCTTTGACATTGGCCCAAGATAAAAAAATGGGCCGACGTCTTCTATTTACTGGGATGATCTATGAGGAAAGCGTTGGTTTTAGTCAATGTTAGAGAATTTAAGGAATATAAGGTCAATAAATATGTTCAGATATATAATAAAATAAAAATAATAAAGTCAATAAATCTGCTCGGACAATAAATCTTATCAGCCCCAGCGTCACCGACGATGGCCCAACATTAAACAAATAGCAAATATAGGGTCAACACCGCAATCAACGTACCCTGTTTGTTGGAAAGACAGGTCACAACTGTACCTACACTAATGCTAGTACGTATGGGCTACAAACCACCCTCCGTGCAAATCCCCCCCCCCCCCACCCCTCCACAACTCACCCACAACAACTTGTTTTAAACCTTGATATGTCCAAAACAGAAATGTCGTTTCTATTCTAGTTTACAAATCTACACATGCAATATACCATATAAAAGGTAATTAAATGTGCCCTCAAATGCCGAGCAAAATTCAATGTTTCATATTTCAACCCATGCTAAATACACACATTTTCAAAAAAGGCTGCAATAATCTCGCATTTAAAATATATCTGCCATGTACAAATCTAAATAACACTCAGTTTTAGGCATATACAAATCTGGGCTCAGAAAACATAGGTCAAATACAGATATGGCCAATAATTATGTTTTATTAGGTCGTTTCCATTGACCATGTTAACTAGCTTGTTTTGTTGTCGATTTTAATTATTTTGGGATAAGAAACATGTTTCAACGTATTTCTAGAGATCACCATTTAATATACTGTATCATGAAATAAATAATTAGAACGGAATTTTAATTATCTTTTATATGGTATATTGCACGAATAGATTTGTAAACTATAATAGCAACGACAGACGTTGGCGTAACCCTACCCTTTAATTTTAGACAGGTTTGGGGGTAGCCTACCCCTCTATAAGGGATCAAAGTATAAAGTTCATCTCAATTTATTGCTGCTTACATCTCACTTTATGTTTCGAACATATCAAGGTTAAAAAAAAAATTGGTGTTGGGGAGTTGTGGTGGTGGGTGTGCAGGTAGGGTGCTAATGTAGCCCATGGCCTATATATAGTGTTTAATTTGTACTAACGCTTAACGCCACCTGGTGAATTGACGGTGATTGACACAACGTTATCGTGTGAAAGTCAGTATAGTGGGGCGCCTCCGTGACCGAGAGGTAGCGTGCTCGGCCTCAGACCGCCAGGGCTCCAATTTCGAATCCTGTGGAGGACAGTGTTATCTCAATCATCTCACCATCCTCAGGAGGTTCTCCTGGGCCAGTTTAGCCTTTATGTGCACAAAGGTGGCCTAAAGCCCGATTCATTTCATTTTCATTTGTATTCTTCTAAAATCCCAGTGTTGAGATACATTGACAATACAACACTCAACATCACCGTTAGTAGAATAGCATCTGTCGACATATTTGAGCAAGCAAGTATTATTAATCGTTACTTTGCGTACCGGTATTCTTAGGCTCATGACTTTTCAGCTATTATCAATGCCAATGCATCAAATACAGCTATTGTGTAAATACAATAGTAAGTATAGTGATACATCGACCTTTAATGGGGGGGGGGGATACCCCCCATTGATCACAATTCACAGCTATTTATTTACCCCATCTCACGATCACAGGTATGTCCAGATGTTCGATCACAGTCACAGGTAATTAACAACATTTATACTGCGACTCTAGTGGGAAATCTATAGGGGGGCTTGAATCTTGAATTGTAAATCCATTATAATTTTATTTTTTATGAAAAAACATTTTTTTATAACGGATAATTCATGCAATCACAGTTATCAGAAAGAAATCCATCTCTGATCACAGTCCATTTATATCAGGGATCAAACCACAGTAACAGGTAATTGTCCAAATCACAGATCACTAATTACAAGCCCTAATAACGAATCACGGGTAAAAAAGGCCAAATAACGGATAACGGAATAGGTATTTCCCCCTCTTCTGAATGCGACCCGAATCTGTTTCATATACAAACTTCTTTATTTATGGATTTTCATAAGATACGGTGTTATTTCTAGGGAAGAGGCGACATGGGAGAAATCGCCTTGCCACTCAGGCAACACCCAGAGTTTAGCCCTTAAAGCGCTGAATTATTTCTGTATAAACCATGGAGACCGAATGTTATTTTTTTCAATTTGAAATCATTATAAACATCTTAGTCAGCTTTTTGTGATTTGTTTGAATACCTATGTTGTGGGTCTACAACCGTTAATAATATTTAAATTCTTATAGTGCGGGGATCTATTTCATACGTCAGAATCTGACGTCTACAGACGTCAAATTCTGACGACTAAAGTCGATTCCCGCGCTGTAACGATTAATATCAGATACCCAGAAACAAAAAAAACACATTTTAATGATATTCAGAAAATGTTTTACTAAATGTATTTTAAATATTAGAACGTCGGGTCAACAAAACATTTTAAAACTTTAATTAAAAATATTGTGCATAAACATCATTTAAAACGTTTTAATTTTTTTTATAATACTTACATATTATGTTAAAAAAATGCATTTTGAAAAATGTTTTAAAAATGTTTTAGAAGCATTTTTACTAAATGTTTTTCTTATTATTTTATTTAATAGTTTATAATAATAATCTGTTGACCCGAGGTTTTATATTGTAAAAAAATCATATGGCCTTTTCAAAATGTTTCAAAAATGTTTTGTATTTGCTGGGTGTGCAGTTGGTGGAATGATATTAGTTGTTGTTAGGGCGGTGAAATACATGAAGACATCTTTTCAGGTACCGGATTTAATAATTCATACTACACGACAGACATACAACACAATAACTCGACTTGTTATGCCACATACCGCTGGCTACCAAGTGTCAGTAAAACCCGCGCGATCTCTTCAATTACATGCATTTAGCCAACTCGAGCTGTGGATCAATCAACGTCCTCGAAGCTCTCCTTCGAAACCAGATGTAAGTCTGTCATTGGCCCACTGAGTTCATCAAACCCAATCTTATTACAGGCCTATCAGCTTTTCTGAGCCATGGAGACACAAGACGCTGATTTATCAGTGACTGATATGAGCGCTAAATCAGTCGCATCAATCGCATTGTTTAGAATTTGCTATATTTAATTTTAACAGGTTATGGAATTTTTAACATTTGAAAACAGACTAAAAAAATATTTTTTAAATTATTTAATCCCCCGTTTAATCTTTTTATCATTGTAAAATAATTGAAAAGATTTAGAATTTACATGCAAAATTTCTATATACAAAATATACTTTACTAATGCAGATAACTACATTAGTTGTTGACTTATTCCAAACAACTAAAATATAGGCTAATATACGGTATCCAGCCTTACTTTGTGGCGCGATGCTATATGATAAGCGTCGTTTATTCTCGATCCTGTCAGAAATTCTGTTAATAATTTATAGAGACAGGACAAGACAAACCGAAAACCGCTTGTTGCAGACACGATCATCACTGGAATCTGTAACCGGACAACGATTCCAACGTACTTAGAAATCAATCTCTATGTTGAAACAACCGATGACCTTCTTTATAACCTTGGCCCTGTCAGATTAGATGAATTCGGTGCAGGTCTGCTGTAATGACGCCGCTCAAAGCCAAAAGGCAGTAACTGCTTACTTTTCAAGTATAAGCAGTTACTACCTTCAGGCTTTGTAGAACTGTTATGGCGCCGCCATTCTGAGTGAGATATTACAGCTTTGATCTCTATCCAATCTGTAAATACCACACTCATCACATCAAATTCAGACATTGATGGAATCGTGTTTGAATGTTTGGTCAGCATGGCGGATGTTGTTCCAACATTAGACCAGAATTAGTTAAATGTATCTTGTCTGATTGGTTACTCATCACATCAAATTGAATATCGATCTTGTTATCAGCACTGATCAAGTCCTATAGCTTTCGCAATACCGCTCAGACACAGCTAACTGTTAGGACGTGAGAGTTTAGCGTCAGATCAGTCAGTGCTTTGAAGAGATAGTTGCCATGTGCCTAATCTAATTCCACGTCACTTTTGACGTACTTCGTCCTCTTGGATATGAAAGGATGCATCTGCCACTTTGCAAAGTGACAGATACACCCTTTTATATCCAAGGTGACGAATTATATCGGCATCACACTGAGCATTCTACCCTGACCGATAGAAAATGCCGCACGCAAATTGAATGTACCTTTCCTGTATATAACATTACATCAGTGAGTATGCCACTGCAACTTTTCCATCGGAAATATTTCGTTACTTGACCTTGAATGAATCATGATACAAAGTTGTGTGCCAACGGGGTGACGAAGTGTAAACATTATCTGTAAATATTTTAATCGTATGCTAGAGTAGCATAAAAATTGTGCATATATCCATGTAATGCACCTCTTTAAAGAATCTTCACATTATATTATTAAATTATTTATACTAGAAATTACTTGCGCTTTTCGTGTGTACTTTATCAACCCTTTTAGTTTGGGAAACGTGCTTTACAGCTTATTTAAAACGTACTGACTGAAATCGAACATATGAACATTACCTCAAATATCCACCGAATGTAAATTAAAGCAGTTCTAGGTTAAATATAAAGGTATTTTTCAATCGTGTAAAATTGTCAGCTTCAAATGAATGAATGTTTTGTCTGTAGGACAGTGACCTTATGTTGTTTCATAAAAAAATGTTAAAATGTCAAAAATGCATTATCATTATTACGAAAATACAATCATGCCTCGACTTATGTTACAACACTGCCGTCTGGTTAAAATGCATAAATGTGTATCTCTTTCTCAGAATATTCCTGGCAAGTTGACATGACGTCCCTTGTGTGTCAGTAGTTTATTTTATCCGACATGATTCCCCCCAAAAAACCTGTTGGAACTGAGGTGATTATACTTTCGTTGTATTTTTTTAACTTACTAATGACAAAACTCCCGCATTGTCTGACAAAGGATACAACCGTGGGTTTATCCACTTCATTTCAGTCGTTGTTGGCAGCCGCAATATATTTATTTGCTATGTTTTGGTATGAATGAATGAATAAATGAATGAATGAATATATAAACTTCTATAGCGCCTAAATCCTCGGTGTCCCGAGCTCATAGGCGCGAAAATCAGAAGAGGTGTTCAGTACCGTAGTCGTTATTTCATTATATATGATATGATATTTTATTATTGAATAGTATTCTGCTTGAAGTGGTAATTATGTCTCCCCTCTATAGAGGTGGAGATATATTGCTTTACCTCTCACCGCTCATTTGTTCGCCCAATCTGCTGTTTTGTGTCTGTGCGTTCTCTCCGTCTAACCTGCAGGTGGTCAAACAAGAGACACGAGACGTTGACCCAATGTCGGGCTATTGTTGGCCTACCGTCTTCGACGCTCAGCCAACATTAGCCCACTATTGAGTTACCGTGTCGTGTTTGAAGCCACGCTGAATGTGGGCCAGCGTCACAGACGGCGGGCCAGCATTAACCAGCTTTGGTTCAAAGCATCATGAAAAGCATCATGACCATACCAATGTTGGTACAGTGTTGGCCCACAGTCTGCGGTGCTGGATCGGCGTTGTACCGGCGTTGGATGGATGTATATCTTGTTTTGTTGTGATGACGATGGGGGTTAGTGCTCAGTAGACTCGACCATTGGCCTTGTGTTGATTTGGTGACGGACAGGCGTCGTGGGCGGTGGACCGGCATTGAATCGGCATTGGGCTTGTTTCTCTTGTTTGCTGGCTGTGAGGAGGTGTAAATTAACGTCGATACACTGGTCCCAACCTTAACTCGACGAGGCCGCCATTAACGTGATCGCCTAGTCACATTGAAAAAGGAGAAACAATGCTGTTTCTCTGAAAACCCCACACGGGAACAGCGGGGTTCGAAAGCGGGACGCATGCATGACTGGAGAGGCAGTCAGGCGCTCTAGCCATTGCGCCACGTCCTCTTCTCTTTGTTTGCTGGATGATCAGATGACGAAAAAATATAGATTTTGAACTTTCATATTATCGTGTATATAATATTATTACTTTTTTCTCAATTCTTATCAACTAACCAGATAATAACCACGTAAAAACACCTCACATATTTTCGTTTTAGTTCGTGTTTTTATCATGTCTTTGGGATGTTGCAAAGTTTTAAAAATTCCAGACATCCAAAATACATTTTTTCAGGGCCATTTTGAATAGAAATAGAAAATTAGAAAACCAAAAAAAAATTAAAATCTTTGATGTTTAATTATTTTTGGTTATTAAATACTGTCAAAATACTGTCTCAAAACTGCACCTTACTCGTCCCCCACCACTACATGTACTAAGTTTTCTGTCTATGTCAGAGATTGGTTTAAAAAAAAACTAAGATAGGGGGGTGGGTGGTTGTTGTGAGTTCAAACCAATTTTTTTTTAGATGTCTGGAATTGTTTTAGCTTTGCAAGGCTCCTTACGTATTGTCTTTTTTTTTTTTTTGTTCTGTACTGTATATTGTATTTACTGTGAATGTATATATATATAAAATCTGAAAAAAAACAAAGTTAAAAAAATACAGATACATCAGCATGAAGTACTGACTAGAACTGAATGGATACTGGACAGCACCGACGACGCTGGCCCAACATTTAACAGACATCGGGTCGGTGTCAGCTTGTAATCGTCGCCAGCAGTATTAAGCAATACTTTGACGACCATGGGATTTGTATTTTTGTAGTAGTCTACCTGTTTCCTTCCATAAATTTCGGTATTAAATTATTGCACTTCTTTTGTTTGCTATTCATGCTAAGATCATAGCCGGATGAATTAACTAAGCGAAATCATTTTTTGTGACGAAATCACTCTCAATTTCTGACAGTGGCTCGAGCTGATTTTTGGCTATTGCCGTAAATTCGTTCCGCTTCACTGAAATTGGAAATTTCACCCTTTAAACCTCTTTTTAGTTGTTTTATAATCAAAATTAGATTTATATTTTGTTGTGTATTTTAATTGAATGTATCGGGTAGATTTTGGCATTGGTGCCATATCCTGATGGCCTCCAAATTGACCAGGATATGGCTAAATGCCAAGTGGGGGTCATCTTTTATTTTTACCAAGATTTGTTCAACTCCTCGGTTTATGTCTAGAAATACTCTTTAGTTAGAGTTTATTTTACTACTAAGATAATGGTCATGTATTATACTTTTGTGTTCATTGTATGCTATTATTTTGTTGCACCGTTTATGTCGCCAAGTTGCCTTTTAGAGGTGGTTTGAGAGATCGTCGCGACATCCACATGTCAATTGTCATGTCAGGATCTCTCCCTCCCTTCAGGATCCGTATAAAGTTGAGCCCTGCTTTGTCTAGTTTTTTTCAGTGGTCCGGCAGAGGTGTTTGAGGTATACTCACACCATGCCTACTCAGGCAGCTGAGGTGCTAGAGACTAGCTCTGCATCTCGCTCAACTGAGTATTTTTTTGACTGGCCTGTGCCTGTGAGGCTGTGGTAACGTTAGTGGACTGGAGCTAAAACTCGCACTACCCTGGGCCTGGCCTGTAATAATTACAATAGTCTAGATTGTAGCATGTGCTGCCAGCCTTAAGTTGACTGCATAGTACTACAATAGTCAATCCTGATAAGTTTTCTTTTAAGTGTCTGTGCACACAATATTTTTTCTTACAGGTTAACCCGGCTGAGGTATTGTTCGAGCTCCGGCTCACATCACGCCTAAATTATCATTATTGAGTGTTTACATTTTTAGGCATTTTACAGGTTGACCGGCTGAAGTATTATTCGAGCTCCGGCTCACATCACGCCTAAATTATCATTATTGAGTGTTTACATTTTAAGGCATTTTACAGGTTGACCGGCTGAAATATTGTTCGAGCTCCGGCTCACATCACGCCTAAATTATCGTATTGAGTGTTTACATTTTAGGCATTTTACAGGTTGACCGGCTGAGGTATTGTTCGAGCTCCGGCTCACATCACGCCTGAATTATCGTTATTGAGTTTTTACATTTTAGCCATTTTACAGGTTGACCGGCTGAGGTATTGTTCGATCTCCGGCTCACATCACGCCTGAATTATCGTTATTGAGTGTTTACATATTAGGCATTTTACAGGTTGACAGGCTGAAGTGTTGTTCGAGCTCCGGCTCTCATCACGCCTGAATTCTTATTTTTTTGAATGTGTTCATACTATAAGTTGCACAGTTTTAACTGGCTGAGATGTTTTAGAGTACAGCTCACATCTCGCTTTACCGTCATACTGTGTGTAGTACCCGATAAGTGTATCTTTATCATAAAACTGTTTTAAGCTGGGTCACTTTGGTGATTAGACTTTGGGGAAATAACTCGGTTAATATTTTGAAGGTCCAGATATTGCCAATGGGTTAGTGCCTCAGTTATATGTCTATATTCATGATCCTGTGAGTATGATTGCAGTCAGATAGTAATTTTGACTGTGGCAATCCTACTCAGTCAGGAGCACACAGTTATTTTCTTATTCAAGCTCTTTGATTTTGTTTTTACTTCATAACTAACTGTAAGTTAGTCCCATTATGTGGAGAGAGAGTATTCTTTTATGACAGACCTGTAGTCCTTGTAGGTTTGAGTGTCTAGGTGGTAGCTTCAGCAGCTTTACACATCAGGGACAAGCGCGCCATTGGCTAATAGGGAGATTAGAGCAATGGGCATTGTACTGGTGAGGTTAGAGTGCTAAGTACCAGGCTAGCATTAAATTGGTGCCAAGGGCACAGTACTCCAGGGAAGTTATTAAGTTTATTATTCAGTATTTTTGCTCAGGTTAGCACCTGAGCCCCTTTGTTTGACCAAGTCTCATAGGACTAGTGCAACTAGTTTTGGGACTTTGTTAGGCCACACAAAGTGTGTCCAAAGATAGGAATGGTGGTATCACCCCTGTTGAATTGATCATAGTATGTTACACTATTCCATGTTGATGTAAAAATCCTCATAATTGTTATCTGCCATATTATACACATTTTTGATTATAGTTGTCACTTGTTTATAATTACATAGTCTATCTGGGAAGTCTAATGAGGAAATAAAATCATTCAGATATATTTCTGTATAAATATAAGTACAATTGTTTGTTGTTTTCTTGGAACATTATTTTTTCACCTACTCGACCGGATACTATTTTTTTCGCATTTGTCTGTTCGGTTTCCTAATTTAGATATCCATCTGATAATTTCTGTGTCGAATTCATAAGTTAAATTTGCTATTACGATTTAGACTCGTCTAGACTCGTAAACAAGAGTTTGCGGTTTTTCACTGTCCATTTTATACAGCTTTCCGCTCGGCTGTCACAATCTTGATTAAGTAACTTGACTGGACAAGTGCTTGACCGTCACAATACTAGACCAGCTGAACGCAGCTCCCAGCAAACACGAGGCGTTGAAACAGAGCTGGTTTGATGCTGGGCCAACGTCTCAGACGATGGGCCAGCATTTTGCCCAGATTTGTGATGTAGGTATATCTCTTTGTCAGTTTGTTAATTAATTTCCACAATAGTATTTTTGTTAATTACTGAGTGGAAGCGTTTTTCGGAACAACTTTATAGTATTTAAAAAGTGCGAAGTCCATATTAATTAATTTGCGGTACGCTTTCTGTGTTCCTTGTAATATCAATGCGCTGTACTTTTGTTCTTTGATTTTTCCATCTCTTAGACTACGAGATCGAGCAAAACTGTGGTGCCGAATTCCCACACATAACGTTTAAATATGCCATGATGACGAATCGAAAAAAGCTAAGCACAGCAGTTTTTAAATATGTAGCTTTGACATTCAATCAACTAATGTCAACTATTATACTTACCGGAAATCATACGATAATCAACCTTTAAAATCAAGATATTCTGCTAAAAATTCGGCGTGTTCAGTGCACACCATTAATCGTTAAGCACTCTATTTTTGAACAAAAGTATATTATAGCAAAAAATAAAATGGCAGACTTTCACCAAAAGTACATTTTGATATTTAATATATATCTTGTACCTGGAGACAATTCACACTTCAGGGTGAATGAAAAAAAAAAATATATAACACAACAGTTCCTTGAATTGTATTGTGTGTTTACAGTTCAGAGATATACGACACCATTTTGTACGCCCTGGGGAACATCTGGGGGCGCTGGGAGCTTTTCTGAAACAACTGGATTGAACGACTGGCGGGTGGGAAACCCGCTGGTGGATGGACAACCCACTGGTGGATGGATAACCCACTGGTGGATGGACAACCCACTGGTGTATGGACAACCCACTGGTGGATGGATAACCCACTGGTGGATGGACAACCCACTAATGTATGGACAACCCACTGGTGGATGGACAACCCGCTGGTGTATGGACAACCCACTGGTGGATGGACAACACGAGGAATCGTACCCACGCCGTCTCAGACGTATGACCTGCCCCAGTGTTCAAAAACTGTTAACCCTCTAACCGCCGTCTCAATTATATTCGCTGTTTCCTTACCAAAATTAAATATCAGCTTTTTAATAAGCTGAACACAAAAAGTCACATCAATCAACAAAATATCAAAATCCTTGACCTCCAGTTTGTCAGATCTGAATAATTTTCACTCACTGGAAGTTGTGAATCGCGTTAGCGAGACAAAACTTCAAGTTGGTGAAAATTCAAATTAAATAATTTGGCAGGTAAAGGGTTAAACGAGCAGACTGCCGTAAAAATGCAGTAACTGATCACGTTTTAAGTAAGCAGTTACGGCATTTTGGCTTTGTGGAGCAGCATGGATACGTCGTGTTATGAGCATAATAAATACAATTATTCGTGTTTTATTTAGGACTATCTTTATGGAGGCTGTCTTGTCATAAAATGTATCTAATGTACATATACTGGTCATTATGACATAAATTTATATCTAAAATATAAAGGTGAACATTCGGCAAAAAAAAAAAATTCTAATGCGTGTCAGCCGCCTTTGACATTGGCCCAAGATAAAAAAATGGGCCGACGTCTTTCATTTACTGGGATGATCTATGAGGAAAGCGTTGGTTTTAGTCAATGTTAGAGAATTTAAGGAATATAAGGTCAATAAATATGTTCAGATATATAATAAAATAAAAATAATAAAGTCAATAAATCTGTTCGGACAATAAATCTTATCAGCCCCAGCGTCACCGACGATGGCCCAACATTAAACAAATATCAAATATAAGGTCAACACCGCAATCAACGTACCCTGTTTGTTGGAAAGACAGGTCACAACTGTACCTACACTAATGCTAGTACGTATGGGCTACAAACCACCCTCCGTGCAACCCCCCCCCCCCCCCCCCCCCCACACCCCACCACAACTCACCCAAACCAACTTGTTTTAAACCTTGATGTCCAAAACAGAAATGTCGTTTCTATTCTAGTTTACAAATCTACACATGCAATATACCATATAAAAGGTAATTAAATGTGCCCACTAATGCCGAGCAAAATTCAATGTTTCATATTTCAACCCATGCTAAATAAACACATTTTCAAAAAAGGCTGCAATAATCTCGCATTTAAAATATATCTGCCATGTACAAATATAAATAACTCTCAGTTTTAGGCATATACACATCTGGGCTCAGAAAACATAGGTCAAATACAGATATGGCCAATAATTATATTTTATTAGGTCGTTTCCATTGACCATGTTAACTAGCTTGTTTTGTTGTCGATTTTAATTATTTTGGGATAAGAAACATGTTTCAACGTATTTCTAGAGATCACCATTTAATATACTGTATGATGAAATAAATAATTAGAACGGAAATTTAGTTATCTTTTATATGGTATATTGCACGAGTAGATTTGTAAACTATAATAGCAACGACAGACGTTGACGTAACCCTACCCCTTAATTTTAGACAGGTTTGGGGGTGGCCTACCCCTCTATAAGGGATCAAAGTATAAAGTTCATCTCTATTTTTTTGCTGCTTACATCTCAATTCATGTTCTGGACATATCAAGGTTTTAAAAAAAAGTTGGTGTGGTGGGTGTGCTAATGTAGCCCATGGTGTTTAATTTGTACTAACGCTGAACGCCACCCGGTGAATTAGCGGTGATTGACACAACCATGTCTTGTATGCTCCTAAAATCCCAGTGTTGAGATACATTGACAATACAACACTCAACATCACCGCCAATAGAATAGCATCTGTCGAAATATTTGAGCAAACAAGTATTATTAATCGTTACTTTGCGTACCGGTATTCTTAGGCTCATGACTTTTCAGCTATTATCAATGCCAATGCATCAAATACAGCTATTGTGTAAATACAATAGTAAGTATAGTGATATATCGACCTTTAATGGGGGGGATACCCCCCATTGATCACAATTCACAGCTATTTATTTACCCCATCTCACGATCACAGGTATGTCCAGATGTTCGATCACAGTCACAGGTAATTACCAACATTTATACTGCGACTCTATTGGGAAATCTATAGGGGGGCTTGAATCTTGAATTGTAAATCCATTATAATTTTATTTTTTATGAAAAAACATTTTTTTATAACGGATAATTCATGCAATCACAGTTATCAGAAGGAAATCCATCTCTGATCACAGTTCATTTATATTAGGGATCAAACCACAGTAACAGGTAATTGTCCAAATCACAGATCACTAATTACAAGCCCTAATAACGAATAACGGTTAAAAAAGACAAATAACGGATAACGGAATAGGTATTTCCCCCTCTCTTGAATGCGACCCGAATCTGTTTTATATACAAACTTCTTTATTTATGGATTTTCATAAGATACGGTGTTATTTCCAGGGAAGAGACGACATGGGAAAAATCGCCTTGCCACTCAGGCAACACCTGGAGTTTAAAGCGCTGATTTATTTCTGTATAAACCATGAAGACCGAATTTTTTTTTTTCAATTTGAAATCATTATAAACATCTTAGTCAGCTATTTCTGATTTGTTTAAATACCTATGTTGTGGGTCTACAACCGTTAATAATATTTTAATTCTTATAGTGCGGGGATCTATTTCAGACGTCAGAATCTGACGTCTACAGACGTCAGATTCTGACGACTAAAGTCGATTCCCGCGCTGTAACGATTATTATCAGGTACCCAGAAACAAAAAAACAACATTTTAATGATATTCAGAAAATGTTTTACTAAATGTATTTTAAATATTAGAACATCGGGTCAACAGAAAATTTTAAAACTTTAATTAAAAATATTATGCAAAAACATCATTTAAAACGTTTTAATTTTTTTTATAATACTTACATATTATGTTAAAAAATGCATTTTGAAAAATGTTTTAAAAATGTTTTAGAAGCATTTTTACTGAATGTTTTTCTTATTATTTTATTTAATAGTTTATAATAATATTCTGTTGACCCGGGGTTTTAATATTGTAAAAAAATCATATGGCCTTTTCAAAATCTTTAAAAAATGTTTTGTATTTGCTGGGTGTGCAGTTGGTGGAATGATATTAGTTGTTGTTAGGGCGGTGAAATACATGAAGACTTTTTTTCAGGTACCGGATTTAATAATTCATACTACACGACAGACATACAACACAATAACTCGACTTGTTATGCCACATACCGCTGGCTACCAAGTGTCAGTAAAACCCGCGCGATCTCTTCAATTACATGCATTTAGCCAACTCGAGCTGTGGATCAATCAACGTCCTCGAAGCTCTCCTTCGAAACCTGAGACACAAGACGCTGATTTATCAGTGACTGATATGAGCGCTAAATCAGTCGCATCAATCGCTTTGTTTAGAATTTGCTATATTTAATTTTAACAGGTTATGGAATTTTGAACATTTGAAAACAGATTAAAAAAATATTTTTTTAATTATTTAATCCCCCGTTTAATCTTTTTATCATTGTTAGATAATTGAAAAGATTTAGAATTTACATGCAAAATTTCTATATACAAAATATACTTTACTAATGCAGATAACTACATTAGTTGTTGACTTATTCCAAACAACTGAAATATAGGCTAATATACGGTATCCAGCCTTACTTTGTGGCGCGATGCTATATGATAAGCGTCGTTTATTCCCGATCCTGTCAGAAATTCTGTTAATAATTCATAGGGACAGGACAAGACAAACCGAAAACCGCTTGGTGCAGACATGATCATCACTGGAATCTGTAACCGGACAACGATTCCAACGTGCTTAGAAATTAATCTCGATGTTGAAACAACCGATGACCTTCTTTATAACCTTTGCCCTGTCAGATTAGATGGATTCGGTGCAGGTCTGCTGTAATGACGCCGCTCAAAGCCAAAAGGCAGTAACTGCCTCCTTTTCAAGTATAAGCAGTTACTGCCTTCAGGCTTTGTAGAACTGTTATGGCGCCGCCATTCTGAGTGGGATATTACAGCTTTGATCTCTATCCAATCTGTAAATACCACACTCATCACATCAAATTCAGACATTGATGGAATCGTGTTTGAATGTTTGGTCAGCGTGGCGGATGTTGTTCCAACATTAGACCAGAATTAGTTAAATGTATCTTGTCTGATTGGTTACTCATCACATCAAATTGAATATCGATCTTGTTATCAGCACTAATCAAGTCCTATAGCCTTCGCAATACTGCTCAGACACAGATAAGTGTGTTGGAATGCGAGAGTTTAGCGTCAGATCAGTTAATGCTTTGAAGAGATAGTTGCCATGTGCCTAATCTAATTCCACGTCACTTTTGACATACTTCGTCCCCTTGGATATGAAAGGGTGTATCTGCAACTTTGCAAAGTGGCAGATACAGCCGTTCATATCCAAGAAGACAAATTATGTCGGCATCACACTGAGCATTCGACCTTGACCGATAGGAAATGTCGCACGGAAATTGAATGTACATTTCCTGTATGTAACATTACATCATTAAGTATGCCACTGCAAATTTTCCATCGGACATATTTCATTACTTGACCTTGAATGAATTATGATACAAAGTCGTGTGCCCAGTAGTTGACGAAGTGTAAAAATTATCTGTAAATATTTTAATCGTATGTTAGAGTAGCATACAAATTGTGCATTTATCCATGTAATGCACTTCTTTAAGAAACTTTACATTATATTATTAAATTATTTATAATAACAATTACTTGCGCTTCACGTGTGTACTTTTTTAACCCTTTTAGTGTTGGAAACGTTCTTAACAGCATATTTAAAACGTACTGACTGAAATAGAATATATGAACATTACCTCAAATATCCACCGAATGTGAATTAAAGCAGTTCTAGGTTAAATATAAAGGTATTTTTCAATCGTGTAAAATTGTCAGCTTCAAATGAATGAATGTTTTGTCTGTAGGACAGTGACCTTATGTTATTTCATAAAAAAATGTTAAAATGTCGAAAATGCATTACCCTTATTACGAAAATACAATCATGCCTCGACTTATGTTACAACACTGCCGTCTGGTTAAAAGGCATAAATGTGTATCTCTTTCTCAGAATATTCCTGGCAAGTTGACATGACGTCCCTTGTGTGTCAGTAGTTTATTTTATCCGACATGATTCCCCCCAGAAAACCTGTTGAAACGGAGGTGATTATACTTTCGTTGTATTTTTTTAACTTACTAATGACAAAACTCTCGCATTGTCTCACAAAGGATACATCCGTGGGTTTATCTACTTCATTTCAGTCGTTGTTGGCAGTCGCAATATATTTAATTTGCTATGTTTTGGTATGAATGTATGAATAATGAATAAATGAATATATAAACTTCTATAGCGCCTAAATCCTCGGTGTCCCGAGCTCATAGGCGCGAAAATCAGAAGAGGTGTTCAGTACCGTAGTCGTTATTTCATTATATATGATATGATATTTTATTATTGAATGGTATTCTGCTTGAAGTGGTAATTATGTCTCCCCTCTATAGAGGTGGAGATATATTGCTTTACCTCTCACCGCTCATTTGTTCGCCCAATCTGCTGTTTTGTGTCTGTGCGTTCTCTCCGTCTAACCTGCAGGTGGTCAAACAAGAGACTGTTTTGTGTCTGTGCGTTCTCTCCGTCTATCCTGCGGCGGTAAACACGAGACGTTGACCGAATATCGGGCTATTGTTGGCCCACCGTCTTCGACGCTCAGCCAACATTAGCCCACTATTGAGTTACCGTGTCGTGTTTGAAGCCACGCTGAATGTGGGCCAGCGTCACAGACGGCGGGCCAACATTACCCCAGCTTTGGTTCAAAGAATCATGTAAAGCATCATGACCATACCGATGTTGGTACAGTGTTGGCCCACAGTCTGCGGAGCTGGATCGGCGTTGTACCGGCGTTGGGTGGACGTATGTCTTGATTTGTTGTGATGACGATGGGGGTTAGTGCTCAGTAGGCTCGACGCATTGGCCTAGTGTTGATTTGGTGACGGACCGGCGTCGTGGGCGGTGGACCGGCATTGAATCGGCATTGGGCTTGTTTCTCTTGTTTGCTGGGTGTGAGGAGCGCGCAGCGCGGAGCCCTGCACGAAATTAACGTCAATACACTGGTCTCAACCTTAACTTGACGAGGCCGCCATTAACGTGATCGCCTAGTCACATTGAGAAAGAAGAAACAATGCTGTTTCTCTGAAAACCCCACACGGGAACAGCGAGGCTCGAAAGCGGGACGCATGCATGACTGGAGAAGCAGTCAGGCGCTCTAGCCATTGCACCACGTCCCCTTCTCTTTGTTTGCTGGGTTATCAGATGACGAAAAAATATAGATTTTGAACTTTCATATTATCGTGTATATAATATTATTACTTTTTTTCTCAATTCTTATCAACTAGCCAGATAATAACCACTAAAAACACTTCACAAAGATGTGAATATTTTCGTTTTGGTTCGTGTTTTTATCATGTCTTTGGGATGTTGCAAAATTTTAAAAATTTCAGACATTCAAAATAAATTTGGAAGTGGGTGGGTGGGTTCAGGGCCATTTTGAATAGAAATAGAAAATTAGAAAACCAAAAAAAAAATTAAAATCTTTGATGATTAGTTATTTTTGGTTATTAAATACTGTCAAAATACTGTCTCAAAACTGCACCTTACTCGTCTCCCACCACTACATTTACTGTCCATGTCGGAGATTGGTTTCAAAAAAACACTTAGATAGGGGGTGGGTGGTTGTTTTGAGTTCTAACCAAATTGTTTTTGGATGTCTGGAATTGTTTTAGCTTTGCAAGGCTCCTTACGTATTGTCTTGTTTTCTTTTGTTCTGTACTGTATATTGTATGTACTGTGAATGTATATATATATGAAATCTGAAAAAAAACAAGTACTGACTAGAAGTACTGACTAGAACTGAATGGATACTGGACAGCACCGACGACGCTGGCCCAACATTTAACAGACATTGGGTCGGTGTCAGCTTGTAATCGTCGCCAGCAGTATTAAGCAATACTAGACCAGCAATACTAGACCTAACAAACACGAGGCGTTGAAACAGTGCTGGTTTGATGCTGGGCCAACGTCTCAGACGATGGGCCAGCATTTTGCGCGGATTTGTGATGTAGGCCTATCTCTTTGTCAGTTTGTAAATTAATTTCTACAATAGTATTTTTGTTAATTACTGAGTGGAAGCGTTTTTCGGAACAACTTTATAGTATTTAATTAGTGCGAAGTCCATATTAATTAATTTGCTTTCTGTGTTCCTTGTAATATCAATGCGCTGTACTTTTGTTCTTTGATTTTTCCATTTCTTAGACTACGAAATCGAGCAAAACTGTGGTGCCGAATTCCCACACATAACGTTTAAATATGCCATGATGACGAATCGAAAAAAGCTAAGCACAGCAGTTTTTAAATATGTAGTTTGACATTCAATCAACTAATGGCAATATAAAGTAATAAAGCGATTAGAATCAATGTATCAATGGAGATGCGCTAATCGCAGTTTTATTAATAACATCATCGAAACTCTCCATAAAAAAGTAACTTGGAATTATCATTTTATCTTAAACCAATAGGATAAAAATTCTAAATTGATAGGTTTGCATGAAATTAAAAAAGAGTGTAAAACATGTGAGAGCCAACACAACTTTATCAGACCTATACCAATTTATTGGTACAATAAAGAATAGCCCAACCAAATTTAATAAATAATTAGGTTATGGTTTTATTATATTTATTATTAAAATGAAAAATTTTGGCTTAAAATTTTAATAGCTTAAAATCAGCGTTTTTAGCATCAACTGGAGCTACCGAAATTTTATACAATGCAATGGTTTGTATGCAGTATTGAGAAATGAAAGCGACTGCCTGCATGAGCTTAATCTCAGCTTGTGGTGCGTTCGTCTGTGTCATCGTTCAATTAATTTAAAGCTGCTATTTCTGACGGTGACTCAAAGCACTTACTCAGACAATTGTGCGAGATAGCCAGCCATAACTGTCACTTGTTACTTGTCATGCAAAACCAAACAACAAGTAATCACAATGTGTTGGGGCTTTGCAGAGCAGTAGCCTATACGTGGTACTAAAACGTCAATCAACGACGGAGTTTAATTTGCGCAAAAACACTCACCTTTGACCGTGAACATGTTGAATTTAATGGTTAATATGGTTAATGGTTAATATTTATTGTTATTGTATTTTGAGATATAAGACGGGTAGAATCTGATGTGTTGACGTAGGCCTACCTTATATTAATTTGCAAGAATGTCATTACGATTTCATCAACCAGAATTTGAATAATATCATTTTAGAATTAAAATTATTATGAAAATTGCTATTATGGAGTTATTGTTCATAATCTCAGCTTAATTTTATTGTCAATATTATCATGATTATATTCTTTGAGCACGTACAGTGAATAATGAACGATATTCTTGTATACCTTAAGATGATAGGGTGAACTCTGTGGTTGCATTGATGTTCTATTTGTTTTCCTCTAATGGGGATTTACTTCCCAGCAGACATAAGATGTTCAATCAATGTTGGTTTAACGTTGGACCAGCGTTGAAGATGGTGAACCAACGCCTAACCAACATTGGTTCAACGTATCGTGTCAGTTGGGCTGGGTATATATCCAACGAGAATAGGTTTGTTTAAAAACGATCAGTTCTCGGTACTACGTTATTTATAGAGTGTTAATATCATTGCTCATAATAATTATTATGTCTTCTTTAACTTTCGGGGGGGGGGGCGATATTCATTTAAATTACATAAAATAACAAAATTTAAACGAGTGAATTGTAAAATGAAATCATATATTGAAACTTTACAATTATAGTACAATTAGCACATTCAGCTGTCAGTGGACGAACTACTATGTAACATTGCTTCAATGATTTTTAGCAGTTTAATTATAATTTAATAATATTATTGATCATTCCAGAACCAAGATAACTGACATAGATATGTATTGATCTCCTAAATACACGAAGCATTATTTGCAGCTACAGGAGAAGCATATTGTATCTATTATATATGTAGAGTAGACATCTCTCCGAAAAAAAGTAGAGACTGCTGTAGTTTTGAGTGGAAGGTCTGCATTGCAAACACGACATAATATCCCTTGGGAATTCTATCTATTCGTATTTGCTGTTCATTGCCTGAGACTCAGAATACAGAGCGAGATATCCCAGCGAAGATGAGACATCGACCCAATGTTGATTTTATGTTGGGCCAGCGTCGCAGACGCCGGGCCATCATTAAATCAGCATAGTGTTAATGTCTCCTATTCTTACTGGGATGAAACATCCATCATTCACACAAACGAACTGTCATTCAAATTGACTGTACATCAATAACGTACTGATAAAAGGCCTGACGTGAATGTCAGTGCAAATATTCCGGTACTGGTTTTAACTAACCAGTCATAGTCCAAGATAAGCGGGCTTGGTGTGGTTGACAAAATAACATCTACAATCTCCGCATCGGTACGATCCCGCTGACCTTTATTCAGTTACTGATACGAAGATATTTTTATGTCATGGTGCCTGAGCCGGAAGTGATAATGTGAGATTATTCTAATAATTAATGTATCTGGTTTGTCTGAGACATCAATCCCACCGTGAAACAGCAGCCATATATCCTTTTGAGATCGCAAGTTGTTCTGACATTAATGATTAATAAGTATTTTTTGCAGCTTTCAGTACAAATAATTCAAATATTACATTCTTGTTATTTCAATAAAGCTTTTGACGCTGGATATTTTTTTAAACAGATAATAGTCGATTTGTAATGGTGAAATAACTTTCGGACCTATTGTCTTCATGATTGAAAGACATCTCGCACACTCTGCAATATTTACAGAGGACGGTATAATAGCCAAAAGTTTCATACACAAATATGTATAAATTGAATCATTGAGAGAGACTGGTCAGATTTGAAAGAATAACAAATCATATTTAGTTATTTCCCGTAACACTGTCACACCAGGAAAATATAATTATAGGCTAGTGGATAAACAAAATGACCTCCTTGATATTAAACATTTTATAATAGGACCATTTATTATCAAGGGAGCGACTGCTGGATATATATTACCATTACCTAATTTAAATTTTCACCCACTTGAAGTCGTGCCTCGCTAACGCGATCCACAACTTCAAGTGAATTAAAATTACTCATGTTTGTTTAATATGAGACCAAGCAATAGCAAATTTTGATGTTTAAACACTCATTTCATTCCAGATAACAGTGATTTAATCGGCTCATAAAACTCATTCAAACGGCTATATAATTATCATGATAATAATCGTGATTAGTGTTTTAAAGGGAAACCGTGAAATCCATACATTCTAATCAAGAGGACATTAACCATTTCAGGGCTTAAAAAATCGTATATAACATGGAGACCAAAGGGTTATCTTCATGTTGAGATCATAAATGTCTTAGTTAGATCTTTCTGATTTTTTTGAATACCTATGTCATGGGTATACGGCCATTAGAAATATGTTTACTCTTACAGCGCGGGGATCGACTTTAGTTGTTAGAATCTGACGTCTGTAGACGTCAGATTCTGACGACTGAAGTCGATCCTCACAAAGTAAGAGTAAAAATGTTTCTAATGGTCGTAGACCCATCACATAGGTATTCAAATGAATCAGAAAGAGCTACATAAGACATTTGTGATAATTGCAAATTGAAAAAAACCCTTTGGCCTCCATGATTTATACAAAATTAATTCAGCGCTTCAAGGGTTAATATCACCAGACAAAGACACGGCTAAGTTGATCCATCACGTTCTACAGTCTGTTTCACCAGGACCTGGGAGTAGCCTTTTTCCAATTTGCTCGGTCGCTCTTTATAATTTTTTAACAACATTTTTCTCAAATTATTTTTCACCTTCCCCCAACATCCCTGAAAATTTGGTAGATTTTTTTTGTGTATTAGCGAAGTTAGACCATTTGGCATGTAATAATTTTTCAAAATGACAGCTCTCTTTAACACCATTGCCGTGAAACAAGAATCCTATCACATGCCAAATGGTCTAACTTCCAAAATACACAACAAAATTGCACCAAATTTTCAGGGATGTTAGGGGAACATGAAAAAATGATCCGAGAAAAATTTTGTAAACAAATTTTGAAGAACGACCGAGCAAATTAGAAAAAGGCTACTCCCAGGTTCTGGTGAAACAGACTGTAGTTGGGTCCATGTTGACCAACCCAGGAAAACCGATGCTGACACTTTGTTGAATCAATGTTGGTTCTCAGTCTACGACGATCGCCCAACAGAGAAACAATATTGGGTTAAAGGTGATCTATCACCCCTTATATAGTATGAATAATTTTGTGACAAATAAATCAAAGTTGCCACAAGATATATTAAATTTGATCTATGACCCCTTATATGGTATGAATAATTAGGTCCTTATATGGGGTGATCGGCTATCATGTGACCATCTGAGAGGGTCACATGATAGCCAATCACCCCATATAAGAACATAATTATTCATACCATATAAGGGGTGATAGATCACCTTTAATATATCGTGTTCGCTGGCAACAAATTTGTTATGCACCTCCCCAGCAAGCCCATTACTTTGTATTATTTTGGCTGCAATGTGATTCACCTGTTTACATTAACCGATTAGATACTAGAAATACTAAACTAGATACTACAATTACTAGATGCAGATAGATAAATATTGTTTATTACAGTGACATGTACATTGACAACAAACACATGGGAACATGGGATATTCTTCAACAAAGTACCCAGTCCTCGAGGACTTTCTTAGTCATCATAAATATATACAAATGTGCAATATACGTTTGACAATAATGACCTAAAGAAAAACAATATAATGTGTGTTCAGTTAAATAAGACGTGTTGCCTTTTATACCAGGTATTAAAAAAAATCAGCTACATATTTGACACATTTATCGTTCCTTAGCAAATCGATTCCTGGCGTTCTTGAAATATTTACAATAGAGGGTTCGCTTAAATTAAATTAACATTTTGAAAAGGTTATCTGGTGGCTGCTTGATAGCGACACTAGTTCTCGACTCAGATTATATGTATGGATATATTGTTATAATTATTTTCTGTTATGATAATGCATAAATGTTTGTATATTCTTGCTCAAAAATAAATTTGTCCGTCTTTCTGTTTGTCTCAACTCACTACAAACAATGATATCACTCTCCTAATAAGTCTAATAAATGTTTGTTAAGAATTGCTCCATTGAGTCTCAATATTGTTGAGAGATACTGGCGCTATAGAAGTCATTATACCTACTTATACTAATAGTCAGAAATATTTCGTTTGTAATAGCAGGCGTTATATAGTTCATTACTAGCATTTTATTAAGACTATTTATTGAACACATTATCTATTTTTGTTGCAACAACATTACTAAATGGGTAAGAAGCTCTAGATATTAGTTGAGCAAAATTTGTGGATGAAATTTCATTTCACGAGTGTAGGTTAGCAACGTCAGCAACAGCAAGAACTGCTTATTTCTCATCGAAGCAGTTACTGTATTTTTTCTATCGCAGTCTCGCAATAATGTTCTGCAAAGTCAAGAGGCAGTACTATATGCTCACATGAAAAGTAGACAGATACTGTTTTTCGGCTGTGCACTAAAAACATAAACATCAAGAAAGGCTTACTTGACAATTGGCAACCGTTATCAGGGTTACTTCTAGCTCTGGAATACAAGATTTGTTGGGCTTAGGTTACCAGAGGTAACTGATGCTGCTTGTCAATACAAGTTCGCCATACATGGTAAACGAACAGCAGTAACTAATCGTATCACATCATTTTCACGTGCCAGAAAACTATAATCTTGAATCAATTCACGCCCATGTGTAGATCAACTGTTTTAATTATGGCTGATAAAATAATTCACAGATATATTATGATATTATTTGGCAAAGCCAGCTTTGCTCACATATAGAAAATTATAAATATATCAAATATATTAAACATAAACACGATAAAGAACACTATTATCATTGTCATATATAGTCCATGAGCCAGACATGAAAACCGATAAGTTATGGCCACCTGATTATATATATATTCATGTCTGTTTCTTTGCACTCAATATATTGGAACATGAATAAATACTGGGTTATCAGGCTAAAGCACCTCCCCTGATTTTAAACAGTGAATTAATTTTCAAAAAAGGGATTTTGTATATATAGTTCTAACTCCAGGTATCTATTCCAAGGAGTAAGCACTAGTTATGTTACTAGAAAATGTTATGTGAAACTAACGTAAGCAAATTAACACATATGGGGTTCATTAATATATATAATAACCCTTTATATCTCAAATTACACATTCTGCGTGCTACGTATATATGAAAAGCAAATATGGATACCCTGCCCATTCCATCATTAGGCTGATGACGGATGTCGCCTAATATTTCCCTCTAAAAGCCATGACGGGGTGGGTGCCCATTTCAAACCTTGTTATGATTCTGTACCACATAAACTAAACTGTTGGCAAACATCGTCAGCTACAACAGTAACTGACAATAAAGCTTGCAACATAAATACTGTAGATCTGGTAAATTTTGTGTGTTTAGATTTTCGCGAATTCCCGATTTTGGGACATTTCACGAAGTTTGGAATCGGCGAATTTTTCTTTTTCTTTAGTAGCGCTATTATAATAATCATTTTCGCGTGATTATGAAATTCGCAAATTTGTCCTCATCACCTAATTCGGAAAATTAAAACCCCACGAATATTACCAGATCTACAGTAATTATGAAAATGCCTGTGCTTGAAAAAACATAATAAACTCGATAGTCATGATCCAAAAATACATCTTCATTTTACCAGTAGACATATACACATTGCTATTCACCCGCTTTGAGCAGGTGATTATGATTTAAAATGAAATAACTACATGAGATTACGAATAATATCCACAGGAATACGTAGTTTTACAAGAGGTAATCTGAATATGACCAGACGACCAGATGAGGTTGACAGTCTAGTATTGCAAGTTTATTAACTTGGTTTTGTGTGCATTGCTGTAATTGCTCGTACTAACAAGTAAGGAGTGGGTTGGGTGTTTCACAATCGTTCCAATATTATTATCGGGGTGACCACTCGAGCAATAGGCCTCGTATTTCGACTTCGTACAAGTTGAGAAAATGGACAATATGCATGATATGGGCTAATAATAGCGAATTTTGATGCTTTAAAGCCTAGAATTATCATTTTAAGGCAAGAAATGGGTTCTACGCCCCAATATTAGTCAGAAATGACATATCAAATGATTTTGATTATCATATTTTTTGCTAATTTGTTTTCAAAATGGCCGCCGGCGGCCATCTTGGCTTTAACCCATTTTTTAGAAAACGTTCAAAGTTAAGCAAAATCTACCCTGCATATTTTGAAAGTAGACATCCTGGGCTATAAAAATCAATCGTTTAAAACTATATATACAAAATTTCCAGGTTTGGCCGAAAAATCCTGTTTGGCCATAAGGAACTAGTGCTTATACTATAAGGAACTTACAATCAAATTATTGGCGTGACTTTAAAGCCAAGTTTCTCCTTTTTTATTTTTTGAAATATTGACCCATCTGCGTCACTAAAATGATCATAAATCAGCTCCAGATCAACATAATTTCATGTTCTTGGTGTCATTTCGGTTGGTTGGCCAACGTCGAAGATGTTGAGCCACCGTTGTACAAATGCTATACCAATGTTTTGTGTCTGCTGGGCTATGACATCAATATGTAGGCCTATACGTTTATTGCAGAATTAATCAATTTTTAAGCTGTTATTAGGACAGATGCCTTCCGCCAGCCCCCACCCACACTTGTATTTTTCAGTGGGCCGAATTAAAAAAAAATCTCAACTTCTCTCCAGCATCATATGTGTAAGTGTAGGGCTTTTCACTAATAGGGGGTTAGTGGGACAAGCCCCAACTCACTTCACTTCAGTCTTCATTCCCGTCGGGACGACGGAACACAAATAACTTGGTTAATTCATTTTTCAGTTCATTCTTGTTTATTTAGTCTAGACGTTGTAACAACTTTAGTGCACACATCTCGACAACCTAGCCAGCGGCTCGGCGCTTGAGTCTACCGAGACGTCTGCTCGACTCAGCAGCCTGGGAGTAAGTGGCGCGCATCGCTTGATGCAGCGCGATTCGAAATTGAGGCTAGGCGGCTACCGCCTTTCGTCAAAGGTCGGAAACGCCCGAACCAGCCCGAACGGTGAGACGCGGGTTCCCACATATGTTATCGTTAATTTAACCGTTTCTACAACTTTAAGTGTATATAAAAAAGTCATATTAGTGGAATTTTGTGATGATAAAAGTCAGTCGTGGTCAGCATAACATTATTTGATATTTCGAGAAAAAAATACAGTACTGATTTCACAAAATGGGACGGATTTTTCATCAGTGGCTGGCCTGCGTTAACGCTGGCCAGCCCGTCATTAGCCCGGGCGCAAGCCCGGCGAGACAGGCGCAGAATTGGTTGCGCCCAGCGCATGAAACGGGCTCGAGCCCCCACACGGTTCTACTTGGGCTTGCACCCAGTATACTGTGTGGCGGCTAACATGGATGCTGTGAACCATGTGTCATCTCGCCGGGCTGGCCAGGCTCGCTCTGGGCAAGACAGGGCGCGTTCAGCTTGACCACATTCAGCATAATTGGGAGCTACATGTATGTCTGTGTTTCATGCCGAAAAGGTTAAGAAACATATAAACATCGTATTTAAGAAATGATCGTCGCCACTCCTAAAGGGCAAGAGAGTGCCGTTGAGGAGCAAAGTAAAATCATTAGAGGACGACAGGGAGGGGATACAATTTAAAGAGGAGGCGTTAATTACTTTCTCGCCAAACCACTCTGTCTGGCATACATGCTAATTTCTATGGTAGAGACCAAAAATCATAAATCTGCATCCATAAATTATCTCAGTTTATTGTTTAACTTTAATTATATTGGACGAGCCTGACTGATTATGGCAAAGTAAGTAGGTGGGTCGTCACGAGTTTGCTGAGTAAACATTGTAGGCGCACATTGTATTGGTACGCATGCGCAGCGTGGTCAACAACCACAGGAGTGGGGTCTGCAACAATGTAAATATTATGTTTCAGTGAAGAATAGCGACACAGCTGCTCTAACCCCTTGACCTTTAAATGAATAAATTTGAATATTCACCCATTTAAAGTTGCGTCTCGCTAATGCGATCCACAACTTCAAGTGAGTGAAAATTATTCAGATTTTAGAAAATGGAGGTTAAGTCTGTTCAAATCTTGCTGCTTGATCTGACATTTTACATTCCACATGTTTAGCCCTTATGCGGCCGATATTTTTCGGGCTATTTTTCATTCATTTGAAGCTGAAATTGCTAACGCGATTTTCACCTCCAAATAACGAAAAATCGTGATGTTTATGAAAAAATATACGTCTTCAAAATGTAATTATATTAGATTAATTAATTATCTACCAAAAAGCATTTTAACAATTAGAGGTAATTTTTTGTGTCTGAAATCTGTTTGAAAACGCATATAAGGGTCCCGGCAGCATAAGGGTTAAAAGGTGGTAGTGCATGTGTTAATAAAATGAAAAAAAATTAATCGGGACCGGCGTTTACAGGGTTAACTTATTATTTATGTGGGGTTTACCCTTATCCTGCTAAGTTAATTTATTTAAGTTTTCATCCACTTGAAGTTGTGTCTCGCTACCGCGATCCACAACCTAAAGTGGGTGAACATTACTCATATTTGTTTAATTTGAGCTCAATTATTTGGAAATTTTGAAGATGAGACACATATTTATTTCATAATAACAGTGATTTGGTCGACTTATAAAACAGAATAAAAACGAGAATAGTCGTGATCAGCAGGATAAGGTATACAAGTTTATATAAGTGTAATGTCTATCTCGTGATTGCTAGTCAGACAATAACATTATCACTGGTCGTGATTATTAAACTTAGCTTTTATGAGGAATGCAATTTAAAAAAATAGTTTTTGCGCTGTTTAGTCATTTGCCACAGATCGTCTTTACGCATATAGGCGATGGGCTACATATGGCTATCATGCACCCCCCCCCCCCGCATAACATCTAAAAAAAACAAGTTTTGTTTGGAGGCATGGGATATACTGAACACGAAATCGAATGTCACGCAGTTTTAACCCTTTGAGTGCGGGCGACGCTTTTAAGCGCATTCATACTGTTTTTCCACAACTAAAATTTGACAGAAATTGAGCAAATATGCATGTATAAATCTTGAGTAAAACCTCAAAGGTTTAATTTTTAGGTGAGGGGGTATTTTCCTTTCATTTGAAGTTGGCAATTGCGTGAGCAATGCCAACTTCAAATGAAAGGAAAATGTTAAGTAGTAATGAAGCACTTAAAGAGTTAAGTAAGGGGGTAGGGATACTTAAATGTATGTTATTTCTGTTCTAGTATCCCTCTCACCAGAAATTGTGTGAAATTTAACAGCACACATAACATTCAGGTTTATTTATAAGCATATCTGGATAGAAAAACCGTGGCCTAAATGTGGACACATATAAAAAACGTTTTATGAAATGGTGTTTCCCTGCGGGGTGTTTTGTCGTGGATTTCGCTGAGGGCTCAAAAAAAAAACTTACTTTCGTTGGGATGTGCGGGGGGGGGGGGGGGGTGCATGGTAGTCATATGTAGCCCATCGCCTAATAGGTTAACCCTAGTTAACCCGGCTGAAAATCTACCATGAAGTTACGAGTGAGTGAATAAGATTTTACGTCGCTTTCTGCACATTGAGGCAATATCGCGACAAGCCCAGACTATGCCATACTCTTATTTCGACTGATGAAGTTACGAGTAGCCTGATGTGCTCTGTAGAGACAAAATGCAGTAAGTACTCACTTGTAAAGTGAGCAGTTACTATATTTTAGGTCTATATGTCCATGGCAGCGATGATTTCTATACATTTTGTATCATTTTCTATTTGTGCTTATTTTTGTCGTTTTCTATCATGCGCACTTGTATATTGATAATTTAAAACAATTAATAATTAGCCAGTATACTCATTGCACTTTATATCATCTTGACCTATTCTCATTCAATAAGGCGAAATCACATTTTGATAATGATAATGTTTATTTCATAAATTATCACAATTATACGAAAATAAGAAACAAACGAATAACACAACAGTAATATCAACGTAGCCAATATTGGGGCTTATAAAATACATGTGGTTGTCCATTATAGCCTAGACCTACTGATCTTTGTTTTTTTTTTATATTTGTGTCTAATAAAAAAATGTTTTTCAATATATTTTTTAAACAATGAATCCCAACAATATACCTTTCGAATGGAAAAGTTCTACATTCACACCTCGAATTAAAAGTGTGAAAATGAACTGCTCGTTGGTAAGTAAAGTAAGCCTAACATGTACATTGTATCATTTCAATATTGTTAAATAAATTAAAGATAAATTGCCTGGGTAATTTGTTCATAGTGCCGGTGTAGTGAGCCACGCGTCATTGTGAAAGTCGATTAAAAACGGACATGGAATTCAAACGTCACAAATAAAAATATAATAAATGACTACTGCAGCGTACACAGATAAACCATAGGACAACGTACATGTAAAACCGTGTATGTTTAACTCGTCAAAAAGTGTATTTTTCATTCATTTTAACCTGGCATTTGCGTCAGCAATGCCAGGTTAAAATGAAGGAAAAATGAAAAATGAAAAATGACAATGAAAAATACGTTCGAAAACATGACATAACATAATTACGATAATCTACAATAGATTATTTCTTTATTTAGTTGAGATCTGCACCTGTATGTCATGCAAAGCCAAAAAGCAGCGTCTGCTTACTTCACAAGTAAGCAGATACTGCCTTGTGGCTTCACAGGTAAAAGCTTCGCAGCACTAAAAATTATACTGCAAACATATTATTTAGGAAAATTAAATATAATTAAAAAAAATTAAATCATCTTCGGTTCATTCTTACCATAAAAAAGAGATCTGTTTTAACCACCCATGAGATATATCAAAATGTAATATGTTATGTTGAAGCAGGGCCTTAGTTGAAGTAACTAGATGAAAAAACATACAGTTACCAGGTTATATGCGCATAATACTACAGTGTATTTACATATGTTTTGTACACGGATGAGCAACATCTTCAGTACGATACCAAGCCAGTATAAACTATATATATCTTAGGGGATGCCAATTAAGTGTTAAGCATTTAAAACCTCATGATACCTTAAAGCATCATTTTGCATTTCTGAATAATGATCTAATCATCTAAAACCTGGAGATTTTAGAACGAAAATTTTCATGGAACTGTTTAATAATCACAATATCTTTTCTTCATTTGCCACCCTCTTCACAAGTCATCTTTATCCAATACAAGTCGAGAATTGTGACAGCAATTCGCGGCGTTTGGTAGATGAACATAATAATGATAAATTCAGGCTTGAAATGGATAAAGCATGTCTAGTAAAAGGATTTAGCATACAAGATATACAAAATGTCTCTCAAATGACACTCGATGACATTTAAATTGTACTCTATCTAGTTGACCCCCTGTTGGTTTTCGTGTGGTTTGGAAAATTCAGCATATGCCCAATGAATAACCCACAGACACAGTACGTTGGCCCTATGTTGAGCTAATGTTGGGCCAGCGCCTGAGACGGTGGCCCAACATTAGATCAACATAGGGCCAACGTATTGTGTCTGCTGGGCATGGTATTTTAACCCTTTAGTTCACGATTATATTCGTTTGTTATTTTTTTTCATTAGCACACTACCAGCTTTTAAACATGCGAAATATATAACGTGACATCAACACACAATTAACAAAAAAATCAAAATGGTTGACCTCCATTCTGTCAAATATGAGTAAATTTCACTCACTACAAGTTGTGAATCACGTCAGTGAGACACAACTTCAATTTGGTTAAAATTCCTATTAAATAATTTGGCGGTCTAAGTGTTAAGGATTCACATCGTATTCATTGGGCGTAGCTGAATTTTCCCAACGCCGCACTCAAATGCATATTTATATCGTCTGCATACCAACTGGATCTTATTCATGTTAACCAGTTTTACTAATATATAGGGCCTATATCTAATACAACAATTGGCAGCTGTGGCGGACACATATTTCGGGGTTATATTAGCCGTTTTTCTGCTAAACTGTTTGTAACTATTTTTCATTCATTTGAAGCTGGAATTGCTAACGCAATCTCTAGCTTTAAATGATAAAACATGTTTCTTTTAAATATCACTTTTATGGAGAATAAACATCTCCAAAATTACATTATTTGATATCTGAGAATCTCTTGTTTTGAATTCAGTGACATTGTTTTCGTGTTGAAAATGCTTGGAAAACGTATGTTAGCGGTCAATACTGTATATCTACAAATAGTTGTACTGCCTTCTGCCATACCATGGTAAATCCTCTGGATCCGCCACTACACTGTTTGGAATATAATGATGGCATACTGTCAACATGTAATGCTTTGCAATACCAAAATAATTCACAATTTTGCCTTTGTAGATCAGTGTAGATAAATACATGATACATCCTGAGACAATCGTGAAGTTTAAGCCATCACTGAATCTTGAAAATTTAAGTTTCATATACAGTTTGTTTTACATTATCATGAAACCTGTTACTTGGCTGATATCGGGACTTTAAACAGATTAATCATCATCAAAATAACAAAAAGTCGCCATGGCAAACGACCCCTACTACATCTTGACTATTTAATAATTTAGATTATATCAGAACACTCCATCAATGCCTACCATGCGTCCCCTTTGGAGTTAGAAGGTGCCAAACTGCCACTTTACAAAGTGGCAGTTTGGCACCTTTTAACTCCAGGGGGTCGCGTGGTTGGAAGTGTCATCCCATCACACTCTCGTTAATCTTGAATTATTGCTACAATACTTATCCACATTTTCTTACATTTATAGCTGACAGTCTATATCACTCATCTGCATTTTTCATCATTTTAAAGCTACTATAAGTGATAGCCTTAAATACATTAAAAATAAATCAGCTGTAAATACGTACTGATTTGAAGCCTGCACCAATACATTATATTTATTGAGAAAAAAAAGTTCAACCTCGTGCTATGTTAAAAAAACACGGCCAAATGGTAGTGCTCTGCAAAGCTAAATGTCAGGATCTTTTGGCTTCACACGGCAGTATAGTACTCTACTCCAAACCAGGCCCGATCAGATATTTCATCAAAATGTAACGTCATTAAATGACGCCTTCAATTAGCTGCAGTAGAGTAGGCTACTATACTTCGTCCAGAAACTCAACAAAAAAAACAGCATTCTTCATATTGCGGAAACAATTTGAATTTTGATTTTTTTGCGGCATTTTCGTATGATTGAAACCAGCTGCAGCTACTTCGAGAAATAGCTGTAGTTTGGTTTTGCAAAGCAGCATGGTCACATTAGGACATAAGGCCGTTGCTGTCACTGAACATGCTGAGGTTCACAAACCTGTTGATATTTGGACGTGAGAGTCGTTTGTCTTCATTTATAAATCTGCCGCCACCCCCGTCAGGTTTACTAGTGTATGGCACGTATGGAGTTACTCTGAATAATTAACAGACTTGTGTAAATAACAAGTAGTATGGGCCTATTTGGGCTCAATTGTCGAAAACGGGAGGTTTCGTAAAAATGTCTTTATCCTGGCAGTTGCTGCTCGTCATCGGTCTCTACAGATTGTCAACATGATGCTTGGCATGTAAATGCATACATTTATTTAAATAATTATACAGTACAGTGGCGTGATAGCATATATATATATATATGTACACTGTGCAGAAACCGATTCTCATATTCAATTTCACATGGTATTTATTTTCATTAAAACTACGATGTAGGCTGATAATGCAGGTTTTCAAGAATAATTGTTTGCCAAATATTTCAATCTAGTGATAATTGCACTTTTTTCCCTTTAGAAAACTATTCAAATTTGAAAACCTTCAGAGACCAAGAACACTTAGTCAAACAGCGAGCATAAATTGAAACAGTTTATGAGGAAAGCTAGACATTGATCTAACAATAATTTTCGCCACATCCTTCCTGGTGGCCCAGTCATACATAACCATCCCATTTGGAGGTACATCTTAAGCATCATTGTCTTTCACTAATCCGCCAAGTGTCGCAGCAGTTACCTGACCTTTAAAGGGAGAGGCCCGACTGTATTTAGCAGCAAGGTGTAAAGTACTACCCTGCAAAGCCAAACGGTAATACATCCCTACCGTTTGGATTTGCCGGGCAATACAGTGGGCTAATTTATTTAGAAGACGGGACTTGAACATCAGAAATACATGATTGTGATCTTGTACTTGTTATTCATTAGAGAGATTGTAATATTCTTCAACAAATGTAATTGAAATTATTAAAAGGAGCTTCAAGCCAAAAAAGATTGTTTAAAATAAATTCAGTTGTGAAAGAACAGGACCCCGCTCTGATATATAGTTTTCAAACAAACAAAATGTTTTCTCACGCCCTTTCTTAAGCTACGGCCCCGCCAATCGCCGCGCCGCGCCGCGCTGTGCGACGCCGAAAAAAATCAGTAGGCCTAGGTGCGGCTCCACCGAACGCCGCGCCGTTAAAAAAAGATAAACTTTACTGCTTTTCATAGCAGGGGCTACACTGCAAGCCGTGCCGCGTCGCGCCGCGCCGCGCCGCGAATAAGCTGGGAAAAGTTTATCTTTCACGGTGCCGCGTTTATTTAACGCGCAGCGCGGCGTTCGGTGGGGCCGCACCTTAAAAGAGAGGTGAGGCAACGTGACCAGCAAGCATTGTGCTTGGCCTGCGAAAGCCAGACTTGGAATTTTTAAATGGTGTGTCTGGAGGGTAGTGACATCAGATTCATCTCACCATACTCAGGAGGTACTTCTGGCCCAGTCGATCATGTATGTGCACAAAGACTATACAGCTCACATAACAACTTAAACATGAGAGAGAGACATGATCTGGAGGGATCCTTCTATTTCAGCTCGTCATAATTCATATGAATCTGGTTAATAAGGACAGTGATTATGAAAAAGGTATAGTGTAAAAGATCAGTCAGACTTTAATATACAGAATGATCAGCAGACGTGGCTCATAAAAATAGTATAACATAATGACAATAATTATTATTATACATCTGAGAATAGAACCACAAACGGCGTAATTTTAAAGCCTCACTGAAACGAGACTCATCAAATTAAAATGCATGGATCTGAGTGCCTAACAAGACATGCATTGGGTCTGTTTTTTTAAAGCATTGATTTTTTTATGTTTTTGACGAGAGCAGTTATCGTATTACACAAGATCATGTATCTGTCCTAAACCTGAAAGGAAAGACGTGCTTAAACTAAACAATAAAATAGCTTACGATTCAAGCCGTAATTTATATTTTTCAATCAGCAGATGAATGCTTACACTTAGTTGACAATCCCCATGACAGACAATTCCGTTTTGTTTATGCTATTGTTTTGTATTGTAAGTTTGAATCATGTAAATATATTTCCATTGTGTTTTTTTAATAAAGTCCCTACAATAGATGCATTGTTACTTGATGTGAATATGATCGGTTAGAAACCGAATATAAGTGATAATAACAATACATATCCACTCAATTGACCCGTAACATAACGAATAACATCTTGTTAGGGTGCCGTGCAAGACCAAAAGACCATAACTGTTTACTTGTTAACACATTAACCGCCAAATTATTCAATTTGAATTTTCACTCACTTGAAGTTGTGTCTCGCTGACGCGATCCACAACTTCAAGTGAGTGAAAATTATTCAGATTTGACAAAATGGAGGTCCACTCTTTTTAAATCATGCTGATTGATGTCACATTTTATCTTTAACATATTTAAAATGTGGTACCTAATGTGCTAAAAAAATGAAAACCCGAATACATGCGGCACCGGCGGTTAAAGGGTTATGTGAGCAGTTACATTTTTCTGCGCAGCAATGCCAAAATGCTGTATCTGCTTACTTGTAAAGTAAATCATAGCAACATTATACTGTATACATGGTTTGATGTTGACGATACTCGACCGATCTCCACATAGTGCACTTGACCACCCAGCAAACACAATACGTTGAACCAATGTTGGTTTAATGTTGGCCCAGCGTCGTAGTATTGTGTTTGCTGGGCACGTTCCGTAGCCGTAACTAAAATATAACATGTTGCGAAAAAATCATTTTACTATCAAATTTTCTATCAATAATTATATTCCTACTCTGCAAATGTTGTATAGATATCTGGTATAGATAATGAATTATTCAACTTTGAAAATGCCGTATCTGACTAATCAGTGGTGACTAACAAACATTAGTCAGAATAAGCGCCGTGATTTAGATACGACAGTGTGCCTGGATATTGCTTTGCTGTTAGGTTGGCTTGATTTTATCGGTTTTGCCTATGATAATGTATTTATTACGTCACGGGATTCAGAATCTAGAAATGGTGTGTATAGTTTTTAACAATTTAAAAAATTGCCTGAGTTATTAGTACCATCTAAACTAAACCAGAAAAAAAACAGGAAAAATGTCTTAACTGCAATACTTTATAAGACAGTAAGATGCTTAAAAGCAACTGAAAAAGTCTTCACCACAAAATAAATATAAGCGCGTGATTTTATCCAGGACGTGATTCCGGCATTTTGGCTCATACGACATCATTGCCGTGTTGGGCCCGTATTCTCTTACAAATTACGATATATCGTAAGCTTCTGATTGATCGAGATGACCATATCCTACCGTTTAATGCAATCATCTTTGTTTCTTAAAACGTTTTCTCTGATCTAGGCGCTCGAACAGCTAGGGCTGCATGTTTATGAAACGCACATTCACTGTCGCACTGCTGTACAATGCCAGAAAGGCAACTGTTTACTTTTTAAGTAAGCAGTTACTGAACTGTTGGCTTTGCTCGATAATTAATCATTTTAAAATATTGCTTAATGCATTATTTCGTGATTCATTTAAAAATTACCGCGCTCAACATGGTAAATAAATGAGAAAATATTAAAATTAATAAAGTGTTTTAACTAGACAATTAGCATGATCAAAGACGACAATCAGTTCTTTATTTCACTTTTAAAATGTGTCTGGGTTGTCTGGATTATTCGTGAATATTTATGACTACGTACGTCCAGTTTCCTTCATCTTCCCACGCAATGCTCGCTGCTCCTGAAGTCGCAGACGTCTCGGTCTGCGAGCTCGGGAGCAGAGAGCCTTTATGTCGGGAAGATGAGTTTCCTAATGAGCCACTTAAGGCGGGGACACAAAAATCGACGTTTGGCTCCATGCGTGGTTTGACGATAAACCAGGGAACTATGATCGTTTCTCTCCTCTCAATGTGACTATGGGTGGTCACACGGTAATGTCGGTCAGTTGTTACAGAACAGTAGTTCTGATTGGGCTCTCGCATCACGGATTCAGATTTTAATGTCACGCCCACTAGTAGAATATGAACATTGTGGAGTAGTAGTCTGCCTGACCGAGAGGTAGCGTGCTCGGACCGCCACGGATTAAATCCTGTGTCTGGAGGACAGTGTCATCTCAGTATGATATCAGTGTATTTATATATTATGTATCTGTAAAATACATGGTACATAACAAACTAATACATACTTATCACCATTCTCATGAGACTCCCCCCCCCCCCCCCCCGGTCCAGTCAACCTGTGTATGCATAAAATAAATATGAAACCCTATTCATTCTTCACTTGTCTATTTGACACAAACATTCTCAGAACTGAAACGACTACATCCCAGAATAAGTTTTCCGACACCATGCGAATGGAACAGATAGAAATATCTTCATGGTGCTAGTCCCGCTTCTGTTGTTAGTTTCGCGTAAGTCGCCAATAGTAGAACTATTGCAACTACAGCATTGTCTTTCAGTCTGTTACACTGTCGTTCAAAGCCGTAATGCAGTATCTGCTTACTTTACAAGTAAATAGATAATGCATTTGAACATTGACGTGACGAGTCACCTTATGACGTCACCGAGTGGAGAATCAGAGGGAGGTGTGATGATTGATCTCTATTAGCTCCATACACCCATCTCCTGAAAAAAAAGTTCAGTGGTCTATAATTTATCAGTAAGAAAAAATAAAAAAGCCATGAATATCTAAATAATGACCGCCAGGCAGACATTTTAACTCCTTGAGTACGGAGTCCCTGGCAGATAAACGTATTTTCGTCTACTCTCTAAACAATATAGGTTATTTTGAAGAAACCCTTGAGTACTATTAGCATGCAACCCCAGGAGAACCCTTGCAGGGTTTTCCTGGATATACGTCCTTATTTTTATATTTTTATATTATTTTTATATTTTCTTAGTAATGCAAGACAAAAAAAAACAAATAAACAACGCAATAATCTTAAAGAATGTCACCCCCCCCCCCCCCCCAGACTCGCCTAATGCTCTGATGTGTCATTTCCATTACACATTTGATCACCGTTGCGGGGCGGGAATACATTTAAAAATGTTATTTCGCGACCTGTATACTGATGCGGAAGGTAAGCAAGATGTGCCCATTAGCACACGTCTACTTCAATTTAAATAACAACTACATGATGGACAAGGGTATATAAAGTGATTCTGTGGTGAAGCCGTGAATTCGTCATTGGAAAACTTCTGCGTGCTAGTATATGCTGAAAATTGAGCAGAATTCAGCCGTGCAAAATTTGCATTGAACGATCGTCGTCATACGATGTCAACATTATTATACCCAGCAAACGCGAGGCGTTAGCCTAATGTTGGGTTGATATTGACCTAACGTCTACAACGCTGGACCAGCATCAGCCCAACATTAGGCTAGCTTGTTGGCTGTGATATCTCACCATTATTGTGGCTGACCATGCTCTCCAGATAAGTGGTGGTGTATCTAGACGCTGTCTGATTGCCTCTGCCGTTGTGTCTTCGAGGCCCTGATAAAATAAAAATAATTAAACATAAAATTTAATTATACACATATACGAATAGCTGAAAGAGCACAGCAGGAAAAGGAAAACGTCCGCCCAGGTTTGATGTTTGGCCACTGCCAGCGTCATACAAAGAAATACAATTCATACATTTTAAAGAGAAAATTTGAATGTGTATTCATATATCTTGATATTCCGTTATTTTACATGTTTGAGCTCTTGGTTTTTATTGAAGTGCTTACAATTATGACCATATCCCTTTACATTTTTGCCATAAAGAAACAAAATGAGGCAACTATTTTTGAAAGTGTAAAAATACACCAAAATACCTCGCATGTGTTTGGCTTTAAATATGGAAGGGTAAGTGTGCACTTGTATGCTAACGTAGTAAGGGAAATAATTATTATACCTAATACATTGTATGTATACAGTGTACAGGTGTAGTATTCAATGCATACATAGTGTTTTCTTTGTTTTATGTAAATCGAGTCAATAATTCGTGGTGGCCAGTGACGCACTTGTGTTACTTATGGAAATTTCTCAGAGCAGACTGATATTCCGCAGGCAAGTTGTTGTCATCCTTTACGAGAATGCTTTATTTCCTGTCGACCTATACGTCGTCCCCTTAGATATGAAAGGGTTATCTGCCACTTTGTAAAGTGGCAGATACACCCTTTCATATCTAAGGGGACGACGTGATGGGAACATGTTGCTTAGTCTCTGTATTCATTTATTCACCACAAAAACCTAACACACATATTACTGTATGCAGGACATTTTTCAGTTGCAGACCATTAATGGCACCCGGTGGAAATTAATAAGTCAGAAGAGATGCTCATTTGAAAACTAGAGGATTGAATCATGATTCAGCACTTAATATGTTAAATAAAACCTCATGCATTATTTTACAATAACTTTACTGCCGTTCAAAACAAAAAGGTATTACATGTAACAGTTAACTTGAAAGATAAGCAGTTTCTGCTTTTTGCAGTCGCAGTCGCAATGGCACTACGGAAAACATTTATTGTATAATTTGTGTACAGTCTGTGTATTTATTAGAAAATGAGGTAATGCAATAATGTGAGAGAGAACAAAATAATGAACCATTTATACGGATCAAATCGTTAGTGATCATCTAGCTAAAATTATGTATGACCATGAACTCTGTATAAAGTTCTTGGCATGACTGATTAACATTTTAAAATACTCTGTTGATAAATAAGACAAATATATCCTAAAAACAACATTTCAACTCCCCTTTTTAAATATATTGATCATTTTAAACTATTTAGAAAATACTCAAATTGTTGATTTTATAAAAAGAAATATGACCCTTGACAAATATTATTATTACATTTAGACAACTATATAACGGTTACCTATATAACTTTCACATGTGGAAAACTATATTAATTGTAGTTTATGCGCGATGCAACAAATCATTGTGTGACATCTAAAATGTAATATCCCTTTCACACTGAGGGTCAATTGCATCCGGAATCCGTCGAATTATAATATTATCAGTACATTACTGACCGATAAAAAGTGAGGTCCCTAATAAATTGTGGTTTTGAGCGGTTCGGTCATGGTCAAGACTTTCGATGTGTATTCGAATTGTGGGCATTCTAGCGGCTAGGTATGATCGAGATGTAAGAAAGTGACTCATATAACCCAACAAAGTTGCCGTGCAAAGCCAAAAGGCAGAATCTGCTCACTTTGCAAGTAAGCAGATACTGCCTTTTGGTTTTCAGGGCAGAATGGGCCAACGTCTCGTGTTTGCTCGTGGAGACAGAACATCCACCCCAGCAAACAAGATACACTGAACAAATGTGGGCTGAATGGTAGCCCACCTTCTACGAAGCTGTCCCAATATTCAGCCCACATTGGTTTAATGGCTCGTGTTCATTGCATGGATTAGCACGTTTGTCGGTGTAATCCCATTAGGAGGGATTGCCCCCCCCCCCCAGATTTACCTGTTTACATTGTCCCAGGTATCTATACCCTCAGGTGACCGTCGTGAAACTCCCTACCTCCCTGAGGTTCTCTTTACCTGTTCACTCTCTATCCTTGAATATGCATGCATTCAAGACACAGTGTTTTTGACAGTGGAAGACCACGAACATGCAATATACATACACAAGAAAGCTGTTAGTAGGCCTATGGTTATCGTACAGAAAATATTTCGTAACATACCGTAGAAAATTCAGACGACATCTATGAGACGGAATTAAAGTAACAAATACATGTATCTAATAGAAAACACACATTTCAAATATGCTTTGAATCCCACGATAAATTTTGTTTCAGACGATTTCCACAATGAGAGCTACTTTTTTTCGGATTATAACACTCACAATGTAGGTGGAGATCAAACTGTTGTTTTAACATTTTTTTATTCCTAATAATTGAAGGCGACATGCCAAGGTCTAAAATCATAAAAAATCGGTGATTTTATTCTAACTTTTTAATATCACCATATGTTGTAAACATGTCCATAGACTAGAACTGCAAAAGCTTTTTTTTTTTAATTTTTCTGCTGCGCATTCACCAGTTAGGCTAGATATAGAGACGAAATTCCCGTATTTCACATTTTAGCCATGGTTGTCAATAATTAGAAATCAGGATATCTATATCTAGCCTAACTGGTGAATGCGCAGCACAAAAATTGAAAAACTTTTGCAGCTCTAGTCTATGGACATGTTTACATCATATAGTCATATTAATAAGACAAAATAAAATCACCCATTTTTTGATGATTTTAGCCTGAGCCAGTGCCTTTAACTCGCTGATAAAAGAGATTAAAAACAACGGTGTTTAGCGGGTTAGCATAAGCATATTTATTTACCGAGGATTGTACAATAGCATGTAAAGGGTTAACCCTTAAAGCGATGATTTTTTTAAGAAAACCTTAGAGGCCGAAGGGGTTTTTTTCAGTTTGAAATCATCATAAATGTCTTAGTTACGTCTTTCTGATTCATTTGAATACATATGTTAGGGGTCTACGGCCATTAGAAATATTTGTACTCTTACAGCACGGGGATAGACTTTAGTTGTCAGAATCTGACGTCTACAATAAATGGGGATAGACTTTAGTTGTCAGAATCTGACGTCTACAGACGTCAGATTCTGACAACTTAAGTCGATCCCGCACTGTAAGGGGTTAATAATGTCATTACCATGATTACCCATCACGTGACAGAGTCAGCTAATTTCCGGCTTATCATTTAAATACAGGTGCCCATATCTGTCTCCTGATAAATACCATTGTCTATCACGTGCATACAAGTAATGGCTCTGCAAAGTCAAAAAGACGGTAACTGCTGACTTGTAAAGTAAGCGGTTACTGCATGCACGCACGCATGCATACACTATTGAGATGTGGCAAGTCAAAACATTTTATTTCACTAAAAATATTTGCTTGGATTTATACATTTTGTGATATTATGTATGCATTGTTGCTAGGTTCGCGAAGTTGGTTACTAATTATTACTTATCAAGGTCATACAGAAAAATGTGGTAAAAAATTAAAGGTAGCATGTAATGTAAGCAAAGGTCGTGTGTCATCAAAATTAAGATATGGGTGCCTGGCGCCCACCCATCCAAAGTCATTCCCACCGTGATCTCGACCCTGACATCTCAAAGTAATACAGAAAAATGATGTCAAAAATCGAAGCTAGGCTGAAATTAAAACTCAAATTCGTCGAACAACAATATTAAGACACAAGTGCCTGGCGTCCAGCAATCCAAGGTCGTTTCCACCTTGACCCTGCCATCTCAAGGTCATACAGAAAATAAGGCCAAACAGCAAAGATAGCCTGAAATCCAAACTAAAATCGTGGATCTTCAAAAATAAAGGTACATGTGCCTGGCGCTCACCCATCCAAAGTCATTCTCACCCCATGACCTGAACCCTGATATCTTAGGGTCATAGCAAAAAAAAGAGGGCAAAAATGAAAAGTAGCCTGAAATTAAAAATACAAGTCGTGGATAATCCCAATATTAAGATACAGGTGCCCCATGCGCGAACCCATTTCCACATTGACCTTGGCTGTAATAGGGCTATATTGTACTATACATAAAGAAAGTAAGAAAGCAAACAAGCAAGCAAGCAAGCAAGCAAGAATGAATGAATGAATGAATGAATGAATGAATGAATGAATGAATGAATGAATGAATGAATGAATGAATGAATGAATGAATGAATGAATGAATGAATGAATGAATGAATGAATGAATGAACAAACGAAATAGGAACGGAATAAATGAAATAATAAATGAAATAATGAATAAATTAATGAATAATGAATGAACGAATGAATGAATGAATTAATGAATGAATGAATGAATGAATAAATGAATAAATAAATGAATGAATGAATGAATGAATGAATGAATGAATGAATGAATGAATGAATGAATGAATGAATGAATGAATGAATAAATTAATGAATGAATGAATTAATGAATAAATTATTGATTAAAAAATATTAATAAATTAATGTATGTACGTTTTTGTTTTTGTTCATGATATTGGTGAGGCCACAAAAGCTTTTTTAGTATGCTAGAACATTCACGTATAGCCCACAGGTTGTGCTATATACAGTGAATGGCTGATCTTGAGAACGAAGGGGTTTTCACACTCACAACCCTATTGTAGTCTAACTTATATAACCACACTTTTCATCCCTGCAGACACGAGACATGGGCGCAGTGCTGGGCAAGTGTTGACCCACCATTGACAATGTTGACCCAGTCACTTGTAATATATTGTTCTATTTCACACATAATGCAGGGTCATATGTCAGTAAATGTGGTTCCGTGGGAATTGCATGTTAATTCTTGACACCTATGTTCAATTTGAAGAACAATTAATACTGAACAAAATAAAATAGGGTGTCATTTTTTTTCTGAATGGTCAATTCCGGGGTCTTAAGGTCATGGCCCAAATGTGTATATCCGTGAAACTGGGTGGTATTTAGATTTGTACATTTCACATTGCATATATATTTTTAAATGAAAGAATATTGCAGACTTTTTTGAAAATGTGTGTATTTATCCTGGGTTGAAATATGAAACATTGAACTTTGCTGTGCAATTAAGTCTATATTTTTTCTTCCGCTTATTTTTACATAATTGCTGAATTCGAATCTGTGGGATAAAATTCTATATTTGGTGTCCTTCACCATTAAGTAAGCAAAACAAAAAATGGCCGCCAAAACCAAATCTTTTTTATTTTTTTGCTACAAATTATTGCACGATTTCTGCATGATTTTAAGTTGATAAATTTATGTCTCATGTTTTTCGATAAAAATGCCTTCTATTTGACCTTCAAATTTAAAATGGTTACCACCAGCACACAAATAAAAGCGTTTTTTTATGCACGTGAGCTATTATATCATAAACAACATTTGTTTAAAGGAAATCATCTAAATAATAGACTACGTAATACGGCAGATTAGATTGTAAGGAATTCGAAACTGTGTTTAGATATAGTATATTCCAACATGCTTTGATGTGTTTAGTATTTAGAATGACATCATTATTTTAATAGTAAAAATGCATCATGGATTTTACGATAAACTATAGGTAAGACAATGAACGATAAACACCAGAAATGCTTGTTTCGGCCCCCAAGTCACACAAAATCAATAAATTGAGCAATTCCGAACCACAAATAATAAAAAAAGGTTTAATTTACATTTTGATAGGCATTTTGTTCCTTGTTCATATGAAGGTAAATTTCGCGGCCATTTTGGATTTTTTCTTCTAAATTTACTCGTCAGTAACGTTTAGTCCTAATCCACTATATTACCACGAATACGTCATATTATCGTCAACATGTTTAGCAGTATACTTTTAGTAACAGTAAATACATAAAAACGACGGATGTCTTGGATCTAAAGGTCAAATAAAGGTCATTTCTTTCCAAAGACACAAGAAAAAAAAAATTAATTAAAAATTTTGCAGAAGCCATAAATTGTGCGTTTATGTGCGACAAACTATAGAAAATATAGGGTTTTCTTAACATTTTGGTAGCCATTTTGTGCTTTACTAATTTGAAGGTGACAGTCTCCTAATATAGAGCGTTATCCGACAGATTCGCATTCAGCACACACAAATTATGTAAAAACTATACAAAAGTATACATTAAAATCACGAGCAACATTTCATGTTTCAGAATTCAATCCAGGCTAAATAGAATTATTTCAATGAAAGGCTGCAATATTCTTTCATTAAAAAATATGTATGACATTATTATACATATAAATAACACACATTTTTAAGCATACACATATCTGGGTTCAGAAAACCTAAACCAGACATGGATATATCAAATAACTATCATTTATTATGTTGTTTTTAGCGACCATGTTGACTAGTTTGTTTTGCTGAGCGTAAGTGGAGAGACGACTGTTCACGCTACTGCAATTGGTGATTTATTAATAGAACGGGAATTTAATAATCTGTATATTGGATGTGCAGATTGGCTAATGAGAACATCAACGACAGACGCTTACGTAACCCTACCCCTCAATTCCAGGATTGGGGGTACCCCCATAAAAGCGGTGGAAATATAAAGTTCGTCCCTATTTTTTACTGGTAACATCTCATTTCATGTTTTGTACATATCAAAGCTTAAAATAAAGTTGGTGTGGGTGAGTATAGTGGGGGTGCATGGTGACCGATTCTGGCCTATGGACTATTAGGTATATTGAAAACTTTGCAAAAGTTGACCTTAAAATGACCTCTAGCTGGCAGAAAAAAGTTTTATTTCATTTTTTTTTCAAATTTGATGATATTTCCTAAACAATTTAGGTCATTTTGATGTGTAAGACATTTGTGACTAGTAAGACATGTGTTTTGATAAATAAATAAATGCATAAATGAGATCTAGAAGTCATGACCTCTAGGGGTCGAAAAATGACCTTGAAGTGACCTAAAAAAATGTCACCCTATTTTTTTTAAATCAGCATAAAATTCTTAACAAGGAAAACGTAGGTGACAAGAATTATTATGAAACTCCGACGGAAATACAGATGACACTACACTAACATGGAGGTTGGGTCAGATGCTGGGGCAAGGTTTGGTCAGCGTCGTTGATGCTGGAACAACATTGCGCCAGCGCTTTTCCAACCTCTCGTATTTGCTAGTTATGCGATGCACTGGCCGGTGATGGTTCTCTCCTACACTGGACGAACACCAGCTCAGTGCTTCCTGTGTTTTTAATGTATAATAATGCTTATTTGAATCTCATTATATGTATTTTTTTTTTTACTTATTTTACATGTTTTGTAATAATCACTGTATTGAATATTTCTGTCAATAAAAAAATATATGTATGTATGAATGAATGATAGAATGAATGAATGAATGAATGAATGAATGAATGAATGAATGAATGGATGAATGAATGAATGAATGAATGAATGAATGAATGAATGAATGAATGAATGAATGAATGAATAAGTGAATGAATGAATGAATGAATGAATGAACGAACGAACGAACGAACGAACGAACGAACGAACGAACGAACAAACGAACGAACGAACGAACGAACGAACGAACGAACGAATGAATGAATGAATGAATGAATGAATGAATGAATGAATGAATGAATGAATGAATGAATGAATGAATGAATAAATAAATGAATGAATGAATGAATGAATGAATGAATGAATGAATGAATGAATGAATGAATGAATGAATGAATGAATGAATGAATGAATGAATGAATGAATGAATGAATGAATGGTCGAATAAATAAATGAATTAATGGGTGCCAATTTAAATACCAGGCGAGTACTATGCCTATGCTATGCGAATACTTTACTGCACAATATACACACAGAAGGGATGGGTATTAAAAACGTGAGACGTTTGGATTATTTGGAATAACAGTCTTGTTATTTTACAAACGTTAACAAATTAAACAACTTCTTGTATTGCCTGAAGTCAGGCTAGGTAGGCATAACACTTTATATAGATGTGCACACTAATATATAAATACTAACTCTTGAGATTGACTGCCAATTATAATTGTTTTTTTATTATTCTGTAATAAACTGGACTATCATGTAGAGACACCTGGATTTTGCAGAGTGCTACTTAAATTTCTTATCATAACACCTATAATGCTAGCTTATGAGTGGGTCTGAAAATATATGAGACAGCATAACAGGTTTGTCGATTTTTTTCCTAATTTATTTTTCGTAGACACAGGTTTTTCGGCATTCTCGTCAGTAAACGAGCAAGAATGAGCTGATAAAACAGAGCGGATCGACTTTAGACGTCAGAATCTGACGTCTAAAGTCGATCTCACAGCCAGGCTGATCGAGCAAACATAAAACACCGATGCAAAGGAAGAAAGTGGTCTTTACGGGATAAAAATGAATACGATAGCTCGCTCCAAGCGGATTTATACCGAGCTTAGCCTAGCTAATACTCTAATAACCTAATACATTTATCAACATATCAACATACCGACTCTAGAATAGGCCAGCATGATAAAACAACCGTATTCATGCTTAAAATAGTCTATACCCATGACATTATAATGTTGCAAAAGCAAACGTCAAATCTGTCACTCAGGGAAAGATAGCCCCAGGTTGGACCCCCGAGTAGGCGATAACCTTCGCTCTGCGAGCGGCGGCTTCAATCAAGGAATATATACGTCTTATATATTCCTTGCTTCAATGAGAGCTAATGGAAAGACTAACGCATGACTCACATTGGAGGTAATGTCTTCATCTTCAACTTTATCTTCAACCATGATATGAGGGTACATGTATCAAATTCCCACAACCACTGTTTAATGATCATGGGTGAATGAGCGCCTTAGGGACCGAGTCAGCACTAATATGAAGAGACCAGAATAAACATCCGGCAAATGTGCAGCTTAAAACAGCTCTACTGCTCTGCAAAGCCTTGTAGCTGATACAGTATTTTGGCTTTTCACAGCAGTGTAGTTGTACAAGCGCGGTTTGAGATAAACCGATAATAGTTTTACAAAATGTGAACGTTAGGTGTTTTGTCAAGTTAAAATAATTCCAAAAAATCCGAGAAAAAGTCGAAAGTGGGTGGGTGGGTCGAGCCCCGACTCGGTTTTTTTTTTTTTGAAATTTTGTGTTTTTTCGTGTTTTTTGTGTTGTTTTCATGTTTCAAAATGTTTCAAAAAAAAATATAAAAAATAGGATAATAGGGTGGGTGGGGTCCGACTAAGCCGAGTTTATCCCGGCTTTTTTGATTTTTTTTACCTTGACAAGACCGCTTAGTAGCTATTCAAGCGAAAAGGGAATACATTCAAAATACGTGGAAAAACCAGCCTAAATAGGAGCAGAAGTATACCAAGGTCATCATCCCCTCACCAAGGCTAAAGGGAAGATATATGCGGTCTCGAGAATCCAAGCCTTGCTGGAGGCAAGATGGCCAAGGTACGATATGAGAAGTAAATATGTACATACTCTGAAAATATGTACTGTCCCTGAAAATAATTGATTCACAACCATGACCTGCGGGTACTTCAGCAAGCATTGTGACCAGAGATATATTGTGGGGGTTGACCATGAGCTACATCTATGGGTGGAAAGTGAAAGTGAAAGGTAATCAGATAGGCCAATGCCAATTACACGGACATAATTTGTTTGCTTGAACCGTTTTGGCAGATCTGCCTGAAATGTGAGAGCGGGCGACATTGTCTATGGACCGGTTCATTATACATGGCATATGGCATCTGACCTCGGACTCGACCAAAACCGAGCACTTCCCGTCATTCATACCTTAAGTGGACATGATATCACAGGCTTCTCATTTTTCAATAAGTAAAACCTGCCTCAGAGTCGTATTTAAAAAGTAGACTGACATCCCTGCATTAACTGAAATACTTTATACGGATTCTAACGCACCACGTAATTGCATTGTAACACCATACCGGAAATTATCAGGGGTAACTAATGTCAGTTCCCGCCGCCAGCTACGCGACCAGCCAGCTCCACTCCATATGAAGCAGCACGAAGTGCGTGGCACTGCATGAAATTAACGTCGAAACACTGGTTTTAACCTTGACTCGACGAGACCGTCATTAACCTGGTCTATTAGTCACATAGAGATAAAATAACAATGATAATATGATCAGCGGGGTTTGAACCCGCGACTCATGCATGCCCGGCGTGACAGTCAGACGCTCTACCCATGCGGCACGTCCCCTTCTCTCTTGACGACAGAGCGCGCATCGCGTGGCACTGTGCGAAATTAACGTCGATACACTGTCTCGACCTTAACGCAACGCTGCTGCTATTAACGTGATCGTCACATTGAGAAGAGAGAAACTATGATATGTTTCTGAATGTCCCTAGCAGGATTAGCGGGGTTCGAACCTAGCTAGAGAGGCAACAGGCGCTCTACCAAAAATGAAATGAATAGGGTTTTAGACTACATTTGTGCACATATAAGCTAAAGTGGGCCAGGATAACCTCCTGAGCATGGTGAGATGAATGAAATGACATTGCCCCTCGGACACAGAATTCGGGCCCTGGCGGTCCGAGGACGAACACGCTACCTCTCGTTCACAGAGGCTCCCCTACAAAACTGAATTAGTGAGTGGGGAAGTAACATCTTGTTCCGTTGAGATTTGAATGCCAGAGCAGAGGACAAACCCGCGACATCCGACTTTCTAAGCAGCTAGTTTAACCTAGTTTAACCAGCTAGTTTAAGTGCGCCACTTCTCCTCCCTCTTTCCTGGTATGAAAGAGCTCTCAAGGCCACGTGCTGCGCGCTCTTTTACATCGCAGAATGGGAGGGATAGGCCTACATTAACGTCGATAAAATTTAATTGGTCTCTAATTTAATTGGTCTTTAATTCGACGAGGCCGCCATTAACATGATCACCTATTCACATTCAGAGGAGGGAAACAATGATATTTGTCAGAAAGACCCACACACGATCAGCGGGGTGCGAACCCGGGACACATGCATGACTGGCGTGGCAGTCAGGCGCTCTACTAATGATAGACGTACGTACTTACGTAAGATGACTTGAAGTGGATGACAAATGGAAAAAAACTTATCGTTATTATTTAAACATTTCCATCAACATTTTCGTTCTAAAACCTATAGATTATATGACAATAAATTATTCTTCTGAGCCGGGATTCTCGTACAAGTTACGATAAATCGTAGGCTTCTGATTGGTCGAGATGGCCATCTCGACCAACCAGAAGCCTACGATTTATCGTAACTTGTACGAAAATTCCGGCCACAGAGATGTAAAATGACGCATGGTATATCGTGAGGGTTTAACCATTTACCCACCGGTGCCGTTTTTTTCGGTGGGTGAAAATTCCAATTCAATAAATTGGCGATTTAAGGATTAAAGGGTTAATTTGGTCTGTTTTGACCCAATTTAATTTGATTATATTATAATTTTAAGCATCCCTGTTGCGTGTATGCGTCACAATGGTAAGTTCACTCCAAATACAATGGAGTAATCCATCACAGTAAGAGGAGGATGTTCTAAGATTTCATGGTATATACACATGTACCCTTAATTTGTTTTGAATCATTTAAATCATTTGAATCATTTTTCGTAAGCACATTACAAACCAGTTTTTGAACATGTTAAAGATACAACCTGACATCAATCAACAATACATCGCCCCTTAGATATGAAAGGGTTTATCTGCCACTTTACAAAGTGGAAGATACACCCTTTCACATCCAAGGGCACGACATATCGATGTCGCAACCTCCCTTCCACCACTGAGGTCAGACATGACAATAACGTCATCGTGCTCATATCTGACTGGTCATAATACGTGCGCGGGCCTATACAGTCTGGTTCAGTATGTTGAAAACAAGTTTCGTGGGAAATGTCTGTTGATTTTGATCTTTCTACATTTTTTGATACTTTAGAGTGTTCTGAGTCGCAAAATTGATGTTTCGATTTTTTTCAATAAAGGAAATAGCCGCCATTTTGTTTTTCAAAATGGCCGCCATATAAATGATATTTTCTCTTACTTGACCTTGAAATTGACCTTGAAGATGACCTTGAATAAACAAAATAATTTTAGAAATAGATTGTGCAGTCAAAATCACATGAAAATGAGGTATTACACTTGCTCCAAGCTTCATTTGTTGAAGAATAATGTTTTACCTTAAAATTGACCTTTACAAAAATGCCCAGATTTTTCAAGCTGGCACTCATCGAATATGAATTCAGCAGGAAAAAATATATAAGACACATCTAACAAATATTGTATATGTAACAAAATAAGGTTAGTTTATTTTATATAATTCCTAGAAGTGGAGATATAGACGAAATATGCTTAATTTGGCGGCCATTTTGAAAACAAAGATGGCACCATTTCCAATTGGAAACATCCAGTTTTTAACATAAGATACACCAGAGTGTCTAAAAATGCACCAAAACCAAAATTAACAGCGACTTCCCGCAAAATTACATAGTGAACCTGACTAATAGCTGTTGCTCAACATAGTTTTGTAATCATGGTTATACTAATAGAGGTCAACAAATCTGAAATATTGCTCATTGGTTTTATCTGTAAAATATGTATGAAAGCTGATGTTTTAATATGCTATTGAAATATATATACATATAGACGAATTATAATCGTCACTGCCGGTTAAACTGGCAATCTGACTATTAGGCTGGGAGCCAGTGTTAGAAAAGTCAATTAAAAAGGAGTTTGTTGTTCCCCCCCCCCGCCAACATTTGTTGTGAGGTACCATTGGAAAGATGTGAATCTTGGGAGTTATTTTAGCCCGGGTGTGCATCTGTATCTACATGTATAAGAAAGTTATAGAACATTAAAGAGAGGGGGGGGGGGGGTTCATTCAAGTAAATTATGACAAGCTGGACCTAAACAACAAAGGACACATCTAAAAAATGATTTTTTGTTTTAATAATACCAGTATTTTAAACATATGGGCTTCGTACAATAAATAAAAAAAAGAATAAAAATATTTGTTTACATTATTTTGCCAAAATACCCCAAAAATACCCCCAAAACTATTATTTTTTATTCATTGTCAGATGAATCTGCATCAGTGTCTATCTGCTTATATTCCGCGATGTTCAAGCTTACTGTGTCAATTAATTATCTCAAAATACATGCATATATAAAAAAGTAAATGAGCAGGCGTAGCGTAAGGGCTTTTTTCGGGGCATTTCAATCCCCCCCCCCCCTTATTTATTATAAGTGGTAATTTTTTCACCAAATTTGGAAGAATCGTTCACATTGTGATAAAAGCACCAAATTGCGTACAAAATTGCTCTAGAGTATACTGATCGATATTGGAAGAGGAAACACCGTGCAGTTGTAGTGTAAGGGCTTTTTCGGGGCATTTTCAACTCCCCTTATTTTTTTCAAAAAAATGCAGTAAATAGTAGTCAAATTTTATTTTCCAACCAAAGTACGTCTACAAAATTGTTTATTAGTGATGTTAGTAGTTTTTTAAAACAAATCAAGGGCGGATCCAATGCTGCGTTTCACAGGGGTTCACACCCCCCCTTTTGACAAATTATCATAATAAATGCCCTGAATTAGGTAAAATCATTCATAATGTGATAAATTACCAAATTTGGTACAAAGCAACACAAAGGTATACTAATCCATACTGGAAGGGAATCACCATATAGCGGTGATGTAAGAGCTTCGCTGGGGGCATAATCGACCCCCCCCCCCTTTTTTAAGAATGTTATTATATTGACAATTGATATGAACACTTTATTCAGTCAAAGCAACACATTTAGAACATAACAAGACATAAAATCTGATAAAATGCTGTGAAAATAAACAAATAAACACCCCTTGTTTTGTTTATATCAGAAAAAAATTGGACCATTTACTAAATGTGGATATGTAATTATATAATATACTGCATTCATTCCAAACGAAACAATACCACGTTGATCATGTCAAATCTTTTGGTGAATAATCTTAGCTCTAGTCCTAGTATTATTAAAAACCAACTGAATTGATGAGCTTATATTATAGATCTATAGACGTATCTACTCTTTGCATTACCATCACATATACACAGTCTGGTACGCATCAGATTTGCTTTAAAACACTTGCAAAAACCCTAACAGCTCTTTACTTAGCAGCCTCGGAGGTTTTTCCACGTGGGCCTGTACGCCTCATTGACCAGGATCCACCCCTTGTGTGCAGAACTATGCAGCTTAGAGTATTTTAGTGTGGACTAAGCCCAGCAGTGACTAGCCTGGTATGCTGCACTCTTTTTTGAACTATGTGATCAATAAGAACAGCCTCAGTAGGCGGTATAGGCCTATTCTCAATGTTTCGCGATCTTTCACTCAAGAAAATTTGCATTGTCTCATTCACTTTCAATACATCACATGTATTAATGTACATCGATATAACGAGCCGCTCAAGAACAGCTAGGTTAGCCTCTGAGAGTATGTTTGGTTGCTCAGAAAGATGAAGGAACACTTATGTAGTATCAGGAAAACGCTCCCATGTCATCTATGCCGTTTTTTACCTCGTCCAGTAAATGCTGACGCGGTATCACACCCAGTGAAGCTATGGAACATAGTGCAAATGATTTTAAATTACCAAGAGGAGAAGCTATGGCGTGGGCTGGAATATACTGTATATTGGTGGTGCTTTCCAGGTCCGATTGCGATCCGGAGCTCTGCAATTCCCCGAGACAAGTAATGGGAAATGGCGAGGAAAACAACATGCTGTATCAAAAGTTCTTATCATTCAGGGGCCACCATTCAATATCCGGGGGGAGGGGGGGGGGGCTGAAGTTTTTGTCGTGGAGAAATTATTTATTTCAACCCGGCTCGGCGGCGCGCCAAATTTTTCAAATTTTTACCAAATGTTTATCATGTTTATATAGAACATATGGAGCAAAAATTATTTATTTATCGCAGAGTCTGCTCGAAATTATACAATTCGAAAATATTCCGCTCCCCCCCCCCCCCCCCTGGAATTTGAATGGTCACCACCTTATGCTATGGTAACCTTGCCTGGCTGCATCAGCCACATGAATGAAGTATGATTCTACCATCGGCTTCTTGCTGAGTACAAGGCTCTAGATCCTCATTGTCCTATGTTTGAGGAATACAGGCAACATCCTCACCTATGGTAGTTTTTTTTATATTGAATTTCAATTTACAGATCTCGGAGGCCACATATTCTAACAGCTCAATTTTGTTTTCGTTTATTCTGAGAAAGCCTCGCCAATTTTTCGTAGCTGACCGTGAGCCACAACTCGTTTACGGATTTCAGTTCCTCTGTTGTATTGTGCAGATTGTTTCAGTGACCCTGAGTTATAAACGTCTCACAAATGCCAAAACCATTTTTTTACCATTTTTAGATTTCAAAAACAACTTGTATTAAAATCCATATTCATAGATTACCGTTCAAACAATACTATGCAATTAAAAATCCGCCTTTAAAAATTATGCTGAACATAAACATTCATTTATTAGCGCTATTTGAGCCATAGTGTGCAATTGATGTATCAAATAAAGAAAGAAAAATCCCTTTTATACCCGAAATACATTGTTTTTTTCGACATTTTACTGAGGAAGAGGTTTATTATTGTTATTTATTAATTGTATTAGGTGTGTGTGCCACACTACGGAGATATAATTACCATGATTTCAATTTTGTTATCAATTTTACAAATATTTCGTTACCGTTATTTTCATAAAAAAATTGCAAATAGGGGAGTCTGGCACCCCCACGCCCCATGGAACCGCCCCTGCTTTGATTAAAACGGCTAACATCATTAAGAAACATTTTTTAGATATCTTTAGTGAAACATATTTTCTATATTTTCAACATACATGTATGTTTAACAATTACTCGATGTTTTGTAAAATAAGGGGGGGGGGGTGAAAATACCCCCGAACGGTTCCCTTGCACTACAGCTATAGGGTAGTTCCTCTCCAGATATGGATTAGTATACCATCCCGACATGGATTAGTATACCTCTGTACCAAGCTATACTGTGTAGCTCGGTACCAAATGTGGTGCTTTGTCACATTATGACCGCTTTTACCTAATACATGACATTTATTGTATATTGTATATTGTATAAAGGAGGGTATGAACCCCTCACGCCCAATGGACCCGCCCTTGATTTGTTTTATTAAACTACAAACATCAACAATAAACAGTTTTGTAGACGTGTTTTGCGAAAAAAAAACAAAATTTGCCTACCAATTACTTGATTTTTTTTTAATAAGGGGGGGTCAAAAATGCCCAGGAAAAACCCTTACCCTACAGCTGCGCGGTGGTTTCCCTTCCAATATGGATCAGTATATTCTAGAGCATATTCTGTACCAATTGTTGTGATTTTAGCACAATGGTTCTCCCAGATTTGGTGAAAAAAATGACTTTTAAGGGGGTTGAAAATGCCCCAAAAAAGCCTGCTCATTTTCTTTTTTATTACTAATGTATTTTCAGATAATTAAATGACACAATAAGCTTGAATATAACGAAATATAAGTAGATAGACTCTGATACAGATTCATGTGACAATGAATAAATAATGATAATAATTAATATGGTAAATCAATTTTTGGGGGGTATTTGGGAGGTATTTTGGCAAAAAAATGTAAAAAAATATTTGTATTCATGTTTTATTTAATGAGCGAAGCCCATACGTTTTAAATACTGGTATTAGTAAAACAAAAAAATCATTCTTTAGATGTATCCTTTGTCGTTTAGGTTCAGGTTTAGGTCATAATGTACTTGAATCGCCCCCCCCCCCCCACCCCCGTCATTAATGCCTTATAACTTTCTTATACATGTAGATACAGATGCACACCCGAGCTTAAAATGATCCCAAGATGCCACTCTTTCAGAAAATCTAGGGTGTCGTCTGTTGGCGGGGGGAGGGGGTGCAACAAGACCACCTTTTTGGTGACACTGGCTCCCAGCCTATATTGCCTACGTGATATTTGTCGCGGACTGTGGAAGATTGATCAAGACGTATAGTGTAACTTAAAACCCAGGAAAAAACAGTAAAAAGAAGAGAAAGACAAATCACAGGAAACGCGTCGATACGAGTCCTGGATATCCAGGATATTATTTGAGTGATTAGTAGATAATATGTCCAAGAATATGATAAAAAGGGCAGCACTTACGCATAAAAAAGAGGATAATATTGAGTATCATGTCTATAAGACCATTAAGGCAGAGTTCAAAAAACCCTAATTAAGTTGATATATCTCATTTTCACTTTTGTTTATGACCACGCTAAACAATATATTTCAAAATCAAGAAAAAGTTTAATTTTAGTAATTATTAACAGGAATTTTACTCATACCTTTAGCAACTCGAAGATATAAAATAATGAAATACCCTGTTATAACAAAACCCTTAAGAAGAACGTTTATAAATATGTGTAACATTTCGGAAACTACAGACAAAATTCATTTACAATTCACATGTTTCCTACATGACAATTTCAGAGCAGCGCCTTTTCAGACTGTGACTGAAAACATCTTCGTTTAAAGAACTTATCAATGCAAACATACTTGAATGTTTATTTTTTTATGGAAGTGATCCTGCATGAAATTATTGATCCGATTCATACAATGTCGATGGTTGAATAATACACATTTTAAACCAAAGGTAAGTTTTGGTTGAAATTTTGATCAAGCAATTTCAAATTTAAACGAACCTCCTTGTTGTGGTGGCATAGAAAACAGGACAGAATGTAGAAAAGTGTGAGATTTTATACATGTAATGTTTTTTACAAAGGCGAGGTACATGCGCTGGGCCCACAATTGTGGCCTCTATTTTATCTAAAACACACAAACGTTTATCACGGGGTAAGGAAGAGATCTGACTGTACGTTGCTTTCTGTCTACACACATTTTTCAAATATCTATACGTTACATGTACATCTATTCTTATTAGCCGGGAGTTGGGGTGTGGAGTCTACGCAGGCTACATTCATCACAGATTGAGCTGCCCTACCTTTTTCTGGAGACGGACCATGGCAACCACCGCCAGCCACCCACACGCCATCTAGCGCCATCTATCTGTACTGAACGCTTGTTGGACAAAGTATCCATGGCAACGCGGTAGTTACCATGGTAACCGTGGTTGTTAGGGCTTTTGTTTTTTGGTGCATGGTACCTACAGGAGTTTGTCTGCTTCAAGTAACTCTTCCTGCGGAATGTAGTCCTGGACCAGCAAACAGCAGCAAGGTAGAGGCGACCTGCAACATACACGACACATTCAGGTAATCATTAACCTTTTAACCGCCGGTGCCGCATATATTCGGGTTTTCATTTTTTATTAGCACCTTAAGTACCTCATTTTAAATATATTAAGGATACAATGTGACATCAATCAGCAAGATTTGAAAAGAGTTGACCTCCATTTTGTCAAATATGAATAATTTTCACTCACTTGAAGTCGTGGATCGCGTCAGCGGGACACAACTTCAAGTGGGTGAAAATTCAAATTGAATAATTTGGCGGTTAAAGGGTTAATACAAATGATAATTACCGGCCAAAGCCATTAGGCAGTAACTGATTACTTGAAAAATAAGCAGTCATTGCCGTTTTGCTTTAGTATAAATGAAGATCCTAATTTATACAAATCACACAACTTCTTCTTATCTACCCAGCATGCAAAAGAGATGTAGCGTCAATGTAATGTACGATTTCAATAATTATATAAATCGCAAGTCATAGATGAAGCATACTGCTGTCATAAGTGAATGAATGAATGAATGAATGAATGAATGAATGAATGAATGAATGAATGAATGAATGAATAAATGAATTAGTGAATAAATGAATGGATGAATGAAGGAATGAATGAATGAATGAATGAATGAATGAATGAATGAATGAATGAATGAATGAGTGAGCGAGTGAATGAATGAATGAATAAATGAATGAATGAATTATTTAATTAATTAATTAATTAATTAATTAATCAATTAATGAATGAATGAATGAATGAATGAATGAATGAATGAATGAATGAATGAATCAATTAATTAATTAATTAATTAATTAATTAATTAATTAATTAATTAATTAATTAATTAAAGGGTCTTGTTGTCGCACGGAAGTGCTACGTAATTATCATTTCTTCCTGCAGACGTTATGCACATAACAATAATACAGTTATTATTCAGTCTAATAGCTGTCATACAGTCGTTGAGCATAAGTATTAAAAAAAACGTCATCACCACAGATGCATGATCTAAATAAAATGGGCCCATGGGGTTTGGGGGATTTATCAAATAATTTAGTAGGCTTAATCCAAACCCCTCCCCCCAACGCCACCCCCTGAGGCCATGCGTTGTCACTACTCCAGGATCTGATGGATGTGAGTGTGCAAATCGCGTAGACTCGGTTTTTTACAGAATATGTTTATATGACCATAATGGATAACTTAAGGACATTAATGGATCCCTGTGATCATCAGCTGTCTATAGAGTACATGATGGACATCATGTGATAAAAATCAGACACAACTCAGGCACACAATATCAATAATGACTGCTTTCTCTCACATTTTAATAATGTGATGCTCTTCCTTCACTGAATCCTCTCTCTAACTCGGGCCCAACTGTATTCTAAATTTTTTGGCGACTTTTTCCTTGATTGTCTTTGACATATTTTAATTTTGAGCGCTCAAAATTTAGGAAATATTTGTTGAGGCATTGTTTATGGGAATAGAGATCGGCTGCATGTATTGCTTAGCCAATATCATTAGTATGTTATCTTATCAGATCAGCAATTCTAGTGAATTCAGAATTGTTATAGAACGTAGTTGTAATTAAAGTCGCAGCCCACTTCACATATTCTCAACTTCATGGCTTTCTTTGTGTGTGTACATTGGTCACATATTATACATCTGTTTTTTAAATGTCTATATAAACAATTCTTTGCAAGGCTGATGACGGCTTGCATACTGGTCGAGGTGGTGCTTGTGCTGGCTTCTGACTGGAAACAGTTTGACAAGGATCATCACGACTTTTGATTAGTTGAAATATCTTGTTTTTGTGTGTATAATCTTTATAACAATAGTTTCATCTGTGGTAGCAGAATAACTTCGCTCTAATCAAGTAGCTTCAAACGTGGAAAGAGTACACCTTCCTAGACCCACTAGCTATCATGATCCACGCTTTGTAGTCCAGGGGTATTAGTCTAAAATTCATAGACACCTGGAACAAATTCGTAACAAGCTGAAAATTTCAGCATATATTGTTGAGACAACATAGAAAAACATATCAAAAGTCCTCTAAGATTCCCCTGGTATTAGTGCCCGAAATGGGGGTAATAAGGGGGTAAATAGGGGTGATAAAGGGAATAAAAACGATAACTTTAAAACTATTTAAACTGGATTCATAAAAATTGTATCTAAACATATGTTTATTCCCCTGCGGAATCCATTAAAAATATTTGTATTAATTAATAGCCACCGTTTCATCACCAAAAGTGGTAAATACGGTGAAATAGAGGTAATAACCATAATTTATGATCTATTTAACCTAGATTGACCTGTGCTGCTGTGATACGTTCATTAGTTGTTTCCTCCTGACAAATAATACACTTTTTAAAGTCAGGTATGTCACATTCACTTGCATTTGAATGGTAAGATTCCATACTTGCGTCACCAAGATACATTTATGGGTACACAAACACACTGGCATTTTTTTAATCTATGCTGTATAATAAGTATATTGAAGGTAGTTGGAGATAATATAATAATACACTATCCATCTCTTGTCCTAATTCATTAATCAACCTAGACAAACTTGTGTTGTTAATTATAATATATTGTTGTTAATCTTAGATAGGGTACTAAATTACTCATATCAATTGATGTTACAGCTGGAATTGCATGATCTGATTATAGTCTGGCGGCCAATGGGCAAGAAAGGCCGTATTTTTCCGTTTCGTTTACCGAGATATATTTTAGGCTGAATTTGATATATTGTCAAGTTAAGACCCTGGGGGGTTCATTTCTGGCGGATGTATAGTTGGTAGCCCGGGGCGTCACGATGGCAACGGGCCTTGAATCAGTTCTATATTAACTAACTGTGAACAAAATGTGGCGGCCTATGGTGAATGACTGGGAATGCACATTCAAATTTTAGGGCCCTCGAAAAAATACCAATTGGTCAAAATCAGCAATAATTTGCATACATGATAAAAACGTTTAAGCGTACTTATAAAAATAATTTTTAATTCTAAAATATATATTTTAGAGTCAGAGGAGGTCAAAGTTCATGCCTGTCGTGATATAACTATAAAACATGACATGTGACCAAATAAAAGTTATTTTAAAACTTACAAAAGTATTTTCCCACAATAAGCAGGGCCACAGATTTGATCATTTCCTTTTAGTTCATGTAGTGGAAGTAAGTTATATTTCATTTGTCGCAAAATCCTTATTTCTGTCATAGCCGTTGTCATGGCAACACATGCTTAAATATTGGTTATATTATCGAAATATGAGGCCTTTCTCAACAAAATACACATTAATAATTACTTTGAGCGGCGACATATCTTAAAATGTTCAGTGGCTACAGAAATATTTTCTATATGTGTGAAATGTATAGATATTTAATATTTCAAGGTCATTCAATGTCATTCAAGGTCAATCAAGGTCAATTAACGTTAATTTTTTGGAAAAAAATTAAATATAGTCTTATATAGTTTTTGCTGATTTGGATATATTAATGCAACTAAAACGTAAATTTCTTTCTTTCTGATACTACAGCGATGGTTTGATAAAGGGAAAATATACATTAATGTATGGAAATGTTCAGAGGAAATCGTCATTTTCTCTGCAATAGAGCCATTTTCAATAACAAATATTTGTTATATTAGTAAGAGCATATCTATGTCAATTACCTATGTGAAATAAAAGCAATATGTTCAAGGTTTTAAAAGGCAACCTATGAGGGAATCATTTTCGAGTTGCACACACACACAACTTAGGGGGCGTGTGACATGTGCCTTTTGAAGGTCATGACCTTTGTCCTACTTTTTGACCTACATCCCTAAAGAAAACTGGCCTAGATACTAACAATTTCGTTTCCGGATGATATCGCACTAACCCATACGAGATTACATTCATATTCCACACGCACATCACTAAGTTGATGTGGATGTTCACATTGGTCTCTATGACCTTTGACCTACGTTTTGACCTATATCTCTGAGCCGAAATAGCTTGGACACTAACAATTTCGTTACCGGAGGATATCTCGGAAACCTATGGTGAAGTTACATTCATATTGCACACGCACATCACATCACTCATATTGCATCACTCAAATAAGATTTATGCTGTTTCATACATGGTAATTAATCTGAATGTCCAGGGGGGGGGGGGGGAGGTGGTGATTGTGGTTTTGAGGAGAGTGGGGCTTGTCTCGTTTACCGTATGTCTCCTTTTGTTATACTCTGCCCGACGAAGTTGGGGTGGGGGGGGGGGGGGGGTAATGGCGTCGCCTCGGACGTCCAGCCGTCCGGCCCGCCGTCCGTCTGTCCGCATTTCGTTTCCGAAGGATAACTCGGAAACCCATAGATGGATTTCTTCAATTATGCACACACACAACCCTTAGGGTGTAGATATGCCTTTTGGAGTTTTTGAAATTCGACCAACTAAAAACACATATTGTCAATTATACAATTCACTTGTGGAACCAGTGCAATAATTATGCATAAAATACGGAAATGTGAAAATTTGAAAATACGGAAATGTGGGAAATGTGTAATAAATTGCATGAAAATTAATTTACACATTTGCTTGCCTTATATGTGCTAGATTGCTGTCAAATATCGACATTACTTAGATACTTTTAGATTCTGGAATGGAACAATGAAACTACCCAATACAAGTATAACCAGACATGTATTGATATATTGATCTATCAATAACAAATAGGCCAACTGGTGCAGTAACTTTAAACAATTGCTAGTACGATTACATCTTTATGAGGAAAATTTATGGAAAACTAACTGTTATGATTTGAATGAGATAACATCAAAATTATTTAAGCTAATGGAAAAAAACTGCATGGCTGACTGATATGCAAAATAAACCCAAATTACGTAGATATATCACATTTAAAACCATACTACTTGCTTATAGCCACGTTAAGCAATATACAGTGCAACCTGTACATACCGGACCCTATACAAACCGGAATCCTGTCTAGATACCGTAATAATTTTTGGTCCTGAATGAATTACACTCAAAACAATAAAAATTAACCCTCTCCAAACCGGAACATGTCTACTCCGAATACCGGAGTCATTATTCCCCCCACATGCATATTGTATTTCACCTGTCGAAACCGAAATCAATTTGTTTTCAAATTTATTTTTAAATCGCATGTCGTGCACTAAGGGTTAAACAGGGGGCAGTGAGATGAAAATTTTGGGGTCTTGGCCGCTAGACTATTACGTGTAAGTGAGCAACAATTTATACAACACATTCAACTTGTTTAACTTTATTTAACTTTGTAGCATAGCGGAAGTATGTCGCTTCTGTGTACATAATTAATCCACACATAACAATGCACTATAAGTTGAAAGAAGAAAGCACATCATATGATATATTAGTAGGATCAAGGCAATCCATTGTTGATAATAATAATAATACACAATGTAGAATCAAATTATTTTCACACCTTAACTTAACAATTTTATACCGGATGACGCCGGCTAACTTATATATTTTGGACAATTTGCACAGTGAAAATCTGCCGCTTCTGTGAAGATAATCAATCAACACATAACAATGTACTATAAGTTGAAAGAAGAAAAACACGCATCATAATTATTTCAGTCATGCAACAACGAATAGTATAGTATTAGGTGAAATATTCTAAAGAATAATTCGACATGCATTACTGTAATAGGACCAGTAATGCATTAACATTAGCTTCACACCTTAACTAAAGAGGATAATTTCATACCGGGTGCTGTTGGTTATCAAATTTTTTGTAGACTGTTTATATAGCGAAAATCTGCAGCTTTTGTGAAAATAAGCATTCTAACGGTTAAAAATCATTGTCAAAATATCATTTTCAAATAGTAAGCTGTTTTTAAAAGCAAATTGCTGCAAGATGTCCGGGATGGCATAAATATGCAAATCACATGTGCAAAAATATCGAAGAAAGCAGTCAGCATTGATATCGTGAGCATGATTTATCACACAATGTACTCAACAGATAGCTGATGATCCCAGAAATCAATTAATGCCCTTAATAGACCCATCCGACCAAAAAAGTTATTCATGAATACGATACATATATATATATATATATATATATATATATATATATATATATATATATATATATATATATATAGTATTATTGGGTCTTTCTTTTGTTATACCGTATTATTGGGTCTTTCAAAGGAACAATAATTTAGACACATTTAAAAGAAACTTCTAAGATATTTTCTTTAGGGTCGGTGGTCGGGGATGGAGGTGGCGCCACCAATCTATAACTTTTCCGTCTTTTAGTTAAGTTTCTATCTTAACTAAAAGACGGGTATTGTTGGGTCATTCTAAAAGACCCAATAATACAGTAAAAGACCCGATAATACATTGGATTAGTGGTCATTATTAATAATACGTGCCTGATTCTGTACTTTTTTATCACACAATGTCCATTTTGTACTCAGAAGATAGCTGATGACCCCAGAAATTCATTAATGCCCTTAAATGAACCATCCGACTAAGTTTGGTGAAGTTATTCATGACCGCGATATGCGAGAAAGCGGGCATTATTGTTAATGTGTGCCTGATTGTGTGCCTGATTCTGTACCTGATTTTTTCATCACACAATGCCCATTTGGTACTCAAAAGATAGATGATCATCCTAGGAATCCATTAATGTCCATTAATGACCCTTCCGTCCAAAATTAGTCAAGTAATTCATGACCGCGATATAGGCCTAGCTCAGTTATTGACAAAATCAAATTAGGGTCCTGCAGAAAATAGAAACTACTTCCAGAATGAACACCCTCACTATTCATGATCCACTATGGTCATATAAAAATAAAAATATTCTGTAAAAAAACTGAGTGTACGCGATTTGCACACTCACGTCCATCAGAGACAGGAGTACACTATACCAGGCTTGGGGCCAAAGTACTCGGTACTTCGGTACTTTGGTACTCGAGTACCGATTTTGCAGTACTCGTCGGTACTCAGTACTCGTACTTTTAAAAAGTACTTGTACTCGTACTTGTACTCAAGTACTTTTAAAAGTAAAAGTACTTTTAACGAGTACTTACGAGTACTTTACGAGTACTGATCATCTTAAATTGATGCAAAATAGCTCATAGAAAAATCATAAATCATTATAGCGGGATATGGAACATTCAGGTAATGATTCTTTTACCATCCGTTTAGGTATTATATTGAAAAATGGTTTAATATATACTTTGAAATTATTTCAAAACTAGTCCCAATTACTTACATCAACTTATAACAAAAGTGCGCCTTTTTTACAATATCATGCTGCTAATTGTTTGTTCTGCCTTGTATATACTAGTATCCTCGTGTAGTTCACAAGATAATTAAATAGCTATTCTTAAAAAAAAGACTAGAGACCTTTCTTTGGAAAACAGGAATATGTGTTGATAAATAACATTTACAAGTGACTATACTATACGGTAGGATTAGTAATCATTGAAGGGGGAGGCGTGATTTCAACAATAATGTAGCGCTATTTAAGAATCACACTTACAACACCTCGTTCTTCGCAGCTAAGCCCCATAAAACACAAGGCATTGAACCAATGGTGGTATAATGTTGGGCCAACGTTGATGACTCTGTACTAATATTACTATAGGTTCAATTTCTCGTGTTTGTTGGGACGATCGATCGGTATTTGCATGATATTTGCACAATATTGGCCCAACTGCGTAGACACTTAGCCGACATTTCCCCAGCACCGTACAAAAAATGTCACTTGAGTGAACAAGTATAGTTTATAACTGTTCTCTTATAAAGTAGTTGAGACTCGGTGTGGACTAAGCTATATTAAAACTGCCATAGCTCATACAACTCAGTACCAGTGTTGTGTAATTACCAAAAAAACACGACGGCGACAACGCGACGTCTTATCTACCGTGACCTTATAAGGTCGGCCCAATGTCCAAGACATTGGGCCAAGATTTAACCAGCAAGTACGTAGGATTACCACATGTAGTAACAGTACTGTTCAAACAAAGATGACGAAAGTAATTAGACGGCAAATATCACCCTTTAACTGCGGGACACCACTCTTTTTTATATATCATTAAAATTATAAAGCGGTTCATCCAAAAAAAATCGGAGCGCTTTACATACTAAAAACAAAAAAAATAGAAGTAGACAAAATTATGCACAAGTTTACAAGACGTTAGGTGTCTAGCGAGCTTGCACAAAGGTGGCCTAAAGCCCGAATCATTTCATTTTTTTTTCTAGCGAGCTAAACTCTCTTGAAATGTACAACATATATACAATGCGTCAGGTCACCAGTAAGCAGCAGGTCAGTCAAATAAATGTTTTTTTGATTTGTCATATTTTTTAATATCGTGATTATGTAGTTTGTTATTTGAAGCTAGAAATTGAGTCAGCAATTATAGCTGCAAATTAGAGAAAAATATAATTGAACGCGTTAGTGTCGCGTAAGGGTTAAAGGTGTGAGGTTACATAACGAGTCATTTGTAGGCCTGCGGCGGCTTTCTATAACCCTCTCCGTCCCCGAAATGTGATGACGGACCGAGTATAAAAATAGATACAACAGTGATGTGCTCCTCCTATAAATTGCATACAAATATATTTTTTAACTAATAATGGGCTAATTCATCAGCGTATACCCGGGCTGAATCGTGTAAGGCTATACCTGTATTATGGTAATGCATTTGATTTGATATCAGTCACCAGCAACTAAAGTGTGCTTGTTATGGCGAAACAATTCTGCCGTGCGAAGCCAACAGGCACTTCTGTTTACTTTACAAGTAAGCAGATACTGTCTTTTGTAATTTCAGGGCAGAATTGTGATCCTTGTACCTTTAATAGCCTTGATCTTTCCCATGACACAACATGTGTTCAGGCTCATTTGAACATGTATTACAGGCGGCACTGGTCCAAAATTGTACAATCATTAGGGCTACTGCAAGTTTTTAAGCTAGCGTGTTTTGCAACGTATGGCTTTAGACACAGACAATTTGTATACTAGTATGTACTGATTTATGCAAATAGTAGGCATACCTGTAGCATACAACACTTTGTACACTGATAGGAAAATACGATATTATACTATTGGCTGGGACATGGTATCAGATATGCAATCTCAATAATAGGCCTGTCCGATAAAATATTATTTTCACCACTCATATATATCTATATGTGACCTGACCTGGCAAAATGAGTCGTAAGTCGCATATTTAAATATTGGAGTTATTAAGATATCCCACACCTACACAAAATTACCTTTAAAATGGTATATCATACAACTCTGTAGCGTGTTTAGCTCCGAAAATATGAGTCGACAAACCCAGAAAAATATGAAGTCTGAGTTTTTGAGAAAATGGCACTTGAAGTTCAAAAAGGCAATTTGTGCAGTTTTGGAAAAAAACACAAAATTGTATTAAAATAAAATAATAGAAAAAATAATTATTTCCACTCCATTTTCTTAATAATCGTTTGCCAAAGTGTGACTTGAAACTCATGTTGCCAGATCGGGTCACATATATCAACATGAAGTAACATATATAATAATCAATTATTTATTTAATAAATGTCATGTAATTAATTAGAGTTTACAACCAAAGTACTCGGTACTTGTACTCAAGTACTTTTCAAAGTACTTGTACTTGTACTCAAGTACTTTTGAAAATCCAGTACTTGTACTTGTACTTGTACTCGTCATTATTTCAAGTACTTGTACTTGTACTCGAGTACTTTTGTCCAGTACTCGCCCCAAGCCTGCACTATACAGCGTCTTGTGTCATTCCAGGTATAGTAAATCTTGCCAGAGGTAAGGGGTTTTGTCAAGTTAAAAAAATCCAAAAAGCCGAGAAAAACTCGCAAGTGGGTGGGGTGTGGGGGGGGGGGGGGGTCAAGCCCCAACTCGGATTTTTTTTGTTGAAATGTTGTGTCTGTTGTGTGTTTTTGTTGTTGTACATGTTTACGAAAAACAATGAATAGGGGTATATGTGTGGGTGGTGTCAGGCCAATCCGAGTTTTTCTCGGGAGTTTTTATTATTTTTTTTTACCTTGACAAGACCCCTAAGAGCCAGAGCCCGAGGTAACTCGTGTTGTGTTAGTGACGTCATGCAGTTATTCCCTCCTGTTAGTAACTGTTGATACACTCCATGGTAAACACTACACTGCACGCCAGCATGGGCACTATAGAGCTCTGCACTGCATGGGAGTGTAGGTAAACACCATGGCATCAAGTGTGTAGGGATTACTAACTGTGGATGTGATGTCACAACTTAGGGTGTGCTTTATAGGTGGGTCGTCATGATTTCCTGATTAAAGATTGTGAGAGCACAATGGCCCATAATTAGCGAAGGGAGAACCTGCATCTGATGTTTACATTCCAACAAATCACGCTCGAGATAAAATCAATCCAGCACTTGATACTGCTGCTCTGTATGTATGAAGCGGACAGTATCTGCTTAGTTTACCATGTCTACAAGTGTGCATATATTGCCTTTTTGACTTTTCATGGCTAAGCAAAAAACTTGGTCATTTCCGAGACAGTCCTGATTTTACTCGCCACTAGTTTTAATTATCTTCTTGATGTCAACACCGACGTGATCCTTACGATGAAAAAGGTTCGGCGATGAAAAAGTCTTAGTCTGTAAAACGCACTGGAACTGCGTGATTTTATTATCGATAACATTTCATTATATTTTATTTTTATTTTTTAATTTTATATTTAGCAGCAGATATTGAGTGAAATTTAGTCAATATAAATTTTATATTTTATTGTAAAATATCGGGGCTGTTAAAAACGGGAGATCCGTATTTAAATGTAGATGTATATTTCATTTGCCTACAGACGGCAATTGCGTAAGCAATACCAGCTGCAGCCAAATTAAAATGATATAATTATGGAGTTCATAGAAAGATGAGAGGAGCATTCACATTTCTAATTAGCATGTAGGAGAAGATAACATTCACATTTTCATTTCTCATTAGAATATATGGTAGGAATCGTGTTGATGGGAACATTCGCATTTCTCATAGAATATATGGTGGGAATCCTGGGTATGGGAACATTCACATTTATCATAGAATATATGGTGGGAATCCTGGGGATAGGAATATTCACATTTCTCATAGAATATATGGTGGGAATCCTGGGGATGGGAATATTTACATTTCTCATTAGAGTATATGGTAGGAATCCTGGGGATGGGAATATTCACATTTATCATAGAATATATGGTGGGAATCCTGGGGATGGGAATATTCACATTTCTCAAGAAAATCAGGAGAAGAGAACATTAATATTTCTCATGACCATGTAGGAGAAGAGAACATTCACATTTTTCTTTAGAATAAACACACAAGATCATAATTATGTTTGCTGTTCCAAATCGTGTCCTAGCCTGATCGGTGAGTGGCGTAAAGGCCTCGCGGGGTCTAACCTTGTTGTAAAAGGTATGGGTAAAAGTCACTTCTGTGTTTATTGGGAATAGTCGCGCGATAAATTTGTTTGTCGCGTCGCGCTATGTGCAAATGGTATTACTGAAATAAGTGACATTGATACTGGCGCGATATATTTGTCGCGCGATTTACAATTATTGCGGACTGTGCTAACGAGATTTATCCCTTCAACGTCCAGTCCCGATCATATTTGTTTTTTCTTTGTTCTTATTAGAACATCAAGTAGCACCTTTCAAAAGCGTAAAACGTGACAGCAATCAACAATATTTGAAAATAATTGATCTAGATTTTGTGAAATCAGAATAATTTTCAATCACTTGAAGTTGTGGATCGCATCAGTGAGATGCAGCTTCAAGTGGGTGAAAACTCGGATTGAATAACTTGGAGGTCAAAGGGTTAATAACGACGATATACTGCTGTGTGTTTTTGCTAGTAAACTGAGAAGTATTGTATATATAAACTGTTGTGAATTGTAAATGAGCATCAAACAATTGTAGTAACAGGTTTGTTTATCAATTCATTAACAAAATTAATCATTTTAATATTTAATTCTAATACGTTTAATACAATGTCAACTCGTAATCATGTTTGATTTGTCTTAAATTAAAACACTCACACATGATATATCATCGATTTACATTTGATGAGTAGATAAACATGATGAAGTATTATTATACATCGTCATGTTGGTTTTTAACAGTTGTGTCTGTCAGTCTGTCGAGTGGCGGACACGACCATTTAATACCAAGGTGTCGAGATATATCTCGTGTTTTAATATTACATAATTATTACAAAAAGCAAATGTGAGTTTCATGCTGGTTCGTCTGACATTCTTTAGAGTTTTTTGTACCACGTGAAAACAACCAGGACGCATTTTCAGTAACTGCTCAATGGTATAATGTATGAAGCTGGTTGTACTAGTAAATTGTCTGTTCAAAGGATTATTTTAGTGTGCTACATTTTTGGCGACATTTTTGATTCATTTAAATTTTCCTGAAAAAATCACCAGGCACGATTCGTAAAATTAATACTGTCTAATTGGTTTTGTTGAGGACACCGCCCAGTGCTTGGAAGTTTCTTCAAAAACATGACGCGTGTCTACCAGAATGAAAGTTATATTGCATGTGAAATTGGAGCCGCTGGTGCTAGTTGTGGTTTTGAAAATTTAGTTGATTATAATAATTATGAACAATTATTTTATTGCAATTATTAACCTTGAGAACATGCGCTGGTGTATTTGATGATCGTTTCAAACTACTATTTGAATACATTGTTTTGTTAGAATGAGTGCTAATTTGCATTTGAGCAGTATGCCTTTGAAATGCAAAAAAATGTAATTATTGATAATTTTTGCATATTTCATTCCAATGCAGTCGTTACCTTGGTATTCTAATGCATTATCTTTCAATATGAATAATATGAAATATGTTTTATTAGAATCTCGGACCCTTAAAACAATAGTGTAAAAAAATCATTTTATTTATTAAAACTTTTTCTCTGATATAATCCTTCACTCATTATTACCAATAATAGCTAATTTGCATAACTTATTTATACCGATGTGTCCTCCTGCTTTTTTTTATTGCAATCGATAACCACTAAAATCCTAGTCTACACACTTTATTTGAAATTCAAAGTTGACTAGTTTCCGAGATATTGCTTTAAACTGTATTTTCGGCTAATTTGCTTGTTTTATGTTAAATACATAAAGTCAGATGTCATACAGCACTTTTGCTTATATATGGCCCTCTTGTAAGCTGGATTTATCATGTTATGTTGAAGTGTGCTTAAAATAATAGCATAGTACATTCAGCAAGACACTATCACTACATTTATGTGGCATTGTGAGTCGTTCTATTCCATTTTATCAGCCATTGTTATTGGGAAGGGAATGAGAGTTTAAGCATCAATATTTGTAAATGTTTGCCATCAAATATGAATAATTTTCACTCTCTTGGAAGTGTGGGTCGCGGTAACAAGACAAAACTTCAATTGGGTGGACATTTAAATTATTTAATTTAGCATTATAAAGGTTAAATGACATTCAATAAGTGTAATACAATATTTGTTGCAACTTGATATTATTGCTGAAGCGACCCCTGAATAAAGACGGTTGCACGACGTTAATTAAATATAAATGTAATGAATGTATTTAATTAATTATATAATGGAAGTATACAAAACCATGTAATATTTTCAGCACACGTTAGAATGTGAATAGTGCTATATAAAGCTAAAATTCAGTATCTGCTTACTTGTAAAAAAACCCAGAAACAGTTCGGCTTTGCGTGGCAGAATACATAATTTCGGTGGACATGGTTAAATATTAGTATATTTTACCCACTCATAAGACTTGTGAGAAAGTCCACGAACATATAATTTGGCATAGTTAGTGACAATTGAACGCCATCTAAGACGTTTTTCATCGAGAGTCAGATCGAAGTTAGCATAAATTAATATTTAGCAAATGAAAATCACCAACCAACAATGTAGGCCTAAATCTACATGATATATCTTGAAAAAAAACAGTAAATAATTCTGAGATTTTTTTGTATAATTTTCATATGCCATTATATATAAACATGTTAAAAATATTAAATATCAACAAATATATTGGTGTGATGCGTAGTTAAATTTGACCTGAATGGTAATGATTTGTTATTGGCACCATGTAACAATTGAACTGAGGCTACATCATGCAAATTATTATTATCATTATATAATAATTTGGCATTTCCAGAGAATTCGACAACATTTTTTTTAGCCAGAGAAAAATAACATCTGATTTCATTTATGATCTTAAAAGCGAGTGTGCGGCCCCCAAAATAACCGATATGATATTACCTAGTTCTATTTCACTCGGATAAAAAAAGATTACCTCACAATCTCCTGGCCGCCATTTTGGATTGATGCTATTTAGATCATTTTGAATTTGAGGGGTGGGTGAGAGGGCAGGTTTCGGTCATGTGGTCAAGTACAAAGATACAGACTGTAAAAAAAATCATATAAATACTTATGTCTATTATTTTATTACTCATATATAGGCCTAACACCTATTTGTAACATACATATGTATGTTACAAATAAATTATATATATAATAATAATAATAATAATAATAATAATAATAATAATAATAATAATAATAATAATAATAATAATAATAATAATAATAATAATAATAATAATAATAATATTAATAATAATAATAATAATAATAATAATAATAATAATAATAATAATAATAATAATAATAATAATAATAATAATAATAATAATAATAATAATAATAATAATAATAATAATAATAATAATAATAATAATAATAATAATATCAATATCAATAATAATAATAATAATAATAATAATAATAATATTAAAAATAATAATAATAATAATAATAAAAATAATAATAATAATAATAATAATAATAATAATAATGATAATAATAATAATAATAATAATAATAATAATAATAATAATAATAATAATAATAATAATAATAATAATAATAATAATAATAATAATAATAATAATAATAATAATAATAATAATAATAATAATAATAATAATAATAATAATAATAATAATAATAATAATAATAATAATACTAATAATAATAATAATAATAATATTACTACTAATGATTATAATAATAATAATAATAATAATAATAATAATAATAATAATAATAATAATAATAATAATAATAATAATAATAATAATAATAATAAAATAATAATAATAATAATAATAATAATAATAATAATAATAATAATAATAATAATAATAATAATAATAATAATAATAATAATAATAATAATAATAATAATAATAATAATAATAATAGTAATAATAATAATAATAATAATAATAATAATAATAATAATAATAATAATAATAATAATAATAATAATAATAATAATAATAATAATAATAATAATAATAATAATAATAATAATAATAATAATAATAATAATAATAATAATAATAATAATAATAATAATAATAATAATAATAATAATAATAATAATAATAATAATAATAATATAGCGCCTAGGTCAGGTATCAGGGCGTTCATGTGCGCGTAACAATGATATTTAATAAATATTTACATAACCAGTTGAAATATTATAAAACATATTTCGAATTATCAAAAATAAGAAACACAGAGAAAAGTGTATTTAGAGATGTATGTGTGTGTGTATATCTTTTTTATATTTTAAGGTCCAACATTAAAAGCTTGGAAGAAAAGATGTTTTTTCATGAGTATCAATACAATATACATGATATAAAACGTTTTTTAAATTTATTGAGAAAAATACCATGATAATACTAGAATGTGAATATAAATTCATTGACCAAAACTATACCAAATAACTTATATTAATATTCACATGAACTATTGGTCAGTGTGGAATTGATTTACATGAATATTCTTACCCATAATCATGGCATGAAACATGATAAATAATCAATACAAAATCACGAAGCTATGGTATATTAGTTATACAATATACAATACAGAATAACAAAAGAACGGACAAATTAATTCCACTTCGTCTGCCTTAATGTCGCATTTTCTTGTTCGGGCGTGTTTCTTATTTATCTTCTCAAGTTGAGGTACACCCGACAATAGGATATCGGATAATGTCATGGCGCAAATTGACTGAAGTAATCAACTAGTTGATTACTTTAGCCAATGTGCACATCAGTATTGTAATTGATTTCAATTTCGAACAACAATAAAATTGATTCTATATTTTAAATGACACCTTGCGAACAAACAATATTAAACCTATGTCTTCCATGTTATCTGATTCAAATTTTCACACTCTTGAAGTTGTATCTCGCCATCACGATCTACAACTTCAAGTTTGTGATTTGTTCAGGATTTCAGAGAAGACATGTGTTATTGTAGCTGAATAAACATAGATTTCACTATTAGTGGGGCGGCATAGCATAACGATCTTGAATTTTTTGGATAAAAGCAACAAAATTTGCACAAAGTTCGACAACTGTATGACTATCGAATTCTGATATGGATGTTTTTGATTCCGACCCCAGAATCCAATATGGCGGCCAAAATAGAAAATGGCCGTCGCCGACAAACTTGAATTTGTAACTTTCGACATAGTAGCCCTAGATTATAATGTAATACCTCATTTTCGACTAATTTGCGTACACTGATGACAATGAAAATGATATTTATAAGTTTTAAAGTCATCTAGAGGTCAAAACTAAGATGGCTGCCAATATCCAATATGAAAATCATCATTTTTGGCCAGTGACTATTTTTAAGTACTTTATTCTCAAATTATAGATCCAGAATGTAATTGTATACTTCATTTTGTACTAATTTAAGAAGTTAAATGCAATTTAATTGCTATTTTTTACGTTTCAAGGTCATCTTGAGGTAAAATAAAAAATATCGGCCTCCTGGAATTTTCAACTTTTGACATAATAAAGTCCGGTAGCGCACGTGGGAGACCCTGCATTGTTTGTTATAAAACATTTCTTTACATAAATTGAAAGATGATGCCTTCCCGTTCAATAATCCGCTGTGTGTGAACATTACCCGCCATTATTCAAGGTCAAAGGTTAAATGCGTAAAAATACGAGTTTCTATTAAATAAAGCTAGTCACTAGTGTAATACCTCGTTTCTGTATGATTTTCACTGGGGAATTGATTTATGATATTATTTTGATGATTCAATGTCATTTTCAAGGTAAAAATGTCAATTTGAAGGGCAAAATTCCGCAAAAAGGATTTTTAGAAAATGCAAACGAGAGCAAGTGTAATACGTCATACAAATAAACACAAGTGTAATACCTCTTTTTGTTGTGATTTCGACTGGATAATACGTTTATTTTGACTGGAGAATCATTTCTGATATTATTCTGATGAAATAAGTTCATTTTCTATGTCAAAAGGTTAATTGAAGGTCATATTTGAGAAAAAGCAAATAAATAAAACAAGGAGCCGTTGTGATAGGCCTACCTCCTTTTGATTTGATTTTGACTGTAAAATACGTTTGTTTTATTCATTTGGTGATTCAAGGTCATCTGCAAGATCATAACGTGAATTTGAAGGTCAAATGAGTCAAAATATAATTATTCAACGAATAAAGCTAGCTACTGGTGTGATACCTCTCATTTATGGTATTATTTTGATGATTGAAAGTCATTTCAAAGTGAAAATATCAATTGTTTAGGACAAAATAAAAAAGTGTGTTTTTAACAAATACAAATAGGAACAAGTGCAATACCTCTTTTTAATATGATGTTTTCTGGAAAATTATTTTATGGCGTTGTTTTGGTGATTCTAGAGCATTCCTAAGGTCAAAGCAAAGAAACATCAGCTAGAGAAGCCTCTTTTGCAGTCTCCTGTAGACTGGTCGAACTAAATTCACAGTTTTGTCTATCTAACATGTATAATCTATCGAAAATAACAAGCAGATAATTTTACATTCATATACGGAATATTTATAGGCCTACTTCGTATCATTGTTAGCATTGACAAATAGGAGGTCAATGAATTATGCTGCATATCAGCAGAACTCCAAAGAATGTTCTCATCAAACATTATACAATTTTGAAGAGATCACAGCCCACGACAACAAAGACACATATCTCCGAGCATATCTGTAGGATCCTGACATCGCTTAGTCAATGTGGCAGTCATCCCCAGATTCCTGGACGCAGCCTGACGGAGATGACCGCCTCGTTGTCATACTGTGGTGTCGTGTGCACGCAGAGCAGCGTGGTGCGGCCCGTAGTATTTTTCCCTCACTTGAAGCGTGATACTCGGCGACCGCGGACGTGCCGCGGCTCGCTCTCACCAAGTCATAGAGACGTGCCGTGCGCGGCGGGTTGTGCAATGTGGTTTTAACATGTTAATCAATTAAACATGACAAGAGAGAAGACAGTTTCCTAGTTTATTTAATACCGTTGATCGGACGGAGAAGGAAGTTATTTGAGTTTGATGGCAAGATTGGGAGGAGTCCTTCGTCGGCCGTTATGACCCATAACGGGACCTCGGTGTAAGCTTCAATTCGCCATATTGGGTACCCCGACGTTCCCCAGCTCGCTATATCGGTGACCTCGAGGACTGATTGTTCACGCAACAGCGTTTTCACCTAGACACCGGGTGAAAACTGCTGTTTTCAAGGATAGTTTCATAATTTTAGGGGATTTTTTGAAAGAAATTATCCGCATTTTTTTCACAAGGTACGTGAAAGCTGTAGGTCAAAATATATGTATGCCAGTATTAATTAGTTAGAAAGTGTTACCAGACGAGAAGCACGTTTTTTTGCGTCGAAAACGGCGTAATTTTCTAAAATTTTAGTCGAAATTCCACGTGTTTGGCGCCTTTTCAAGATGGCGGCCTTGCCGATTCTCTAGAAAAATCTAGAAAATTACTCTTATAGACATAGTCTATCATTTTTATAGTAAGAGTTTGTTTAATGCCTTTATCCTACTAATGCCACTGTAGGCGAGTAGGAGGGGGGTATTTTCTATAACTTATTTTTATCGTTGATTACCATAATTGGGTAACTCGATCTTAAAGTCCACAGACGAAATCTCGTCAAATTTTTTCACGATTTTTCTAAAAATCGACAGAAATTTCTACTACCGCTTCGACCCGGGTAACCTTTAATAGGTTTAGGGCCAAAATAAATTGTCTCCCTAAATGAATGTCAATAAACGGTCTTATTTGGTCTGCTAAGAATATTCCCAGGACCGTAGGTCAATATTTTGTACTATTATCATATGTTATTTCAGAGTGATATTTGTATTTGGTAGGTGAGCGCCATCTTGGTTGCTGGTTTCCCTAACTTAGCTCAAAGCTCGCCGTGGGCACCCACGTGTTCCCCCCTACCCGGCATGCATCGGAACAGTGAACCTGTGCCGCCGCACCACATTAGCATAAAGTAAGCCGCCATTTTGATTTGGTGGAGTTTATTAGTCACGTGTTCCAAATTTTACACGGACAGTTGGTAATAAATTTTTTTTTTAATTGTTTGTAAATTTTCCTTTTCAACACGGTTGAGGGAGAAAATGTGTAAATAAGTCGTTTCGAAAACGAAATTATATCACTAATTGGTGAGATTTTTTTATTCACTTTGAAACGTGTTTGGTGTTTGTAATCGTGCTAGGCTTTTCAGCGCCTTATTAGGGCACGCAGTAGCTGATGAATATGCTAATGTGAGGCGAGACAGGGATGCTGACTGTATACTATGTACGCATCGCTCAAAGCTTACCGTTACAGACTATAAGCCACACGCCGCCTGCCGTACAGGCTGTGAGCGCTGATCATACACACACACACCCAACACAAGCGACATAAACCAACCGCCATCGAACACAGTCGGTTTATACGTCAATCAATGAATCGATGCGAGCGATTGATTCGGACGTTTATGAGGTGATTCGGTGATGAATGTACCATTATAAAAAAAAAAACGTGGAATGTTCATCACGGATACCATTTTTCAGCGAAATGATACACTTTATCATTTATCAACATAGACTACTGTCAGTCACGTTTTAGATAAAATTCTTAAATCACAAATGTCACTGTTTTTCTTCGCAGTCACATTTAGTCTATCAGTTTGAGAACGAAATTTTCTCATGATAGTTATTTCTGAAGCTTAAATTTTTATATAAATACAGAAATATTCGATTTGACAGTTGCGCTATCGCGAAACATTGCAAATATTTGAATGTGTTTTTCGACTTGTGTGAAAAAAATTTTTTTTCACCCAGGTCGATTTACAAAAACTATTATAATAGCTTAGCATAGCTTATCACAGTTATATCTGGCATATTGTTTTTACGTACCACTGCGACCTACGGTTTTCACGCTACCATTTTGCATGTGTGTGATTCAGCGAAAACGTTTTATGTCTCATATAGACCTACAGTTTTCATTTTAATTAATACATACCTTTTGTGAATTTGTGAACAGCACTTAGGCGAAAATTCAACGACACATATTTCTGCAACTACTCTGCAACCCCCGTTTCTCGCACCATGCGTCATAGCATGAACATTTGCTAAAATCTACACTTCTAACTTCAACATTTTACAGACATATTTCATCTGATTTTTACGGCATTGCACAACCTGTCCGCGCATGGCGCGTCAAAAATAGTTGGCATATGTTAATACGACATGCCATTTTAAACACATTTGGGGTAGGCACAGAGCCAATAGGCCAGCTACTCCAGGTGCTTCATTAATTAAATAATTTCACAAACACTACTTCATCATGTCTAAGCAGTACGACAGCGAAGGATTCATGTCATCGCCTCTAGAAGGCGCGGGTGCTAGACCAAAAGATAGCTGTCATCCTGACAGTGAAGATAATGAGGTTCAATTCCGAGCAGCTGATGAGGAATATCAACGCCTTAAAGCCGATTTTGCCCGGATTGCTCGTGATAAACGTTTGCATTCCCACTCGAGGAGTGACTCGTCACGGAGTTCTTCACCGCTTGGAAGACAGCCGCAGAAACGAGCTACAGACCTGCCCAAATTTAGAATTGCAACATTCTACGCCTCTGATGTGGAGCTCTGGTTTAATCAAATCGAGACGCAATTCGCCCTCCACCAGATCGAAGATGACGACGAGCGTTATAGTCTAAACTGCGCTGCACTTTCTGGGGAGATAGCTTCAGACGTGAGAGACGTATAGCTGCAGCCTTTCAGGTCAAATAAATATGACAGCCTGAAAGCCATACTAATTGAGAGGCGAGGACTGACTACACCTGAAAGGGTCAATAAAGTTATCTCTGGCGAGAAGATTGGAAGCGACATTCCCTCGCGGTTCCTGAGACATCTGCAGAAGACTGCAGGTTTCGGCACCAAAGCTGTTGTTGGAAAGGCGGTGATTCGACAAGCATTCATAAGACAGATGCCCGCTTCCATCAGAGCCCATTTGGCGACGCAACCCGACAGTGCCTCACTCGAGAGTTTTGCCATTTTGGCTGACAGGGCACTAGCTGCAGAACAAGACGTTGAAGAGAGTAAGCCGGGGGTCGCAGAAATCACAGTCGACGAGACCAGCAAATTAGTTGGTTTGTTAGAAGATCTATCCAAACGCATCAAGAAATTAGAGACAGTAACAACTTTTGAGAGGAAACGGAATAAAGGACGTGGACGAGTTACTAACTACTCTAACGCGCCTGCATTTGTCCCTAATGTACAGGCCTCAGGTTTCATTGGTAATCAACATAACCAATATAGAGACGTTCAACATAATGCTCGACCTTCCGCTCCGCCGACGAATTCGCAAACAACCGCTCGACCTTTTGTTCCGCCGCTGAACACACAGAGAAATGACGCCGTTAAGACTTCGAATCCGGCTGATGCACCTGTCTGCTATTTCCACCAGACTTTCGGTGACAAGGCACGCACGTGCAGAAGCCCCTGCGCATTTTCTTTAAACTGCTAAGCCAGAGCAAGATTGCGACTCTTGCATCTGGCGGTATAACTGAGACGCGACATGACTCCGCGGACGCTAGTTCTCAACAGTTATCTCACTCTAAGTTATTATATGTCGCAGATAAAGGACACAAATGCAGATATTTGATCGACACGGGTGCAGCTGTCAGTGTTTTGCCGAAATCTTGCGCTAACGGGATTTCGGGCGCTGACAGTCTCCCCCTGGTGGCAGCTAATAATAGCACGATAAAGACTTACGGCAATTGTAAACGCGTCGTTGACGTCGGTTTGAAGCGCGAATATCCGTGGACGTTCATTGTGGCAGATGTACAGCAACCCATAATCGGGGCTGATTTTTTAATCCACTACAATTTGCTCGTAGACTTGAGAAGCAGATGTCTTCAAGACATGCGTACAGGCTTAGCCATTGCCGCTTCATTATCTTCAATTAAACCTCTGTCATTGAACAGAGTCGATACAGTTCAAAACGAATATACTGAACTTCTCGGCCAGTTCCCGGAACTGACAAGCCCTACGACAAAAGGTGAGCCCGTCAAACACGGCATAACTCATAAGATTGTGACTAAAGGTCACCCGGCTTTTGCTCGACCAAGACGTTTGGCTCCCGATAAGTTGGTTACCGCTAAACGCGAATTTGATGATATGATTAAATTAGGGGTCATTGAACCCAGCGACAGCGAGTGGTCCTCAGCGCTTCACATGGTGCCAAAGAAAAACGGCGATTGGAGACCATGTGGGGACTACCATAGTTTGAATGCACAGACCGTACCGGACCGTTATCCGATTCCGCATATTCAAGATTTTACGCAGCGGTTAGCCGGATCGAAAATTTTCTCGAAGATAGACTTAGTCAGGGCTTATTACCAAATTCCGGTGGAACCGTCCGACGTACATAAGACCGCGGTTACCACACCTTTCGGCTTGTTTAATTTCACTAGAACCCCATTTGGTCTGAGAAATTCAGGTCAAACGTTTCAGAGATTTATAGACCACGTGACACGCGGACTTGATTTCGTTTTTGTTTATTTGGATGACCTACTGGTAACCAGCCCAGATCATAAAACGCACAAGAAACATCTACGAATTCTTTTTGCTCGACTATCGGAGTACGGAATCATCATTGGTCCTGAAAAGTGTCAGTTCGGAACGTCTGAATTAAGTTTCTTAGGTCATCACGTTTGCGCTGAAGGAATTTCGCCGTTACCTAGCGCCGTTGACGCGATCGTTAATTTCATTAAACCCGAAAAGCAACGAGCATTGCGTAGGTATCTGGGAATGGTAAATTATTACCACCGTTTCATACCACATTGCGCCGACAAGCTGACGCCACTTAATAATTTAGTGACTGCTGCCAACGAAGGCCATACCAGATTGTCACCGAAATCAAATTTCGATTTGAAGTGGAATGAAGAAGCAGAGTCAGCATTTTCTGAGTCGAAGCAGATACTGGCAAACGCTACGCTTCTGGTGCACCCAGATTCGACGGCTCAGCTTAACATTACGTGTGACGCTAGTGATGTCGCCGTCGGTGGCGTTTTGCAGCAATTTTTAAATGGTATGTGGCAGCCGCTTTCGTTTTTCAGCAAGAAGCTGAACCCAGCAGAGACACGGTATAGTGCGCTCGATCGTGAACTTTTGGCAGTATACGCTACAATTAAACATTTCAGACACAATTTGGAAGGACGAAATTTTTTCGTTAATACCGATCATAAACCGTTAACATTCGTAATGTCATCCGTCTCTGAGCGCGCATCCCTACGACAAACACGTCAATTAGCGTTCATTGCTGAATTCACCACCGATATTAGATATGTAAAAGGAGAGACAAATTTCGTCGCTGATGCGCTGTCCCGACCATCAGTGTCAGCAATACACGATGGCCCAGTGATAGACTATAAAGCGTTAAGTCTCGATCAAGCTAATGACGCGGAATTCACACGTTTGAGACATTCGACTACGTCCACTATGAATTTCAAACTATTGAAATCATTTGATAATCAATTGATCTGGTGTGATGTGTCCACGGGACACAACCGGCCGTACCTTACCGCGAAATTTCGCCGAAAAGTTTTTTCAAACTTACACGGTTTAGGCCATCCATCGCATAGAGCCACCAAACCTTTGATTAATACCTGATTTGTATGGCACGGCATGAACATAGATATTGCTAGATGGTGTCGTACCTGTAAGGGTTGCCAGACAGCTAAAGTTTCACGTCATAACACTCCTGTTTTCGGAAAGTTCACTGAACCTACCGAGCGATTCGATCATGTCCACGTGGACATAGTCGTACCTTTACCTTATGCTGATGGTTTTAGATATCTATTGACTTGTGTCGACCGTTTTACGCGTTGGCCCGAAGCCATACCTATGGTAGATATTAGAACCGAAACATTCGCCGATGCCTTCTTCAGCGGGTGGATAGCACGTTGTGGTACCCCGGCCACTATCACCACTGATAGGGGCGCTCAATTCGAGTCCAAATTGTGGGATAGTTTATGTAACCAATTCGGGATTATTCGGAATCGTACTACGAGTTATCACCCTCAGTCGAATGGCATGGTCGAGCGTTTCCACCGTCAATTGAAAGCCGCCATTATGGCGCACGAGTCACCGAATCCGTGGACTATCACGTTACCGGCCGTACTGTTAGGCGTTCGTTCAGCCGTGAAAGAGAGACTGGGCACGTCAGCTGCTGAGATGATTTACGGGACAACCCTTAGACTCCCAGGAGAGTCTAAGTACAACGTCGACGCTAACACCGATTTGGAGAATAAATCAGACAAGCTACGAGTAGCCATGTCGCGTCTCCGTCTATGTCCGCCACGTGACACACAACAACACAACATTTTCCAATTCAAGGAAATCGCTACATGTACTCATGTATTCTTGCGCAGAATCGCAATTGCACCGCCTCTGACCGCCCCTTACGACGGACCATACAAGGTCATCGCGAGGAGAGGCAGAGTTATGAAAATCCTAGTTAAAGGCAAGGTTGAGACGGTCTCCTTAGATCGCGTTAAACCCGCTCACATGGAGTGCGAGCCTACAACAGGTACGACAACACAGCGTAAAACGCCAAGCAACTCACGGAAGTCGACGGCTACCAGGATATCTAGTAGGAATCCACAGGGTCTCCCTAGACCTGGTAGTGCGGACACTCCGACGTCCAACGGGACGAGAGTCAACACAAAAAAGTCGATGGCAGTCAGAAGTAATCAAAAATCGGCCACAGTCCCAAAGCAAATAGATGTTCAAGTAAACTTGTCCAACAGAGACAATGCTTATGTAGCGCCGCATTCGCGAGCCCCTGCCGCGTACCGCGCTAACGGGAATGGCGGTGGTTTACGAACGTATTCCCGCATACCTTTACATCTACGGGGTAAAACCCCGGGTGCTGCTGACGCCGCAATCGACTCGACAAAAAGCAAACATGCGAATATCGCTAATCGCGACAAAATTTCGACCGACCAAACAGTGCGAAAAACTAGAGTCGGACGCATAATCCAGACTCCTGCTCGATTTGTGCAGATGGTTCACGCCATAGTCGCGCCCAACGACGTCTATGGCGGGCCCAACCGCATACCTCGTAATCATAATGTTGTTAAATTGTAAATGAATATGCCAGGCCTGGCAGAATTGTGTACAGATATGTAAATGTAAGGACACTTTCTTTTAGCAAATTCATTGCTAAAACATTAATAGCAATTCTATTAATTAAATGAATAGGTTGATAGCAGATTGCAGCATGTGAATAATATATCAAGGACAGTTGGAGTTAAGAGGATCGGACAATCCATGTATAATGCTGCGCTTTTAACCGCTCACAATGTAACCGCACCCGCTATATTTTTTTTAAGAATAATATGCTTAGTATAAGAGGTTACATAATTGACAACCCCGTTACTTGCACGAAGCAGTCTCCTACACGTCAGTTTGGTCCTACGTTGCCACTCAGCCGGGGGTAATGTAGGATCCTGACATCGCTTAGTCAATGTGGCAGTCATCCCCAGATTCCTGGACGCAGCCTGACGGAGATGACCGCCTCGTTGTCATACTGTGGTGTCGTGTGCACACAGAGCAGCGTGGTGCGGCCCGTAGTATTTTTCCCTCACTTGAAGCGTGATACTCGGCGACCGCGGACGTGCCGCGGCTCGCTCTCACCAAGTCATAGAGACGTGCCGTGCGCGGCGGGTTGTGCAATGTGGTTTTAACATGTTAATCAATTAAACATGACAAGAGAGAAGACAGTTTCCTAGTTTATTTAATACCGTTGATCGGACGGAGAAGGAAGTTATTTGAGTTTGATGGCAAGATTGGGAGGAGTCCTTCGTCGGCCGTTATGACCCATAACGGGACCTCGGTGTAAGCTTCAATTCGCCATATTGGGTACCCCGACGTTCCCCAGCTCGCTATATATCCACCATAATCATGGTGAGATATAGGCCTCTATATCTTGTTAGGTCATGGCACTGAGACGGCCATTTTGTTTACCTTATGGTCAGCATCATTTCGATCATATCTAATGTTGTTTTCTAATTACACCATCATGTCAGGCGTATTCATCGTTATACACATTTCTTCTGCAGTCATCGCTCTCTGACAATTTTTTTGCTTGTTTCAATTTTACATCAACTATCTTTGTTCACTCCTAGCGCAGTGCCGCTCACTCAATCACAGACACTGCTCAGATTATCAGCCTCCCGCCAATAATCACCCTTGTCTGCGGTTTGGCGCACCTGACAATTTTAACTATATCCTTGTCTATGATTGGTTAATTCCTACCACCTCCGCCTGGTGGCTATTATTTGCAAACCGAAACAAATATACAACAAATATACCAGAGCCTAAGCCCCCCCCCCCCCCGCACTGATTAATCAGTAAACCACATCTGAAGACATTTTAGATGCCACAATTATGCCACCTTGCTGAAACCCAGGATAGATCGTCTTGGTCAGATATGAAAACCCTATGGTTGACACCAAATCACAACTGTTTTCATTATGTCCAAAAAGTAATCAAGCTACTGTTTAAAATTTGAAAATAGCCATCTTAAATTTTACTCACTGTAGGGTATAGGTCCTACTTGAAAACACCATGGTAGGCACCAAAAGCATCTATCTACTTATATTCTGTAAAAGATGATGCTAATTCTTTTTAGACAAGGGGAAATGACGTCCATCTTGTATTTTACGTTCCCACAATGCAATATCTCAAGTAATTTTTGCAACATCATCATATCGAGCATATCTGAAAACCATATGGTACACATAAAAACATGAAACTGCTTCTATTCAGTCGACAATAATGTTTTATATCAATTAGTTGACCTTGGAAATTAACGGCCATATTAAATTTTAGTTACAATGAAATGTCTGAAGAACTTTTTTACCACACCACGATATCGGGCATAGCTAAAAACTGTATTGTAGACAACAAAATCATGAATGTTCTTCAATTCCGGCAAAAATGATTTCTGAAGTTTATCGTTTGAACCTGCACAAATGGCAGCCATCCATCTTGGAATTCAATGCCATTTCGAAAATTTCCGTGGCCAACACATTTTTCTGAAAACCTATTTTTAGATGAATATCGTACCAAATTCCATGATTTTGATAATCGATTCCACTGAGATTACACATGTACATGTATACTGATTAATATTTTCAGGGTTTTTGGTTGAAAAAGCCAAAAGGAGGTAATGTTGTAAACATGCAGAGGATTCTAGACCTTTTGATCTTGAATCTTCAAAAAAAAAAAAACATATGCTTCAGTCAAAATCACACAAAAAAAACAGATATTACACTTGTTCCTATTTGTATTATTTTGCTAAAGCATATCTGAAAATCCTATAGTAGACATCAAAATCATGAATCTGCTTCTATTCTGTCGAAAATCATATCGATATATTGTGTGACCTTGAGAAAATAGCGACCATATTAGATTTTACTAACAATGCATTGTATGAAGTACTTTTGTCACACCACTATAATGAAAAATCTTATACACCTTTCTCAATAACAACACGCCACACAGTGAGCAACGCCGAACTGTTTTACTCAGACAAACTGTTCACGCGCAAACTCGTGCAAGCAGTCTATTGTAGTCATTAAAATCATGCATTTTCTTCTATTCTTATAACCCTTAACCCTTTCGAGTCTGAATTTACCATAGTCATCTTCATCCACTACAAGCCGCGAATTGCTGTCGCAATTCTCGACTTGCATATGGATGAAGATGACTTGCTGTGGCTTAAAAAATAAAGATACTTACCATGTATTGGTGAAACAGTTTCATGAAAATTTGCGTTCTAAAACCCTTGGCTGTAGAAAAATTAAGTCTGCTTTCAGGGATGTAAAATGATGCTTTAGTGCATCGTGAGGGCTTAAAGGGTTAAACACGTTAAGGTGCTAAGCATGTAAATGATGTATATAGCGGTGCTCAACCTTCTTATTCGTCCTTCAAAGAGGACAATTTGAAGGAGAGACTGGCATACAATGTACATTTGCTAGATTAACATATGTTGTGTTTGAAATTCCACAAATTTTTACCGAATTGAGGCTGTGGGTCGCAGTAACGAGACACAACTCCAGGTGGGTAAAAAACTGTATATGAACGCTTTAACCCTTTCAAGCCTGAATTTACCATTGCTATTTTTACCCACTACAAGCCGCGAATTGCTGTCGCAATTATCGACTTGTAGTGGATGAAGATGATCTGAAGTGGGTAAAAAATGTAAAAAATATACTGTTATTTGTAAAACAGTTCCATGAGAATTTGTGTTCTAAGACCACCAGGTTTCAGGAAATTAATCCAGAATCAGAGAAACGAAATGATGCTTTAATGCATCGTGAGGACTTAAACCCTTTCAATCCTGAATTTACCATTATCATTTTCATCCACTACAAGCCGCGAATTGCTGTCGCAATTCTCGACTTGTAGTGGACGAAGATGATTCAAAGTGGATTAAAAATTGACATGTATTAGTAAACCAGTTTCATGGCAATTTTCATTTTAAAACCCCTAGTTGTAGGAAAATAAAGCCTGTTTTCTGGAATGTGAAATGATGCTTTATTGCATAAAGGGTCCACAGGATTACTAGGCCTCCATGATGTCACTGACATCACTGATAAACAATCATACGGTCGTCAAGAAACGACCAGGCTCAAATACAACATTATTCTGATAGCAGCCGTCCAGGTGGATGGCTGAAAACAAAATTCTTTTCCTCACAGAGAACAGGGGCTATGAGAAAAGCCGTTAGTTGGGTCACTCACTGCTAGGCAATGAACACAAAAAGACTCAGCGGAATCATGGATGCTAGTTTAAAAATGGTTATTCAATGATAATGATGTTTAAAGTTAATCAGATCATATCTCAAATGGGTTACTTATGGCCCCCACCTCTGTCAGCTGACAGCTCAAATGTTGCTCTTGGTTAATCAGGCTCCTGGACATGTGCTCCGTATATGATAAAGCCCGAGGAACTCTACATTCTTAGCTGTGGAAAAGGCCGAGGCCGAAGGCCGAAGCCTTTTCCACAGCTAAGAATGTAGAGCTCTGAGGGTTTTAATTGACTTAAAACACATCCGACCATAATGAGGATCCCTCATAATCAAGAGCTCGGTCACACCTGACTGATCATAGCACCACCGGCCTATCATGATAACTGGTCTTTACTTGATCAACAATAACTCTCCATTCCCGGCTTATAATGTAGTGGTCAGACTAAGAAATTAATGTAGCGGTGTGTTTTAAATGACGGACTTAACTTGTTGTCTTACCTTGTGTGCATGCCATTACATTTACTTCACCAAGTGATGGAGCTTGACTCCGGACGATGTGCTATGATAATAATAGTAATAACACGTGTTTCATCGGGCAATGTGGTAATTTGCGGCCATTCTTTACAATTTGAGTCCTATCAGGGTTATTTAAATCTTTGGGCAGCTGCTCACAAATACCCCACATACGTATCGTCTCCTCTCCCACATGCATGGCACCAAGTGAGTTCGACGCATATTGTGGTGGCGCATTACGCGTTGATTGTTATTTTATGCTGCATCGTGATCATTTCTCTTAAAACCTACACTCTAAACAATATAGGTTATTTAGAAGGAACCCTTCAGTACTATTACCATGCAACCCTGGGGTTGAATGATAATAGTACTGAAGGGTTCTTTTTAAATAACCTTTATTGTTTAGAGTGTGAAGACAACTATTAATTTCTGCAAAAACAGTAACTACTTACTTGTAAAGTAAGCAGATGTCGCTGTTTGGCTTAGCACGGCGGTATTTTGATTGTAAGGTAGCGATAACATTACTTTGAATCCCCCTTATGAATCAGCGCGTACATCGCACATCTGATGACAGCCATGCGTGAATATGTTTTGTGAAAACTACATAATATATACATGTACCAGCAGCGTCATTATTGTTAATCACAGACTGAGGCCATTGTCCATGTTGTCAAGCTTTTTTGTTGTAACCGAGAAGACACGAAGTAGACATTGTTTGACATGCAAACAAAGCAAAACGGGCTTCCACCAGCTATAAATGAGTTATTCAATCGGTTCACTCGGCAACAGTATGTGACCGTGATAATGGACTAATCAAGTTGGACGTGTCCAACCCTTACATTGCGGGGATAGACTTTAGTCGTCAGAATCTGACGTCAGATTCTGACGACTAAAGTCTATCCCCGCAATGTAAAAATAAAAATATTTCTAATGGCCGGAAACCCATAACATAGGTATTCAAATGAATCGGAAATAGCTAACTAAGACATTTATGATGATTTCAAATTGAAAAAACCCCTTTGGTTGCGATGTTTTTTACAAATTAATTCAGCGCTTTGATGGCTAATCAGCATGATTGGATGGATGTGTTTGTTTTCCCTGTCAGAATTATTTGATGGAGAATGGAGCCAGCAGGACGAGCACGGCGTTTAACCCTTTAAGCCTTCACGATGCATTAGGCATCGTTTTACATCCCTAAAAACACACTGGATTTTACTACTACCAAGGTTTTTAGAACGGAAATTTCCATGAGACTGGTTTACAAATACATGGCAATTTTCATTAATTTTTAAACCACATCAAATCATCTTCATCCACTACAAGTCGAGAATTGCGACAGCAATTCGCGGCTTGTAGTGGATGAAGATGACAATGTAAAGTCAGGCTAGAAAGAGTTTATTGCTGATGTCCAGAGATTGGTTCAGCGATGGGCGCTGAGCCAATCATTGCATTGACATCACCACCTCGTGCTCGCCTGCATTCCACTCATCCATCATCTGGGGAATCTGGAGAACTTCCACCCACGCGTCTGAACGGCAACTACCGGCAAATTTAAATATCGCCAAATACCGTCCCCGTGGAAATGAAATGGTGCGTCTGCCACTAAGTAATGTGTGTGACAAACCTTTTAAGGCTAAAGTGATATGTGGATGACTGTTTTAGAATGCTGTCGCAATAAAACGGTGGGGGTCCAACATTTCGCTATTCTAACAACATCTGTTTCAATTCTCATGAGGTATACCAGCATATTTAACTCTACTAAAACCATCTATATATTCCCATTTGCGTTCACTTCTATCATATTTCTCATCTAAATATGAATGCAAAATACATGACTTAAATACTCGAATGTGTTACATCAAAACTCGTCCTCTTGGATACAAAAGGGTATATCAGCCACTTTACAAAGTGGCAGATATACCCTTTCGTATCCTGGGGGAACAAATAATCGCTCAGATTTAACATATGTTGATGGATCATACCCTTTTTTCAGTGTTTTGCATGTGGGGCATATATGAATACGACAAGGCTGCTTGAAAGTGATAGACCCCAAATGACAAAGCCGTATCCTATATAGAGCTCATTTGCCAAATATTTTTTTTCAAAAGGTGACGCTTAAATGAATTAGTGTAGCTGATAATCAAAAGCAAAAATCGTACATGATCTCTTGAAAAAGTGAGCCAACATCTCATCAGTTATAGAAAACACACATTTTGTTGAGGATTCCTACATATCATAAAGTTGATTTCTAGATGTGTGGCCATCACGAATTTGACCTCTGATGACCGCTAGAGGTCAGTGACCTTAGTCGTCCATAATTTTCTATATGTTTGCACCCTCAGTGCACTGGGCTATGTATTAGTATATGTATTGGCTCAGAAAATTAGCCTAATTTTTATTTTGCTTGTTGAATATCATTTTTGGGTCATACGAGGTCATTGAGTCATCAGAGCTAACAGTGATTCAATAATGTATGTCTTAAGCATTTCAAACCTGGATTTACCATTGTCATCTTAATCCACTACAAGTCGCGAATTGCTGTCGCAATTCTCGATTTGTAGTGGCTGAAGATGATTTGATGTGGTTTAAAAATTAAAGAAAAGAAAGAGGAACATGGCGCAATGGTTAGAGCGCGGAGCTTTGCCGGTGTCGCTGCCTGCCGTACGGTTTCGAATCCCGCTTGGTGCAGGATTTTCAGAGAAATATCATGTTTCTCCACTCTCAATATTGGGACATTGTTTCGATGTTGTGTCCTGGGCAATGCACTTAAACCTCAAATGCTTCACTTGACTCAGGTGAAAATGAGTACCTGGTAGGACTGAGAAGGCAATGTGTATGATGAGTTCAATGCGCCGAAATGACTGCAGGACTGTATGCTCTTCGTGGAGTAGAGATGGCACACGAATGAACAGGTCCAGTGACCAGGGGGTGAACATGTATAAGTCGGATGAGATATCTGATATCAGACTATAAATCTGCACCTTATGTTTTAAATTGAATTTTCACTCACATGAACTTGTGTTTCGCTGACGCGATCCACATCTCGTAGTGAGTGAAAATTATTTAGATTTGACAAAATAGAGGTTCGACTATTTTCAAATTTTGCTGATTGATTGTTAAACCTAATATAATCGGGACCGGTGGTTGACGGGTTGACGTTTATAGTGTAAGACATACGATGTTAATATGCATACAGGACAATTTAATTCATACGATTTGAAAGTAGATGAAATACGTCAGCTTGAGTTATAATATAAGTTGGAAGAATTAGCCGAAAAATAATACTCAGCAACAGGCCTACACAATGCATCAGATGCGTAGATGTACATGCAACTTGGCAGTTGTAGGAAAACTAAGTCTGTTTTCAGGGACGTAACAAGATGCTTTAATGCATCGTGAGGACTTAAAGGGTTAATTGTGGCCCCTGAACCCTTTAACCGCTTAGAAAGGGACATGGCGCAATAGTTAGAGCGCGGAGCTTTGTCGATGTCGCTGCCTGCCGTCGGTTTCGAATCCCGCTTGGTGCAGGATTTTCAGAGAAATATCATGTTTCTCCACTCTCAATATTGGGACATTGTTTCGATGTTGTGTCCTTGGGCAAGGCACGTAAATCTCAAATGCTTCACTTGACTCAGGTGAAAATGAGTACCTGGTAGGACAGAGAAGGCAATGTGTATGATAAGTTCAATGCGCCGAAATGACTGCAGGACTGTATGCTCTTCGTGGAGTTGAGATGGCACACGAATGAACAGGTCCAGTGACCAGGTGGTAAACATGTAAAAGTCGGATGAAATATTTGATATCAGACTATAAACCATCAGATGCGTAGATGTACATGCAACTTGGCAGATGCCAGCAAGCACGCAACCTAGCACTGGCCTAATGTTGGCCCACCGTCTGCGACGCTGGACCAACATTACGCCAGCATTAGGTACATGACTCGTGTTTACAAGTGAGTGTGTTAAATTTTGTGGGTGAATTTTGTGGGTGAATTTTCACTCACTTTCCACTTAAGTTGTGTCTCGCTAACGCGATCCACAACTTGAAGTGATTAAAACAAGTTATGTTTGGCTGTCGCTCCCGACCATGCCAGCATGTGTGGACCTACATGTAATTGGAAATGCCTTAACAGCTTAAGCCACGTGGTTGTGACGTTTATCTCTATTTTGTAATATGCCGAAAGCAATCAGCTAGACTTTGTTCATAATCCCTGTGGTTATGATCTTTTTTATCTCGCACTTTTATGATGCTGAAAACATTGAGCTAGAATATCCCGCTCCTTTAAACCTAGTGTGAAGCAACTGGAACCAGTCCGAATGTTGTATAGACCCCTCTATGTAGAAAATGGAGCTATGGTTGAGTTGGATTATAAATGTTTGCAGCTCTGTAGGAAGATCGTGTCTATACTCCAAAACCCTGATGCAAACCTACCAGTAAACACAAAACATTTGTATGACATTCATACAATTTAACTTTCAACAATTAAACTACAGTACTGCTCTGTAAGGCCAATAGGCAGTATCTGCTTACTTTACAAGTGAGCAGATACTGCCTTTTTGGCTTTGCACGGCAGCGTAGTCATTTTGTGTTTTATTAGCACCTTTATGTTACCAGTTTTTTTTAAGAAAATATGTCTTAGATTTAATACTGGAACACAGATATATGTTGGGGCTTAAATTTCACAAAAAACGGAAATTTTCGGTCCCTTAAAGAAGATAGGTAATTACGTTTCCAGTATCTCTAGTATTTGGTCATGACGTGTCAGTACACAGCTACTGGGTTATTACTGCTGTAATTAGTTCCCTAAAGGATCTGATCGATAGATTCGCCGCTCCCTACGATTTTCTCATTAAGTGGTTGATCCCTGAGTACAGAGAGTTATCTCTGGGGTCATATCGGAGGTCATCTCTAGGCTAAAGATTGGTGAAAGCTTTGGGAGCTTGTCGCAGTGTCTGGCTCATTGTTTGCGGGAGATCAATTTGGTTTGCGTCCCCTTAGGACGCAGTGTAGCCATCCACTACAGATTATGACGCCGTTGTACTTGCAGTAGCATTGAAATGTCTCCAAATAAACGGATCGAGTGACCAACAGTCACCAGTCCCTCTGGACATTATCTGCTCAGCTGCCTGAGGACATCTTCCTTACAACAAGGTTAGACTTCTCGAGGTCTGCGGCCTAGAGAAGACTAGCCTTGCTGTGAGAAAGATGCATGAGGAACACATCATGGTAACCAGGTAACGAGACGGCTACCTGTAGTTCGGCAAAAAACTAGAAAAAGTAATATTTTGAATCAGCCACATTTAAACTCTTTCAGTGCGGGAACCGTCTTTAGACGTCAGATTCTGACATCTAAAGACGATCCCCGTACTGCGAGAATTAAAAAATACATAATGGCCGTAGGCCCATCACATAGGTAATCAAATGAAGCGGAAATAGCTAATCAAGACATTTATGATGATTTTAAATTGAAAAGAACACCTTTCAGCGTTGTAAGGTTCAAAGAAAACGTAGTTTACTTCGCTTTCAATTATGGACTACATTACATTTGCAGTTTTACACCCGAGCGCACGAGGAATACGAGATGACAATCATGACAATGGACGCGGGGTCAGTGAACTGAGCAAGGATTACGTTACGCACTGGCGCACAGATACTTCATCATCTCAGGGGCAGATCCAGAATCGGGAAAAAGGGGTGCAATTGAGAAATACGAATTAAGGAGTCAATCAATGAGTTTTGTTTTTTAATAGAAGCTAGTGGAAAGGGGTTTGACATTCTTAAAATACCATGGTGCCCAGCAAACACAAAACCTTTGTATAACATTTATACAACGTCGGCCCAACGTATTCGACTTCGGCCCAACGTCTTCGACGTTGGTCCAACATTGTATAAATATTATACAAATGTTTTGTGTTTACTGGGCTGCCCCAAGTTGAAACACTACTCTATTAACACTCATACTGCTGAATTATTCTTTATGAACCATGGGAACCACATGGTTTTCTTTCAATTTGAAATATTTATAAACGTCTTCGTTAGCTAATTCCGCTTCATTTGAATACCTATGTTATGGGTGTACGGCAATTATAAACACTTTTACCCTTACAGTGCGGGGATCAAATTTAGTCGTCAGAATCTGACGTCTACAGAAGTCAAATTCTGACGACTAAAGTCGATCTCCGCGCTGTAAGGGGTAAATTATGATGGTCAAATACCGATATCTGGTCGTTTCGATTGGTCGTGTTGATTGGATTTTTTTAAATTTGCGATCATCATAAATGACTTAGTAAGCTCTTTCTGATTTATTTGTACCTATGATATGGGTCGGATAAGACCATTAAAAATATTTTTACTCTTACGGTGCGGGGATGAACTGTAGACGTCAGATTCTGACGTTTATGTCGATCTCCGCGCTTTAATGGTTAAATTATTATAATTATATTACACGCGTAATTGAGAGCCAAATTTAGACGCGTTGGAACCGAACCAACACTTGTGATAGAGCACCGTATTTTTTCATCGGTCGTATATAATAAAAGGGTTCTTGGAAAGCACAAAAGCTCAGCCCGAGGGGGTACTTTTTGCCAAGTTAGTGTAACAAAGAAAGGTTATTTTTGTTCGCTATCTATAATTACCGCATTTATGGCCATAATGTGAGTGATCACATTTTCTTAGCTTTCATGTCTGGGTGCCACCTGAGGCAACGTTTCGCTGGGCAGAGCTGGTTAGAATAATTCAGATATCAATCAGAAGAGAACGTTAGTTATTGTTTCTTCGATCACAGGATTGAACCATCAAAATACCAATTCGTTCAAGAACTAAAATCTACAATCCATTTTCATGTCTCATAGATTACAACACATTAATACACATTGTCTCCGTTATTATGATTATTATACCATATTTCTGGCTATAAAACACAATGATGAAAATATTTTTCAAGCACACTTTAGCCTCTATAGCTATGTTTACTGGTGTAGAGTTTCTTCCCTGCAGAGACTAAAATAAGATTTGTAAATGTTTGATCTCCAATTAAATACATATCAGTCATTTTCAACCACTTGAAGTTGTGGGCCAAAGTAGCGAGACGCAACTACAAGTGGGTGAAACATGTGCACAAAGGTGGCCTAAAACCCCATTCATTTATTTTCATTTCTCTCCGCCACTTAATGTGCAAGTGAATACATTAGTCACTGCTTATATTTCAACAGTTAAGAACTCTTAGATGCTTCAAATGCAAGGCAGATTAAATAAATTGTTGTGTTCATCTGCTCATATTGCTATATCATAATATCAGAAATAGATAAAGATTTCTGATAATATTCATATTGAAGCAATAAAGAAGAAGACTGAGCATGAAAAATAAAACAGCGTGTGTTAAAAATGTTCACTGCCTATCTAATGAGCGTAGACAACAGAAGGATAACTGGATCATATGGATGGATGCCTGATAGACATAGATTGATGCCACCGCTACACGTCACTGGGAGATTATGCAGATACACGCTGTGACTGAGACGTACAGCTCCTTAGGGTACAATTCTCTATTCAACCCGATTTGAATGCAACGGCGGTGATCTTTTTATTGAGGTAGAACAAACGTCTCTATGGAGACTCGTCTAGCTGCATGATTTATGATTCGGAATTGGCGGAAAACAATTGGCGGAGTTGGCAATTTGTATGGCAATCAAAACAACGGTGAAGAATTGGCGACAATTTTGTCACCAACTGTTTGCTAATTGAATAAATTTGGATGGTGTGACTGCGATATGCGAGCAGTTGATGGTTAATGAGTATGTAGATATAATGCTAAACTGTTAAAGTTCGAAATCGTAGAATATTAAGTAAAGTGTGCTATGCTAACATTTAGCCAGTCAATCAGAGCTTGGCTTGAGTTTTAGCGTTGTGCCAACAGTTAGGAACTCTGAGATGCTTCAAATGTGAGGCAATGGAATGTGGGTATGAGTCCCTCGGGCTTTTTGCCTGGTATTGGGACTCTTTTAGGGAGAGCGAGGCTGCGGCCTTGGCAGGCAGTGTCGTGCGGGCCGTCGACTCACCGTTGTCAGAAACGCCTACTCACAGAGATTGAGACATATAACTTTTATAATAGTATTTATTAAATAAGACTACCACGTTCTCACTAAGACTACCATATACATACATGAGACTGGATCCTGTGAAATATAAATCATCAATGAAGAAGCTTGAAACTGTATTCTTATCCAGACTTCTCCTCGTAAGATAAAGGATCCCATGTTAAATATATCTTAGATAGTTTCCCAAGTACCATAAAAAGGGAACTAACAAAACCATAACGATGATCAATGTCCGGTCCAAGATTACTAGTCCACAATGGAACCGAATGCGCCACTTCCCAACATGCATTAATATAACCCTCAGAGCCCCGATGTCGACTGCAGTGGACTTAGTATAAACATATTTATTTTCAGAGGATTACATAATAGCTACAAAAAGCTAATTGAGTGGTTTCCTCGAATAGAATAGAATACAATAGAAAGATAGAAAGAAAACAATGAATAATCACAAAACACATGCCCGTTGTAATACATTATGATCAAATGATAATTGAGTTGCCTTTGTTCACCAGTGGAGCGAGGCAGAGTAGCAATAAGTTGTTACATAATTTGTGAATAAATTTTAAGACTTCAGTGGTGAGAAAAACATTGTTATTAACTGTTAGGTCTGGACTACCACGTAGCAATAATTTGAGTGGAAGTGTTGTGTTGTGGTGTTTCAGGAACAGCAATGCAGCTACATGAAGGGCTTTCGATACATGATTTGGTATATAAATGATCATTTAGGGACGAGAAATTTAGCCTAATTTGACATAGATTGATTTGGTCTGTTCTGTCGCCAATGTAGAATTACATAGGCACTTTTGTTTTAACGCAGAGAAATTTGAGTAATTTCGTTTTGAAACTGGATAAAACTGTGCATGAACGAATGTTGGCAGGTAATTTATTCCACAGACTCACAGAAGATGGTAAAAACGAGAGGCGAAACTGTTCAGATGTACAATAAAAAAGTCTAAAATGTTTACACGTTTTAGATCTAGTAACTCTATGTTCACCGCCGCTCAAGTTGGGCAAGCAGTTCTCTAGATAGGAGGGGCCTTAGTGATTAATGATTGAAAATAATTGTAATAATTTATGAAATGTTCTTCTATTTGCATTGTGCATCAACCACAATCTTTTAATAACAATTCGCGTGAAGTCCCTTTCTTCGCGCCTGTCACGAGACGTAATGCTGCAAATTGTAAATTTTCAATCATCAACTTTTCTTGTTTCAAACAATTATCAAAAATTATGTCTGCGTATTCTAATAAAGGGCGTACAAAAAAAGATAGCATCGAAAAATATCTGCTCATAGAATATTTGAAGGCGCTTAAGAGGTGTATTCGCTTTTTTGTTTTATTAGTGAAAGATAGTATGTGTTCAGACCATGTCATCTTTTTAGTTAATATTAAACCAAGGAGTTTTTGAGAATAAACCGACTTTAAATTAGTGCCATTTAGAATAATAGGGGGCAAAAAAGTTGGTATTTGTTTTCTTGAAAATAGCATGCATACACATTTTTGTTAAGGATAAAAAGCCAGTCTTTGCACCACTTTGATATTTTTTTCAAATCTCTATTTAGTGTGTTAACGTACTTGTGATAGTTTTTGTCTATTTTTTGAAAAAGTGAGCAGTCATCAGCAAAAAGATAAATCACTGATTCTATGTCATCACACAAGTCATTAATGTATAAAAGAAACAGAAGTGGTCCAAGGACGGATCCTTGTGGAACACCAGCTGTAATCGGCCTCCACGCTGATTCGGCGTTTTGCATTATAACACGTTGTTCCCTACCGCCAAGATAACTTGCCATTAATTTAAGAAAGGATCCATTCACACCATACCTATCTAATTTATATAATAGACCTTTGTGCCAAACTTTATCAAAAGCTTTGGAGAAATCTAGAAAAACCGCACATATTTCATTGCCTTTATCAAATTCAGAAAAAAATTCGTGACATATTTTTGTTAATTGATTTACCGTAGAATCCCTTGGAATAAAACCTGATTGTTTTTCTGAGAGCAGATTGTGTAATTTCAAAAACTGGTAAATATGTTTGAAAATGACTGTTTCGAATACTTTTGAAACAGATGACAAAAGACTAATGGGCCTATAATTATTACAAAGGGTTAAATCACCACTTTTATGTAAAGGAATGACAAGCGCTTGGAAAAATGCACGAGCGAATACAAATGTTAAACAGTTTAGATAAAGGCTCTGCCAAAACACGACTCGATTCTTTTAAGATTCTGTTACCAATTTGGTCTGGTCCAGTTGCTTTATTTATATTTGAAGTATTTAAATTTTTTAAAGACTTCCGACGATTCAACAGTTTTAGTCGGTATGTTAGTATTACAAAAACAAGGAAGATAAGAGATGCGTAGATTAGATTCGTCAATGCTCGATTGTTTTATGAAGTAATCGTTAAATAAGTCAGCTTTTTTTGGATTATCACTAATTAATTCCCCGTTAATAGATAAGGGAGAGTTTATTACATGTTTCTTGTCCTTTAATGTTTTACATGTATGCCACCAAGACTTTATGTTACTTAAGTTACTTTCGTTTAGTTTTTGAAATAAGCCAAGCTCGTACTCAATTTTGGATGACCTTATTTTTGCAACAGTGAGATTTCGAAGTTCGACATAAAAATGACGCAACCTTAAATTATCAGGTTCTCGGCGCCACCGGTGAAACATTCTATTTCTGTGCCTAATTAATCGCCTTAGGTCATCTGAAAACCAGAGCTTATCTTTAGGCCTAACAGTAATATCGTATCGAGGGATACATGCCTCTGCTACCTAATTATATTTTCCATAAAAATAGAAGTTGTCTCGTTTACGTCATTTTTCGATAAAATTTCATTCCAACATATATTTTGAAGAGTCGTGCGAAATTTGTCAAAATCTGCATTCTTGAAATTCCAAACTTTTCTCTTGTAAGATTTATTTTTAATGTTTGAATTAAGTCGGATATTAACAAAAACAGGAGAGTGGTCGAAGCAGACGTCACGGGGCAAAACACCGCTAAAGGTTATAATATGTGAGAACATGTGATCGATACATAAATGTGAAAGGCACTAAAGCGAGTGGGCGAGTCAATTATTTGTATAAAATTACTATGCGCGAAAAAAAGTTTTAAATTTTTGCCAGCAGGACAAGTTTTATTAGATGAACACCATGCTTTGTTTTTGCTATTAGAGTCAACAAGAAAGAAAAAGTTTGAAAATGCCGCAGCTTCAGCTCGAGATAAAATAAAATAAATCCTATCAGTAAAATCAGCGACAGGTGTGCTACGAGGGCTATAAAAGAAACATATCATGTAATGCGAAAAATTATCGTGCAAATCGATGCGAATAAATTCACCTGAGTCTGGTTCTAGTAGGGGACATCTTTTAGCATTTAAGGTGTCACCAATATAAACAGCAACACCCATCCGTGTCTTTAGGGGGTTTTATTAGCACCTGTATAACCCCTGATAACCAGTTGTTAAAAAGTAGAATATGCTTTAAATCTTGAAACACTGATATATGTTGGGGATTAAATTTCACAAATCACACACATTTTCAGTCACTTGAAGTTGTGTGTTGCGTCAGCGAGACACAACTTCAAGTGACTGAAAATTTAAACTGGTTAGCTCAGTGATCTAAAGGTTAATAATAATGTAGTGAGGGGAAGATAATATGTGTAATCATTTGAAGTCGTGACACGCCACGGGGCCATCACGGTGGCGGGTTTCTTTGCCTTTATTAATCAGTGCACGTGCCTTTCCAGAAAACGTAGCTCCTTGTTTTCATAAAACGATAACTCAATTAGCCCAGTTGTATGCACTTCTCCGCACTGATGTGCATTGACTAGCGAGGTCAAAGTGAACAAGAAAAATCGTCTTCCTGCGATCGTCAGGCTAATTTGCCAATCCGAGGATTCCATTTGACTTATTAGTGAGGGGCATATCCCAGTCATTGTGGGCTGCAATGTCTACACAATTTACAGTATGCCAATGGAGGCCAAATTTCTAAACAACGGGAAAGTTTTTCACAGTATGAGTCAACCCAGTGTAGTATGATGTCCACCTAGCTGATGCCTACTCCTGATTTGCATCTTGCTCTACAAATAATAAAGGTTGACATCTGAAAAGTTTAATGATAGTCATCTTGGACTCTATTTCAACCGCGGGAATCCCACGAATGGTCATATTACCATGATCACTAGGTGATAACTACATATTTATTATTGATACTGTATTACCATATATTAATATTCTTAAAAACTTTCATGTTCATTTCTATCTGCTAGGACCAGAACAAAAAGTAAAATTATGACCTTCTTTCCCTACATGAAGGTTCTTTAACACCTGTTTTTTATTCCAAATGATATGAAATGGCAGGAAAACGCATTTAATTATAAGCTTCAATATCGCTTTTGTATTTCAGACATAGCAAAACAAATCGCACACAAATTGAAAAAATACTCAGATAAGATCGTGTTACTCAGCTGCCTAGGACAATGTCTCATACTGGTACATACCATTTATGATAGAAACATCGTGTTTGTCTGCATTACATAGAGAGCGTTTCCTGTCAAATTTAGCTGACAGAGAGCAAGTTGCGTTTCCAACAAGGTTACATTATTGCCACGATGTTGACAGGGCCAGGAATGATAAGCCTCGACTGAGTGATCTATATGTGTGGTATAATTGTACCGGATAAACAAAATTGCCAGTGAATGGTGGTGTTTCTTCTCCATGTAGAACGTGACTTGATCATGCATTATGTCAAAGAATATTGTAGTAACGAAGGTCAAAGATACAAACGTGTTCAGAGCAGTAAATGGAATTAGATACACCTACGTGTCTTGTTCTCTGCCGTTTCTGATGTTTGCCTCTCTGCCTATGCGGCTCTGCAAAGCCAAAAGGCAGTATCTGCTTACTTATACTGCCCTGCAAATGATTTAGTCGAATAGGGGCTGTTACGTAGCAGATGGGAGCTAATTGAAAAGTTAGGAATAACAAATAAAAGGGCAGTCATCTTGGATTTGATCCTTAGATGACCTTGAAACGTGAGCAAAACCGTTTTAACGAATGCGTCGCCATTGATTTATTCGAAGATAAGGTATTGCATACTAAGATTGGATTTTTATGTCAAAAGTTAGACATGGATAAGTTTCAAAATTGACCACCGGAGGCCATTTCTAATTTTGGCTTCTCACACGTTTTCAGCAGCTGGTTCGCGAGGTGATCCCCGAGGTTGTATTCATGAACATCTGTTTTGAACATATGAATTGCATTGGCCGATCTCTTACAGCACGTCGTGTCTATTTGCTTCCAAAATAGGATATGTGCAGTATATTTTATTTAAAGAGTCCACAATGGCATGGAAAAAAAAACTGTTATTTGCCACAAATATATACACGGCATTACATGAAAAATCGATAAGCACAGCAGGGTAATTGAATATGTAACTGAAATAGAAATAAAGAGAATGGCATGATAAATCTTCAAAACTTAAAGACAGGCTATGTAAATTTAGGTAAATGTATATATAACTGTAGTCTGTTTCTTTGTCTTTTTTTCTACATAGCAGGAGCCTTCCGGCTATCTCGCTACGGCTCATAAATAGCGATACTAATACTAAATTGAGATGTGTATCCCTTGTGGACACGCTATGACTCATGTAGAACACCCCAGCGGGCATTTCATCTTGATTTGACGTTAAATCGAGATGAAATGCCCGCTGGGACTGCGCTTCACACCTGTACTAATATGTCAGTAAATAGAGAGGTATCATTATACGCAAGATCAAAATTTATTATGAATAAAATAGCATGATCATTGCGTGGGCTATCTAAAGATATATTGGATAAGACATTTCACAAAGCCCCTACTGGGGGGGGGGGGGGAAGGATGCTTCGAAAGAATGAAAGAATGAAAATTAAATTTTGCGATATCGCGGTAGTCCTTTGCTATATATGAGAGCTTGGCTGAAATAATTGAGATGAAAATATGCATTCCTGCAATTAGCCCTTTAACCCTTATCCTGCTATGTTAACTTTTTTTCACCCTCTTTAAAGGTGATCTATCACCCCTTATATGGTATGAATAATTTTGTGACAAATAAATCAAAGTTGCCACAAGATGGGGCACGAGTGTTTTCTTATATGGGGTGATTGGCTATCATGTGACCCTCTGAGAAGGTCACATGATAGCCAATCATCCCATATAAGGACATAATTATTCATACCATATAAGGGGTGATAGATCACATTTAAGTTGTATCTAGCCACAGCGACCCACAACTTCAAGTGGGTGAAAATTATTCATATTTGCTTAATTTGAGACCAAACATTTTCCAATATTGACGTTTAAACACACATTTCATTCACAATAACCGTAATTTAAGTATGTTATTCAGATTCTAAACGATTACAGTCTTGATTAGTTGTTGTGTCTCCCTGACATGATTCACAACTTCAAATGAGTGAAATTGCTTAGATGTGACAAAATGGAAGTCAAAGATTTTCAAAGCTACGTGATTAAATTGATGTCACGTTGTACATGTACCTTTAACATGTTAGAAAATATTATATAATCGTGACCTGGCGGTTAAAGGGTGATAGAGTACAGGGGTGTTCGAGTACCGTGACCACCACAACTCCGAATTTTCTATATTTAGAATTTAGAAATATTTAGAAATGAATTAATGGGGATTCAAGTCATTTCAGTGCACATACAGATGGGGATGGGCCAGTAAGGACCTCATCTCATGTCGAGATGAGAATCCTGTCCTCATGACACAGTACATGATTTGAGCTTAGCTCTCTGACGCCCTGAGGTCTATAATCTTATCTCGAGGCTACGAAGGTTTTATTCAATATCGAATCTTCACGTGTGGGTGGGGAGGAACACTTTGCCTTTTTAAAATCTAAGGACCGGGCGCTGCGAATGCCGAACTCTGTCGTGAAAGGCGGCGGCGCTAACCATTGCACCTCCACGTTAGATAAAGTAGCCCTCACAAAAACACCCAAAAAATGTGCAAGCGATGACCAATAAAGTTTTCACGCGATGCACCACAGCTTTTTTACAATGTTGGGCCAACGTCGAAGACGTTGGACCAATGTTGTATAAATGTTAAACAAATGTTTTGTGTTTCGTGGGATGTCATCATTATCTGTAGGCGTGTCTCAGGCTCTGACATTTACCTAAGTAAAATAACGTTTTTCTTCTCGAATGATATATCGTTCATGCTCAGAGAAGTGATGCTTAAAGACGTTACATTATCGCTTCACGTACGCTTATCAGAATTTCAATCAAATGAATGGTTTTTCAAACTAATTTTACCTACATTTATGACCATGTCACTAATCCTACTTTGTGTTGTGTGAACCATCAAAATATAGACGTGAATATAGTTATATGTAACCAGGGTGCTGTTTCTGGTCACATGATATAACATTCAGTTTTACTACGTTAAAGGTCAGTTTTAGCCTTATGTCAACACAGCCACAAAGTGGAAATACACACGATAGCAGATCGAGCCTCAACATGCTCAAGGTGTCAAAGTGTCCGATGGCAGACCATGCTGCCACGCCACCTAGATTAGAAGGTCAAGGTCTCTACAGCATGTTCATCCTCACGATATTTATCTGGTGAATTTGTAGAAACACCATAATAATAAATATGTAAAACTTCAAAATTACCTGTTCGATGTACTATTGTATTCTAGAATTTTAATTTGGTAGGCCCTAATAATACACAATTTTTTTTTTCATAATAAAGAGTTAAAAGAGAACTGCAACAATTGCCCTTTATTCAATTTATTTGGTCACACAAAACCTGAGATTAAATGTGGATATCTTTATTCAGGGTGGACATAGATCGCAGGCAACAAGAAGTGTATGTAACTCGTTGCAACAGCAACAAATTTGACTTTGTTATTCATATAATTTGAAAGTCGTTGGTTGTGGAGAACATCTACATACGAGAATTTATTTGCTTTAGACCGACAATTCATTCATTAAGCAGTTATTAAATGCTAAATGTACAATGTTATTAAAAAAACACCATCCATTTTTTTTATTTCAGCACTGAAATACAATAAATCGTTGTGGTCTTCATAGCTGCAAATAATTATTGGAACAAATGTAGTAAAGTATAATAACGGCGATAGAAACGATCTGGTATTATGAAAACGCTCGACTAGTGAGCTAAGTAAATACTAACTAAACAGCAAATTAATTTTATTTTTAATTAGAAGAATTAACAGAAAATATAATTTAATCTCCGTCAAATTATCTTTGAATATGTATGAGACAAACATATACGCGTATTTTATAACGCATATTAATATGCGATAAAAGTTTAATGTGTGGACATACTGCAGCGAGACCAACATCTCCCATGTGCAGTATTAACACAAGGTGGCATCATTGTGAGTTAATTTACATGTTGACGATAGTCGACAAACTTATTGCATGATATCTTTGATATAACTAAATTAAACATAGCATAATTATTTGCTTACCTATATTTATGCTAATTTACTATTTTAGCATGGACTAAGAATAGTGTCATCAAGCTGATTATTCCACACAAATACATGTACGTGCCTTGATCGCGTGATTAAGGCTTCAATTATCAAGGTATCTGTTTATCATGTTCACCCACTTGAAATCAGATGCTAATATTATTAGATATATCAAACATGTTTAGTCTTGATCAAACTATACACTGATAAAAAAAAGTTTAATCAGTTAATGTCAAAAGCTGTTATTTAAAACTCTGCCTTTTAATGTCAATCGCTGTTATTTCAAATTCTGCCTTTTCTTTATATGTTTACGTGACAAAGTGCAGAGGTAAGTTTTCCAGCTAGGCGCCTGATCATATTTTCACATAATTTTTTTTTAGCATCCATTTGAAAGCCAGTGACGAGAGAGCCATGATTCTGTGGATTGACCTTCGGACAACTAAAATAATCAAAAGGCAATCATGGAGCGAAATTACATCTATTCAAAAGCAGATATCACTTTCTCGACTTCACTTCTACGCATTTTGATTTTACCCTTTGCGATTATAGAAATTGTAAATTTTACACAGTTAAAGTTGTGTCTCGCTACCGTTGGTTGGTAAAAAATATTTAATCTGTACAACTTGAATGAAGACAATCTAGAAAATACATAGCTCATTTATCCTTGTTTGAAGGAGAAATGAAAATACGACTTTACCCAGTAAACAAAAAACACGAAGACGTTGGTCTAACATTGTACAAATGTTATACAAATGTTTTGTGTTTGCTGGGTAGTCGTGCGCTTATGTTAGTTAAGATTAAACATGTTTATTATATCTAATTGGCATCTGATTTCAAATGGGTGAACATGCCAAACAGATACCTTGACAATTGAAGACTTAACCCTTTAAGCCCCCACGATGTATTGAAGCATAATTTTACATCCCTGAAAACATACTTAATTTTCCTAAAACTGAGGGTTTTAGACCGAAAATTTCCATGAAACTGGTTTAACACTACGTGGTAATTTTCTTTATTTTTAAACCTCATCAAGTCATCTTCATTCACTACAAGTCGAGAATTGCGGCAGCAATTCGCGGCTTGTAGTGGATGAAGATGACAATGGTAAACTCAGGATTGAAAGGGTTAACACGTAAAGCGCTGAGTTGTTTTGTATAAGCCATGCAGACCAAATGGTGTATTACAAATAGAAACCAGCAAAAATGTCTTACTTACCTCTTTCCAATTCTTTTGAATACCTATGTTATGGGTCTACGGCAATCACAAATATGTTTTACTCTTACAGATCTGTAAGACTTAATCACGCGATCAAGGAACGTATTTGTGTAGAATCTTTAGCTTTGTGACACTATTCTTAGTCCATGCTAAACAAGTAAATTAGCATAAATCTAGATAAACAAATACTACTACTATATGCAGAATCCATCACGCCTGTATATATATCACATACAAATACGCACCTGTTGTTTGTCCCGGCAAACATAATACATAGGCCCAAATGATGATTTATTGTATTTATATATATTTATATAGGGTTATACATATTAGTAAATGTGTGTTATTTTTCAAATAGGGGGCATATGTACCCTGTCATGCTTTCAATGGTGCCATACAGTTTTAAAACGGCAATATAATTAAAAATATGGAAATAATATACATGTACATGCAAATTAAAAATATATATAATGATTGATTATATATATAATTCGTCCCCTTGGATATGAAAGGGTGTATCTGCCACCTCGTTAAGTGGCAGATACAGCCTTTTATAGCCATGGGGACGATATAATCATTGCCCTGATGACGGTGTGGAATGTCAATGGTCAATTCTGTGTCCTATCTTCACTTCTTTATAAATTAAACTGGTGACTACATAACTGTTAAATCTCCAGCTGCATAATTATAATATTGTGTTGATAGCATTGAGCGTGAACTCATCAGTAATATAATCAGGCAATACGTTATTGAGTGATTTAAAAACAAGTAGGTATATAAATAGAAATACTTTTGTTGTTTTTTTATTGAACCATCCTAAATCTTATACTATTATGCAAAAGCGGATGTCGTCCGGCATTCAATTTCTTGTTATTAGGAACGAGGGTATTGCCTCCTGGGAGTAGTTCGACCCAAGCGTTGAACCATTGCTCTTTCAATGTTGGCCCGCCGTCTTCGACGTCGGCCATCATTGAAACAACTTTGGTTCAATGTATCGTGTTTGCTAGGTGGTTGCAATGCAAAAGTGAACATCAGTAACTGTTTACTTGGAGAGTAAACAGTTACTGCTGTTTGCTTTGTGCACAGCTTTATAATCCATGACGGTGGTGCAGGCCTGATCTATCACATGTCATAAATAGACTGTTTATTATATCGGTTTTAGATCAACGCGCGAATTAGATTGGGAAAAGGGATGCTACAAAAAAGCACCTGTTTTTTTGCCAAGAGCGCGCTTTGGTTGGTTTCCAATTGCCGACGTAAAATACGTTTCAGGCGAGATAAATTAAATTAGGCCTGCTGGGGGGTTTCATCACCCTCATTACCTGTTACAGAAATAGTTTCAAAGCTTTTCTGGTTGTTTTACCTCTCTCTCTCTCTCTAATTATATTGTGGCTTTTTAAAAGCATCAGCCAATCCTTTCTCACCATCTAGCTATTAAATTGAAGTGGACTGTCATACTTCGAACATCCACTAATTTTATGTTTCGTAAAATCGTATCCAAGGAAACAAACCACTAGACGACTCATGAGTGCTATAATAACAATAACACAATCATAGGCTGCCCACAATACTTGCCGCTTGCGAGTGAGCGGAGAAGAAACAATTATTTCTTTAAACCTGAATGATGGAGGGGGACACCCCGTCTATAGATATGCTGAACCGAGCGAAGTAGCTACAATCCCTAAGAAATAATTATGTTTATATAGGCTTATGCCCGTGTCCATGAATCCTGTTTTCCATATTGCATGACCAAAAACGGTTATTTTCTTGGCTTCCCTCTGTTCACCTGTCTACTGGGTTGTCTATGTCCCTACAAGTGAAGCTGCAGTAGGCAATCAGCTTCCGCGACTATTATGGTCAGATGTGTTTTAAGTCAGTTAAAACCCTCGGAGCTCTACATTCTTAGCTGTGGAAAAGGCCGCGGCCTTCGGCCCCAGCCTTTTCCACAGCTAAGAATGTAGAGCTCCTCAGGCTTTATGCTATATGCTTTATGCTTTAATATGTATATTTCTTTTAATTATTTTAAATCATTTAGTATTTCTTCATATATTAACACCACTTTCTATTTTATCATATTATGCACTGTACCATTGAATGTACTGTTGATTTTAATGACGCATAAATCTACTCAGACTTCCCGTCGTCAATAAATATCTATCTACATCAATGTTGCTCCATCGGAGACTCTCTTTATATGTCCGAGCATGATTATTCGCCTAGCTCGTAGCATATTGTTCAGTCAGTCCGAAAAAAAGTTGTTAAGCTGTCTTCATTTCCTACATGTACTATGTCGTACCATGATCGCCAATCTGCTTACTTTTCAACTAACAGTTTCTGATGTTCTTTTTGCATAGAACATAGTAATAATATTCGGCCACAAGACTCTCGTTCTCACTGTAATATAATTACAGTACGAATGAGACTGTTTTGTTTTGTCCACTTATCACTAACAAATATAATAGTCTCTAACAGAATATCATAGCTTTCAAGTAACTTTTCTTATGTGGCGTTTTATTTTTTAATTAACGGTGAGATTTTCGCCAGAGACAGCGCTTCTGATTTGATTTTGCAAAAAAACAAGACGGCGAGAGACGTTACATCGGCGGGGATAATAGCTACATTTAATGACAGCGTTGAAGACAGTTAACCGCTCGTTTTTAATTATGCATTTATCGATGGCAATTACCGAACAAGCTTATTATGTTCATCTGGTTCAAAACTATATTCACTGGTATGCACTGCATAATGTATCCTAATTGTCCATACTGCACAGGCACGTGCACACAGCAACAACTGCGTACTTGAAAATCGAGCAGTTACTGCTGTTTGACTCTAGCATTTATTCTTTACACACTTAAAGTTGCGTGTCGCTGCGCGACCCACACCTTCAAGTGTGTAAAAAATACTCACAGTCATGTTTGAAACAAAACATATGCATTCTAGCAAATTGAATGCCAATCTCTCCGTAAAATGGTCTTCTTGGAAGGAAAAATAAAACGGCTAAAACGACTACAGACGTGAGTAGCACTTTAGCCCTTTAACCGCCGGTGCCGCATATATTCTGGTTTTCATTTTTTATTAGCACATTAAGTACTACCTTTTAAACAGGTTAAAGATAAAATGTGATATCAATAAAATGTGATATCAATCAGCAATATTTGAAAACAGTTGACCTCCTTTTTGTCAAATCTGAATAATTTTTACTCACTTGAAGTTGTGGATTGCGTCAGCGAGACACAACTTCAAGTGGGTGAAAATTCCGAGTGTATAATTTGGCGGTTAAAGGGTTAACCCTTTAACCGCCAAATTATCGAATTGATTTTTCACTCACTTGAAGTTATGTCTCGCTGACGCGATCCACAACTTCAAGTGAGTGAAAATTATTCAGATTTGACAAAATGGAGGTCATCTGTTTTCAAATACTGCTGATTGATGTCACATTTTATTTTTAGCATGTTTAAAAGTGGTACTTAAGGTGCTAATAAAAAATGAAACCCCGAATATATGCGACACCGGCGGTTTAAGGGTTAGGGCTGGTTTTTTGAGAACATGCTTTTGCATAAAGAAGTGGATACCGCACTTGTCATCATGAAGTGCCGGTATTCTCGTACAAGTTACGATATAGCGTAGGTTTCGGATTGGTTGAGATGGCTGCACAACCCCAGCAAACACGAGATGTTGAAACAATGCTGAGTCAATGTTACAATTTTTGTTTTAATTGTTTCAACGCCTCGTGATTGCTGCACGAGATACTGCTCCGCAAAGCTATAAGGCAGTATCTACCTGCATACTTGCAAAAAAAGTAGAGACTGGTTTATAGCCAGAAGACTTATCAGTCAACTTTGCACTGTACCTACTTGCCACTGGACATGTTCATCTGTACCTGTATCTGTATGTTACGTGGCAGTACGCACTATTGTGCTATCGCGCCACGGGTGCTATCGCACCACAATGTGGAGTTTTGGGGGGTCTCGCCGGATGGAAACTGCGCCTACGTCCATTAAGGTTTTTTTCACGTCCAACTCTACTTCAGTCAGACGAGCCATCTGATTTACGTGGTTCCCTGAGCCCCGCGACACGACATCGCTGAACGCATGTCCTAGTGTATACAGCATCTGGTGTGTGCCAGGCGGTCACCCATCCAATTATGGACCGAGGCCGGCGTTGCTTGACTTCAGTGATCGACCCAACACCGATGAGCTAACGCCGTATTCCGTATTAACCTTCATGCACGTCTCATTTCAACTCCCGGGGACCATACAACTCTGCGGCCATTTCGGCGTTCGGAAATTATCGTACACATGATCATCTCTATTCTACCATGTATTCATTTACAGCTGAGTGACCTCAGGCACATTAGCGGACTTGTGACAGATTGATTTAATTGATTTTAATTAATTTTTAATAATTTAATTTAGTCTGCAGTTAATCTCTAAGAAGTCAGAATCAGCTGGATTTCATTCACCGCCATATCTTGCTAATTGTAAAAACTGGCGGCGACTAATGACAAAGACAAAGAAAAAGACAAATTTATTACCTTAGTTTAAAAAGAACATGCGTAATTGCCGGGGATGTTCCCGACGATATATAATTATATACATTATTGCATCAAATTTTAACTTAATTTTCATAAATATATTGCAACAGTTTTTAAACATTTGAAAAAATATCATATTATATACACTAGAAAATGATATTTAGCTTTAGTGAACATTTTTTAAAATAACATGTTTCAATTTGCAAAGTGGTAGTAAATGATTAGTTAGATTCATACTTTTTTCAGAGTAAGCGTTGATGGATTGATAAATGAACGGTATTCATATACAATAACCTGTCTTTAAAAGTGTTTGTATTGCAGTAGGTAGTGAAATTCATCTCCTATGCTTCCATCGTTACAATATGTACATATTCGGAGTATTCTGGGAATATTTTCCCTAGCACCCCTTTCCACAGGAAAGTTTTTATTTCGGCATCTATATCTAGAAAAAGCGAATCTGAGGTAATCAGGAAGTTCAGTTAGGTATTTTTTGAAAGTTAAATTAACTTTATACATTCTGTAGAAGGGACACTTGCTGTTGTTATACATACCAGCAGACCATGACTGAAAAAACTGGTCCTTCAACCGCAAGTTCAAATTCGTACATATATTGGCATGGTGGTACAGAAGCTATTGATAGAAAACTTAAACGCAAACTCTTAGACTTGCTAAATATGCGAAAACTTTAAATTACTGGTTGTTATATGTGTTTAATGACGGTTCATTAGAAAACAGGACACCATGTTAGAAAGAGTATCACGCATGACACCATGTTAGAAAGAGTATCTGCATGACAAGTCTACAGAGGGTGTATCTGCCCACTGGAAAAGTAAGCAGATAGTGCCTTTTGGCTTTGCGTGGCACAATTTACCACTTCTCACCCGGGGTCCAAGTGTAAACCACGCGGTCACACACACAGTCCGAAATTTCATTGGAATTGTCTCTTCTTTTTCATTTGTGGTCGTTATGCAGCGCAACCTCTGAAACACCATTATGAGACGATTATATTTTGATAATAACGTCGCCATGTTTCTCTGAGAGCACGACTCTAATAGAATAAAAACCATAAATTAATTGTATAAGATCAGAAGATGCAGTTAACTTAGATAAAAATCACAGCATATGGTAGGTGATATTCCACACCAATCTCCACTAAAATATAATGTATGTAGCCAAAATAACTTTTGCGCATCACGTTACATGTTCACACGTACATGGGGAGTTGGACATCACGCATTACGTATCACACATCACCGGACCGTGGATTCATAGCATGAGGCGACTTGATGTTGAGGGTTTTAAAATAAAAAGGCAGCTGTTGGACATCAATCATTCTTGAATGGGAGAGAAGATTACCAGCGATTATAGGCAAAAATGAATAATGATTGGCAAAAAGTGATGGACTTTTTAGAATTTAAAACACACCACTACATTATTTTTAGTTCGACCACGACATTCTAAATTTTCTAAATCCGGGGATGGGGAGTTATTGTTCATCAAGTACAGATCGATTATCATGGTACTATAATCAGTGAGGCGCTACAAAACTGATGATGACGAGGAGTTTTCATTATCGTCGGATGTGTTTTAACCCTTTGACTTCCAGGCCGGGGTGCATACCAGGATCCAGATATACTGGTGTAGGAGTTCTATTTTTCGTCATTTGAAGCTGGAAATTGCGTTAGGAAATGTAGTATATATTTGACGAAAATTTGTGTCATTTTATGGTTACGTTCATTGACGAATGACGACGGAAATTTCCGTCATGTATGGTAGTGAAAAGGTTAAGTCAGTTAAAACCCTCGGATCTCTACTTTCTTAGCTTTAAAAAAGGCCCCGGTCTTCGGCCTCGGTCTTCTATACAAAAAATACACTCTGATGGGATCATTAATATACGAAATCAGATGAAGAATGACAACATATTTCAGAGGAAAGCAAGGATGCACTCAGGTGCACACAAAAAAAAGAGGATAATGATAAAAAAAAAGATATGCTAAAGATATAATGATGAAGTTGATAAAGGGGATAAGTTAGGCAAATTAAATGGTGAGTGTGAGGTTTCGATCAATATAAACTGCCTTGTTTTTGTTTTTATTTCTACTCAATAACGCCTCATAAGTGCGGGGACCTTCTTTATACGTCAGAATCTGACGTCTTTATAGACCATCCCCACACTGAAACAACTGAAATATTTATAGCACAGGTATTCAAATGAATTAGACTAAGACAAATGTGATTGTTTAAATTGATGTATTCGTTGAATGCAAAATAAAGGGTGAATAAATAATGACACTTATGATGGTGTTCTGTATTTGGTGTATGTCTAAACTTTTTCATCTTTGAATGCAAGATGAATAGATAATGACCATTTAAAGGCGTGATGACTGAGAATGTATGGTCGTTTACAGTATTTTGCTTCACTCAGAAAACAAGTTTTAAACTTTGTACATATTACACCCTGATAGTGGGAAATATGGTTTGATTTTGTACCAATATTATGCAACATTATGCAATAATTATTATAGCCTAGTAGCAAGCCGCTATATACCACAAGAAGAACTGTGTTACAGCAGAAATCCAACTAATTGCAAAACTACTACAAAAAGTGTCCAACCCTGTGCTGCAAGTAAACTATGTCCACTCAGGTTATGAAATTAAAAAAACGGGTTATCTGTTACACCATGGAATAGACTTTCAGCAAACAACGGTGTGAGGTCAATCACGCTACATCTCGGTTATTTAATAACAGGGTTTTTATGATAGTGTAAACATATTGTGAAAATTATGTGACTGTGCTGCAATCCTAGAAAAGATGACACATTAAAACACTTTTGGATTATTGTTGGGCCAGCGCATAAAACCAACATTGTTTCAATATGTCGTGTTTGTCGAGGTGTTAATCGAAAATGCAATTTGAAAGTTAACGGGACAGGCCCAGATTTTAGCCTGGGCCTGTCCCTTGAATTTAGTGTTTATAATAATGACACAGTGGTGCTGCTAAAGTTCTTATAACTTTTCTAATTATGTTCCAGTCTAAATGGAATGTAGTGTATGGCCTATGTGAGTTAAGGTATGCTCCCTTTGTAGCGGGCTGCTTTGAGGTAACTTTTCATCCCTCGCCGAGATTGAGCTAGCTGTTTTTTGTTGCACAACCAGCTGAATTATATCTTGCTCATGATCTTGCTCAATGATGGACTAATGAAGTTGTTTGATGATTTTAGCCTGGGCCTGTCCCTTTAATTTTGTGTTTATAATAATAACACAGTGGTGTTGCTAAAGTTATTATAACTTTTCTAATTATGTTCCAGTCTAAATGGAATGTAGTGTATGGCCTATGTGAGTTAAAGTATGCTCCCTTTGTTGCAGACTGCTTTGAAGTAACTTTTTATCCCTCGCTAGAATGAGCTAGCTGTTTCTTTGTTGCACAACCCGCTTGCTTTGCTCATGATCTGGCTCAATGTTTTGACTAATAAAGTTGTCATTAACAAAGTTTGTACTATTGTTCAAACATAACAATTGGGCTGGCCACGACAGTATGATTGTGCCATTGATTGATCCAATCATGGTTTAATAATGTTGCAATGGCTTCATTCGATTCCCAGCGGTCTGAGGTCTATCACGCTCTCGGTTTTGTTCAGTCCTTGGAAGCTGGCAGTTACTGGAATTTGAACTATTATTTCAATATATATATATATATATATATATATATATATACATATATATATATATATATATAAATATACCCCGCTAATCCCACCAAAGGAGTATTCTGCATCGGTGAATGAAGGAGACAGGGAAAGAATGATAGCTCGTGTAGATAGAGATACTCTACACCTAAGCACACTACCCAGTAAACAAAAACCAATGCTGTCCCTATATTGGGCCAATATTAAGCTAACATTGGGTTAGATCTCGTGTTTTATTGGGTAAAAGTGGCATGTTTATACTTAGTGGGTGTTAACGGTGAGCGATAATCGGTCAGTTCAGCGCACGGCGAGAATCTCAGCTGACCCCCCCCCCCCCCTGACAAACACGGGATATTGATCTCATGTTGGGTCAGCGTTGTAGACGGTCAACCAACATTAACACAGCATTGGGTCAATGTCTCGTGTTGTACCAGCACAATATAATGTTTATTTTCAGCGAGCTGAGAAAATACCAAGTGGGAAAAATATCGACGTGATTGTATCGCTATTGCCTGTGATTCGGGTTAGAAAGATAGTGCTCTACATAATTTATATAGCTTTAGCGTTTTGGAGATGAAGACATTTTTTTAGCCATCCTTACATATTTTCCGTATTATCTTCGGATTGGTCAAGATGCCCATAGCAGTATGGCAGAGTGTCTTCTCAGTGTATTCACCTGGATGTGCGAATTGCTATTTAACCCTTTGACTTCCAGGCCGGGGTGCATGCCAGGATCCAGATATACTGGTGTACGAGTTCTATTTTTCGTCATTTGAAGCTGGAATTGCTAACGCAATTTCTAGCTTCAAATGACGAAAAATACATAAATGTAGTATATATTTGACGAAAATTTGTGTCATTTTATGGTTACGTTCATTGACGAATTTCCGTCATGTATGGTAGTGAAAAGGTTAAGCGCGATTCTAAACTCAACTGAGGGGAAGACAATCCCTATTTGATCAAATACACTTGTATACTGATAATTGTAATAATTTTCAGACAACGATGTCTTATTGGAAATTATAAAATGCGTTTGATTCAACGTGTTAAAAATGTGTTAAATTGTGCATACATGCGATATGCGAGAGTTTAAACATACGATTAGAACACAAAACAATCTGCAGATTTTTAATTAAAATTGCTTAGCTTCGTTAAACTTAGTCATCAAATAAATTTGATTTACTGTTGGAAGAATTCAATTACAGCCAATAAGCAGCATATAACAAATTCTAAATCATAAGACAAACAGACGATAAATATGGTGACTACACACAGTAAATCAATACTTTTACAGCGGCAACTGGAGGGAAAACGAGGTGCCAGTTGACATATGATTATTTTCACGGGTTCATTATAATATCTATCTATCAGATGACAGGTTTCAGAACACGATAAGGATCTGAACAGATGGTCTGAATGCATGATGTTCCAGACAAAAATTGTGTATGATAAACTGACCCGAAGCCCTCATGTGCAATAATACAGAGATAGGTAAATTGATTACAGATTTACATTGCCCCGTTCTGGAAGACTAGAATTCTAACGCATCAGTCAGAAAACGGTTGTCTGATCAGATGATAATTTATCAGATACTGCGTATAATCCTGATAATGCGTATGCGTAGAAACAGTCAGCAGTAGGCCCTCTCTGACGTGGACGTGCGACATGAAAAAACAAACTCAGAAATAACAACATTGATTTATGTATTTCAACTGTTAATAATGCTGGACGTCATTAGTCAAATACAATCGGCCTTTATAAGAGCCGACTCTGTGAAAAAAAACATTTCTTGAAAACTGACTTGCGTGTGGCTCGAGTGTGGGAACAAACGACTGCCACAACAACATAATTGTCTCCAGCAGTTATATTTTCATAGCAGAGCTGGTAAGCTGGTAATTGTACATTAGCAGCACTGGTGAAAACAGAAGCCGTCCCAAATGACAAAAACTCGGGTCTGTAGCAATGTGTGCTTTTTCAACTGTAAATGCCAGAGAAACATGACTTTGTGGTGACGTGATGACATTGCAGTAGTCCCACGCTATACGTTTCTTGCCAGGTTATGCAAACGCAAGAGCAGTAATTAGTAGGTTAATGACAAGCACAGGGGCGGATCCAGGGACTAAAAAGGGCAGGGTCACCGAAATATGATAAGGGCACAAACATCTAGAATAAGAAGCGAGCGCCGGAGGCGCGCGGATTTTTTTTTTTGGCTAATAAAATACCAAATACACAATTTATAGGCAGACTATCTAAGAATTATCATCTAATTTAATTATTATATTATAAGGCCTACATAAAATTTAGTTTTCTAAATTTTGAAAAAAAAATTGAAATTAAATTTGTGAGCCGATTAAATCATTTAACCGATTAAATCATTGTTATTGAAGATGAAATGACTGATTGAAAATCAATATTTTGTTAATGTTTGGTCTCAAATTAAACAAATCTGACAATTTTCAACCAATTAAAGTTATATATCGCGGTAGAAAGATACGAACCCAAGTGGTTGAAAACAGAAATAAAATTACTTAGCATGATAAGAGTTAAAGGGCAAGTGAAGTCCCCAGAATTACGTGGAACAAGGTAATTCCCCATTCTATTTTGCCACTTCATCAAGTTTTATTCACCGTCACATGGTGTAATTTTGCCTGATTTGTCTTAGTACATGCACATGTACCTGTTCATGTACAACGCATCTTTCAAATGTCGACCCCAGCCAGCACGGAAGTCGGGAGGAGCTGCTACAAATTCAGGCTGTCACAAAGTGGCATATTCACTATTTTTGGACTAGGTCGTTACAATTCTTGGCCAGCGCAACAGACCCCTTCTACTATATTTGGCTATGATTATTCATGTTATACCCCAGTCACACATACACGGCGCACAGCCCACGCCTTGAGTGAAAAAAAATAGAGCAGTGCGTCGGTGTGCGTCCATAAATTTTGTCAGGATATGAGAAGAGCCAGCGAATATAAGACGAATATAGAGCGTGTTATAAATAAATCAGGTGTATAAATCAGCGAATACATAGCGTTTAGTCATCGCAGTTGCACGTTAGCAGAGCGACAAAGCGAATGCATCGCGCATCGCCAGCGCGAGGCATGAATAAGTCAGAAAGCATTTAGCACGCATTATATTTTTGCTAGACATGCGTTAGGAACACATTGGACGGGCACTATATGCGCGCTCCGTACCGGCATTTTTGAGTTTTTTTAAAGCCGTGAGGCTTAGTCACACATTGTCGGCGCATGACCCACGCACTGAAAATAGATTTTGTTGCTAGATCATCTGTCGTGCGTCGGTCGTACGTCAGCATTCGTTACTGGTTCTTGGATCGCGCTGCACTAGCGCTACGCATATTTTTGTGGGCACTGTAATCGTCAAAAGAAGTTAAGTATGCTTAAAATTTAACGCATATGAACGCATACATGTACACGCCAGAAGACCGTCAGAAACACGTAGGGCGCGCTAGAACAACGTCCTATCAACGCCACATACGTTTGCTTTGTATCATATGGCTGCCCGTTGATGGCGCCGGGAAGTCGCTGCAGCAAGACTTCCCTGCGCTGCATGAGCACTAGAAGCAGGCGCTGGGCACACGCCGGCAGTTCGCCGAGCGCTCGAGCAGAAGGTTGTGACTATGTTATTTCTGCAGCTTAACCCTTAGAGCTCTGAAGAACGACGTTTTATTTGTAATCATTTGAGGTGGTATTCCACACAATACACATCTTCAAGTGCAGATTTTTTTTTATCTGTCGAAATTAAGTTCCAACTTGCTGTTATCATAAATTTACGACACATTTTTTCCTTTGAAAATGGTTACATTTCTATACAATAAATGACGTACACAATAAAAAATAACTTTCTTTCAGACGTTTTCGTCAAATCATCAACAAATTCTGACGCACGCCCAGCGAATCACAACGCACTGACCAAAATTCTTAATTTTTTTGTGCGCTGGACGTGTGACTGGGCCCTTAACAATGAGTGGACTTTGTGTGTGATTATGACATAAGTTTATACTGTAATCATTTCATCTGGAATTAAACCCTTGAACCACTGAATTACTTTCGTATAAACCATGGAGACCAGTGGGTTTTCTTCGATTGAAAATTATTATCAATGTCTTAGCTCTTTCCACTCATTTAAATACCTATGTTATGGGGCTACGGCCATTATAAATTTGTTTACTCTTAGGGCCTATAGTGCAGATTATGACGTCTGAAGTCCGCGCTGTAAAAATTAATCACGTGGTTTTGCACGTCCGTCGTTGCTCAATCAGAAACAATTTTGTGGTGGCGTAAATGAATTAGGATTTTTTTTGTGGTGGAAATATGTCCAATACTTAGGTGTGTACTGGGTCCGTATTATCGTACACGTTACGAAATACCTAGGTTCCGGATTGGTCGAGATGACATGTTTACACATGGTGCGTGTAATATTGGCCCAGCGTCAAAAATATTAAACCAACACTGGATAATTTTATCGTGTCTGCTCAATCTGTCATAATTGAGAGCAAAGGGTTTCAACAGACCAAGCACGAGACAGTGACCCGATATTGTTTTTTTGTTGGGCCACCGTCTACAACGCTGGCCGAACCAACCTCGGGTGAGCATCTCGTGCTTGGTGGAGAACTTCAACTCCTGCCAGAGATAGCATGTATCTTCTGGGCGTCTTTTCATGTGGAATGACGGGTGGTGATAGAGTACTAGGATTTATATGATCTATTGCTGTCTATTTGCTCGATTACAACAGAGTTTTATATGGTTGAGTGTCATATACAAAAATATCGCTAAAAACGATATTTAAACTGTTCTGCAAATGGCTTTACCAATATTATTACTGAAGATAATCATCATTATATTAAAAGCTACCAGCCGTTGGTAGCCTAGTACACGCCAAAAATGAAAACAATGTTGTTTATTATTCAAGCTCTCCCTGTTAGTCCAAGAGCTGAGAGTGAATTAATCATAAGCTTTGACCATGCAGGTCTATGTTGGGACAAGTATGACGAGATAACAGAAACATTTTCTGGAAGTGATCGTATGCATGGAGCTGTTACAGTAGGCATATGTTATCAGAATGAAATATTGAATGGTGTGATGGTGTAACGTAATCACACAAGCGGACGTTCTAAAAAGTTAGCTCGTCGCTAATGCATGTTTGTTCCAAAAGACAAAGCCGTACGTTGCTCCATATCCACATAAGCCACGACTCTCTTTATTCAAATATAACGTATTTGAGGTAAGCTACCCACCTAATGTTAAGCATGCGTTCTGATTTGATACCATGGATGATGACATCCCATGTATTTGACAACATGCCAGTGTGGTGAGGGTGGAATTCTAAAGTCACCAATGATATCTTACCAAAGCAAATTGTAAGGTACATGGAAAATATGATTTATTACCAACCCGAGCTGATGTAGTACAGGAAACTTTTCTAAGATCACAACAAATTACCAAGGTATAACAGAAACTAACTGGAATCGTTACATATTATTTGGCTATTGCTAAAATTGCACTGCAGATTCATTTGATTTGTATTTGACAACATGCCAGTGTGGTGAGGGTGGAATTCTAAAGTCACCAATGATATCTTACCGAAGCAAATTGTGAGGTACATGGGAAATATAAATTTACCACCAACCCGAGCTGATGTAGTACAGGAAACTTTTCTAAGATCACAAAAAATTATTTTCAAGAAATGCTGTTTACCCTCTATAAAGGGCAAATGAACATACCTGAGAGGTAAGTATGATACAGATTACACTATTCGAGGACCACATCAACGATGGTCTTCAGATTTTATTCTAGCACTCCAGTTTATTAGATTTCTGAATAAACAGGCGTCAGTGCAAGAGCACCAAGACATACTATTAGGCCATAGGCTAGAACCACCCACCAGCAGCCCCCCCCCCCACCACATTTCACCCACAGCAACTTTTTTTAAACCTTGATATGTTTAAAACATGAAATGAGATGTTAACAAAAAAAAATAGGGATGAACTTTATATTTTGACCCCTTATAGGGGGGTACCGCCTAGCCCGTCTAAAATGATGGGATAGGGCTACGCAAACGTCTGTCGTAGCTATTCTTGTTTAGCAATATACACATGCAATATAACAGATAATTAAATTCCCGTTATTATGATATGTCACACATTGCAGTAGAGTTAGTAGTTGTCTCTCCACATACGCTCAAGCATGATATTTTATTTTAAAGTAATCCAAATGAACAAAACAAACGACTCAACATGGTAAAAGAAAACGACTTAAGAAAATGAAATTATTAGACATATCCACATCTGGCCTATATATTCTGAACCCAGATATGTGTATGCTTAAAAATGAGTGCTATTTATATTTATAAACGTCCTAGGTATTTTTTAATGAAAACATATTGAAGCATTACTTGAAAATATTTGTATTTAGCATGGGCTGATATCTGCAACATGAATTTTTTTCTCGGAATTTTTGTATATAATTTTTTATCCACTTGTTTTTACATAATTTGTTTGTGCTGAATTCGAATCTGGCGGATAATATTCTATATTTGGTGACCTTCACCTTCAAATTAGCAAAACACAAAATGGCTGCCAAAATGTAAAGAAACCCCCGTATTTTCTATGTTTTTTTCGTTCAAGAAAGCACAATTGATGATTTCTGCAAGATTTTTAATATATATATCTTTTTGTAGTGTCTTTGGAAAGAAATAATCTTTATTCGGCCTTTAAATACAAGATGTTTTTTATATATTTACTGTTATTATAAGTATACCGCTAAAAATGTTGACGATAGTATGATTTATTTTTGTTAACATAGCGGTCCAGAAATAAAAGTTACTGACGAGTAAATTTGAATGAAAAAATCCAAAATGGCGGCGAAATTCACCTTTATATGAACAAGAAACAAAATGACTATCAAAATGTAAATTAAACACCTTTATTTTATTTTTGGCACGAAATTTTTATTTGTATGACTTGGGGGCCGAAAAAACATTTCTGGTGTTTATTGTTCATCGTCTGACCGGCCCAAGTGTAGTACTCGACACCAAAACTGAATGACGGGTGCTGATTGACAATTTAACACCACGTGACATGAAATACCGTCTTTTCGTTGGATGGGTGTCGATAACTACACTTAGGCCGTCTGACCTATAGTTTATCGTAAAATCCAAGATGGACGCCATTTTACATATTTACTATAACAATAATGACGTTATTTTAAATACTAAGCAAATCAAAGCATGTTATAATATACTGTGATTAAATACAGTTTCGAATGCCTTGCAACCTTATCTGCCGTATTACGTAGTCTATTTTTTAGTTTTCCATTAAACAAATGTTGTTTATGATATTATAGTTCACAAGCATAAAACAGATTTTATGTGTGTGTTGGCGGTAACCATTGTGAACTCGAAGGTCAAACAAAGGTCACTTTGATCGAAAAACATGAGACATAAATTTATCAACTCTAAATCATGCAGAAACCAGAAATCGCGCAATAATAAGTAACAAAAATATAAAACCAATGTGGTCTTGGCGGCCATTTTTGTTTTGCTTATTTGAAGGTGAATGACACCAAAGATAGAATGTTAACCGACATATTCGAATTCAGCACACCCAAATTATGTAAAAACAAGCGCGAAAAATTATTAGCACTCAAATGTCGAGCAAAGTTCAATGTTTTATATTTCAGCCCACCTAAATACACACATTTTCAGAAAAAGGCTGCAATATTCTCTCATTTAAAAATATATATGCCATGTACAAACCTAAATGACACTCAGTTTTAAGCAAATACACATCTGGGTTCAGAAAACATAAGTTAAATATAGATATGGCTAATAATTATATTTTATTAAGTCGTTTCTATTGACCATGTTAACTACATGTAGCTTGTTTTGTTGACGATTTTGATGACTTTGTAATAAAAAAACATGTTTCAACGTATTTGTAGAACAAACCCTTTAATCTACTGCCTCATGCAATACATCATTGGAACGGAAATTTAATTACCTTTTATATGGTATATTGCATGTGTAGATTGCTAAACAAGAATAGCAACGACAGACGTTTGCGTAGCCCTACCCTCTAATTTTAGACGGGTTTGGGGGTACCCCCCTATAAGGGGTCAAAATATAAAGTTCATCTCTATTTTTTTGCTGTTAACATCTTACTTCATGTTTTAGATATATCAAGTTTTGTGTACATTATTTCATTTTAAGATTCATATTTTCGAGTTTGTGATTAAATTACCGTCATAGTGATTAGTGAAATGTCACACGCCTCTATTGCTGTTATTATTGTGATTTTGACTATGACCTTGGCGGCTTGGAGTCGAAGGGTTCGTTGACCTCCAACTTTCGGTTGCATAGCTAGCGACACTTAGGAATTCATATCTCCGCGTTCGTGATTATTGCGATTTTCACATAAATAATAGTGATAAAAAATGACCTTAGGGTCAAGGGGTTCATTGATATCTAACTTCCGGCTCCACTGCAGGCGACACTTAAGAATTCATATTTTCGAGTTCGTGATTAAATTACCGTTATAGTGATGTGTCACACGCTGATATTGTTGTGATTATAGTGATTTTCACATAACTAACAGTGATAAAAAACGACCTCGGGGTCGAAGGGTTCATTGACCTCCAACTTCTGGTTGCATGGCTAGCGACACTTAAGAATTAATATTTTCGAACTCGTGATTAAATTACCGCCTTTTGGATATGTCACACGCCTATATTGTTGCGATTATTGCAATGTTCACATAATTACCAATGATAAGAAATGACCTTGGGGTCAAAGGTTTCATTGACCTCTGACGTCCGATTGCAAATCTAGTGACACTTATGACTTCGCATCTTCGAGTTTGTGATTAAATTACCGTCATAATGATGCCACACGCTTATATTTTTGTGATTATTGCGATTTTCACATAATTAATAGTGATAAAAAATGACCTCTCAGTCGAAGCGTTCATTGACCTCTAACTTCTGGTTACACCGAAATTTAAGTATTCACTTTTCTGAACTAATCTAACCTTTCCAATGATACCAAAATTGACTGGGTAAATGCTTATAATTAAATCACCCCTGGCTCTTGTTCTATCGGCGTCAAATTCAAATGTCAGTAAGGTGTATTTAATGCCGTAGACGCTTGTGTAATGCCTCAAAATAATAAACGAAAAAAAACAAAGGAAATCATGTCACGAGGTGAAAGTGAATAAAAGTAGAGACCGAATGACAAATTAATCATACTTCCATCGGTCACTACCTGTCACGACCTGATTTTTACGGAACCAATCTTTATATTACATCAGTACGATCATATTTCATGGAAACATGATTCCTAGAAATACATTTATTCTGAATATGACAAGAACGAATCAATATAACATCTCTGAAGCCAGAATAATAATTATTTAATAAATTCTTTAAATTTGCGCATGTAGAATACTGTCAAACAAAACGAAAAGTCAGTACCTGCTCACTTTCGAAGTATTTTAATATGCTCATAATATGAATCTGAATCATGATACATGTACCTTGCTAGAAAGAAGATATATAGTAATGTGTATCCGTGTGTATACCTGTATTGATATATTATTGAAATATTGGAGAAAATTCACGGTTTCACAGTATCTAGATCTAGAAACGTCTGTCACATTTATCCGGTATTAAACCAATGTATCGTCATGGGGTATTGCATCAGCATTACATTGGTTTATATTTTCTACCTAGCTTTTTAAATGTTAGTTACTAATAAAAGCCAACGATAAAGTAACAAATTACTGTGAAAGTTGATTTGGGACATTTTTGTAATAAGCAACAACCTTAACCTTTAAAATCTCAGTTACATAAGTTCATTTTTCAATCTAATTAAAATAGCTGGGGCAAAACAAAGCTTCTGATTGAACTTTGAATGCGGACACAACCTGTATTTTTATGACTGACATTCACAATGCATTTCAAAATAGGATTCTTTTTAATCAGGATAATGCATGCATCATAGTTATCCTTTGATATCAGTGTATTGATCACTAATATGCATTGAATTTATTTACAATACTTTGCCTTCCCACCAGTTATTTATCATGTTTATACGATTTCTGAAAATCAATTACATAATGATTTTGAAATATACATTATTTGAAAGCAGATTATTATGTAGATACCAAACTCATTTGGGGTGTTTTACAAGATGAATCCCATAGTGCACTGTCTTGAAAAGCCAAAGGAAGTATTATGTTACTTCATAAGTTACTTCATAAGCAGATTTTGACTGTGTAGAGCAGCGTAGAAGTGCGTATCAATAGTGACGATTTAGTGACAAATAGAAACAAATTAATTTGTTCTGTGCTTTCCAAGATAATTAAAACCAAGATAAACTGCCATATTATTCCCACTGAAACTGTTTTAGTCCACTAAATACACGTATGACGTCCGAAATTTGTAGTGTTGTCTCTGTATTCGTGCAGCATTGGATCGTCGTTTCGTGTTGACTTTGGTTGTATTTTAAAATTAGGTTGTTGATAACAGTTGATATAAACATATTTATTGGGATTTCTATCGCAATAATATACCAAGTGTTGATAACAGTTACATGTACATTTAGTCTTATTATAACCAGTCGGAAAGTAAACAGCTCATGACGTCAAAAAAACACACTCCGTCCACTACTTTTGAATTTGAAGAAAATCGCCACAAGAATTCTGATCTCTGAAAGTTATTTGCTATAAAATAGATAAAATACTTATGCTGAGTACGTTGGTGATTCGCATGATAACGATTAAAATATAAATCGTGATGCGAGTATCCATGTCCATATAAATACAGCCTTGATAATTACAAGTAAGCAGATACTGCAGTTTGGGTCTGTTTTTAATTACTTTCATTAATCAAATTTTCCTATTCGTGATATTCATATTGTAAAAAAAGGGTCTGTATTTATCTTGTGTCTGCTGTAAACGTGATACAAGCTGAGCTGAGAATGTGAGGCTATACATGTATGTGTGTTTCTGTTTATTTGATCGTTGGAATATTAGTTTCGATGTTTGTGTCGGTGGGCAAGGCTCTTTACCCTCACATGCTTCAATTAACCCAATTGTAAATGAGTATTTTATGTGGAGATTGAATGGCACACGAATGAACGGGTCTATTAAACAGGGTAGTAAAATGTGAAGTCGGCTAATAAGACTTCAGATTTGATATCAGACAATAAACCTGCTTAACATTCAACTCTTTCTGAAGCCGAGCACGCTCCCTCTCGGTCACGGAGGTTCCCCACAATACTGACTGTCTAGATCATTCCTCAATGAGGCATTATAGCGTCAGGTTATAACTTTGGTATACATGTTTAACAGAATTTGAAAAATAATATCTCATTATTTTGCCAGGATATGTACATGATGTATAAACGCACCTAACCCTTTCGGTGCGGATACCGTCTTAAAACGTCAGAATCTGACGTCTAAAGACGGTCCCCGCGATGAAATAATTAAACTATTTATAATGGCCGTAGACCCATAACATGACGCGGAAAGAGCTAACTAAGACATTTATGATGACTTCAAATTCAAAAATAACCTTTGATTTCCATGGTTTATACAAAAATATCTGGTACGGATTAAATTTCACCATTTTCTACAGGCGCCTTCCGAACAATACCAGTGTATGCTAATTCTGATGTCGTATTGTGTGTATAATATCCTGAATAATTATGCATGTACCAGCCCCAATACAATACTGGGTCAACACATCGTGTTTGGTGAGACGTAGTATATCGGCATAACATAGCCTCACCCCTTATCCTTTAACCCTTTAAGCCCTCACGATGCATTAAAGCATCATTTCACATCCATGAAAACATAATTAATTTCCCTACAACGAAGGGTTTTAGAATGGAAATTTCCATTAAACGGGTTTACCAATACATTGTAATTTTCCCTAATTTTTATACCACATCAAATCATCTTCATCCACTACAAGTCGAGAATTGCGACAGCAATTCGCGGCTTGTAGTGGATGAAGATGACAATGGTAAATTCAGAACTGAAAGGGTTAAAGCGCTACATAATTAAAAAAACATGGAGACAAAAGGGTTTTTTTCAATTTGAAATCATCATAATGTCTTAGTTAGCTCTTTCCGATTCATTTGAATACCTATGCTATGGGTCTATGACCATTATACATATTTTTCTTCTTACAGTGCGAGGATCGACTTTAGTCGTCAGAAAGTCGATCCCCGCGCTGTGAGGGTTAAAGCAGTGAAGTATGTTTGTATAAACCATGGAGACCAAAGGGTTAGCTAAATTACTGATAGAAAGTGAAAGATTCCTTTGGTATCCCGACGGGATATGAGTATTTCTGTTATTTTGTGTAATACCTAGAAAATTCGCCCATCACGATTGCCTTTAGTTGATCTTATCACAATAGAATGCTTTGTCGTACCTTTGTCTAGTCGCAAAACAAATTGCGCTTTCACAAAGCTGTACTCTGTTACTGTCTGTCACGGTCCTTTCAATGGGTCATCAGAAATAAATTACTTGTTACTTGTCAAATTTATTAACATCATATTTATCCTTTTATATCAGTGTATTGATCACTAATATGCATTGAAATTATTTACAATAATTTGCCTTCCCACCAGTTATTTATCATGTTTATACGATTTCTGAAAATCAATTACATAATAATTTTGAAATATACATTATTTGAAAGCAGATTATTATGTAGATACCAAACTCATTTGGGGTGTTTTACAAGATGAATCCCATAGTGCACTGTCTTGAAAAGCCAAAGGAAGTATTATGTTACTTCATAAGTTACTTCATAAGCAGATTTTGACTGTGTAGAGCAGCGTAGGAGTGCGTATCAATAGTGACGATTTAGTGACAAATAGAAACAAATTAATTTGGTCTGTGCTTTCCAAGATAGTTAAAGATAAACTGTCATTTCATTTCTAGTGAAACTGTTTTAGTTCACTAAATACACGTATGACGTCCGAACTTTGTAGTGTTGTCTCTGTATTCGTGCAGCATTGGATCGTCGTTTCGTGTTGACGTTGGTAGTTTTTTCAATTTGGGTACCTTTAAAATCAGGTTGTTGATAACAGTTGATTAAACATATTTATTGGGATTCATATCCCAATAAATATGTGTATATCAGCTGTTGATAACAGTTACATGTACATTTAGTCTTATTATAACCAGTCGGAAAGTAAACAGCTCATGACGTAAAAAAAACACACTCCGTCCACTACTTTTGAATTTGAAGAAAATCGCTACAAGAATTCTGATCTCTGAAAGTTATTTGCTATAAAATAGATAAAATACTTATGCTGAGTACGTTGGTGGTTCGCATGATAACGATTAAAATTTAAATCGTGATGCGAGTATCCATGTCCACATAAATACAGCTTCGATAATTACAAGTAAGCAGATACTGCAGTTTGGGTCTGTTTTTAATTACTTTCATTAATCAAATATTCCTATTCGTGATATTCACATTGTAAAAAATGGGTCTGTATCTATCTTGTGTCTGCTGTAAACGTCATACAAGCTGAGTTGAGAATGTGAGGCTATACATGTATGTGTGTTTTTGTTTATTTGATCGTTGGAATATTAGTTTCGATGTTTGTGTCCGTGGGCAAGGCACTTTATGCTCACATGCTTCAATTGACCCAAGTGTAAATCAGTACTCTATGTGGAGTTGGAATGGCACACGAATGAGCGGGTCTATTGAACAGGGAGTAAAATGTGAAGTCGGCTAATAAGACTTCAGATTTGATATCAAACAATAAACCTGCACGCTTAACATTCAACTCTTTCAACGCTAAATTATTTATTTGGAATTGTCACTCACTTGATGTTGTGTCTCGCTGACGCGATCTACAACTTCAAGTGAGTGAAAATTATTCAGATTTCACAAAATGGATGTCAATTATTTTTTGAAATGTTGTTGATTGATGTCATGTTTTATAATGGACATAGTGAACAAATGGTATTTAGTGTGCTAATACAAAATAAAAAAAACGAATACAATTATTGACAATTGGCAACCGGCGGTTAAAATGCTAAATATTTATTTATATATATATAACAGACAGGTATATATTATATATATATATATATATATATATATATACATATATATATATATATATATATATATATATATATATAGATATATATATATATATATATATATATATATAGATATATAGGTGTTTAATTCACCCAAGTGGAATGTGATTCTGCTGAGATAGATCCGTTTAGTCAACTGAATTTTACAAACGAGAACTGACAGAGTATATTTTTTAGTTAACTGAATTTAAATCTGAACAATATAATTATGACAGAAGTCAAATAAATCTCAAACGATAGTGGCGGCATCGACTTAGGGATAGCAATGTTAAAGCATTTGTCATGTTTACCATGAGTATTTTTAGTAGTGGCTCGCACTGGGGCAATATTGAGCAATGTGGAGCATCAACATAATTAGAAAAAGGAGGACATCATTTTACGAAGCGTTTAAAATATGCCAATAAAATTTAAATGATTTTAAGAATGCCTTCCGTAATAGAGGAGAAATCAACTGCGTGAAGTTGGTTTAACATTCAACTTTCAACATTCAGATTGAGAAAGTTGGTTCAATATTCGAAAAGTCCCTAGTCAAACTCTGGAGAAAAAGATCAAAAATTTGGGAAAAATAAGGCAAACAAAATGCATTGGGTCTTAGGGTGGCCCAACGAACCCTCTACTTGCTACAGCACCTAATCCACCATAAAAATAGGCTTTTTGCTCATTTTCCGAAACGTCCCCAGTCATATACCGAGAAAAAATTATTAAAATTTCGGGAAAAATAAGAGGAACAAAATGCATTTAGTCCTAGAGTGGCCCAACAAACTTTCTAGTCGCTACATGACTTAATCCACCATAAAAACATGTTTTTTACACATTTTTCGAAAATTCCCTAGTCATACAGCGAGAAAAAAATTATAATTTCGGAAAAAATAAGGCCAACAAAATGCAATGGGTCCTAGGGTGGTCCAGCGAACCTTCTAGTCGCTACAGCACCTAATACAACTTATAAACTCCTCCTTTGCACATTTCTCGAAAAGTCCCCAGTCAAACTGTGAGAAAAAAAATATTACAATTTTGTGAAAAATATGCCAAACAAAATGGGCCACCCTATGGCAAATGCATTTTGTTCAGCTTATTTTCCCTGAAATTTTATTATTTTTTCTCAGAGTTTGTCTGGGGCCTTTTCGAGAAACGTATAAAATTATGGTGAATTAGGTGATGTAGCGAGTAGAGAAAGTTCGTTGGGCCACCCTAGGACCCAATGTATTTTGTTCGTGTTTTTTCCCGAAATTGTAATATTTTTTTCTCAGAGTTTACCTGGGGACTTTTCGAGAAATGTGCAAAGGAGCTGTTTTTAGGGTAGATTAGGTGATATAGAGACTAGACGGTTTGTTGGGACACCCTAGGATTAAATACATTTTGTTTGGCAATTTTTTCCCGAAATTTTATTAATTTTTATCAGAGTTTGACTGGGGATTGATTTAATATTGAACCAACTTTCTCAATCTGAATGTTGAATGTTGAGCCAACTTCACACAGCTGGGGAAATCACTTTTAAATGTCATTCAAACTCTTTGAATAGTAAAAAAAATCACCTGCAGGACTTCATGTAGCCGGATGTGTTCTGCCTCACGCACACCCGGCTACATTTACAACATAAATGTACATCAAATACCTGGCATTTAATTGGTACGACTGTTTTCAGTAATGCCTCATAGGAGCACGGATCTAGCGCGGTTCAAGTCAAGCGGGGATATGAAGATATGCTCGATTAATCACGGATTACAGCTCAATATGGAGGCAAAACGTTCCCAGTAAATAAATGAGAGGAAATGAACATACAGGCAAAATTGGGCCATGAGAGCCTTGAGGATAGTGAAATGAGTGAGAAGACACTTCCCTCCAGACACAGGATTCAATATTCAGACCTTGGGGGTCTGAGGCCGAGCACGCTACCTCGATCAAGGAGGTTCCCACAATACTTTTACGAGTGGATGAGGAGGAAGAAACATTTTTGTTTCTTTCAAACCGCCGATTATGAGATAACCTACGTGGTAAAGGGTTCAATGACCTCAGTGCCCCTGCGTGAACGTGTCCGAAAGGTGTGCGTAATAATAGACCGTAAATCGAGCCCAAAGTGACGGTGTCTTGCGTGACGTCTTCTGAAATATATCCACCGCGAAGTAGATAGGGAATTGCGTGTGAACAATGTTGAACGTAACGCGGAGAAGATGAATCCTCGGTCGTCAGGTTCATATCCCAAGGTAATTACGTTAACCCTTTAACCGTCGGTGCCGCATATATTCGGGTTTTCATTTTTTATTAGCACATCAAGTAACACATTTTAATAGGTTGAAGATAAAATGTGACATCAACTAACAAGATTGGAAAACAGGTTACCTCCATTTTGTCAAATCTGAATCATTTTCACTCACTTGAAGTTGTGGATCGCGTCAGCGAGACACAACTTCAAGTGGGTAAAAATTCAAATTGAATAATTTGGCGGTTGAAGGGTTGACTTGCATTAAAACAACATTGGTTCAATATTTTGTGTTTGTTGGGATAGAATGTCTACCAAGCAGCACACACGATACGTTGAGACGGTGTTGGTTTTATTTTTGTACAGCGTTGCAGATCATATGTTTTAGTGTTTTACTTATTTTATCTGTTACTGTCGAGCCTAAGTGATCGCAAAGATATTGCTGTGTGTAGATTGAAATGCTAGAGTACGAGTGCTACCGCAGGAGGGCTCGTGGGTAAGATAACTTGTTATTTGAGATGGAATAGTATTAAAGTATTTTAATTAGGAAATACATTGAACTCATTCGTTTTGGAAGAAGTCCAGATGGGAATGATTATTATACCATGTATAGTCATAGATGTGGTTTGATATGAAACTATCTAGAGTGGAACTAATGACAAAATACACGCAGGAATTCAGAAATGGCATGCATGCATTCCGGAGAATTTTATTTCAATCATTTATTTTAAATGGAACCATATCCCGATACAGGAAAATACAAATATATTTTATTAGCTATTTGTTGATACGTTGACCTTAATATATAATAGATATAGGAATAACAAGTGTACATTATTTATAATGTTTCACTTGCTGCAGGCGTATGCCCGTTCACGTTCGCCAATCACAGCAAACATGATACATTGTTGACCTAAATGTTGTTTTGAAGTTGGGGCGACGGTGAGGACGATGGACCAACATCAAAACAACATTGGGTCAATGCACCTTCTTGTTGGGATCTATATTGTGTTGTTTTGAAGAGCATAGTATATCCAATGCAAAGTCAAGCAGTGGTAACTGTCTTTTTAAAACGTAAGCAGTTACTGCTGTTTGCCGTTGAAGGCAGAAATGTCCTTACCTCGGGTCAGAGCTTGACCTCGGGTATAAATACGTCAATACGTGTACATTCACAGAGACACAAAGAAGAGATGCGACCAATTTATTTTCAAATGCTTATGTATAAATATTTTAGATTTAGCATTTTCTGCTTTTTTTTTGCTAATATGTAAAATAATATATAATTTTTGGGGCGATAAAAATACATAAGATGCAATGCCCAGATATATAGATATTTTAGATTTTGTATTTTCCGAATTTTTTGCTAATATGTAAAATAATATATCGTTTTTGGGGCGATAAAAATATATAACATGCACTGCCGTTTATCTTTATTTCGTCGTGTTTATGTGCACTAAAGGGCCTGTCACACTGTCACAATCCGCGTCGTAGACTCAGCAGTCCAGCCTTAGCCTGATTTACCATAGTCATCTTCATCCACTACAAGCCGCGAATTGCTGTAGCGATTCCCGACTTGTAGTGGATGAAGATGAGGGATGTCGTTTGAAAATTAAAGAAAAATGTCATGTATTGGTAAACCAGTTTCATGGTAATTTCGTTCTAAAACCCTAGGTTGTAGGAAAATTAAGTCTGTCTTCAGGGATGTAAAATGATGCTTTAATGCATCGTGAGGGCTTAAAGGGTTAAAACAACATTCATCGAAACTCATTTATACAACGTATATGGCAACGTCGTCTCGTCCTGACAACAACCATACCTTCTACTACACGTCCATCACGTTCCTAGCACGCTCAAGACCATGGCGTTGTTAACATGTTGATAGTACGTTTGCCAGGATTGCTACATGTAGCAGTTGGAAAGTAGGCCATCACGGGAATTTGCCCAATTCTATAAAGAAGCTCATCAAACATTCTTGCTGGTACTGTCAGGAAGTTAACAAATGATAGGTTATTTACCACGGGCCATGATAGTGTTCTAGCTCATCTCTCCAGAAGTAAGTACGACCTTATCCAGTGTAACCTCTTCTTTCGTCATCTCTTTCATAACGAAATGGTCCAGTGCAAAATCATCCTCTGCATTATATATATAAAGGTTTGATAAAATATGTATCACTCTCAATCTCTCAACTTAAAATAGTTGGAACTGCAATGAATGGACCTGGATATAGCTCAGGATTATACTTATACCTGTCTGTACATGATCGTGAACAAAGACCTCACTAAAGCTATAAAGATCTTATAGTGTAAACTTGATGAGCGTGCAACTAATATGTTTGTTCCCGGTAGTTTCACTGGATTAATCAGTGAGTGTCACAGTCATACACTGGGATTTTGCGTGGCGTTTGCAAATATTAAACACCAGAAGTCTCTGTCATCTGATACATCACCGTCTGCCAACTAGCAGTCAGCGTTTCATAAATCGCACCAGCGGTGAGGTACATCTTGATTGGTCAGTTGTTTTTAAATGCACATTTTGCCAGAACGGGAGAATATGTGCACTCATTGCTCGTCATACAAGCCAGAGGGTATCCATGAGTGTTCCACTTTCAATTTTATATTTATTCATAATTATTTTAATGGAGTTTTTAAAAGTGAGAACTAAGCACAAGTTTTACTGTATACGTTATATATCAGTATATATTCAGCCTGGATATTTTTATTTCAATTTCAGAAGCGTCAATGTTAATAACTTGAATCGGGTTATTTTGCTCTCTGTGAGGTCACTGTTCTGGGTTTTTTCAAAACATCTGGATGCGACATTACAGAGAGTGACTGTGAAAGCTCTTTTTCCTGGTGGTAATTATTAGCTATTCGGGGGATGAAGACCAGTGTCTAAAGAGAGACACTGGTGACACGAGTGAACTTGAACAATATGGACTTGACAGACTCTGAAAGGACGGCTGGGGACGGGACATGACATGAGTCTTTCGACTACACCCACTTCCTCCACACGAGGGCGGGGGCCCTGGGGTGGTGGTTAGCACCGCTGCCCTTCACGCCAGAGTTCGAGGTTCAGTTCCTGGTTTGAAAGAAACAAAAAATGTTTCTTGCCCATCCACGTGTGAAAGTCAGTATTGTGTGGAGCCTCCGTGACCGAGAGGTAGCGTGCTCGGCCTCAGACCGACAGGGCTCGAACTTCGAATCCTGTGTCTGGAGGACAGTGTTATCTAAATTATCTCACCATCCTCTGAAGGTGCTCCTGGTCAAGTTTAGCCTATATGTGCACAAAGGTGGCCTAAAGCCCGATTCATTTCATTTTCCTCCACACGATTAGGAAGTTGTTGTCGTTCCTCGATCATGTTGCGTTCTCACCACACCAGGGCATGACAGCACGACCTAGCCGTTCGTTTTGAAGATTCTCAAACAATCCGCATTCCGTCAGGATCTTCCCGAGTCTCTCAAGTCATGTAGCGTTCCCCACGCCTTCCTAACACGAGGTGTACAAGTCCATGGTAAATGGGTCAAGACCTCGACCAATATTCTGGATCGTGAGGGGATATACCTGACACATCTTACATGTGGTATAACATGGGAAAATATCCACACTTGATACATTTTACATCATATGACTTCAAAATATCGTCCATGATCGGGTGGGCATTGATAACTACGCTTTGGCCGGTGGTGTTTGCATTATTTCCTTTGGGTATGGTTGTTGTTGTGGTGATAAAATTCGCTTAAACCATGTGTGTAGTATAATAAATTTATTGATCTTTATGCTGCACAAGGCAAACAGTGGTAAATATCTACTTTTCTGGTAAGCATTTACTGTTTTTTGCCCTTGCACTGCATGTGTGTTCTCCTTGTGCATGTGCACCCCATGCAGCAAACGGGATATTGAACCAATGTTGGGTTACTGTTGTGCCAGCGTCTGTGGCGCTGGTCCAACAATAACCCAACATTGTCTCAATGTCCCGCGTCTGCTTGGGGTGGGTGTTGTGATAGTCTGGTAGACTGATGATCCCAAGATCCCTTACTTTATCAAAGACAAATGCAGGAGGGCCGGTGGGCGGCCGCCCTGGCACACGGGCGGACACGCGGACAGAAAAAATAAACAGTTCCCAATAATACAATAAACACTACCCATCCACCTCACACGCTAATATCATCCTGCTCTTCAACCCTTTAACCGCCAAATTATTCAATCTGAATTTTTACCCACTTGAAGTTGTGTCTCGCTGACGCGATCCACAACTTCAAGTGAGTGAAAATTATTCAGATTTCACAAAATGGAGGCAAACTGTTTTCAAATATTGCTGATTGATGTCACATTTTATCTTTAACATGTTTAGAAGGTGGTACTTAATGTGCTAATAAAAAATGAAAACTCGAATATATGCGGCACCGGCGGTTAAAGAGTTAAAGCCATAGGACAGTAACTACTTACTTAAAAAGTAAGCAGTTACTGCCTTTTGGTTTTGCACTGTAACTGAATCGTCCCTTTTGGCTTCTGTTCCAGCTGACGCTAGATTGCGATGTTACTAGACATTAGTAATATGTCGTACAAAGGCAAACGGCAGTATCTGCTTACTTTACAAGTAAACAAATACTGCCTTTTGCCTTTGTATTTGTATCATATCGTGGTCGCATGCGGTTTATTAGCTCAACGCATTCTTGTGGTTTGCACCGTCAGCTGAAACGGCCCATTTGCAACGCAGAGGAAAACAGCGGCAAATGCTTACTTGAAAAGTAAGCAGTTACCGCTGTTTGCCTTTGAGTGAAAGTCTCTGGTTATAATCTCGGATCACTCACAGGGATCTCTAACATAACGTCGGATTGGATGTCGCACAAAACCCGCCCCCTGATGGATCAGGAAGAGCCAAGGTTACACTATCCACACTGGATCAATGGATCAAGCTCCGCCCAGCTTGACATTCTGATTGCAGCCGAACATTCAGCATCGCTTATGATTGATCACTCCGCATTTTGATTCTCGGGAACGCACTTTTGAAGAATTTCAAGCAACACAATATAGATTACATTTCACGTTATTCACGATATCTAGTTTGGCGATATTCCGTCACGTAGGTATGAAAGGGTTGGATCTGTCGCCAAATTACAAGGCGATGATCTTAACACTTTAAGCCCTCACGATGCATTAAAGCATCATTTCCATCCCTGAAAACAGACTTAGTTTCCTACAACCAAAGGTTTTAGAACAACAATTCCCCAAGAAACTGGTTAACCAATACGTGGTAATTTTCTTGAATTTTTCAAACCATTTCAAATCATCTTCATCCACTACAAGTCGAGAATTGCGACAGCAATTCCGGCTTGTAGTGGATGAAGATGACAATGGTAAATTCAGGCTTGAAATGGTTAAAATGAATGTATGGAATATACATGTAGGGCATTTGAAAGACAAAACGACCTTGATTTGACCTATTTCTATTTTTTTTGTTTCCATACGATTACTTTCGAATTCAAAAATGGTGTCAATAATAGAAAGAGATGTACACGTTGAAAAATATACTTTAAATATATCCGTAAATTTAATTTTATTCTTATTTATACTTCAATCAGTGATTTGTTGTTTTGATTGATATGTTACCATGGTTACAGCTGCTAATAAGTAGGAAATAATTATTAATGCAGTCTGAAAATGCTGACAATGAAATCATTTGACGCCCCAGTTAACACAAAACATTTGTATGATGTTTATACAATGTTGGACCAACGTCGAAGTACTATACATGTAATATTTAAAAAAAAATGAGGGGCAAACTGAATATTTATTTTATTTATTCAATTTTCATAAAAATTGTGTTTTTTTTCAAAAAGTATGCAATTGCCTTTTAGAACTTCAAATGTCATATTCTCTAAATTTCAGACTTCATATTTCTGTGACTTTCTGGAGTCATATTTTTAAGGTAAACACGCTATAGAGTTGTGTGATTAAATTTAAATGTATTTGTGTATAGATTAAGTATCTGTTAATTAATATCACCAATGCTTGAGATCTACGACTTACGATTTATTTTACCAGATCGGGGCACACATAAACTAAACTGGGCCAGGAGAACCTACTGATGACGGTGAGATGAATGAGATGACACAACCCTCCAGCCACAGGATTTGAAATTTGAGTCCTGGTGGTCTGAGACCGAGCACACTACCGGAGGCTCCCCACAATACTGAATTTTTAGAAGTGTTCGGGGAAGAAACATTTTGTTTATTTATAACTTGAATGCTAGAGCCCGGGACGAACCACGATATCAGATTTTCCAACAAGCAGAACTAGAACTAACTAGATATCTGCCAGGGCATTACTCTGTTTTAACCACTGCACCAGATCTTAAACGTTGAAAATTACCGAAAACTGCCTTTTGTAAAGGGAAAAAAGTTAAATTGATAAAGACTGTTTTAGACACAAATACTCCCGAAAGGTTAGGCTTTTTCTATTCTCATAATATATCATTGAGAATCAGAACCTTAAATTTCAGTTTAAGCCGACTCTGATTTTAAGGAACACCACTATACATTTTGTACACAGTGTATAATTGAGAGATAATTAATTACGACTGCCACAGAATCAATGAATGAATGGGTTGTAGGCCACATATGTGCACATATAGACTAAACTGGGCCAACAGAACCTTCTGTGGATATTGAGATGACAGGATACAGGATTCGAAATTCGACCCATGGCGCCCCAAGCACGTTACCTCCTGGTCAATAATGCTCCCTACGATATTAAATGTTCACGGCTGAGCGGGGATGAAACATTTTGTTTCTTTGGAACCTGATGTCAGAGCGGTACACAGGCTGACACAGAGCGGGAACCACGTAAAATCATTGAAAACACGAGACGTTAAAGGTGATCTATCACCCCTTATATAGTATGAATAAATTTGTGACAGATAAATCAAAGTTGCCACAAGATGGGGTGATGTCTATCATGTGACCCTCTGAGAGGGTCACATGATAGCCAATCACCCTATATAAGGACATAATTATTCATACTATATAAGCGGCGATAAATCACCTTTAAGCAAAATGATATCCCTGCTCATCTCCTCGGATCCCTAGATTATTAGGATGACGATAATTACGGAAGACTGCGTTGATTTATTGCGACCCTGAGCTTAGCTTACCACGAATGCATGATAGTTATGAAAAATTTGTATCGTGGCGTACGAATGAGTGAATAAATGAATGGGATTTTAGGCCTCGTCTGTGCTAGCCCAGTTAAGACAGGACATTTGTATACCATTTGTACAATGTCTGACCAACGTCGAAGACGTTGGTCCAAGGTTGTACAAATGGTGTACAAATGTTTTGTGTTTACTGGGACACTGGGCCAGGTTAAAACACACCACTACATTATTTTCTTTTTCCGACCACTCCATTCTAAGCCGGGAATGGAGAGTTATTGTTGATCAAGTACAGACCTATTATCATGGTAGGCCTATGGTGATATAATCAGTCAGGTGTGACCGAGCTGTTGATTATGAGGGATCTTCATTATCATGATTATGTTTGGATGTGTTTTAAGTCAATTAAAATGCTCGGAGCTCTACATTCTTAGCTGTGGAAAAAGCCTCGGCCTTCGGCCAGGCCTTTTTCACAGCTAGGAATGTAGAGTTCCTCGGGTTTTATCCTATAGAGAACCTCCTGAAGACGGTGCGATGAATGAGATGACACTGCCCTCCAGACACAGGATTCCTGGTGTAATGTAGCGTATCATATTGCGACACCCAACAGCGGGCTTCATCACAGACCTACCACCTGCAGAGCTCGAATTTCAAATCCTGTGTCTAGAGGGCAGTGTCATCTGATCCATCTCACCAGCCAGCCGTGTGGACAACGTGTGAGCGCCAGCCAACAGCGGCAGAACCGAATGGCAGTGCCGTGCAAACTAATTGTAAAACAATTTTTGCAGGGCTTATTTAAAGGGACTGGCCCAGGCTAAAATCATCAGAAAATCGGTGATTTATTTCGGGTCAAAGTGTACCATAGGCCAATAACACTTATAATTGCATTATAAGTATGGTAAACGTTGACCAAGAAATGTTAAAATTATATCCACTGGCTTCTCAGCCTCCTGACTTTTACGGTGAACTATGATATTCACTTAATATTCTTCGTTGTCAAATGTCTCTGTTATGGTAAATTATGCATAATGACAGCAAAAATATCTCAACCCGTCTAGAAATTTATTCACTGGCATCTATACTAATACTGTATCTTTATATTTTACAATAACAAATGTATCGCATTGCCATTTTCAATTCTAGTTAAGTCTCTGAACACATTGGTACTTCCTATGCCATATTTTGCACCTTGAGCATGTAGCTATTTATGCACACCATTATCATCTGTGATTAGGCTAGATAAATATAGGGCCGAAATTCCCGTATTTCCTATTTTTGACATGGTTGTCAATAATTTATAAATCATAGAGATTTCGTCTCTATATCTAGCCTTAACTGGTGAATGCGCAGCACAAAAATTATAAAAATTTGCAGTTCTAGTCTATGTACATGTTTACATCATATGGTCATATTAAGAACCCGAAATAAAATCACCGATTTTTTGATGATTTTAGCCTGGGCCAGTTCCCTTTAAATCACTGCCAAAATTGTAGTAATAAATAAAAAGTTGCACGATTTGACAATGATGTTGAGCTATGATAATGTATAAATAGGTATACATTTTATTTGATATAAATTTCAGCTCCCAAAATCGACATCGGCCATTTTGTTTCGGTAACAGCATTATCTGATTGGTTGCATCAAATCTGGCTCTTCCGGTGTATGACAGATCGACGGAAAATCAGTAATGTGTGCCAATGTATAGCAGGGGATTATATTTACCTCGAATAGCATTTTTTTAGGTTCGTCTATGTCGATTTCAATTGGTCTGTGTAACGCCGTGGCTCAGTTCAGCTTTTAAATGCACACCTG